>JAIOJX010000031.1:122989800-123589800 GCA_022376925.1 Tragulus kanchil
CGTTGTTGAATGATACTTGACCCTCACTGCATCTCAAGAAAATGATCAACTGAATTAAGAACACGAATTGAACATATTTGAAGAAGATGACTTTGATGGAGTATTTTACGACTTTTTGTTTATAGTTCAGTAATATAGTTTTTGTTTTTGTTTTTTTGATATTTTTTGGGGGAGGGGGCACTTCTATTGGTCTTTCATTTATCTATTTTCATCCATCTTTGTTCTCTGGCCCACGTGGGCCTCCCATCACAGTGGCCTCTGTTGTCGCAGAGCACCGGCTCTGGGCGCATGCGCTCCACAGCTCCGGCTCGGTAATTGGACACATCAGTCCAGCCGCTCCGCCCCACATAGGATCTTCCCGGGCCAGGGATCAAACCGGAGGCCCTTGCACTGCAAGGTGGACTCTCTACCCACTGGACCACCAGGGAAGCCCCACGTTGTTTTCTTTCTTTCTTTTCTTACTAGATATCTAAAACTGGAGTAAAATAAAGACACAAGCAAATAGAATGTAGTGTATCATTCATTTCTTTAGTGTGATCGGATCTATCTGATGTCCAGCCCAGGATCTCTGCCCTGAACCCTGGAGTGGGAGCAGGGGTCCAGTCGGAGAAAGCCCTGGGCTGGGTTGGGGTGGGAGTCAGCAGGAGATCCCTCTGGAGGGTGGCTTCCAGGAAGCTGGAGCCCAGAGCCAGTTCAGAGACCTGGGGAGGCGGGGAGGAGGGAGACCAGATGGTGTTTCAAGCTCCTGCCTCAGGAGCAGAATCTCCAGGGAGGCTGAGACTGCACTGGATGGTGAGCCATCATGTTTGGCGAGGCGATAAAATGATGCTGTTTGATTCTACATCCAGGATAAAATGATGCTTTTCTTGCCATGGGATTACCATACCAAAGCCTGTTCAACGAATTCATTAAACTGATTAGTCTGCATGCAATTAAACATGTTTTGAACTTTTTAACAGGAAGGATTGTGGGTGTCATCAGGAAGGGGTTTATTGCTTGCGTCGTGCCTAAGTGGTCATACTGCTTTAAGAAAGAACTAGGAGAACCGATATGTACAAACAGTTTCAGTGAAATTCTAAACGATTTGGAATGAATGTACGTTGTTGAATGATACTTGACCCTCACTGCATCTCAAGAAAATGATCAACTGAATTAAGAACACGAATTGAACATATTTGAAGAAGATGACTTTGATGGAGTATTTTACGACTTTTTGTTTATAGTTCAGTAATATAGTTTTTGTTTTTGTTTTTTTGATATTTTTTGGGGGAGGGGGCACTTCTATTGGTCTTTCATTTATCTATTTTCATCCATCTTTGTTCTCTGGCCCACGTGGGCCTCCCATCACAGTGGCCTCTGTTGTCGCAGAGCACCGGCTCTGGGCGCATGCGCTCCACAGCTCCGGCTCGGTAATTGGACACATCAGTCCAGCCGCTCCGCCCCACATAGGATCTTCCCGGGCCAGGGATCAAACCGGGAGGCCCTTGCACTGCAAGGTGGACTCTCTACCCACTGGACCACCAGGGAAGCCCCACGTTGTTTTCTTTCTTTCTTTTCTTACTAGATATCTAAAACTGGAGTAAAATAAAGACACAAGCAAATAGAATGTAGTGTATCATTCATTTCTTTAGTGTGATCGGATCTATCTGATGTCCAGCCCAGGATCTCTGCCCTGAACCCTGGAGTGGGAGCAGGGGTCCAGTCGGAGAAAGCCCTGGGCTGGGTTGGGGTGGGAGTCAGCAGGAGATCCCTCTGGAGGGTGGCTTCCAGGAAGCTGGAGCCCAGAGCCAGTTCAGAGACCTGGGGAGGGGCGGGGAGGGGAGGGGAGACCAGATGGTGTTTCCGAAGCTCCTGCCTCAGGAGCAGAATCTCCAGGGAGGCTGAGACTGCACTGGATGGTGAGAGAAGGCAGTTTCTGAACTCAAACCACATCCCCATCGGGAGGGAAGCAATGGAGCCCAGAGTTGAAACGGGAGGCGAGTGGATAAAGCGGGGGATGAAAGGAGTGCAGAGAAACCTTCCACAGGCTTCTGGATGCGGATGTCTTAGTCACTGAGACCCCAGAGGCCCACATCTGGCCTTTCTCAACATGTTGTTAGGGCTTTCCCTGGTGGCCCAGTGGTAAAGGATCCATCTGCCAATGCAGGGGACATGGGTTCGATCCCTGGTCTGGAGGATCCTCCATGCTGAGGGGCAGCTAAGCTTTCAAAGGGCTTTCATTCCTGACACACGGTACGGCAGGGGCCGAGGCACCATTCTCTGGTCCCCGAACTCATCTCATCCTCAGAAAACTCCTAGAGTCTGTGTAGTGGCTGCAAGCACAGAAAACAGGTCTCTACAAACAAATGAAGAAAAAACAGGGAAGGCAAACTCTTTGAGTGCAAAAGAGCAAATTGCAAAATAACATAGACCATATCATTACTTCTCCAAGGGGCAGGAAGGGGGATGGAAAAGTTGATTTCTAGGTAGAAGACCAGACTCTGTCTTCCTGCCCATTTATGCACCAAGTATTTATTGCTGCTTTGTAGAAAGCAGTACTCAAGGCACTGGGGACGTGGTGGTGGTTGTTTCATCGCTAAGTCGTGTCTGACTCTTGGCGACCCCATGGACTGCAGCGTGCCAGGCCTTCCTGTCCTTCACTAGGACGGAGGGTGCTAACAAAGCTCCTGCAAAAGCATCTGGAAACTTAACGAACAACAGACATGAAATATTGCAATGATAGCGGCTTCCATGGTGAGCCAGTGGTTAAAAAGCCCATCTGCAGGGGACATGGGCTCCATCCCCCGTTCAGGAAGATTCCACATGTCTCGGTGCAACTAAGCCCATGCTCCATAACTTCTCAAGCCCGCCTGCCTAAAGCCTACCCTCTGCAACAGGAGGAGCCACCACCACAAGAAGCCCGTGCACTGAGCAGACTACAGAGTAGCCTCCACTGACAGCCACAAGAGGAAGCTCACGTACCAACAAAGACCAAGGGCGGCAGGAAAAGAAAGAGAAAAATGTTGCAATAACAGGAAATGAGGGTGGGGGATGTTTCTCTGTGATAAGGCCACTCCGGTGAGCACCTAGGCTGGAGATGGAGTCAACGCACAGCTGGGGAAATTCACAGAAGCTCAGGCCTGGCTGTCCTAGTGAAGAAGCCGAACACACTCCAGAGCACAAGTGTCATCGACCTTGTCAATCCCTCCCAGGGCCCTCCTTTCCTAGGAAGATTTCAGATCTGCTCCACAGAGACCTGTAGGACCTCCAGGACCACAGACAGTCCCCTGTTTCTCCCAACTTATCCCAGGGCGTCGGTCAGGAGCTCAGCAAACAGAGGGGGCCGTTGGCTGCCCAGACAATAGGATAGGCAGGGTGGGAAGGAGCAGAATGAGAATGTGGTGCAGGGGGGTGCTCAGCATGCACCCCAGAGGGCACAGGGCAGGTAGGCACTGGAGACAGAGGCTAGGGAGCTGTCGCTGACAAAGGGCCACCGAGGATATGGGAAAGGATTCCAGCCTCATCAGAGACAAGGCCGTTGTCCCCAGCATCCACGTTCCCCTCCCATCCCTAGCGACAATGACCCTCTCTTCATCCCCTGCCTCCCAAACTCCTCCACACTGCCTGGCTCAGAATTCTAGATCCTTCTTGGCTCTGCCCACCACAGTCTTACTCTTCCTCCATTTCCTCCCCTCACCCCCGGCTCCCCTGCCCTGTGTTCTAGATTCTTCTGCTCCGCCCTGCCCACCACCCCACTGGGCTCGGGATCCTTTTCAGCCTCCACTGTGCTCTCCCTTCCATCAACTCACACATCCCACACCCTAGAAACTCCACTGAATGATGTGTGGCGCCCCCGAGCGGACATTCGCTAACCCGCAGGGCTGCCCCAGATGCTGGGGGCCCCACTCAGACAGCAATCCTGCCCTTCTCAGCCAGGTTCCAGCGGGAGCCTGGAAACCCTGCCCTGGGGCCTACATTCTAGGCCCCACCCCAAGCCAGCCCTCCCTCGCCTCCCTCATTTCCCCTGGGCTCTCATCCAGGAAACTTTTGGGCCCCCACCCTCAAGTCCCTTCCTCTTGTGAACTGCCCACACCCATCTTAAGCCTTCGGTCTCCTCCCTGCTCCTGACATCCTCCTCTTCCTGCTCATTCTCTGCCTTTCTGGAGCCACGGGATTCCACGCGCCCTCTCCACCTGCTGTCCCGCCTCCTTTCTCCTCCCACCTCCTCTTCCTGGGGACTCCTGTGCACCAGGAGATCTGCACCTGGGTGTTCCTAATACTCTCAACAAACAGACACACAACACATGGACATATACACGCAGACAGACACATTGAAGCACATGCATACACACACACCTCAGCCCACAGAGCTCCCACGCCAAGGTCTGGATTCTGAGGCTCTAAGTGGTGCCACGTGGCGCTCTTCTCAGAACACCCCTCCCCCTGGCCTCTCCCCCTGGGCTGGGTCTGCAGAGCCTCCCTTCTCTTAGTCACTGTTTAACCCTGACTGTGCTTTGGAGTCTTAGAAGCTCTCATCTCACCCGGCGTCAGAACCCCACCCTTTCTTATCACACCTCTATTTCCAAAGCCCTGAGGTTGTTTCCTGGACTGTCTGACCTTTCCCTCTAAACGTATATATACAATATAGAGGAGGCCGTGGGTGCGGGGCACAGTGCCTGTTCCCAGGCTGCTCCGTGGTCTCCGCAGAGACCCTCCCTCTGCTGCAGAGGCTGCCCTTAGCTGAGTCACACTGCCTTCTTCAGTCAGTGGCCCCTCACCCACTCCTGAGAGCACCCAGCAGCCGGGACGGCCTGGCACAGGGTTCTGGGGCCCAACGTGAGGCCAGCCGTGGGCTGCTGTGTGTGCTCAGAGCCCCCGGGTTAGGCTGCAGCACGTCCCCAGCTCCCAGAATCTGGGAAAGGGAAAGACACACATTAAGCCCTGATGTCTCCAGAAGAGAGACACCTTGATTTCAGCCCCATTAGGTTCATGGGAGACTCTCAGCTCCAGAACTCCAGGGTCTGGGCTGTGCTCTGTGGGTGTTGCTGGGTCACAGCAGTCCTAGGAAGCCAAATACCCCTTCCTGACAGAGTGTGCAGATTTCAAAGGGCACATAACAGCTTTAGAAATTCCCTGGAAATCCAGCGGATATGACTCAGTGTTTTCACTTGCGAGGGCCCTGGGCGCAATGCCTGGTTGGGGAACCAAGATTTGCAAGCTGCATGGTGTGACCAAAAGGAAAAAAAGAAAAAGGCCTCCAGGTCCTCCTGTTACAGATTTGCAGTATGTGTCTTTTCTTGGTAGTGGTTTAGTCGCTAAATCGTATCTGACCCTTGGGACTCGTGGACCATAGCCCGCAGGCCCCGCCCTCCATGGGATTTTCTAGGTAAGAATACTGGAGTGGGTTGCCATCTCCTTCTCCTGGGGATCGTCCTGATCCAAGGATCAAATCCACATCTGCATTGCAGGCAGGTTCTTCACCACTGAGCCACCAGGAACGGTGAGAAGTTCTCAGATGCTTGCAGGGACGAGGCTGGAGTCTCCGAGGAAAACCTCTCACCGCTGGTTCAGTGGCAGCAGTTGGGCAGACTGTGCACGGGTGACTGTCCGTCATCTCACGGGTCCCCCTCCAGGAACACCGGCCTCTCCTCACGTCCACCTGTTGAATCTCACCTGTGCAGACTTCATTGTCTCATCTACGTGAAGGGACACTGGGGTTTCTCTCCTAAAAGGGGAAGGGGAGGGGATGCCCAGTTCAGGAATGGTGTCCTGAGAGGCAGGGTGGCAGGACCTCACAGTCCCAACACCCGGGTCCTGATCTGGTGTTGATGGTGAACCTCGGACCCCGACCTGCTCCCTCAGGCCCTGAGAGAACCTGGGTCGCAGCGACGGATGCATCTCCCCTGACTCCCAGGCATGAGCGCTCCTGAAGTGCCCCGGAGGACTTGTCTTCTGCTGTGGAGCCCCGTCTGGAAGATCCCTCAGCAGCAGCCAGGCCATGTGCCCAGAAGGGGGCCACGGCCATCTCCCTGGGGCATGGAAGAAGGAAAGACACACATTAAGCCCTGATGTCTCCAGAAGAGAGACACCCATTAGGTTCATGGGAGACTCTCAGCTCCAGAACTCCAGGGTCTGGGCTGTGCTCTGTGGGTGTTGCTGGGTCACAGCAGTCCTAGGAAGCCAAATACCCCTTCCTGACAGAGTGTGCAGATTTCAAAGGGCACATAACAGCTTTAGAAATTCCCTGGAAATCCAGCGGATATGACTCAGTGTTTTCACTTGCGAGGGCCCTGGGCGCAATGCCTGGTTGGGGAACCAAGATTTGCAAGCTGCATGGTGTGACCAAAAGGAAAAAAAGAAAAAGGCCTCCAGGTCCTCCTGTTACAGATTTGCAGTATGTGTCTTTTCTTGGTAGTGGTTTAGTCGCTAAATCGTATCTGACCCTTGGGACTCGTGGACCATAGCCCGCAGGCCCCGCCCTCCATGGGATTTTCTAGGTAAGAATACTGGAGTGGGTTGCCATCTCCTTCTCCTGGGGATCGTCCTGATCCAAGGATCAAATCCACATCTGCATTGCAGGCAGGTTCTTCACCACTGAGCCACCAGGAACGGTGAGAAGTTCTCAGATGCTTGCAGGGACGAGGCTGGAGTCTCCGAGGAAAACCTCTCACCGCTGGTTCAGTGGCAGCAGTTGGGCAGACTGTGCACGGGTGACTGTCCGTCATCTCACGGGTCCCCCTCCAGGAACACCGGCCTCTCCTCACGTCCACCTGTTGAATCTCACCTGTGCAGACTTCATTGTCTCATCTACGTGAAGGGACACTGGGGTTTCTCTCCTAAAAGGGGAAGGGGAGGGGATGCCCAGTTCAGGAATGGTGTCCTGAGAGGCAGGGTGGCAGGACCTCACAGTCCCAACACCCGGGTCCTGATCTGGTGTTGATGGTGAACCTCGGACCCCGACCTGCTCCCTCAGGCCCTGAGAGAACCTGGGTCGCAGCGACGGATGCATCTCCCCTGACTCCCAGGCATGAGCGCTCCTGAAGTGCCCCGGAGGACTTGTCTTCTGCTGTGGAGCCCCGTCTGGAAGATCCCTCAGCAGCGCAGCCAGGGCCATGTGCCCAGATCCTAAGTGACGGGGTCGCTGGCTCACGGCCATCTCCCCTAGGGCCCGCGCCCATGGCCTAGGGGTCTGGGCACCAGGGACCAGCCCACCCCGCCCACTGTGCCTGGAGCCATGGCCCTCAGCAGTGACCTGGGTCAGGCTCCAGGTCAGCAGTTCGTCCTGCCACCTCCTCCACGTGAGGTTCTTCCCCAGCGACCCTGATGTCTGTCCCAGGAGCTTCACCCTGGGCAAACCTAGAGAGGGTGTGAGGGCTGGTGGTTTGGGCCATGAACACAGAGGCATTTGTCTCAGGTGATGGGAAAAGAAGGGTATGAGTGCCCTCTACTGGACTGATTGTGCTAGAAGAAAAGCAAAGAGGGCCCCAGGGAGCTGAGAGATGAAGGCTGACCTTGAGCAAAGGGCACATTCGGGTCCAGCAGGAGGCATATTTGGGGGGGATGAATTTATGGCTAAGCAAGAGGACTAGTTTTTCAAAGTGGGTAATCACAAGTCAGAATGCCACCTATTGAGTTATACTGAGAACCAGATGAGGCCCTTTCTGTAGATACTGGAAAGAAATGATATATAACAAATCCATAGGCACGGTCATTAGACAGGCTATACTGATATATTTATCATCTGAAGATGCATTCACTGCTAGGCCCGTTATCATTTGGAAGAACTATCTGACTAAGAAGCAGACTATCTCATAGGAATTTCTTTTATTTTCAGAATCATAAACCTTGGCATCATTCCTTGAGTTTGAATCTATCCCCCATAGTGGACTTAGGTGGTAACCTACGAGTCTGTGTGCTGCAGTTAAAGATCCCACATGACGCAAGGAAGATCCCGTGCACCCCTGCAACTAAGACCCAACTTAGCCAAATGCAAAACTGCATTAATTGATTTAAAAAATCATAGGAGAGTCAACATAAAACCAACATTCCCATGCTAAAATGTGAATCGCTGGCCGACTCTCACCACTTCCTTAAGAGCACAATCGGAAACAGTGACTGAATAACAAGATGGAAGAATAAAACACGCAATAAGGTCACTAATAGAACTAAGTTATTTCTTTGCTGGGCCCTGAGCCCAGCGCGGGCCCACTGTGCCCAGATCCTAGTGACGGGTCGCTGGCTCACGGCCATCTCCCTAGGGCCCGCGCCCATGGCCTGGGGTCTGGGCACCAGGGACCAGCCCACCCCGCCCACTGTGCCTGGAGCCATGGCCCTCAGCAGTGACCTGGGTCAGGCTCCAGGTCAGCAGTTCGTCCTGCCACCTCCTCCACGTGAGGTTCTTCCCCAGCGACCCTGATGTCTGTCCCAGGAGCTTCACCCTGGGCAAACCTAGAGAGGGTGTGAGGGCTGGTGGTTTGGGCCATGAACACAGAGGCATTTGTCTCAGGTGATGGGAAAAGAAGGGTATGAGTGCCCTCTACTGGACTGATTGTGCTAGAAGAAAAGCAAAGAGGGCCCCAGGGAGCTGAGAGATGAAGGCTGACCTTGAGCAAAGGGCACATTCGGGTCCAGCAGGAGGCATATTTGGGGGGGATGAATTTATGGCTAAGCAAGAGGACTAGTTTTTCAAAGTGGGTAATCACAAGTCAGAATGCCACCTATTGAGTTATACTGAGAACCAGATGAGGCCCTTTCTGTAGATACTGGAAAGAAATGATATATAACAAATCCATAGGCACGGTCATTAGACAGGCTATACTGATATATTTATCATCTGAAGATGCATTCACTGCTAGGCCCGTTATCATTTGGAAGAACTATCTGACTAAGAAGCAGACTATCTCATAGGAATTTCTTTTTATTTTCAGAATCATAAACCTTGGCATCATTCCTTGAGTTTGAATCTATCCCCCATAGTGGACTTAGGTGGTAACCTACGAGTCTGTGTGCTGCAGTTAAAGATCCCACATGACGCAAGGAAGATCCCGTGCACCCCTGCAACTAAGACCCAACTTAGCCAAATGCAAAACTGCATTAATTGATTTAAAAAATCATAGGAGAGTCAACATAAAACCAACATTCCCATGCTAAAATGTGAATCGCTGGCCGACTCTCACCACTTCCTTAAGAGCACAATCGGAAACAGTGACTGAATAACAAGATGGAAGAATAAAACACGCAATAAGGTCACTAATAGAACTAAGTTATTTCTTTGTCTTTCAAAGAGCATTCCAATGGATTTTTACCTGTGAGCACTCTCAGTTTCTGAGTGGGCTTCCCATCACAGTGGCCTCTCTTGTTGCAGAGCCCCTACTCTGGGCACATGCGGTCCAGCCGCTCCGTGGCACGTGGGATCTTCCCAGGCCAGGGATCGAACTGGCATCCCTTGCACTGCAAGGTGGTGTCTTAACCCACTGGACCACCAGGAAAGCCCGGACTCTTATCTTTATTTGCACCCTGCAGAAAAGGACTGCCTTTCTGTCCTCATGTGTTCTCTATCATCTTGAAGCAGCTGGCTATCTGTAATTTTCTAACCTGGGATAAATTACCTTTTCTCCCTTTAAATCTCAAATACGAGGAGACCAGAGGTGACCACCTGGGACCAGCCTGGGGATGAGCTGAGGCCTGACTCCACTGAGAGGTCTCTGTGTTCCCGGGGGAGCCTCCCTGGTGGACCTCAGGTGCCATCCTGCAGCTAAGGTGAAAGGCGTCACCAGCATCCTGGCACATCCAAGCACCTGGGGGTACTTCTGGAGGAGGAATCTCTGTTGAAAGACACCCTCCCATCCTGTGACCTGCCTCCACGCCCCGGATCTGTGTTGCATCTGGAGCATCCACTGTGAGTACTGGTTCCCACCCAGTTCCCGTGACCACCCACTGAGGTGTGGCTGGACTGACCCTCACCAACCCTGACCCATGGTGGTCACCCAGGCTTGGAGGCACTCTCCTACCAGGCATCCTGGGTCCCATCGCCTGACCTACCCCCGACCCCCGACGCCAGGAGAGTTACAGGGTTTGGTCTGCTCCACACCCAAGAGGACTGAAGAGCCTGGGGGTGTCACAGTCGCTCTTCTGAGCTTGGAGGGCCCCTCCATATCCTCAGGGAAATAACCCAGATCTGCAGGCCTCCACCATCGGGGGACACCCAGACTCCAGAAGAGAGTAGAAGGCAGAGCCAGGGCGCAGTTGCTCTGTGATTAAGCCCCAGAGGAGAAAAAGGTGGTTCCTTCTTTGTCCCTGGGGCTAGGCTGGGGGTAGTATCTGAAGAGAAGCGTTTGCTCCTGTCTTGGGAGGCAAGGCACAGCCCGACACCCAGCTATCCTGTCTGCTGACCCCTGCTGCAGGGATAGCACCTTCCCAGGGCCCAAGTTCCCAGCTGAGTGGGCCTCAAACTCCAGGGCCTCTGACCTTACCTCAGTCAACGGCAGAGGCTCCCGGGGAGGTGGGGGAGTGGGGCTGCATTTCCTACTGAGGACACTTGCCTAGTTTTGTTCTCCCGTAAGAGTCGAGGCCCTCCAGGCACCCCTGGAGGCCCAAATCTCTGCTGCTTTCACCCTGAGGGGCCCCGCATCTCATCAATAGGAGTCAGTGAAGACTACTGGTGGCTCAGTGGTAAAGAATCCACCTGCCAATGCAGGGGATGGAGGTTTGACCCTTAGTCTGGGAAGATCCTATATGCCATGGGCAACTACAGCCCATAGACTACAACTGCTGCGCCCATGTGCTGTGGCTACTGAAGCCTGTGAGCCTAGGGCCTGTGCCCTGCAACAAGAGAAGCCACTGCAATGAGAAGCCCAAGTACCACAAATAAAGCCCACACGCAGCAGCGAAGACCCAGTGCTTTTTTTTTTTTTGGGGGGGGGGGGGGGTCGGGTTGGGGAGGGAGGGGAGCTTGCTCTTTCGTTTCTCTCTGTTCATCTGTCTTTGCCCCTTTGCTCCTGTGGGCCTCCCATTGCGGTGGCGTCTGTCGTTGCAGAGCGCTGGCCCTGGGCGCATGCGCTCCAGAGCTCTGGCTCGGTAACTGGACACATCAGTCTAGCCGCTCCGCGGCACATGGGATCTTTCCAGGCCAGGGCTCGAACCGGCGCCCCTTGCACTGCAAGGCGGTGTCCTTACCCACTGGACCACCAGGGGAAGCCCAAGACCCAGTGCTACCAAAAATCAATTAATTAATGAATTAATGGAAAAATAGGAATCACTAATCACCACATGCCACCTGCACCAGCTCCCACCGAGGGATGCCACGTTCCATGCCCCGCTGCACTCCTGTGGAGCCAGACAAGCAGAGGGCTTTGTTTGGGATGACGAGGTCCCCACTCTTCACTATCCCACTCCTGTGGACAGCTCCTCCCCTTGTACTTTGGGGCACCCTGCAGTCTCTGTCCAGTTGAAGCTGCAGGCTGGGACCCCTAGCCCCACCCTCCCCATCCCTTCCCACAGCTCAGCATCCCCTCTGCCAGCCCCAAGGGCAGCACACCCACAGAAGCAGCCTGGGCCCCTGTCACTCACATCGGTTTCCTGACCTGTGGGCTGAGGGCTGTTTGGTGGGATAGGCCAAATGGAAGCCACTAGGGCTGCCTTGACCTAGGAAAATAAATCAAGAGCAACATCACATTCCTGGAGGGACTATAGGGATGAGCGCCATCGAGGACTTGAACGCAGAGGAGATGCGACACTGTGATTTACAATAAGCACACCTCTGGTCTTTGGCCTCAGTTCTGACCTGGGAGTGCCTTAAAACCCTTGCAATTTCTTAAGTGCTGACAGATACAAAGGTGTCTTTGGTTACGTTAATGAGGTCTCTGATGGACTGCACTCAAGGATAAGGGCTTGGAACTTCCCTCGCGATCCAGTGGTTAAGAATCTACCTGCCAAAGCTGGGGAGACGGGTTCGATCCTTGGTCAGGAACCAAGATCCCACATGCTGTGGGGCAACTAAGTCTGCGTACCCCAACTACTGAGCTGACACCCTAGAGCCTGTGCTCTGCAACAAGAGAAGCCATTGCAATGAGAAGCCCGCGCACCACAACTAGAAATTATCCCCCAAATGCCTCAACTAGAGAAAGCCTGTGCTCAGCAAGGAAGAGCCTCTATGCCACAAGGAAGACCCGGCACAGTCAAAAATAAATAAATAAATCATTACAGAAGAAAAAAAAAATGAGAGCTGGTGGCTAGTGGACTCACAGATATGATTAGAAGGTTGGAATTTTCACTCCCGTCCCGCCCCCCACCTCCACCGCCACCTCCAGAGAGAGGACAGGGGCTGGGCATCGAGTTTCATCACCAATGGCCAACGGTTTAATCAATCCTGCCTTTGTAACGAAGCCTCCTAAAAACCCAAAGCAGCTCCAAATAGCGTAAGCAATCTTGAGGAAGAAGAACAAAGCTGTAGGCATCCCCTACCTTGATTACAAAGCTGCAGTCATCACGACAGTATGCATCTGGCATAAAAACAGACACAAAGATCAATGAGAGCGATGTGAGACCTCAGAAACAAACCCGTGCGTGTATGTCACTTAGTTTACGACAAAAGAGCCAAAAATACACAGTGAAAAAAGGGACACTTTCTTTAATAAATGGGGTTGGGAAAACTGGACAGCCATATGAAAAACAGTAAAGCTGGATGACCATCTTACTCCATAGAGAAAAACTGATTCAACATGAATTAAAGAGTTGAATGTTAAGACCTGAAGCTGTAAAACGCCTGAAAGCAATACAAAGGCAATCAGTTCCTTGGCATCAGTCTTGGTGGTAATTTTTTTTGGATTTAATACCATAAGTAACCATTAATCACAACACAGATGGACCCGGAGGAGACAACGTTAAGTGAAATATCAGAGAAAGACAAGTACTGTACAATCTCACTTACAAAAGAAAGTGCCGGTCCATCAGTCCAGTCCAACTCTATGCAACCCCATGGACTGTAGCCCACCAGGTCCTCTATCCATGGGGTTCTCCAGACAGGAATACTACAGTGGGGAGCCATGTCGTTCTCCATGGGATCTTCCCAACCCAGGGATCAAACCTGTGCCTTCTGAATCAGGAGGCAGATTCTTTACCACTGAGCCACCATATTTCTTGCCAAATCAGAGGCCTACATAAACTCTGAATGTTCACCATTCACCTCAGTAGAAGGAGATTTACATAATCAAGTGGATAGAATGAGCTGTTCTGTGGACACCAGTCAGCCTCTTTTTGACATATTTCTTTCTTTTTAGCTCTGCTGGGTCTCTGTTGCTATGTGTGGGCTTTCTCCAATTGCAGCAAGTGGGGGCTGCTCTTCACTGAGGTGGCTTCTCTCGTTTGAGAGCACAGGCTCTAGGGCACTCAGGCTTCCATAGTGGCAGCCCGTGGGCTCTAGAGCACAGGGTCAGTAGTGGTGCACAGGGCTAGGTACCCCTGCACGAGGCATGCAGGATACCCCCCAGACCAGGGATCAAACCCACATCCCCTGCACTGGCAGGTGGCGTCTCAACCACAGGACCACCAGGGAAGCCCCAGTCAGCCTCTTTCCCCAGACACCCCTGCCTTCGCCTGGTGGGCTTATGAATGTAGTGGCCATGGAGTGTGGGGATGGAGGTTATACACGGGCTCAGCAACACAAACTTCCAGTCATCAAGGCTGACTGCCCCGGCAGGTCCATTATACTGAACCACCCCTGTGATGTAAGGGCAGCTATTCTGTTCTTACTGGACTAGGCAGGTACTCTGGATACTCTGTCTTCCCTACAAGCAAATGCTTCTACCAGTACTACCATCCACAGTCTTCCCTGGTAGTCCGGAGGTTGGAAATCCACTCGCTAACGCAGGAGTCACCGGTTTGATCCCTGGTCCGGGAAGATCCCATGTGCCTCAGAACAACTAAGCCAATGTGTTACAAGAGAAGCCACCGCAATGAGAAGCCTGTGCACCTCACCGAAGAGTAGCCTCCGCTCACTGAAACTAGAGAAGACTCGGGTGCAGCAATGAAGACACAGTGAAACAAATTTTTCTTAAAAAATTAATTAAAAAATATTAATCTATGATGTTGAGAGGCAGAGCGGCTTGGCATGGTGATGGTTGCACTTCCCCCTTTGTCCACCAGAGAGCGCCAGAGTTACTCCACAGCCTGGAGGCTCCCAAGGGCCGCACGCCTCCCTCTGCCCAGCAGTCTGACTCTCATCCAGGTCACCTTAGTCCGTAGTTCTCCTCGCTCTCCAAGCTCCCCGCTCTGGATCGCATCAGCTCTTCCATCCAGCCAGGAGCTGGCCCACTTCCCTGGAAGCCGTGGCCCCCACTAGACCCCCAGGGAGAGAGGAGAAGGGTCCCTCTCACCGGCGTCACTCACTTGCCCCCCTTTCCAGCCGCTGAATCCTTTTCTGAAGCCTTCTGGCGGGAAACAGAACACAACCGTCTCACAGTATTTGAGAACATGAGGAAGTCCTCCGTGTTACAGTCATGTCCGACTGCAGGCTTCCATAGTGGCAGCCCGTGGGCTCTAGAGCACAGGGTCAGTAGTGGTGCACAGGGCTAGGTACCCCTGCACGAGGCATGCAGGATACCCCCCAGACCAGGGATCAAACCCACATCCCCTGCACTGGCAGGTGGCGTCTCAACCACAGGACCACCAGGGAAGCCCCAGTCAGCCTCTTTCCCCAGACACCCCTGCCTTCGCCTGGTGGGCTTATGAATGTAGTGGCCATGGAGTGTGGGGATGGAGGTTATACACGGGCTCAGCAACACAAACTTCCAGTCATCAAGGCTGACTGCCCCGGCAGGTCCATTATACTGAACCACCCCTGTGATGTAAGGGCAGCTATTCTGTTCTTACTGGACTAGGCAGGTACTCTGGATACTCTGTCTTCCCTACAAGCAAATGCTTCTACCAGTACTACCATCCACAGTCTTCCCTGGTAGTCCGGAGGTTGGAAATCCACTCGCTAACGCAGGAGTCACCGGTTTGATCCCTGGTCCGGGAAGATCCCATGTGCCTCAGAACAACTAAGCCAATGTGTTACAAGAGAAGCCACCAATCAGAAGCCTGTGCACCTCACCGAAGAGTAGCCTCCGCTCACTGAAACTAGAGAAGACTCGGGTGCAGCAATGAAGACACAGTGAAACAAATTTTTCTTAAAAAATTAATTAAAAAATATTAATCTATGATGTTGAGAGGCAGAGCGGCTTGGCATGGTGATGGTTGCACTTCCCCCTTTGTCCACCAGAGAGCGCCAGAGTTACTCCACAGCCTGGAGGCTCCCAAGGGCCGCACGCCTCCCTCTGCCCAGCAGTCTGACTCTCATCCAGGTCACCTTAGTCCGTAGTTCTCCTCGCTCTCCAAGCTCCCCGCTCTGGATCGCATCAGCTCTTCCATCCAGCCAGGAGCTGGCCCACTTCCCTGGAAGCCGTGGCCCCCACTAGACCCCCAGGGAGAGAGGAGAAGGGTCCCTCTCACCGGCGTCACTCACTTGCCCCCCTTTCCAGCCGCTGAATCCTTTTCTGAAGCCTTCTGGCGGGAAACAGAACACAACCGTCTCACAGTATTTGAGAACATGAGGAAGTCCTCCGTGTTACAGTCATGTCCGACTCTCTGCGACCCTATGGCCCACCAGGCTTCTCTGTCCATGGGATTTCCCAGGCAAGAATGCTGGAGTGGGTGGCCATTTCCTTTGCCAGGATATCTGCTCGACCCAGGGATGGAACCCTGGTCTCCTGCACTGCAGGTGGATTCTGTACCGTCTAAGCCACCAGGGAAGCCCCCAATGTTACAAAGGGAAATAATAGCCTGCTTTAGAGACCCCTGGGTCTCTGTGTGGTGCTGACAGACCCCAGACCAGAGCACAGCAGAGGCCGACACTGGGGTGGGCGGGCTGCCTCTCAGGGGACAGGAGCTCCCACCAGCCGTGCTACTGAACACGTGCGCCACAGTCCAGCATGGTCAGCCTCACCCGAGAGCTTGTTAGAGGCACACCCTCGGGTCTCCCCGACACTGCCAAGTCAAGCTCTGCGTTTTCATAGGATCCGCAGACCCTCGTGCACAAGAGAGGGGAGCAGGCTGCTGCAGCCCACGTTCTGGGGTCTCAGCCAGGCTGGGCAAGCGTGTGACCTGGGTGGCTGCTAAGGCGGCTTGTCTAAGCTGTCACCTGGGGGTTCCCAGTCTTCATGAAGCTTCACAGGTGATTCCCATGCACCGTGGGGAGGTCCCTGTGACAAAGGTTGATAACGCGCCTCCCCCACAGCCCCGCCCCAGCTTCTGCCCTGAAGGTGAAAGCGAGAAGAGGAAGACCAGACCAGAGCCTGGAAGCTGGAAGGCTGACCGTGCACCCCCACTGAAAGCTAGAGGAGGATGCCCAGGGTGGTGCTCCCCTCAGCCATGGGGGAAATTGCATGTGTGTGTGTGTGTGTGTGTCAAGGGTGAGAAGTCAAGCTGAAAAAGGCAGAAACAGCAGTGGTTCACAGGGAGATGAACTGTAAACAACAATGAAACAGGAAAGAAGCGAGAAGGCCAGCGGGAATGAAAGGGGAGGGGAGAGGGAGGGCTCTGAGCAGAGACCCGCCTCTGGCCCACATGACCCAGGGAAGGGCTCTCGCCCCAGGAGGAAGGACAGCGAGAAGGCACGGGAGACATTCTTGCCCTTTCCAGCCGCTGAATCCTTTTCTGAAGCCTTCTGGGAAACAGAACACAACCGTCTCACAGTATTTGAGAACATGAGGAAGTCCTCCGTGTTACAGTCATGTCCGACTCTCTGCGACCCTATGGCCCACCAGGCTTCTCTGTCCATGGGATTTCCCAGGCAAGAATGCTGGAGTGGGTGGCCATTTCCTTTGCCAGGATATCTGCTCGACCCAGGGATGGAACCCTGGTCTCCTGCACTGCAGGTGGATTCTGTACCGTCTAAGCCACCAGGGAAGCCCCCAATGTTACAAAGGGAAATAATAGCCTGCTTTAGAGACCCCTGGGTCTCTGTGTGGTGCTGACAGACCCCAGACCAGAGCACAGCAGAGGCCGACACTGGGGTGGGCGGGCTGCCTCTCAGGGGACAGGAGCTCCCACCAGCCGTGCTACTGAACACGTGCGCCACAGTCCAGCATGGTCAGCCTCACCCGAGAGCTTGTTAGAGGCACACCCTCGGGTCTCCCCGACACTGCCAAGTCAAGCTCTGCGTTTTCATAGGATCCGCAGACCCTCGTGCACAAGAGAGGGGAGCAGGCTGCTGCAGCCCACGTTCTGGGGTCTCAGCCAGGCTGGGCAAGCGTGTGACCTGGGTGGCTGCTAAGGCGGCTTGTCTAAGCTGTCACCTGGGGGTTCCCAGTCTTCATGAAGCTTCACAGGTGATTCCCATGCACCGTGGGGAGGTCCCTGTGACAAAGGTTGATAACGCGCCTCCCCCACAGCCCCGCCCCAGCTTCTGCCCTGAAGGTGAAAGCGAGAAGAGGAAGACCAGACCAGAGCCTGGAAGCTGGAAGGCTGACCGTGCACCCCCACTGAAAGCTAGAGGAGGATGCCCAGGGTGGTGCTCCCCTCAGCCATGGGGGAAATTGCATGTGTGTGTGTGTGTGTGTGTCAAGGGTGAGAAGTCAAGCTGAAAAAGGCAGAAACAGCAGTGGTTCACAGGGAGATGAACTGTAAACAACAATGAAACAGGAAAGAAGCGAGAAGGCCAGCGGGAATGAAAGGGGAGGGGAGAGGGAGGGCTCTGAGCAGAGACCCGCCTCTGGCCCACATGACCCAGGGAAGGGCTCTCGCCCCAGGAGGAGGCCCAGAGCGGGCAAGGACAGCAGAGCTCGCACAGTGGACAGCAGGGCTTGTGAGCGTTTCTGGAGGGGACATTCTCCTCGCAGAGAGGGGCACAGCAGACGGCAGACCCCATGGAGCCCCCCTCAGGCCCTTCCCGCAGACGGTGCATCCCCTGGAACAGGCTCCTGCTGGCAGGTGAGAGGGACAGTCTTCAGGAAGTGGATGGACACGGGAGAACGAGAGCCTGGCTGGGGTCTCTGGGAGAGACAGGGCTCTGCGAGGAGACAGAGGGCTTCTGTTTGGACCTGAGGGGAACAAGGGAGAGGACCTGGGAGCAAGCAAGGGGTGGGCGGCAGCACTCAGCAGCAACAGGAGAATCTCAGTGAACAAGACCCGGCGAGGGGCAGGAACACCTCAACTACTGTAGGTGCTATAAATCATTCTTCACTGAGCGAGAACTGCTGAAAACTGATGGCAGTAGTAACAGTTTATGTCTGGGTGTCACTCCAGAAAAACACTTAACCAGGACACTTAAACGTCCTTACTCGGCACCTTTAGAAACTGACAAAAAAAAAAAACCGGGCTGTGGAATTCTGGGAACCCTCATTCCTTCATCCGCATGTGTCAATACCTGGAGCCTGGCCCAGGCACTGAGTTACAAACAGGACCAGACAAGCCGCTGCCCTCATGGAGCTCCTGCTCTATGGGGAGGAAGACGGACAAGCAGAGAGATCTAGAATGTGCTGTCAGGTGCGGGCAGGCGTCACTCAGGAAATGGAGCAGGGAAAGGTCAGCAAGGGAAGACAGAGGGTCTTTAGGTAGTCGGAATGCAGGGGAAGCATCTCCCAACAGATCCCTGAGTGTGAGCAGGCGTGTGAGGGCAGCGGAGAGTAAACCAGGTAGACAGCTGGGGAAACAGAGGAAATACCAAGCTCAGAGGGGCTGAAGTGATGGGGGTCATGCTGCTGACCTTGAACCAGCAGAACACAGACAGGCACACACACACTCACCAAGGCTGGGGGATGGAGAGACCTGCTCAGGACCCAGGGCGCCATTGTTCATCCCAACACACGGGTCAGAAGACTAACTGATTTCTCTCTCTTCCCTCCTAGTCTCACTCGTATCCTTCAGGACCCCGCCCTCCACTGCCCAGCTCACTGTTGAAACAGAGCCCAACCCTGCTGCAGAAGGGATGGATGTTCTTCTACTTGTCCATAGCGCGACAGAGAATACTCTAGGATATTCCTGGCACAGAGGAGAAAAGCTAGACAACACCCAGCTAATTTTATCATATAGAGTAGACAATAATGTAACTACCCAAGGGGCTGCATACTCCGGTCGGGAGACACTTTACCCCAATGGAACTCTGCTGATTCAGAAGGTCACCCAGAAACACACAGGATCCTACCTGCTGGTCATTTTAAAAAATGATTTACAGACTGAAACACAAACTGCACATCTCCAGATATACCGTGAGTGCCTCCTTCTGACCGCGGGGTGCTGGGGGTGGTGAGTTCTGTTCACATGCAGGATTGACAGACCCAGGTGTGTCTCCATCCTCCTTTGCATTATCTACCGTGTTGGGGTTTGCACATTTAGTGCTGGACACACAAAGTGGAGACAATTCCAAAGGGTCAGAATTGCGGTCACAGGCTACGGACTCTGCAGACACTCTGTAGAAAGAAGGTCCAGTCTGATGGGAGGCATCCAGCAGAGGGAGCGACTCTCAGTCCAGCCCTGGGCCCCTCCCTGTGACCAGGACCCTAGGAAGACCCTGCGAGACTCAGCAGGGGCCTGGGCTGAGGGATCCTCCCAGAGAAGCTCAGCCTTGAGACGCCCCTCCCAGACCCTGTCCCCCGGCCCCTGGCTCCAGCCACCATGGAGAGCCTGTGCCGCTGTGGGGTGTTGGCCTCCTGGGTGGGGCTGACTAGGAGCGATGATTCCCAGACTCCCTGAGCCCAAAGCTTCTGAGCAGGTCACCCGCCAGGGCTCAGCCCTGAGAGCCAAGTCTGAGCATGGCGTAGAGTCCAGTTCTTCCCTGAGACTCAGCATGGAGAGCAGGCGGGGCGAGTCCCCAGGCCGTTAGCCTACCCCCTAGCCTATCCCGAGGAAGGTCCGCGTCCCCACGAAGGACCAGAGGAGAGAAGAGGCTCCAGCAGTTCCGTGCCCCGCAGCAGGCACCCAGGGGGCCCTCTCCCGTGGAGGCTAATAGTGGTAGATGCAGGCTTTTCTTTCTTTCTTTCTTTCTAATATTTATTAATTTATTAGGCTGCATCGAGCCTTCATTACATCATGCAGGATCTTTCACAGTGGCTCAGTGGCTTCGTTGCTCCACTTAGTTACTCTGAGGCATGTGGGATCTTAGTTCCCCAACCAGAGGAAACCCGCATCGCCTGGCATTGCACAGCAGATTCTTAACCACTGGGCCACCAGGAAAGTCCCTTAGGCAGTTTTTATGGTCTATATTCAGCTTTAGATCAGCTAACCATCAATGCTTTAAGGTCAATGCACAGGCAACATGGCACTCCTGACACCATTTACCTTTTATTCTATTTTATGAAGACAAGTGGAGGTACAGGGAGACACAGGCACTGAATCAGAGTCCCACAGACCATGACTGGCCAATCAGAGTCAGGCCAACATCACAGTGCCACCCTAACCTCCATGCAGGGGGACTTATTGATCTGGGAGCCCAGAAACCAGCTGTTGGTTCAGATCCTTTCTTCTTGGGCACCCCCAGCTCAGAGGGAGACTCTGGTGTGAAAAGTGAAGGGAAATGGAACATCATTTCTGTTTACTCTGGAGTCAGGGCTTCCCAGGTGATGCTAGGGGTAAAGAATCTGCCTGCCAAGGGAGGAGATGCAGGTTCGATCCCTGGGTCAGGAAGATCTCCTGGAGTAGAAAATGGAAATCCACGCCAGTATTCTTGCAAATTACCTGCATCAGCAATCATCAGTGACAGCAATGTCCGGGTCTCCCCTCTCCAGGTAGCTCATGCCCAAGCTCCTCGCACGGAATGAATTAGAAGGCATTTATTTGCTTGTTCCTGGAGGTGTTGGGTGTCACTCCCACTGGGGTAAAATGGAAAGGACTCAGTTCCTCAGCCCCCACTCTACACCAGCAGCCAGCGCAGGCCCAGACAGGCAGCAGGCTCTCAGTCTTTCTTTGGGGAAGGAAGGATGGGAGGAATAAGGCCGGGTGAATGGTCTCTGATCTCTTTGGGTGCTGGGATCTGGATGCAGAGTCCTGGGAGCTCTGGCCACATTTGCTGTCTGTCTCTCCGGAGAGGGGAGCCGTATTTTATCCTCTGACCACCTCCCCTAAAGCATGCTGGGAGCAAAGTCTTATGGCAACTGGGGGCTGCTTGGCCATGGGAGGGTTTCTGGGGGAGGGGTGCTTCTGGGCAGCCATGGGGCTCTTGGACCTTTGGATCTTTTTTTTTTTTTTGGCCACTTCTATTGGTCTTTCGTTTATTTCCATCTTTGTTCTTTGCCCTGTGTGGGCCTCCCATTGCTGTGGCCTCTCTCATTGCAGACCACCGGCTCTGGGGGCACGCACTCCAGAGTTCTGGCTCAGTAGTTGAACACATCCGTCCAGCCGCTCCGTGGCACGTGAGATCTTCCCAGGCCGGGGATCAAATAGGCACCCCTTGCACTGCAAGGCGGTGTCTTTACCCACTGGACCACCAGGGAAGTCCACCTTGAAGTCATTGTAAATGGACGCTTCTCACTCTCTGCTCCTTCCATGTCTCTCACCTTCCTCCTCCTTCATTCCAGCCGGGACTGGCCCTGCTCTGCACAGCTCCCCGCCATTAGATGTGTGTACGCGCGCGCGCGCGTGTGTGTATGCACACTCAGTCATGTCTGACTCTTTGCTCCTCTGTCCATGAAATTTTCCAGGCAAGAATACTAGAGCAAGGTGCCATTTCCTTCTCCAGGGAATCTTCCCAACCTGGGCCGACCATCTCCTGCACTGGCAGGTGGGTTCTTTAACAGATCTCCTGGAGTAGAAAATGGAAATCACGCCAGTATTCTTGCAAATTACCTGCATCAGCAATCATCAGTGACAGCAATGTCCGGGTCTCCCCTCTCCAGGTAGCTCATGCCCAAGCTCCTCGCACGGAATGAATTAGAAGGCATTTATTTGCTTGTTCCTGGAGGTGTTGGGTGTCACTCCCACTGGGGTAAAATGGAAAGGACTCAGTTCCTCAGCCCCCACTCTACACCAGCAGCCAGCGCAGGCCCAGACAGGCAGCAGGCTCTCAGTCTTTCTTTGGGGAAGGAAGGATGGGAGGAATAAGGCCGGGTGAATGGTCTCTGATCTCTTTGGGTGCTGGGATCTGGATGCAGAGTCCTGGGAGCTCTGGCCACATTTGCTGTCTGTCTCTCCGGAGAGGGGAGCCGTATTTTATCCTCTGACCACCTCCCCTAAAGCATGCTGGGAGCAAAGTCTTATGGCAACTGGGGGCTGCTTGGCCATGGGAGGGTTTCTGGGGGAGGGGTGCTTCTGGGCAGCCATGGGGCTCTTGGACCTTTGGATCTTTTTTTTTTTTTTGGCCACTTCTATTGGTCTTTCGTTTATTTCCATCTTTGTTCTTTGCCCTGTGTGGGCCTCCCATTGCTGTGGCCTCTCTCATTGCAGACCACCGGCTCTGGGGGCACGCACTCCAGAGTTCTGGCTCAGTAGTTGAACACATCCGTCCAGCCGCTCCGTGGCACGTGAGATCTTCCCAGGCCGGGGATCAAATAGGCACCCCTTGCACTGCAAGGCGGTGTCTTTACCCACTGGACCACCAGGGAAGTCCACCTTGAAGTCATTGTAAATGGACGCTTCTCACTCTCTCTGCTCCTTCCATGTCTCTCACCTTCCTCCTCCTTCATTCCAGCCGGGACTGGCCCTGCTCTGCACAGCTCCCCGCCATTAGATGTGTGTACGCGCGCGCGCGCGTGTGTGTATGCACACTCAGTCATGTCTGACTCTTTGCTCCTCTGTCCATGAAATTTTCCAGGCAAGAATACTAGAGCAAGGTGCCATTTCCTTCTCCAGGGAATCTTCCCAACCTGGGGATCAAACTGACATCTCTTGCATCTCCTGCACTGGCAGGTGGGTTCTTTACCAGTTGAGTCACTGGGAACCTCCTCCCCACCAGTGCTTAGTCGTGCCTGACTCTTTGTAACCCCATGGACCATAGGAGTTTTCCAGGCTCCTCTGTTCAAAGACTTTTTCAGGTAAGAATACTGGAGTGGGTTGCCACTTCCTTCTCCAGAGGATCTTCCCAAACCAGGGATCAAACTGGCGTCTCCTACATTGCCAGGCAGACTCTGCACCACTGAGCCACATGGGAGGCTCCCCCACCACTCTTAAGTCTTCCACAAGTATTTCCCCAAATGACCAACTGCCTGGTTCCTGTCTTGGCTTGTGGCCAGGCCCACCCTCCCAGGGGATAGGAAAGGACTCAGAAACCTGGGAGCAGCAGCTTCTGAGGGGCTCCAACACGATCAGTTTTCCCAGGTCACCAGGAGAATGAGCTTCCACTCTGCCCTGGTCCAGAGGTCTTTCCCTCCATGGTGTCAGCCAGGGGAGCACACCATGTGACAAGGATGTGCAGCCCCCACATCTAATCCCGAACAAGACTCAACCAGGAAGTCAAAGACAGAAAGACAGGTCTGCTGTCCCAGTGGCTCACGGGCTCACTTCACCTCTTTCACTTGTGACTCAGAACCTCATCCTGGTACGACCCTCCCATTCCTTTCAGGGGTTCCCGAGACCTTCCCGGGGTGGGGGTGACAAACCCTGAGGTGTCTGATTGTTTTCCTGCCTACCTCCCTGCCCGCATGTCCTCAGAATCGCACCTTTACCATAGGGCGGGATGCTCTCCAACGACAAGGTGCCTGAGCCACTATCTTTTCACTTAGCCTTGGTCCAATTCAGACAAACGTGATCAAACACTAGTTGTATTTTCTGAGGCAAAAAGAAACGAAAGCATGCCACACACCCATGGTGGGCCCCCTCTCCATCTGCCAGATTTGTCGTGCAGGTGTGTATGCACACTCAGTCATGTCTGACTCTTTGCTCCTCTGTCCATGAAATTTTCCAGGCAAGAATACTAGAGCAAGGTGCCATTTCCTTCTCCAGGGAATCTTCCCAACCTGGGGATCAAACTGACATCTCTTGCATCTCCTGCACTGGCAGGTGGGTTCTTTACCAGTTGAGTCACTGGGAACCTCCTCCCCACCAGTGCTTAGTCGTGCCTGACTCTTTGTAACCCCATGGACCATAGGAGTTTTCCAGGCTCCTCTGTTCAAAGACTTTTTCAGGTAAGAATACTGGAGTGGGTTGCCACTTCCTTCTCCAGAGGATCTTCCCAAACCAGGGATCAAACTGGCGTCTCCTACATTGCCAGGCAGACTCTGCACCACTGAGCCACATGGGAGGCTCCCCCACCACTCTTAAGTCTTCCACAAGTATTTCCCCAAATGACCAACTGCCTGGTTCCTGTCTTGGCTTGTGGCCAGGCCCACCCTCCCAGGGGATAGGAAAGGACTCAGAAACCTGGGAGCAGCAGCTTCTGAGGGGCTCCAACACGATCAGTTTTCCCAGGTCACCAGGAGAATGAGCTTCCACTCTGCCCTGGTCCAGAGGTCTTTCCCTCCATGGTGTCAGCCAGGGGAGCACACCATGTGACAAGGATGTGCAGCCCCCACATCTAATCCCGAACAAGACTCAACCAGGAAGTCAAAGACAGAAAGACAGGTCTGCTGTCCCAGTGGCTCACGGGCTCACTTCACCTCTTTCACTTGTGACTCAGAACCTCATCCTGGTACGACCCTCCCATTCCTTTCAGGGGTTCCCGAGACCTTCCCGGGGTGGGGGTGACAAACCCTGAGGTGTCTGATTGTTTTCCTGCCTACCTCCCTGCCCGCATGTCCTCAGAATCGCACCTTTACCATAGGGCGGGATGCTCTCCAACGACAAGGTGCCTGAGCCACTATCTTTTCACTTAGCCTTGGTCCAATTCAGACAAACGTGATCAAACACTAGTTGTATTTTCTGAGGCAAAAAGAAACGAAAGCATGCCACACACCCATGGTGGGCCCCCTCTCCATCTGCCAGATTTGTCGTGGAATTCTTATTAAGATAACACATATCCTTTCTCCTCATTCAGATCATTCCTCCCTTTGTAAAGCAGACTCAGATCTGCCCCCAATCAATTCTGTCCTCTTCTTTTTTCATCTCCTAATCTTTAAGTGTCATACATTGATTTATTTATGGCTGTGCTCTGTCTCCATTGCTGCATGTGGACTTTCTCTTGCTGAAGGGTGGGGCTACTCTTCGTCACTGTGGGCAGGCTTCTCACTGTGGTGGCTTCTCTTGTGGTGGAGCAAGGGCTTAGTTACTTGGCAGCATGTGGGCTATTCCTGGATCAGGGATCAAACCCTTGTCCCCTGCATGGGCAGGCAGATTCTTATCACTAAGACAGCAGGGAAGTCCAATTCTGTCCTCTTAACAGGACTCACGTGTCTCTACCCAGGGCGTGCTAAGTCACTTCAGTCATGTCTAACTCTGTGCGACTCTATGGACGGTAGCCGGCTGGCTCTCCATGGGATTCTCCAGGCAAGAAGACTGGAGTGGGTTGCCATTTCCTTCTCCAGGGAATTGTCCCTATCCAGGGATTGAACCCACACCGCTTATGAGTTCTTTACCACTAGCGCCACCTGGGAATCCCAGGGAGTCCCTGATCAAACCACTTTACCATCTTTTTTTTTTTTTTTTTTTTTAACCATGTTCTTTTGATCACGATAGCATACTGGTGGGACTACAGGTCCTGGCCCAAGACCGAATGTGCTCCCTAGAGAGACAGATCTCAGAAACTGATCTCAGATCTCTGGGGAATTCACGATGCCCACGTGTTCTTTCCCAGTTCTCTATCACATACCTGCCAAACACAGTCTAGTTTTTATTTTTACACAAACCAGTACGAAATGAACCAGTTCCTCAAAGGATGACTTGGAGCTATAAAATCCATCCAGAGCATGAAAGTGTTAACTGATAAATCATGCTCAACACCTTGTGATCTCGTGGAGGGCAGCCCTCCAGGCTCCTCTGTCCATGGGGTTTCCTGGGCAAGAATACTGGAGTCGGTCACCATTTCTCTCTCCAGGGGGCAGGCAGATTCTTCACCACTGGGCCACCAGGGAAGCCCCCATGTGTGATTTCTGCGCCGACACCCAGTTTCAGGCTACACTGCCCAGTCTTCTTGGGGCTTACGGACTAGGGGATGGACCATGGTTACCCATCTCTGGGGAAGCTTGGAAATCGAGGCCTCGGTGAAAACACCGCTCCACCAGGCAGTGTAGGTCTATGCAACCTGAAGGGCCTCTAGACCTGCACCTGGTCCAGGTGAGCACCCCAGGGCCGGGCAGGCAGTCACCCGGGCAGTGGGACACTAAAAGAGGAAGCAAGTGGTCTCTGCCTCGCAGGCCTGGGTGGCTGCTGTCAGACCCGGCCCTCGAGGAAGTCTGTGCCGCTCCAGACACAGAGCAGGCGCCCTCCACGCTCTGAGCTCAGATGGTCACACCTCTGTCTTGGGAGGCACCACCGTGCCTTATTCTAAGGGCCCACTCTGGCTGAGAGGTGAGAGAGGCCAACCCTGATTGAAGGTGCTTTTAGAAAAGCGCAAGGTGGAAAGGGGCAATGCTCTCTGTTATCTCCACAGCGGTGTTAGACACACGCATCACCACCAGCAACAACCCCAGGCCCTGGGAGTATGAGGACACTGTGGTGGTGACATGTGGACCCGAGACCCAGAACACCTCCTATACGTGGTGGATCAACAATCAGAGCCTGCCCAACAACACCAGGCTGGAACTGTCCGAAGAGTTCTTTTGATCACGATAGCATACTGGTGGGACTACAGGTCCTGGCCCAAGACCGAATGTGCTCCCTAGAGAGACAGATCTCAGAAACTGATCTCAGATCTCTGGGGAATTCACGATGCCCACGTGTTCTTTCCCAGTTCTCTATCACATACCTGCCAAACACAGTCTAGTTTTTATTTTTACACAAACCAGTACGAAATGAACCAGTTCCTCAAAGGATGACTTGGAGCTATAAAATCCATCCAGAGCATGAAAGTGTTAACTGATAAATCATGCTCAACACCTTGTGATCTCGTGGAGGGCAGCCCTCCAGGCTCCTCTGTCCATGGGGTTTCCTGGGCAAGAATACTGGAGTCGGTCACCATTTCTCTCTCCAGGGGGCAGGCAGATTCTTCACCACTGGGCCACCAGGGAAGCCCCCATGTGTGATTTCTGCGCCGACACCCAGTTTCAGGCTACACTGCCCAGTCTTCTTGGGGCTTACGGACTAGGGGATGGACCATGGTTACCCATCTCTGGGGAAGCTTGGAAATCGAGGCCTCGGTGAAAACACCGCTCCACCAGGCAGTGTAGGTCTATGCAACCTGAAGGGCCTCTAGACCTGCACCTGGTCCAGGTGAGCACCCCAGGGCCGGGCAGGCAGTCACCCGGGCAGTGGGACACTAAAAGAGGAAGCAAGTGGTCTCTGCCTCGCAGGCCTGGGTGGCTGCTGTCAGACCCGGCCCTCGAGGAAGTCTGTGCCGCTCCAGACACAGAGCAGGCGCCCTCCACGCTCTGAGCTCAGATGGTCACACCTCTGTCTTGGGAGGCACCACCGTGCCTTATTCTAAGGGCCCACTCTGGCTGAGAGGTGAGAGAGGCCAACCCTGATTGAAGGTGCTTTTAGAAAAGCGCAAGGTGGAAAGGGGGCAATGCTCTCTCTGTTATCTCCACAGCGGTGTTAGACACACTCATCATCACCAGCAACAACCCCAGGCCCTGGGAGTATGAGGACACTGTGGTGTTGACATGTGGACCCGAGACCCAGAACACCTCCTATACGTGGTGGATCAACAATCAGAGCCTGCCCAACAACACCAGGCTGGAACTGTCCGAAGACAACAGGAATCTCACTGTATTCAATGTGACAAGAAATGATACCGGACCCTATGTGTGTGAAGCCCGGAACCCAGTGAGTGTCGGCCGCAGTGACCCATTCACCCTGACTGTCCGCTGTGAGTAACCTCTGTTCCTGTGTGGTCCAGGCCGCCTGGCTGAATCCACACAGCTGGAGGCCAGGTCCTACCATCCCCCTCAGGTCCAACCAAGTACTTGGACCCTCACCCCCTGGACACCCAGGCTGGCCATGACTTCCTGTCCCAGGCAAGTCCCAGCAGGCCCAGCCTTGAGCCAGGACTGGGAGAGGGTGGGTTTCTCTGTCTTCAGAGGCTCAGGGTCACCATCCTCTGATGGGAGACACAGGCTCATGGCTCAGACTCAAGATGAGTGAACATGAGGGGTAGTTATCACTGGGAAATTCTACAACAAGACCGTCCCTGGCTCAGAGCAATATTTAACTCTTCTACACAGTCCAGGAGACTGAGTTGGACCCGTCTAAAAAATTACGTAACAAGAAGTAAATGTTTCCCCTTTTATGGAAAGGCCCCTTGGCCTCAGAGCTACACAGAGCTGGCAAGCCTGTCTTCCTCAAGATACACAGAAGTGTAAATAAAGAATGGGACCTGAATATTTTTTAATTGGGAGATAACTGCTTTATAATCTGTGTTGATGTCTGCTGAACGACAACGTGAATCAGCCATAAGTATACACGCCTCTCTTGAGTCTCCTCCGCACCCACCCAGGTTGTCACAGAGCACCAGGCTGAGTTCCCAGTGTTATACAGCCCACCTACTTAAAACGAGGAACTGTGCGCAGACAGGGGGACCCTGAGCTCAGACACACTCTGTCTTGGGAGGCACCACCGTGCCTTATTCTAAGGGCCCACTCTGGCTGAGAGGTGAGAGAGGCCAACCCTGATTGAAGGTGCTTTTAGAAAAGCGCAAGGTGGAAAGGGGCAATGCTCTCTGTTATCTCCACAGCGGTGTTAGACACACTCATCATCACCAGCAACAACCCCAGGCCCTGGGAGTATGAGGACACTGTGGTGTTGACATGTGGACCCGAGACCCAGAACACCTCCTATACGTGGTGGATCAACAATCAGAGCCTGCCCAACAACACCAGGCTGGAACTGTCCGAAGACAACAGGAATCTCACTGTATTCAATGTGACAAGAAATGATACCGGACCCTATGTGTGTGAAGCCCGGAACCCAGTGAGTGTCGGCCGCAGTGACCCATTCACCCTGACTGTCCGCTGTGAGTAACCTCTGTTCCTGTGTGGTCCAGGCCGCCTGGCTGAATCCACACAGCTGGAGGCCAGGTCCTACCATCCCCCTCAGGTCCAACCAAGTACTTGGACCCTCACCCCCTGGACACCCAGGCTGGCCATGACTTCCTGTCCCAGGCAAGTCCCAGCAGGCCCAGCCTTGAGCCAGGACTGGGAGAGGGTGGGTTTCTCTGTCTTCAGAGGCTCAGGGTCACCATCCTCTGATGGGAGACACAGGCTCATGGCTCAGACTCAAGATGAGTGAACATGAGGGGTAGTTATCACTGGGAAATTCTACAACAAGACCGTCCCTGGCTCAGAGCAATATTTAACTCTTCTACACAGTCCAGGAGACTGAGTTGGACCCGTCTAAAAAATTACGTAACAAGAAGTAAATGTTTCCCCCATTTTATGGAAAGGCCCCTTGGCCTCAGAGCTACACAGAGCTGGCAAGCCTGTCTTCCTCAAGATACACAGAAGTGTAAATAAAGAATGGGACCTGAATATTTTTTTAATTGGGAGATAACTGCTTTATAATCTGTGTTGATGTCTGCTGAACGACAACGTGAATCAGCCATAAGTATACACGTCCCCTCTCTCTTGAGTCTCCCTCCCACGCACCCACCCCCAGGTTGTCACAGAGCACCAGGCTGAGTTCCCAGTGTTATACAGCAACTTCTCACTACCTAACTATGTAACATATTGGGAACTGAATTTTTAAAATTTATTTCTACTTATTTGGCTGCATTGGGTCTTAGTTTCAGCCTGCTGGATCTTCGATCTTTGTTGCGCCATGTGAGATCTTCTAACTATGGCATGCAAACTCTTAAGTTTCAGGATGTGGGATCTAATTCCCTGACCAAGGATGAAACCCGGCCCCTCGCATTGGGAGCATGGTGCCTTAGCCAATGAGACACTAGGGAAGTCCTTGAATTTTTTTTTATAGCCAAAGAAAATTGTGGGAAAGCGTCCAAGAAAGTAAAAAAAAAAAAAACAAAAAAACCAAACAACTCCACTTGCTAATGAGGATACTAGACACGTGGGCTGAGAAGAGGATCCTGGTGTGAATACTACAGGGATATCCAGGAAGACTGGTCAGGGGTCCTCCTGGGGAACCTGGGGGCCAAAGAAGCCTTCTCCTTACAGATCATCAATGAAGAGAGACCCATGACCTTGATGACAGACTCAGGGTCATCCTCTGGGTTACCTTTACAGCTCACTGGGCCCTGGGACTGGCTAAGATGCCCAAGGAAGGAGCATGCTCAGGCCCCTTACCCACTCTCAGTCAGTCGCCTCCTCTGTCTCTCCACAGACCCAGTGGCACGGCCCTCCCTCCAAGCCAGCAACACCACTGTCACAGAACATAACGGTCCTGTGGTCCTGAGCTGCCTCACAAATGAGACTGGGGTCTCCATACACTGGTTCTTTGAAGGTCGTGAACTCCAGCTTAAAGAGACAATGACACTGTCCCTGGGCAACAGCAGCCTCACCATACGCACCATCAGCAGAGAGGATGCTGGGGATTATCAGTGTGAGCTGGCAAGCCTGTCTTCCTCAAGATAACTGTTCCTGAATATTTTTTAATTGGGAGATAACTGCTTTATAATCTGTGTTGATGTCTGCTGAACGACAACGTGAATCAGCCATAAGTATACACGTCCCCTCTCTCTTGAGTCTCCCTCCCACGCACCCACCCCCAGGTTGTCACAGAGCACCAGGCTGAGTTCCCAGTGTTATACAGCAACTTCTCACTACCTAACTATGTAACATATTGGGAACTGAATTTTTAAAATTTATTTCTACTTATTTGGCTGCATTGGGTCTTAGTTTCAGCCTGCTGGATCTTCGATCTTTGTTGCGCCATGTGAGATCTTCTAACTATGGCATGCAAACTCTTAAGTTTCAGGATGTGGGATCTAATTCCCTGACCAAGGATGAAACCCGGGCCCCTCGCATTGGGAGCATGGTGCCTTAGCCAATGAGACACTAGGGAAGTCCTTGAATTTTTTTTTATAGCCAAAGAAAATTGTGGGAAAGCGTCCAAGAAAGTAAAAAAAAAAAAAACAAAAAAACCAAACAACTCCACTTGCTAATGAGGATACTAGACACGTGGGCTGAGAAGAGGATCCTGGTGTGAATACTACAGGGATATCCAGGAAGACTGGTCAGGGGTCCTCCTGGGGAACCTGGGGGCCAAAGAAGCCTTCTCCTTACAGATCATCAATGAAGAGAGACCCATGACCTTGATGACAGACTCAGGGTCATCCTCTGGGTTACCTTTACAGCTCACTGGGCCCTGGGACTGGCTAAGATGCCCAAGGAAGGAGCATGCTCAGGCCCCTTACCCACTCTCAGTCAGTCGCCTCCTCTGTCTCTCCACAGACCCAGTGGCACGGCCCTCCCTCCAAGCCAGCAACACCACTGTCACAGAACATAACGGTCCTGTGGTCCTGAGCTGCCTCACAAATGAGACTGGGGTCTCCATACACTGGTTCTTTGAAGGTCGTGAACTCCAGCTTAAAGAGACAATGACACTGTCCCTGGGCAACAGCAGCCTCACCATACGCACCATCAGCAGAGAGGATGCTGGGGATTATCAGTGTGAGGTTTCCAATGGGGTCAACTCCAGCAGAAGTGACCCGCTCAAACTGCAAGTGACATGTAAGTGATCATTTGCCTTAGGCTACATCTTTCCGGGCCGATTACTCTAACGGAGTGCAAAATGGATAGAAGCCATGGGTAGGGGGCGGGCAGAATCTCCAATAAAGAGACTACTACAGGGCTTCCCAGTGGCTCAGCGGTGAAGAATCCACCTGCAATGCAGGAGATGCGGGTTTGATCCTTGGGTCAGGAAGATCGCCTGGAGAAGGACATGGTGACCCATTCCAATGTCCTCGCCTGGGAAATTCCAAGGACAGAGGAGCCTGGGAGGCTACAGTCTACAGGTCGCAAATGGTCAGACACAACTAAGGGACTGAGCACAGGCACACAGTAAACAGATGCCAGAATGGGTGACAGCTCAATCTCTAAATCAAATACACTTAGTTTCTTCTCCTGGGTTTGGCATTTTAGTGTAACTCTCATTTGATTCCTTTTTCCTGTTACCATTTTTTCATGTGGTAAAATATACATAAAATATACTGTTTTAGCCATCTGTAAGATTTCTGTTCAGTAGCATTATGTACATTCATCACTATTGTGCAATCATTACCACAATCCACTTAGAGCTTTTTCATCTTACTAAAATTCCCTACCCCTTAAACAGTAATTCCTCAGGCCCCCTCCCCAAACCCTGGCAAACACCATTCCATTTTCTCCATCTCTATGAATTTGACTATTTTAGTTATTTTGTATAAGTGGAATCATATTGTTCCCTGTCTGACTCTTTGCGATCCCATGAACTGCAGCACGCCAGCCTTCCCTGTCCTTCACCATCTCCCGGAGTCTGCTCAAACTCATGTCCATTCAGTCAATGATGCCATCCAACCATCTCATCCTCTGTCACCCCCTTCTCCTCCTGCCCTCAGTCTTTCCCAGTACCAGGGTATTTTCCAATGAGTTGGCTCTTTGTATCAGGTGGACAAAGTAGTGGAATCATATAGTATAGTTATCCTTTTGGATCTGATTTATTTCACTTAGCATTATATCTCCAAAATCACCTGGGCAACAGCAGCCTCACCATACGCACCATCAGCAGAGAGGATGCTGGGGATTATCAGTGTGAGGTTTCCAATGGGGTCAACTCCAGCAGAAGTGACCCGCTCAAACTGCAAGTGACATGTAAGTGATCATTTGCCTTAGGCTACATCTTTCCGGGCCGATTACTCTAACGGAGTGCAAAATGGATAGAAGCCATGGGTAGGGGGCGGGCAGAATCTCCAATAAAGAGACTACTACAGGGCTTCCCAGTGGCTCAGCGGTGAAGAATCCACCTGCAATGCAGGAGATGCGGGTTTGATCCTTGGGTCAGGAAGATCGCCTGGAGAAGGACATGGTGACCCATTCCAATGTCCTCGCCTGGGAAATTCCAAGGACAGAGGAGCCTGGGAGGCTACAGTCTACAGGTCGCAAATGGTCAGACACAACTAAGGGACTGAGCACAGGCACACAGTAAACAGATGCCAGAATGGGTGACAGCTCAATCTCTAAATCAAATACACTTAGTTTCTTCTCCTGGGTTTGGCATTTTAGTGTAACTCTCATTTGATTCCTTTTTCCTGTTACCATTTTTTCATGTGGTAAAATATACATAAAATATACTGTTTTAGCCATCTGTAAGATTTCTGTTCAGTAGCATTATGTACATTCATCACTATTGTGCAATCATTACCACAATCCACTTAGAGCTTTTTCATCTTACTAAAATTCCCTACCCCTTAAACAGTAATTCCTCAGGCCCCCTCCCCAAACCCTGGCAAACACCATTCCATTTTCTCCATCTCTATGAATTTGACTATTTTAGTTATTTTGTATAAGTGGAATCATATTGTTCCCTGTCTGACTCTTTGCGATCCCATGAACTGCAGCACGCCAGCCTTCCCTGTCCTTCACCATCTCCCGGAGTCTGCTCAAACTCATGTCCATTCAGTCAATGATGCCATCCAACCATCTCATCCTCTGTCACCCCCTTCTCCTCCTGCCCTCAGTCTTTCCCAGTACCAGGGTATTTTCCAATGAGTTGGCTCTTTGTATCAGGTGGACAAAGTAGTGGAATCATATAGTATAGTTATCCTTTTGGATCTGATTTATTTCACTTAGCATTATATCTCCAAAATCCCGTCCACCTTACAGCACATTTTCAGTTCTTTTGTATCTGCATATATCTGAATCCAGCACATATATGAATACCTTTCAAGGGCTGAGTAGTATTCCCTTGTATGTTTATACAACATTTTATCATTCGTAAGTTGATTGTCTTTTAAACTGCTTCCACCTTTTGGCTATTGTGAATACACCACTGTGCACATCAGTGTATAAATATCTGTTCAATCCCTGTTTATTCTTATTCTTTGAATTTTTTAAAATTTTGACTGCCCTGGGTCATAATTGCAGCTTGTGGGCTCTTCATCACGGTACACAAGCTTTCTTTAGCTGCACTGTGATGGCTTCTCTAGTTGTGACTCATGGGCTTGGTTGCTCCGTGGCATGTGGGATCTTCATTCCCTGACCAAGGATTGAGCCCATGTCCTCTGCATTGGAAGGTGAATTCTTAACCACTGGACCACCAGAGCAGTTCCTGATTTCAGTCTTTTGAGCATACGCCCAGAAATGGAATCGCTAAATCAAATGGCAATTCTTCATTCAGCTCTTTGATGAACTGCCAGGCTGGTTTCCGAGTGGCTGCACCATTTGTACTCTCACTAGCGGTGCACAAAAGTCCCAGTTTTTCCACATCCTTGCAAACACTTGTTGTTTTCTGTTGGCCTTTTCTAATAGCAGTTCGAAAGGGTGTGAGGTGATCACTCACTGTGGTTTTGATTTGCATTCCCCTAACTATTGGTGACGTTGAGCATCTTTTCATGTGCTTATTAATAGGCCATTTGTATGCTTTTTAAATTTTTTGTTTAAATTTTATTTATTTTTATTTATTTCTGGCTATTCTGGATTTTCACTGCTGCCACAGGCTCTTTTCTAGTTTTAGGGAGCAGGGGCTACTCTCTAGTTGAGGTGAGCAGGCTTCTTGTTGCGGTGACTTCTCTTGTCATGGAACTTGGGTGCTAGGGCACACGGGCTTCAGTAGTTGTGGCACATGGGCTCCACAGTTCCTCTGTCACCCCTTCTCCTCCTGCCCTCAGTCTTTCCCAGTACCAGGGTATTTTCCAATGAGTTGGCTCTTTGTATCAGGTGGACAAAGTAGTGGAATCATATAGTATAGTTATCCTTTTGGATCTGATTTATTTCACTTAGCATTATATCTCCAAAATCCCGTCCACCTTACAGCACATTTTCAGTTCTTTTGTATCTGCATATATCTGAATCCAGCACATATATGAATACCTTTCAAGGGCTGAGTAGTATTCCCTTGTATGTTTATACAACATTTTATCATTCGTAAGTTGATTGTCTTTTAAACTGCTTCCACCTTTTGGCTATTGTGAATACACCACTGTGCACATCAGTGTATAAATATCTGTTCAATCCCTGTTTATTCTTATTCTTTGAATTTTTTAAAATTTTGACTGCCCTGGGTCATAATTGCAGCTTGTGGGCTCTTCATCACGGTACACAAGCTTTCTTTAGCTGCACTGTGATGGCTTCTCTAGTTGTGACTCATGGGCTTGGTTGCTCCGTGGCATGTGGGATCTTCATTCCCTGACCAAGGATTGAGCCCATGTCCTCTGCATTGGAAGGTGAATTCTTAACCACTGGACCACCAGAGCAGTTCCTGATTTCAGTCTTTTGAGCATACGCCCAGAAATGGAATCGCTAAATCAAATGGCAATTCTTCATTCAGCTCTTTGATGAACTGCCAGGCTGGTTTCCGAGTGGCTGCACCATTTGTACTCTCACTAGCGGTGCACAAAAGTCCCAGTTTTTCCACATCCTTGCAAACACTTGTTGTTTTCTGTTGGCCTTTTCTAATAGCAGTTCGAAAGGGTGTGAGGTGATCACTCACTGTGGTTTTGATTTGCATTCCCCTAACTATTGGTGACGTTGAGCATCTTTTCATGTGCTTATTAATAGGCCATTTGTATGCTTTTTAAATTTTTTGTTTAAATTTTATTTATTTTTATTTATTTCTGGCTATTCTGGATTTTCACTGCTGCCACAGGCTCTTTTCTAGTTTTAGGGAGCAGGGGCTACTCTCTAGTTGAGGTGAGCAGGCTTCTTGTTGCGGTGACTTCTCTTGTCATGGAACTTGGGTGCTAGGGCACACGGGCTTCAGTAGTTGTGGCACATGGGCTCCACAGTTTTGGCTCCAAGGCTCTAGAGCACAGGCTTCTTAGTTGTGGCTCACAGTCTTAGTTGCTCCACAGCATTTTGGGATCTTCCCAGGTCAGGGATCGAACCTGTGTCTCCTGCATTGGCAGGCAAACCCTTTAACACTGAGCTACCACTGATTTTTACATGTTGATTTAGTATCCTGAAACTTTGATAAGTTTATTAATTCTAACAGTTTTCTGGGAAATGTTTATCCTTTTATACATTTAAGGTCATGTCATGTGCAAAAAGATCATTTTATTCTTCTTTTTCAATTTGGATGTCTTCTATTTCTTTTTCTTGCCTAATTGCTCTGGCTAGTATGGCCAATACTATTTTGAACAGAATTGGAAAAAGCAGGCATTGTTGTGGTGGTCCTGATATTAGAGGAAAAACTTTCACTCTTTCACCATCCAGGATGATGTTAGCTGTGGGTTTTTTATATATGGCCTTTCTTGTGTTGAGCTGCTTTCCTTCCTTTCCCAGTCTGTGTTTTTTATCATGAAAGGTTAGTGGAGTCTGTCAAGTGATACGTGTCAAGGTTATTTACTTAACCTTCTTACCTTATACATCTATTCATATTTGATGTTTCTTCATATTTTGTATGTTTATTCATATATTCTATTTATTTGGGAATCCATCTTGGTAGCTTTCATGTTTCCAAGAATTTGTCCATTTCATAGAAGTTATTTAATTTGTCAGCATGGGATTATTCCTAGGACTCTTACACTTGTATTATTTTTGTAGAATTGGCAGTAATGATTCCACATTTGTTTCTGATTTTAATAATTTGAATCTTCTTTCCTAGTCAATCTAGTTTGTTAAATTTTTTGGGCCTCTTTTATTGGTTTTCCATCTACTTACTTTCATCCATATTTATTCTTTTGGCCTGTGTGGGCCTCCCATCAAAGCGGCCCCTCTCGATGCAGAGCACCAGCTCTGGGCACATGTGTTCCAGAGAGTTGGCTCATAATTGGACACACAGGTCCAGCAGCTCTGCCTCACATGGGATCTTCCTGGGTCAGGGATCAAACTGGTGTACCCTGCACTGCAAGAAGGACCCCCCACCCACTGGACCACCAGGGGAGCCCTTGTTAATTGTTTTTAAAGAAACAAATACTGATTTTATTGATTCTACTGTTTCTCCATCCTCTAATTTATTTATCTCCATTTTAATTATTATTATATCCTTCCTTCTGCTAGTTTGGGTTTAGTTTTATTCTTGTCCCTTAAGTTGTAAATTTAGGTTGTTGATTTGAGATTTTTTTTAATATAAGCACTTATGGTTATAAATTCTGGCACAAGATTCTTAATTTTTCGGAGCCTCAGATTCCTCAAGTAAAAATTGCAATAAAAGAACCTTATTCATAGTATTGTTCCACAGCTTTAATGTAACATTCAACTAAGCCCTTAGCAAAATACCCACACAGGGAAAATTTTCCAAAAGTGTTAGCTGTTGTAATTATTACTATTATCATTGTTGTCACTGCTGTTTAGTTGCTAAGTCATGTCCAACTCTTTGAAGCTCCATAGACTATAGCTCGCCAGGCTCCACTATCCATGAGATTTCCCAGGCAAGAATACTGGAGTGGGTTGCCATTTCCTTCTCCAGGGGATTGTCCTGACCTCACTCGGATATCTAAAATTAGGTACTCCTAGGACTACCTGACTCTAGATGCACATCTTATTAACCATATAACTTCAGGTATTTTCCCCACTGTAAGCCTCAGATTTTCCTTCTGTAAAATGGAGATAATATCTTTCTGACAGGGTTATTGTATGAATTAAATGAGATATATGGGAAATACATAGCACAGAGCCTGGTGCGGAGTATGTACATCATAACAGTAGCTAATATTAGCATTAATTTTCAGTCAAGTTGAATAGTAAGGACAGCTGAAATAAAAAAGAAGAGGCAAAAGGTATTATATATTTGGGGAAGGAAAGCATAAGGATACACAGGAACCTGTTACTGACTAACTATGGAAGAGAGGAAAAAAGGAGGTTGAGTACAACGTTTTATGTGTAGTATGATCGTTTTCATCTCATGAGATGCAATCAAGATGATATTAGACATTCACTGGGGAACATGTCTGTGAAGGAATGTGGGGCAGGAGGGGGAGGAGCCTGGGAGGATACACATTGGATCCCTGGGAAAGAGGAAGTTTTAGGCTACAGTGCAGTTCCAAGAGAGTATCTGCTAAGCTGGCGAGGAATCCTGGTACTAAGGTCACCCATCGCAAAAACATAAAATACTATTTCCCAAAAAAACTATTTCCCACAGAATTGGGATTGATTTCATATTCCTGCTGGGAACCTGTGTGAAGGATGGTCTCTGTACAAAGAGGCAGTGAATTCAGAGGGCCTTCCATCAGTTACCATCAGACACCTAACAGGTGCATATTCACAGCAGCCAAACCCAGTACCTGGAGAAAGATGTAGCCATGAAAAGATGGGAAGCTATAATATACAAAAATAACCATCAGTCCTTCTGACGTTTCCAAAGCCTTCAAAAATATGAGTACAGAAAGGTCATATTGGAATTAAGGCAAGTGACCCCCAACCTAGAAATACAATCAGCGAGGAAGAAATTGCAGGGATATATAGTCAAATATATCCACAGCAACCTTCCACAGAAGTTTTATCCCCTGAAGGAACAAGTAGAGACTATTTCATATTGAGAGTTATATCCCAGAGCACCCTCCACTGTAAAATAATGTCACCTTCATTCATTCTTCTCTTTTCTTTCCATGACAGATGTGCCAACACAAGAAGGTCTTTCCGGCCTCTCCCCTGGTGCCATTGCCGGCATTGTGATTGGAGCCCTGGCTGGGGTGACTCTGGTAGCAGCCCTGGTGTATTTTCTGTACACCAGAAAAATTGGAGGGTATGCTGCCTTTCCTCTTTTCTCGCTTTCTCTGAGGCTGTCTGCCCTGCTTGGGAGAGGGAAGGAGATTTCATCTCTGTCTCTGGCCTGGTTCTGCTCCTCCGTCTTCCTAAAGCCCTGCTTCTTGGCATTGATTCTTATGGGTCTCCTCTTCCATGGTCTTCATGCTTCCCGTATCCCACCTCTCTCTTGGACATGGTTATTCCCACCCCCATTTGGTTTAGAAGGGGCAGAGCCGATTATGTTCCTCTGTCCCTAGGCAGGGAAGCCAAGGTCCAAGAAGGAAAACTAATGAGGAAATGAAAGGACGAGCAGGAGGAAGGGAATTCTGTGCTCTGTCGACCATAGTAGCAGAAGGAGGGAGGGAGAGGACCGGAAGAGAACTTGGAGAAACAACCAAAGGCCTCCTGGGCAATTCATAATGTGAGAAATAAACAGCGTCTGCCTACAGATGGCAAAGTGTCAGGGCAGAAATATAAGCAGTTGAGATGAACGGCCCTAAATGTGATAAGCCAGTAAATTGCAGAGGGGTAAACACTAGAAGGGGTGAAGGGGAGATTGAAGGCAGAGGTCCTAGGCAGAAAGAGGACCAACCATGGTGTAAGTGAACATTGAGGACCCCCAAGGAATCATGCCGACAGTGTGCTTCCTAATTCAAGAAGCAAAATTCTGTGCCTGGGAATAGTAGTCACTGTGTCTGATATTTATTTAGGGCAAGTGACCAGCGTGATCTCACAGAGCACAAATCCTCAGACCACAATCACAGTAAGTAGAGCCACTCACTCGCTGAGAGCGGTTTGTTCCGCCACGTGCCCTGCCCTACCAGGGAATCCCGACCTTCTGAAGTTTTAGAGTGTCCCAATCTCAGTTTGGGATAGGTCCTCACACCCTTCCTAGCCATGTAAGATTCCCCTGAGACTCAGGCCTGGGAGAGACACTCGCCCCAAAGGTCACATAAGCCAGGCAGCCACCAGACAGATGGATGTGTTTCCAGGAGCTCTTTCCTCATCCTGTCTCCTTCCCCTCCTGCCTCTGTTACGGCTGCGGGCATCTCCTACGTTGAGACCTTCCCTGCCTCTGGTGCTCTGGGTGCTGTGGGCCTCAATGCCCCTCCTGCCTCTGGAGCCTGCTGCCGAGACACACACCTGTGAGACACATCTGGGCAAAACTCAGGTCTTGTGAACTGGGAGAAACCTTCAGAAGTTCACTAAGTCTTCCCTGCAACCGACTTTCCCCCCCACCACCTTGGTCTAATGCCCTGGGGTCTGGACCACAGACTGAGGGAAGTAAAATCAGTAAGTCTTAATTATGGGCCCCCTCCTCCCACCACCTGCCACCTCCTTCAGCCAGAAGTCACAACAGCTTAGGAACAATACGACCTGAGGCCCTAAGTCAGCTCTGCATTTTCATGCGTTGGTGACTCTCCTTTGTTTCCCTAGGTCAGGGCTACTCTGACAACGCATATGAAAAGGTAAGCACAGCCAGTTTCTCTGGCTCCTTTTCCAGGGGAAGTATCTCTGTGTAGAAAGGGTTGTTCTTGAAGACACAAATGTGAGATCATGTTTGGGTCAAAGTTCCTCACTGCAGCAACACAGAAGTACTATTCCCACGAGTCCACCTCATTGCAAGATGTGGACTTGATTCCTGGCTGGGACCTTGAACCAGGAACTTAACCTCATAGAGCCTCAGCTGTGTTCTCTGTAAAATGGCTGTGCAGCCTGCTTCAAAGAGAAGGTCGAGGAATTAAATGGCATAATGAAGGTAAAGCACCTGGCACAATGCCCAGAGTGAGGAAGGCACTAGACCATTCTCCCTCTTTTGTCTCCATTTTGACCTTTCTCTTACTGTCAAGTGATCATTTCCAATCCCATAGACCTGAGGTCCTAGTTCCTTTGCAACGTTGTTCAGACCACAATCACAGTAAGTAGAGCCACTCACTCGCTGAGAGCGGTTTGTCCCCACGTGCCCTCCTACCAGGGAATCCCGACCTTCTGAAGTTTTAGAGTGTCCCAATCTCAGTTTGGGATAGGTCCTCACACCCTTCCTAGCCATGTAAGATTCCCCTGAGACTCAGGCCTGGGAGAGACACTCGCCCCAAAGGTCACATAAGCCAGGCAGCCACCAGACAGATGGATGTGTTTCCAGGAGCTCTTTCCTCATCCTGTCTCCTTCCCCTCCTGCCTCTGTTACGGCTGCGGGCATCTCCTACGTTGAGACCTTCCCTGCCTCTGGTGCTCTGGGTGCTGTGGGCCTCAATGCCCCTCCTGCCTCTGGAGCCTGCTGCCGAGACACACACCTGTGAGACACATCTGGGCAAAACTCAGGTCTTGTGAACTGGGAGAAACCTTCAGAAGTTCACTAAGTCTTCCCTGCAACCGACTTACCCCCCCACCACCTTGGTCTAATGCCCTGGGGTCTGGACCACAGACTGAGGGAAGTAAAATCAGTAAGTCTTAATTATGGGCCCCCTCCTCCCACCACCTGCCACCTCCTTCAGCCAGAAGTCACAACAGCTTAGGAACAATACGACCTGAGGCCCTAAGTCAGCTCTGCATTTTCATGCGTTGGTGACTCTCCTTTGTTTCCCTAGGTCAGGGCTACTCTGACAACGCATATGAAAAGGTAAGCACAGCCAGTTTCTCTGGCTCCTTTTCCAGGGGAAGTATCTCTGTGTAGAAAGGGTTGTTCTTGAAGACACAAATGTGAGATCATGTTTGGGTCAAAGTTCCTCACTGCAGCAACACAGAAGTACTATTCCCACGAGTCCACCTCATTGCAAGATGTGGACTTGATTCCTGGCTGGGACCTTGAACCAGGAACTTAACCTCATAGAGCCTCAGCTGTGTTCTCTGTAAAATGGCTGTGCAGCCTGCTTCAAAGAGAAGGTCGAGGAATTAAATGGCATAATGAAGGTAAAGCACCTGGCACAATGCCCAGAGTGAGGAAGGCACTAGACCATTCTCCCTCTTTTGTCTCCATTTTGACCTTTCTCTTACTGTCAAGTGATCATTTCCAATCCCATAGACCTGAGGTCCTAGTTCCTTTACTTTCTAATCATTTAACTGAATGTTTCTTATCTTAATCTTCAACAGAATACACATATACACTGATAAAAGCTTCAGTTGTAAGTATTGGGTTGGCCAAAACATTCATTCAAATTTTTCCGTGAGATCTTATGGAAAAACTGGAATGAGCTTTTTGATCAACTTAATAATTTTAAAAACGTGTAAGTTTCCATGAGTTGTTCATACCTATGTAAACAGCACCCAATCATTTTTAAAAATAACCTCCCCTCGGGCTTCCCTGGTGGTCCAGTGGGTAAGGACACCACCTTGCAGTGCAAGGGGCACCAGTTTGTTCCCTGGCCTGGGAAGATCCCGCATGCCATGGAGCGGCTGGACCGATGTGTCCAACTACTGAGTCGGAGCTCTGGAGCGCAAGTGACCAGAGCCAGTGCTCTGTGGAGACAGAGGCCACTGCGAAGGGAGGCCCACATTGGCCAAAAGAACAACGAAAATAGATAAATGAAAGACTAATAGAAGTGGCCAAAAAAATAAATAAATAAATAATAAACCCCCCTCAACACACACACACACACACAACACACACACACAAAATGCAACAGTTACTTCCTGCCAAAGAGTAATGACTGTCCTCACTTCCAATGCATTAGATTACTTCTACCTGGTTATGCACTTATAAAACTGAAAAACACACACTGTACATGTGTCCACCTTCTTTCATTCAAAATTGTTTTATGAGATTCATTCATATGGTTGGGTGCCTTTGTTGTTTATTTATTCTCATTGCTATACCATTGTATTCCATTGTAGAATTCTGTAATCATCCATATATTCTAACCTTCTAATTCAACAAGATGTTACTAAGCTGAGAAGTTAGATAATAAAAGCCTTTTTCTGAAGCTAAAAGTTTCAAAGTGGTGACAGCCTGGAGTGCACAGTTACCCGGGCGGAGATGAGGGCTTGACCTATGATGCCTATTTAACTGACTGCTGCTCCTGCCTTTCAGGTTCACTACGTTGAATATTCTTCCCTGAACTTCAATGCCCAGGAACCAAAGAAACCAGCTTCAGCCTCCCCATTTCCAACAAACACAGAAACAATTTATTCAGAAGTGAAACAGCAGTAATGGAACCTGTCCTGCTTGTTGCACTTCTGACTTATTCCAAGCTTCTCATCCCCATCCCTAGGAGATCCCTCTGCCTTCCGGGAACATGAAGTGAGTGCCCCTCTTTCCCCCAGATCAGCCCCTTTGATCCGCTAATGAGGTTCCTCCAGGTTACCAGGTCACAGCCCCTTCCTGCAGTATTAGGAGATGAAAAGGCACATCCAGGAGGAGGTCTGTAGGAAACTCAGCCTTCCTTGTCCTTGAACTTTGGCAAAGAGGACCTTGGGACAGAGTTGCCAAAACCTCCGCCCCTTCCCATGGGCTGACCCAGACCAGTTGCCGTCTTGCATATTCAGAACACACTCATTCCTTCCCACCCCAGTCTTTTCCTATGGGAGTCTAACTCGAATTAGCCATAACCTGGAGAATTATACCCTTATCCACTAAAATGTGTGTGCCAGTAAAGAATAGAGAGGAAAAAAGGTAAAGGAAAAACTTCTCCTGCACTCTGAAGCGTGGTGTGAGCCCACCATTCACCGGAAAACACAGAAATGACCATCTCTCAAGTGGGAAGCTCTCCATCCTTGTCCATTGTCAGGGTTGTCGACCTGCAGGACCAGGGACTAAGCAACTTACTACTTAGCTAGAATACCCCTAAACTTTTGAAAGCTTATCTTCAGAGAACCAAAGATTAATTTACAGCCTTTGAGAAGTTGTTTTTAAGCAGTTAAAAACAACTTCTCAAAGGCCATAAATGAATCTTGATGGAAACTGCAAAAAAAACCCGCACATACTGTTTAAATAACGCTGTGGGTTATATTCAAGGCAATACCTGGAGATCAGGGGTTATCGCCTTACAGGGCAGTCAGCTGTTAATAGAAGCAATCTGCTGGGAGTGGGGAAAGGACTCAGAAAGCTACCCTGCAGAGATTATTTAAATAATGGTTAAAGAATGTACAATTTGGGGTATTGGTTGTTTTTTCCCCTTTCTTCTGAGACATTCTGCCATTTTAATTTTTGGGACTGCTTGTTTTATGTGAAAGTTTTGTTTACTTTGCTGCATAAGTCACTCTGACTGCTTTATGGGGAAGAAGTCACGGGGAAGAAGCCACCAAAACCCTTCACGTCCCTCTGACCAGGAGCTCCCCTGAGCTTTTCGTGTCGGGGGCCTTCACACAGAAAATAAGAACCACCAGTTTTCTACGTTTGCAGTCAGGAGTGGTTCTCACTCTATTTCTAGGCGTCTCAGGGCAGTCATCAACCCCCTGCTGTTTTGTGTTCCTGGTGTGCCTGTTCCGTCTGCCTGCCCTGCTCACTTTCTCAGGAAGCCCTGGCCGCTGCTACAGTGTGTTGGGTCCTTGAGAAGCAGGAGCGCCCTGAAGGGAACACAACTCCTCCGGCTCTGGGCATCGTTTAACAGCCTAGAAAGCCGCACTGGTGCACATGCTTCTCAAGACGCAAGGGGATGATTACAGCTCAGCCCTAAGGTTCTTGTAGAGCCTCTGGAATTCCTCTCCTATGGGGTCCACGAGACCCAGTGTGTTAACACGAAAAAGAAGGGCAGGAGGAGTGGGGGCAGTTAACTTCCCACCAGCCTTCTGCACAGACGGGGCCTCCTTGGGCTGCTGAGAGAAAGGTTTTACTCCTCATTAGTGACCGGACCTCGTGCTGTGTGAAATGGGGGCGGGGGCGGTGCCAGAGAGGGCTGGATGGGCGCTCTGTACTCAGGGACCTCTTTCAGGGTTTTCTCACCCTGACACAGACTATACACCTCCCCTCATGCACGTTCTTCTGTGTAATTTAATTTTCCAGGCAAGGCCACTTCTGAATGATTTGTGAAAGTTGTTCTATATTTATAATAAATATTATATATCAGACATCCACTTGCTGCCTGGCAGTTGGTATTGTTTTCTGAAATGCCTTCTTTATAGGCAGAAGAGACAGAAGTTGCTCAACAGTGAGTCAGAGTGGGCCTGTTTCTAAGGAAATAGGTATTTGGCCTAGGAACCAGAGAATTCGCTAAATTCATGTATGTACACACGCTGACAAAGGGGATCCCTCTAGAGCCACAGGCCACAGCTCCAACCTGCCTGGAAGGAGCTGGCTGTCTTCCTCTGGGAAAGAAGAGGATTTCATGAGTAAAAGGCCTGCTGGGCTCTTCACTAGGGCCACACCACACCGCCCCCACAGATGGCTCCATGAATTGGATGCAGCGGTCACTCCCGTGGTCTCCACAGGCTCTGGCATATAGAAATCTCTCCAGCACCCTCCCAAATCCTTGTTTCCCGTCTCTTTTTTCTGCCCCACAGAGAGTCAGAGCTCTTCCAAACTGGATAATCTTCTTTTATTAATTCTACCAAGAATCGGCCTGTCTTCTCATTTCCTTCACTTTCAAGCAAATGGAACATGTGTTGTCCTCGTCCTCCTCATCCTCGATTTCTCCTGACCCTCTGCTGTGGGGCCTTGCCCTCAAGACTGCTGGCAGCAGCACTAAGATCAGTACCCAGGGGCCATCCCTGTGGCTCCGTGGTAAAGAAGCCGCCCTCCACTGCAGGGGGCAAAGGTTCCATCCCTGGTCCAGGAAGATCCCACATGCTGTGGGGCAACTAAGCCCATGCGCCACAACTACTGAGCCCATGCTCTGCAACAAGGGAAGCCACCACAATAAAAAGCCCACGCACCACAGCTAGAGACTAGCCCTCGCTCTCCACAACTAGAGAAAAGCCTGTGCAGCAACAACTACCCAGCAGAGCCAAAAATTTTAAAAATACATACTTGATTATTATTTTTTAATGACAATAGTAATTAATGGTGTTGGGCTTCCCAGGTGGTGCTAGTGGTAAAGAACCTGCCTGGCCAATGCAGGACGCAATGTAAGAGACAAGGGTTAAATGTCTGGGTTGGGAAGATCCCCTGGATGAGGGTGTGGCAATCCACCCCAGTATTCTTGCCTAGAGAATCCCATGGACAGAGGAGGCTGGTGAGCCACAGTCCATGGGGTCGCACAGAGTCAGATATGGCTGAAAACAGCACACATACACATACACAATTAATGGTGTTAGAATTCACCTTAGAGGGTAGAATCAACTATAAAGGTGTAAACGAGGGCTTTTGAGGGTGCTGGAAACATTCTACATCTCAATTCAGGTGATGATCACATGGGTGTGTACAGTTACCAAAAATCAAATTATATACTTCAGATCTGTGTGCTATTTTTCATGGATTTTAATTTTATCTGAATTTTTAAAAATAAAGGAGGAGCTAATTTAGCCTATTGGGTACAAATCGCCTGTATTCATTTTCACCTTTTGCCAAATAAATCACCACAATTTTAGTCACTTAAAATAACACTCATTTTTTAGTTCACAAAATTCAGTTCCTTGAAGTTAGAAGCCCAAGGTCCCCATCGTCCTGGTACAAACAGTCTCCGATCCTAGAAGACCTTCTCAGATCTTAGGCATGAGGCTCCCTCTCTCTTAGCAATGGAGAACATCCCTTAAATCCAATCCCTCTTTTTTTTTTTTCCAATCCCTCTTTTTTAAAAAATTTTCTTTATTTTTGGTTGCACTGGGTCTTCATTGCTGATGGGGCTTTTCTCTAATTGTGATCCATGGGCTTCTCACTGAGGTGGCTTCTCTTGTGGAGCACAGGCTCTAGGGCATTTGGGCTTCAGTAGTTGCGGCTCCTGGGCTCTTGAGCACAGGTTTAGTACTTGTGGCCCTGGGTTTGGTGGCCCTTCAGAAAATGGGATCTTCCTGGACCAGGGGGTCGAACTCGTGTCTCCTGCATTCGCAGGCAGATTCTTTACCACTGAGCTGCCATGGAAGCCCCTCCAATTCCTCTTATACTTTTGCTCTGATTTCCCTTTCTGAGACCAGCTAGGAAAAAAACAGTCTGTTTGAAAGGGCTCTTGCGATTACATTCAGTCCACTTAGATAGGATCTCTTCTTGTTAAACTCAGGGTCCACTGATGACTAACTCTACTTACTGGACATCTGCAAAATCCCTTTCCCACATAACATAAACTATCACACACATGATTACTCATCACAAACCCACAGTCCAGGGATTAGGAGTCAATCTTGAGGTTCCATCCTAGAATGCCTGCCTACAGCAGCACCCTATGGAAGCTGTTCTCGTTCTCAGGGAGCTCCTTCAGGGTCTCTGTTCTACAGAAAAGGCAAAAAAGCCAAACGTGATTGGTCCAAGCTCAAGTTGAGATTACAAGATACTGAAGACAAAAAACACAGATAATAAAGCAAGGGTCCAGGCTTCCCTGGTGGTCCAGTGGGTAAGGACACCGCCTTGCAGTGCAAGGCGCGCCAGTTCGATCCCTGGCCTGGGAAGATCCCACGTGCCGCGGAGCGGCTGGACTGATGTGTCCAATTACTGAGCCGGAGCTTTGGAGTGTGTGCGCCCAGAGGTGGTGCTCTGCGACAACAGAGGCCACCGCGATGGGAGGCCCACGGGAGCCAAAGAACAAAGATGGTTGAAAAATAGACAAATGAAAGACCAATAGAAGTGGCCACCCGCCCCTCCTCCCTCCACACCTCACCCCCCAATAAATAAATAAATAAATAAATGTTAAAAAAAAAGTTATCAGAAACCCAAAGCCATCCCAACAAGCTAAGCAAAATCAACAAGTGAGATTGCACTAATACAACCAGGACACATTCTAGACTTCTGATCATTCATCCATTTCTCACCATTTATTGAGGAGTTGCCATATGACAAGCACTAAGCCACTTGGTGAGAATAACATGAGATTACTAAATAAAGCCCTTATTTGGATTAGTATTCATAAAATTCTACTGCAAGAAAAAAAGAAGCAAGGGAGACCAAAAAAAAAAAAAAAAAAAAGCAAGAGTACCAAAAAATGGGCAGAGAAAAAAAGAGGGAAATGAGGTTATTGCCAAAAACTGAATACTGAAAATTTTATGGCACCGAGGAAGCATTACTTTGTAGTGTGACAGTAGTACTGTAATTGTGTTTTCAAAGAGCTTATATTCTAGAAATACAACGGAAATATTTACAGAAGTAATGATCTGGTATCTAGGATTTGCTAATTGGACATCTGCAAAATCCCTTTCCCACATAACATAAACTATCACACACATGATTACTCATCACAAACCCACAGTCCAGGGATTAGGAGTCAATCTTGAGGTTCCATCCTAGAATGCCTGCCTACAGCAGCACCCTATGGAAGCTGTTCTCGTTCTCAGGGAGCTCCTTCAGGGTCTCTGTTCTACAGAAAAGGCAAAAAAGCCAAACGTGATTGGTCCAAGCTCAAGTTGAGATTACAAGATACTGAAGACAAAAAACACAGATAATAAAGCAAGGGTCCAGGCTTCCCTGGTGGTCCAGTGGGTAAGGACACCGCCTTGCAGTGCAAGGCGCGCCAGTTCGATCCCTGGCCTGGGAAGATCCCACGTGCCGCGGAGCGGCTGGACTGATGTGTCCAATTACTGAGCCGGAGCTTTGGAGTGTGTGCGCCCAGAGGTGGTGCTCTGCGACAACAGAGGCCACCGCGATGGGAGGCCCACGGGAGCCAAAGAACAAAGATGGTTGAAAAATAGACAAATGAAAGACCAATAGAAGTGGCCACCCGCCCCTCCTCCCTCCACACCTCACCCCCCAATAAATAAATAAATAAATAAATGTTAAAAAAAAAGTTATCAGAAACCCAAAGCCATCCCAACAAGCTAAGCAAAATCAACAAGTGAGATTGCACTAATACAACCAGGACACATTCTAGACTTCTGATCATTCATCCATTTCTCACCATTTATTGAGGAGTTGCCATATGACAAGCACTAAGCCACTTGGTGAGAATAACATGAGATTACTAAATAAAGCCCTTATTTGGATTAGTATTCATAAAATTCTACTGCAAGAAAAAAAGAAGCAAGGGAGACCAAAAAAAAAAAAAAAAAAAGCAAGAGTACCAAAAAATGGGCAGAGAAAAAAAGAGGGAAATGAGGTTATTGCCAAAAACTGAATACTGAAAATTTTATGGCACCGAGGAAGCATTACTTTGTAGTGTGACAGTAGTACTGTAATTGTGTTTTTCAAAGAGCGCTTATATTCTAGAAATACAACGGAAATATTTACAGAAGTAATGATCTGGTATCTAGGATTTGCTTCAAAACCATCCAGACTTAGGGGCTAGTAGGAAATTGCTGTATAACGCAGGGAGCTCAGCCTCGTGCTCTGTGACCTAGAAGGGTAAGATGGGTGGGGAGCTTAGCAGAGAGGCTCAACAGGGAGAGGATATATGTATATTTAAGTGGCTCAGTGGTAAAGAATTCGTCAGCCAATACAGATGTGGGTTCAATCCCTGGATCAGGAAGAACCCCTGAAGGAGGAAATGGCAATTCACTCCAGTATTCTTGCTTGGGAAATCCCATGGACAAAGGAGCCAGGCAGGCCACATTCCATGGGGTCGCAGTCTGGTTGGACAGTCATGACTGAGCACACAGACACAGCTGATTCACGTCATTGTATGGAAGAAGCTAGCACAACATTGTAAAGCAATTACCCTCCAATTAAAACATTAAAAAACAAAAAAACAATAAAACAATTCAGGTTGGGAAAGGGAGTATAGAGGCAACAAGACTGGCCACGAAATGATACTTGTTTAAGCTGTGTGATGAGTACACAAAGAATCACTGCATTATTAGCTTTATTTTTACAACAATTTGAAATTTTTAAGACAAAAAAGCTCTTGCTCTCCAGAAGCTTATAATACAAGAGTCAGATGGCAAACAGACCACTAATTAATTTAACAACATATAAACAAAGTGTTAGTCCAGTTCTGAGGATAGCCAGAATATAAAGCCTCCAAACACTGCCCCACCACTGAGGAGACCCTGTAGACAAACTGGTACAATTAGCTAACATCTCATTGGGGTTTAGGAGTCCTCAGCAACTTCTGGGGGTGGAGAGGGAGTCACAATGGCAGGGAGTCCAGCTTTATGTTTATTTTTGCTGTGCAAACTAATTTCTTTTTCCTCTGCTAGTAAATACCCTCAGTTCCCCCAAGAACAGTGAGGAAGAGAGGAAGAGAATATGATTATCTAGGAAATACAGAAGCACAACAGACAGGGGCTTTAGGGATGAATTGTGAAGCTCAGATGCACATCCCTCTGGAATCACAACTCTCTGTACAAAGTGCCTTCTGCCCTGAGCAGCGATGTGGGGCCGGAACATAGTCCTGGTCCCCACCCCACCACGAGTGGTAACCACTGGTGGAACATTAACTAACCACCCAGGGGCAGAAGGAAATGGAATCTTTGAAGGGCTTCTCTCTACACATTCTTTTCAAGTCATCCCTGAGAGTTGGACAATTCAAAGGTATGACACAGCCCTAGGATTTGATGGTCCTTTTCTGTTATAAAGGAGGGTGAGGAATCATAGAGCACAAGCGGGATGCTGGAAAGGACAGGCTAAAAAGAGCTGTTTAAGTATGCGCTATTTAAAGGTCAAGGTCTCATGAACCAGGCCCAACCTCCCTTCCCTGCCGGCCTTTCCATGATGATCAGACATTCCCTGTACTTCGAGCCCCAGTGAACCCAGAACTCTTCTTACTTGGGGAACTAGAACCACAAATGAAAAAGAGAACTGGAAACAGGAAGATAAATGAAAAAAGCAGAGAGACAAGACTCCTGAAATACTCAGTGTGATTATAAGGAAGTGAAACCAGTCTTTTGGAAGGGCTCATACGACTTTTGAGAGCAGCTCTACACAAGTGACTAAAATATTTTGAGTGATGACAGAACTTCTGGAACAAATATGTAGTCAACTAGGACAACTATTTTTTTTTTCGCTTTTGTTTTTTATTTTTAATTGGAGGGTGATTGCTTAACAACATTATGTTGGTTTCTAACACACAACAACATGCAGCCACGATTACAAATAAATTTCTTCCCTTTTCGAGCCTCCCTCCCACTCCCCCCCCCCCCCCAGGTCATCACAGAGCACTGAGCTGAGTTCCCTGTGCTATACAGCAGCTTCCCCACACCTATCTGTTTTACACATGACCATGTGTATATGTCATTGCCACTCTTTCAATTTCAGCCCACCCTCTCTTTCCCTGCTGTGCCCACAAGTCCATTGTCAACATCTGTGTGTCTATTTCTGTCCTGCAAGTAGATTCAAAAGTACCATTTTTCTAGGTTTCATACATATGTGTCAATTATGATATTAGACAACCACTTTAAATGTGCCCAAACTTATTTGGATATGATAGACTTGAAGATCCCCTGGAGAAGGAAATGGCAACCCACTTTGATATTCTTGCCTGGAGAATCCCATGGATGGAGGAGCCTGAAGTCTATGGTATATGGGGTCACAAGAGTTGGATATGACTTAGTGACTAAACCACCAAAGGAAAGAGTAATAGAAAGGGAACAGTAAATTCCAGAGATGGAAGCACTGTGTGCTAATCACAACTCAAACCCGCCAATAGGCCCCCATTCCCCAGTTGAGGCTTTTCTGGGGTGACGTTGTCACCCAGTCCTGTCATCGTGGTCTATGGTGAAGTGAAGCAGGAGTGGAAATGGGCAGAAACAGACCCTGTGGGTTCCCACTTCCATGTAAACCCAAGAAGGGCTTTATTACCCTATACTGAGGTGTTAGACCTTGCATCTGGGATCAGGGGGTAGTTTACATGAACAGGGAAATTTGTTTACACCAGTTCTTCAATTGATAAAGAATTCCCTGGTGGTCCAGTGGTTAGGAAACTGTTTGCCAATGCAGGAGACATGGGTTTGATCCCTGGGAATTGCTGGTCTGGGAAGATTCCATATGCCGAGGAGCAAGTAAGTCCCTGCTCCACAACTACTCAGCCTGTACTCTAAAGCCCATGCTGCCCAACAAGAGAAGCCACTGAAATGAGAAGCCCACACAATGCAACTAGAGAGCAGCCTCTGCTTGCCACAACTAGGAAAAAACCAAGCAGCAACAAAGCCTGAGCACAACCAAAAATAAAGAAATAAATTCCCCCAAAATTTTTTTCAGAAACAAAAGATGTGATTTTTCGAGCCACGATTACAAATAAATTTCTTCCCTTTTCGAGCCTCCCTCCCACTCACCCCCCCCCCCAGGTCATCACAGAGCACTGAGCTGAGTTCCCTGTGCTATACAGCAGCTTCCCCACACCTATCTGTTTTACACATGACCATGTGTATATGTCATTGCCACTCTTTCAATTTCAGCCCACCCTCTCTTTCCCTGCTGTGCCCACAAGTCCATTGTCAACATCTGTGTGTCTATTTCTGTCCTGCAAGTAGATTCAAAAGTACCATTTTTCTAGGTTTCATACATATGTGTCAATTATGATATTAGACAACCACTTTAAATGTGCCCAAACTTATTTGGATATGATAGACTTGAAGATCCCCTGGAGAAGGAAATGGCAACCCACTTTGATATTCTTGCCTGGAGAATCCCATGGATGGAGGAGCCTGAAGTCTATGGTATATGGGGTCACAAGAGTTGGATATGACTTAGTGACTAAACCACCAAAGGAAAGAGTAATAGAAAGGGAACAGTAAATTCCAGAGATGGAAGCACTGTGTGCTAATCACAACTAAAAACAGCCAATAGGCCCCCATTCCCCAGTTGAGGCTTTTCTGGGGTGACGTTGTCACCCAGTCCTGTCATCGTGGTCTATGGTGAAGTGAAGCAGGAGTGGAAATGGGCAGAAACAGACCCTGTGGGTTCCCACTTCCATGTAAACCCAAGAAGGGCTTTATTACCCTATACTGAGGTGTTAGACCTTGCATCTGGGATCAGGGGGTAGTTTACATGAACAGGGAAATTTGTTTACACCAGTTCTTCAATTGATAAAGAATTCCCTGGTGGTCCAGTGGTTAGGAAACTGTTTGCCAATGCAGGAGACATGGGTTTGATCCCTGGGAATTGCTGGTCTGGGAAGATTCCATATGCCGAGGAGCAAGTAAGTCCCTGCTCCACAACTACTCAGCCTGTACTCTAAAGCCCATGCTGCCCAACAAGAGAAGCCACTGAAATGAGAAGCCCACACAATGCAACTAGAGAGCAGCCTCTGCTTGCCACAACTAGGAAAAAACCAAGCAGCAACAAAGCCTGAGCACAACCAAAAATAAAGAAATAAATTCCCCCAAAATTTTTTTCAGAAACAAAAGATGTGATTTTTATCCTTAAGCTGCTTTCAGAAGAGAGTAGGTAAATAACGTAGTCAGATAAAGAATGAGGCATAAGGACAATGCAACAGGCTTAAAGTTTGAAAAGAAAAGGCTATGTGATGGCCATGGGACCACAACCTGTTCTCTAGAGTTGCTGTTTCAACCACTCTAGTTATAGTGTTGGGCTTTCCAGGTGGCTCAGCAGTGAAGAATCTGCCTGGTGATGCAGAAGATGCAAGAGACACAGGTTCAATCCCTAAGTCAGGGAGATCTCCTGGAGAAGGACATGGAAACCCACCCCAGTATTCTTGCCTGAAGAATCCTCACGGACAGAGGTGCCTGGCAGGCTATAGTCCACAGGGTCGCAAAGAATCAGACACGACTGAAGCAACTGAGCACACGCATGTATTGCTATGGTGTCTGGGCAAGAATGAATCTTTTCTACTTAGTTCAGCCATCTGAACTAACCTTTCAGTAGGAACTAACAGCAGGAACAAGATAAGTACAAAAGTTTGTTTTGTTTTGTTTTGTTTTTAAGGTAGAAGAAGTCAGCCAAGTATAACTGAAGCCTAACTAGAGATTTCTCACCAGATGCCTCCGGCCTTATCCGAACTTCCTTGGAAAACAGATCTGGCTCTCGGCCAGTTCTGAGAGATTGGCCTGACTTACTTTCACCTCCCTTTCATGAACCCTGGGTGATGCTGTGCATAAACTCTTCGGGTCCTGATCACTCTGGGAGGAGAGCCCCGCCCTCTCTCTGTATTCTGCACTCCTCTCCTGAACTTTAGCCTCACCTGAACCCACCTGGCCATGGACATGAATTTGAGCAAACTCCAGGAGATAGTGGAGGACAGAGGAGCCCGGTGTGCTGCAGTCCACAGGGTTGCAAACAGTTAGACATGATTTAGCGACTCAACAACAACAGAGCCTACCTGGTAGCAGCTTCCTTTGCCCTACTCCCAAATCACTCTAATTCTGAGGACCAGGAATGTCTTCTGGTATCCGAAACACACCTTTTCTCTCTTTTTTATGCAAAAAAAAAAAAAAAAAAACAAGAAAACCCTCTGTGGGACATAACAGACTTTTAGACAAGGTGGGAGGAGAGGGTGGGAAGATTTGAGAGAACCGCACTGAAACATACATAAAACAGACAGCCAGTGGGCATCTGAGGTGTGAAGCAGGGAACCCAAGGCCAGCACAAAGGCGTGGGGAAGGAGGTGGCAGGGGGGTTCAAGAAGGAGGCGACATGTGTATACCTATGGCCAGTTCATGTTGATGCATGACAGAGGCCATCACAATATCGCAATTATCCTCCAATTAAAATAAATAAATTTTTTAAACCTCCTGGAATATATGCCTCAGCCTGATCTTTGTCAAGGACATCCCTTTAGGGTGTCTTAATATTTTCACAAAAGGCAAATCAGGGTCAGCCTCCAATGACTGACTCAGAGTCCTTCATCATGTCCACCCTTGCCAAAATAATAGCAAACAGCTTCTTTTCCTACTCCAAACCCCCTGGACTCCACTCACGTAATGCCAATGTGATGACAGATCATCCTAACAAGTTTTTGGAAATAATGTGGTAATATCTATTGAGAGCCTAAGTGGCTCCTTTGACCAAATTATGTGTTCATTTGGTTCAAAAACCCAAAAGAAGTCAGCCAAGTATAACTGAAGCCTAACTAGAGATTTCTCACCAGATGCCTCCGGCCTTATCCGAACTTCCTTGGAAAACAGATCTGGCTCTCGGCCAGTTCTGAGAGATTGGCCTGACTTACTTTCACCTCCCTTTCATGAACCCTGGGTGATGCTGTGCATAAACTCTTCGGGTCCTGATCACTCTGGGAGGAGAGCCCCGCCCTCTCTCTGTATTCTGCACTCCTCTCCTGAACTTTAGCCTCACCTGAACCCACCTGGCCATGGACATGAATTTGAGCAAACTCCAGGAGATAGTGGAGGACAGAGGAGCCCGGTGTGCTGCAGTCCACAGGGTTGCAAACAGTTAGACATGATTTAGCGACTCAACAACAACAGAGCCTACCTGGTAGCAGCTTCCTTTGCCCTACTCCCAAATCACTCTAATTCTGAGGACCAGGAATGTCTTCTGGTATCCGAAACACACCTTTTCTCTCTTTTTTATGCAAAAAAAAAAAAAAAAAAAACAAGAAAACCCTCTGTGGGACATAACAGACTTTTAGACAAGGTGGGAGGAGAGGGTGGGAAGATTTGAGAGAACCGCACTGAAACATACATAAAACAGACAGCCAGTGGGCATCTGAGGTGTGAAGCAGGGAACCCAAGGCCAGCACAAAGGCGTGGGGAAGGAGGTGGCAGGGGGGTTCAAGAAGGAGGCGACATGTGTATACCTATGGCCAGTTCATGTTGATGCATGACAGAGGCCATCACAATATCGCAATTATCCTCCAATTAAAATAAATAAATTTTTTAAACCTCCTGGAATATATGCCTCAGCCTGATCTTTGTCAAGGACATCCCTTTAGGGTGTCTTAATATTTTCACAAAAGGCAAATCAGGGTCAGCCTCCAATGACTGACTCAGAGTCCTTCATCATGTCCACCCTTGCCAAAATAATAGCAAACAGCTTCTTTTCCTACTCCAAACCCCCTGGACTCCACTCACGTAATGCCAATGTGATGACAGATCATCCTAACAAGTTTTTGGAAATAATGTGGTAATATCTATTGAGAGCCTAAGTGGCTCCTTTGACCAAATTATGTGTTCATGTTCAAAAACAAAGCCCAGGAAAATAACTAGATGCAAAACAGAGTTAATCCAAAACATGTTTCTCCTAGAAATATTTAAAAGAGAAAAAAAATTAGAAATCATCGAGATGACCAATGATTGGGAGAGTATTAAGTATGTTGTGAATTATTCACTAATATAGTTATATTATATTCATTTTAAAATGTTTGTTAAAATTTAAATAACATGAAAAAATTGAGCACAAGTGAAAAAAAATCAGTATTCCAAGTTGTATACATAGTGTGGCCTCAGTAAGTAAAAAAATGATCAAAGAGGGACTTCCCTGGTGGTCCAGTGATAAGACTGTGCTCCCAGTGCAGGGGGCCCAGGTACAATCCCTGGTCAGGGAACTAGATCCCACATGCTCCAACTAAGATTCCACATGCCACCGTGAAGAACGAACCTCCTACATGCCACAGCTAGGACTCAACACAGCCAAATAAATAAATAAATATTTAAAAATGACCAAAGAAAAGTCTAAACAGAAACCATGTCTTCAGATGGTGTGACGAGGAATATCTTTTTTATTATTATTATTGGAGGAGAGTTTCTTTACGATGTTGGGTTGGTTTCTGCCATACAACCACATGAATCAGCCATAAGGATACATATATCCCTGCCCTTGGGATCCTCCCTTCCTCCCTCTCGTCACACTCCTGTCACAGAGTGCTGGGCTGGGCTTCCTGTGCTCTGCAGCCGCTTCCCACCAGCTGTCTCTACACAGGGCGGTGCACACAGGTCAACGCTCCTCTCAGGTCATCCCACCCTCTCCGTCCCCTGCTGTGCCCACAAGTCCATTCTCAACATTTGTGTCTCTAGTCCTGTCCTGCAAATAGTATCATTTTTCTAGATTTCATATATATGCGTTAATATATGACATTTGGTTTGCTCTTTCTGATTCATTTCACTCTGTGTAACAGGCTCTAAGTTCACCCGCCTCAGTTCAACTGACTCACACTCGTTCCTTGTTACGGCTGAGTAATTCATTTGATGACAGATCATCCTAACAAGTTTTTGGAAATAATGTGGTAATATCTATTGAGAGCCTAAGTGGCTCCTTTGACCAAATTATGTGTTCATGTTCAAAAACAAAGCCCAGGAAAATAACTAGATGCAAAACAGAGTTAATCCAAAACATGTTTCTCCTAGAAATATTTAAAAGAGAAAAATTAGAAATCATCGAGATGACCAATGATTGGGAGAGTATTAAGTATGTTGTGAATTATTCACTAATATAGTTATATTATATTCATTTTAAAATGTTTGTTAAAATTTAAATAACATGAAAAAATTGAGCACAAGTGAAAAAAAATCAGTATTCCAAGTTGTATACATAGTGTGGCCTCAGTAAGTAAAAAAATGATCAAAGAGGGACTTCCCTGGTGGTCCAGTGATAAGACTGTGCTCCCAGTGCAGGGGGCCCAGGTACAATCCCTGGTCAGGGAACTAGATCCCACATGCTCCAACTAAGATTCCACATGCCACCGTGAAGAACGAACCTCCTACATGCCACAGCTAGGACTCAACACAGCCAAATAAATAAATAAATATTTAAAAATGACCAAAGAAAAGTCTAAACAGAAACCATGTCTTCAGATGGTGTGACGAGGAATATCTTTTTTATTATTATTATTGGAGGAGAGTTTCTTTACGATGTTGGGTTGGTTTCTGCCATACAACCACATGAATCAGCCATAAGGATACATATATCCCTGCCCTTGGGATCCTCCCTTCCTCCCTCTCGTCACACTCCTGTCACAGAGTGCTGGGCTGGGCTTCCTGTGCTCTGCAGCCGCTTCCCACCAGCTGTCTCTACACAGGGCGGTGCACACAGGTCAACGCTCCTCTCAGGTCATCCCACCCTCTCCGTCCCCTGCTGTGCCCACAAGTCCATTCTCAACATTTGTGTCTCTAGTCCTGTCCTGCAAATAGTATCATTTTTCTAGATTTCATATATATGCGTTAATATATGACATTTGGTTTGCTCTTTCTGATTCATTTCACTCTGTGTAACAGGCTCTAAGTTCACCCGCCTCAGTTCAACTGACTCACACTCGTTCCTTGTTACGGCTGAGTAATTTTCCATTGTGTGTGTCTATATGTGTGTGTGTGTGTCTGTGTGTCTGTGTGTGTGTGTGTACACACACACACACATATATATAGACACACATGCACATATATATATATATATATACACCACAACTTCTTTATCCATTCATCTGTCAATGGACATCTAGGTTGTTTCCATGTTCTGTTTATTGTAAATAGTGCTACAGTGAACACTGGGGTACATGTATCTTTTTCAATTATGGTTTTCTCAGGGTATATGCCCAGTAGTGGGATTTATGGGTCATACTGCAGTTTGGGGCTTCCCAGGTGGTGCAATGGTAAAGAATTCGCCTGCCAATGCAAGAGATGCAGGAGACACATGTTGGATCCATGGGAAGGTCCCCTAGAGTAGGAAATGGCAATCCACTCTAATATTCTTGCCTGGAAAATTCCATGGACAGAGGGGCCTGGCAAGTTACAGTCCATAGGGTCGCAAAGAGTCAGACATGACTGATCGACTGAGCATGCACGCACGGTAATTTTACTCCTAGTTTTTTAAGGAAACACCATACTGTTCTCCACAGTGGCTGTATCAATTTACATTCCCACAGAGGAAAATCTTAACTTTATAAAGTTTCTGTAACAAACGTGCATGTGTGTGTATGTGCGCTATGCTGTGCTCAATTTTGTCAGACTCTTTGTGATCCCATCGACTGTAGCCCACCAGGCTCCTCTGTCCTTGGGATCCTCCAGACAAGAATACTGGAGTGGGTTATCATCTTCTCCAGGGGATCTTCTCAACCCAGGGATCCAACCCACATCTCCTGTGTTTCCTGCATTGCAGGTGGATTCTTTACTGCTGAGCCAACCAGGAAGGCCCAAACACGTGCATGCTCAGTCATAAACCACTCACCCCAACCCAGACGGCGCCTTGAGAGGACGGGTGGGCCGGAACTGCTCGCTGCTGACAGAGCTGGTCAGGGCCAGGCAGGGGGCCAAGGTACACACAAAGGACAAGACAAAGAACGAGCTTGACACACCCCTCTTCTGGGCCTGCAATTGGGTTTCCCAGGGTCCTTGCAGGGCCCCTGGAGCTTCCTGGCATTAAACCCTCACCCTGGGTAAAGCCAGGCAGCAGCCCTGCTCTGTTTCACAGGGGGCTCACCTAGGAGCCCTGACCGAATGGGTTATGGTATGAAATGAAAAGCCACATTCCTCTGAAGTAGAGTCAAACTCTGACAGTTAAGGTCCCTTCTTTATCCATTCATCTGTCAATGGACATCTAGGTTTCCATGTTCTGTTTATTGTAAATAGTGCTACAGTGAACACTGGGGTACATGTATCTTTTTCAATTATGGTTTTCTCAGGGTATATGCCCAGTAGTGGGATTTATGGGTCATACTGCAGTTTGGGGCTTCCCAGGTGGTGCAATGGTAAAGAATTCGCCTGCCAATGCAAGAGATGCAGGAGACACATGTTGGATCCATGGGAAGGTCCCCTAGAGTAGGAAATGGCAATCCACTCTAATATTCTTGCCTGGAAAATTCCATGGACAGAGGGGCCTGGCAAGTTACAGTCCATAGGGTCGCAAAGAGTCAGACATGACTGATCGACTGAGCATGCACGCACGGTAATTTTACTCCTAGTTTTTTAAGGAAACACCATACTGTTCTCCACAGTGGCTGTATCAATTTACATTCCCACAGAGGAAAATCTTAACTTTATAAAGTTTCTGTAACAAACGTGCATGTGTGTGTATGTGCGCTATGCTGTGCTCAATTTTGTCAGACTCTTTGTGATCCCATCGACTGTAGCCCACCAGGCTCCTCTGTCCTTGGGATCCTCCAGACAAGAATACTGGAGTGGGTTATCATCTTCTCCAGGGGATCTTCTCAACCCAGGGATCCAACCCACATCTCCTGTGTTTCCTGCATTGCAGGTGGATTCTTTACTGCTGAGCCAACCAGGAAGGCCCAAACACGTGCATGCTCAGTCATAAACCACTCACCCCAACCCAGACGGCGCCTTGAGAGGACGGGTGGGCCGGAACTGCTCGCTGCTGACAGAGCTGGTCAGGGCCAGGCAGGGGGCCAAGGTACACACAAAGGACAAGACAAAGAACGAGCTTGACACACCCCTCTTCTGGGCCTGCAATTGGGTTTCCCAGGGTCCTTGCAGGGCCCCTGGAGCTTCCTGGCATTAAACCCTCACCCTGGGTAAAGCCAGGCAGCAGCCCTGCTCTGTTTCACAGGGGGCTCACCTAGGAGCCCTGACCGAATGGGTTATGGTATGAAATGAAAAGCCACATTCCTCTGAAGTAGAGTCAGGAAGGTGATTCTCTGGAAGCAGCTGATTTCCTGGGAGGGGTTCCAAGCCCCTCCCTATGGCCACACAGTTTCAACTCCTGTGCTTTCCTTTCTGGGCCTGTCAGACAACTTTGGGATCCCAGGGACAAACTGTGCCAAAAGCCCTAACAGAGTGGGCTGGAAAAAGCCCTAACACTGTGTGAACCTCGAGTTGTCTGGATGATCTGTATCTCTCCTCTGGGTTCTGGCCTAGGGCCGCATACTCCACATACCCAAGTGCAGGCAGGCTCCACATACCCAAGTGCAGACAGGCTCTCCCCTCCCCTGGTAACAGCTATCCCTTCCTGAGGGCCTACTGCGTACAAGAATTACGTTGTTGCTCTTTAGTCACTCCGTCATGTCTGACTCTTTGCGACCCTATGGACTATAGCCCACTAGGCTTCTCTCTCCATGGGATTCTCTAGGCAAGAATACTGGAACAGGTCGCCATTGCCTCCTCCAGTGGATCTTCCCGACCCAGGGATCAAACCGGAGTCTCTGTGTCTCCTGCATTGGCAACCGACTTCTTTACCACTGAATCACCTGGGAAGCCCTGCCAGGAACTATACCCAGAGCTTTTTTTAAAATCCGTTCTTTTAATTAGAGTCAATTAGACTTTTTAAATATTTATTTAATACTTTTGGCAGTGTTGGGTTTTAGTTGCAGCACACCAGCTTCTCTCTAGTTGTGGCATGTAGGCTCAGTAGTTGCAGCCGACAGGTTTAGTTGCTGTGTGGCATGTGGGATCTTAGTTCCCCAACCAAGGAACAAACCCAAGTCCTGTATTGGAAGGTGAATTCTTAACCAATCGATCACTAGGGAAATCCCTACATGGGGCTTTAAATGTTCTTCCCAATTAATTTTTGATAACATTTTATGAACTACACAGTCTACTCCAGTAGTTAAACACAGGCCCTGGGTTGGATGGTTGACTTACAGGTTACATTACTTCGGACCTGCTACTTAACTTTCCTGTGCCTCAATTTCTCATTGACAAATGACAGCTCTCCTACTAAATGAATCCTATAAGGAAATAACTGTAAAGTGCTCAATACATATTAGCTACAATAATAACTATTATGTGGGCATCATCTGCATTTGACTGATTTAGCAACTCAGTCTTAGAGACTAGAAGTCACTTGCCAAGGTCACACAGTTAATGAAGGGCAAAGTGTGTTAGTTGCTTAGTCATGTCCGACTCTTTGCGACCCCATGGACTGAAGCCCACCAGGCTCTTCTGCCCATGGGATTCTTCAGGCAAGACTACTGGAGTGAGTACCCAGTCCCTTCTCCAGGAGATCTTCCCGATCCAGGGATGGAACCCAGGTCTCCTGGACTGCGGTCAGATTCTTTACCAGCCAAGCCACCGGGGAAGACAAAACATGGATTTAAATCCAAGTATGGTCTACCTGAGGCACATGGACATCTGACACAACCCAGGGTCTGAAGCCTCTCTCTTATCTCTTGGTAAACTGTCCTTAGGGAGCAGCTGGATGGTGAAAGAAAAAACCAAGAACCCAGGTTTTAATTAAGTTCTTAAAGTCACCCTGGAGAAGTAGAGATGTGCAAGGCCAGAGCCAACCCGAGGAATGAGGAGAGGTCTGGAAATTTTTCACACACTCTCACTCCAACAATTTAACACAGTTTTTCAAGCTAAAGTGAACATCAAAGGCAGTACTGAAGGGCAAAAGAAGTCACATGGGCACCACAAAGTCTTAGCAGAATGGAGTCTCACTGAATTGACTTGGTACTTCAGTATGGTCAAGGGGTTCCAAACTTAGTATGGGAGCTTCAGGGGGAAAAAAAAGGCACAGTTGCTCTGAGCACTTTTGGGGAACCATCCCAAACCCAAAATTTTGGGATCTTAGTTCCCCAACCAAGGAACAAACCCAAGTCCTGTATTGGAAGGTGAATTCTTAACCAATCGATCACTAGGGAAATCCCTACATGGGGCTTTAAATGTTCTTCCCAATTAATTTTTGATAACATTTTATGAACTACACAGTCTACTCCAGTAGTTAAACACAGGCCCTGGGTTGGATGGTTGACTTACAGGTTACATTACTTCGGACCTGCTACTTAACTTTCCTGTGCCTCAATTTCTCATTGACAAATGACAGCTCTCCTACTAAATGAATCCTATAAGGAAATAACTGTAAAGTGCTCAATACATATTAGCTACAATAATAACTATTATGTGGGCATCATCTGCATTTGACTGATTTAGCAACTCAGTCTTAGAGACTAGAAGTCACTTGCCAAGGTCACACAGTTAATGAAGGGCAAAGTGTGTTAGTTGCTTAGTCATGTCCGACTCTTTGCGACCCCATGGACTGAAGCCCACCAGGCTCTTCTGCCCATGGGATTCTTCAGGCAAGACTACTGGAGTGAGTACCCAGTCCCTTCTCCAGGAGATCTTCCCGATCCAGGGATGGAACCCAGGTCTCCTGGACTGCGGTCAGATTCTTTACCAGCCAAGCCACCGGGGAAGACAAAACATGGATTTAAATCCAAGTATGGTCTACCTGAGGCACATGGACATCTGACACAACCCAGGGTCTGAAGCCTCTCTCTTATCTCTTGGTAAACTGTCCTTAGGGAGCAGCTGGATGGTGAAAGAAAAACCGAAGAACCCAGGTTTTAATTAAGTTCTTAAAGTCACCCTGGAGAAGTAGAGATGTGCAAGGCCAGAGCCAACCCGAGGAATGAGGAGAGGTCTGGAAATTTTTCACACACTCTCACTCCAACAATTTAACACAGTTTTTCAAGCTAAAGTGAACATCAAAGGCAGTACTGAAGGGCAAAAGAAGTCACATGGGCACCACAAAGTCTTAGCAGAATGGAGTCTCACTGAATTGACTTGGTACTTCAGTATGGTCAAGGGGTTCCAAACTTAGTATGGGAGCTTCAGGGGGAAAAAAAAGGCACAGTTGCTCTGAGCACTTTTGGGGATCTTTCCACTCCACCCTCAGCTGCTGCCCAACCTCTTGTCCTGAACAGATAAAGAAATTGTAGTTCATGGGATTTCCCTGGTGGGCGAGTGGTTAAGACTCCACTCTTCCACTGCAGTGGAGGCATGTTCGATCCCTGGTCAGGGAATTAAGGTTCACATGCTGCATGGTATGGTCAAAAATTAAAAAGAAAGAAAGAAAGAAAATGAAATTGTAGTTCCCTAGAGACAATTCCAGATATATTAACACAAGCTGGGTTTCAAAGGGGCAGAGGAACCAGATATCAAATTGTCAACAATCATTGTATCACTGAAAAAGCAAGTGAGTTCCAGAAAAACATCTACTTCTGTTACATGGACTACGCTAAAGCCTGTGACTGAGTGGATCACAACAAACTATGGAAAATTCTTAAAGGGAGGGGAATATCAGACCAACTTATCAGTTTCCTGAGAAACCTGTATGCTGGCCAAGGAGCAACAGTTAAAGAGTCAGACGTGGAACAACTGACTGGTTTAAAATTGGGAAAGGAGTATGACAAGGCTGTATATTGTCACTGTGCTTCAGTTCAGTTCAGTTCAGGCACTCAGTCGTGCCCAACTCTTTGTGACCCCATGGACTGTGGCATGCCAGAGTGGTCTGTCCTTCACCATCTCCCGGAGCTTGCTCAAACTCATGTTCACTGATTCAGTGAGACCACCCAGCCATCTCATCCTCTGTCGTCCCCTTCTGCCTCTGTATTCTATTTTTCCCAGTATCAGGCTCTTTTCCAATGAGCCATCTCTTTGCATCGGGTGGCCAAAGCATTGGAGCTTCAGCTTCAGCATCAATTTTTCTAATGAATATTCAAGGTTGATTTCCTTTAGGACTGGCTGATTTGATCTCCTTGCAGTCCAAAGGATGCTCAAGAGTCTTCTCCAACACTACAGTCCAAAGGCATCAATTCTTCAACACTCAACCTTCTTTATGGTCCAACTTTCATATCCACACACGACTATGAATGGGCCCTTGAGAATGGAGTCTTTCACTGCAGTATGGTCAAGGGGTTCCAAACTTAGTATGGGAGCTTCAGGGGGAAAAAAAAGGCACAGTTGCTCTGAGCACTTTTGGGGATCTTTCCACTCCACCCTCAGCTGCTGCCCAACCTCTTGTCCTGAACAGATAAAGAAATTGTAGTTCATGGGATTTCCCTGGTGGGCGAGTGGTTAAGACTCCACTCTTCCACTGCAGTGGAGGCATGTTCGATCCCTGGTCAGGGAATTAAGGTTCACATGCTGCATGGTATGGTCAAAAATTAAAAAGAAAGAAAGAAAATGAAATTGTAGTTCCCTAGAGACAATTCCAGATATATTAACACAAGCTGGGTTTCAAAGGGGCAGAGGAACCAGATATCAAATTGTCAACAATCATTGTATCACTGAAAAAGCAAGTGAGTTCCAGAAAAACATCTACTTCTGTTACATGGACTACGCTAAAGCCTGTGACTGAGTGGATCACAACAAACTATGGAAAATTCTTAAAGGGAGGGGAATATCAGACCAACTTATCAGTTTCCTGAGAAACCTGTATGCTGGCCAAGGAGCAACAGGTAAAGAGTCAGGCGTGGAACAACTGACTGGTTTAAAATTGGGAAAGGAGTATGACAAGGCTGTATATTGTCACTGTGCTTCAGTTCAGTTCAGTTCAGGCACTCAGTCGTGCCCAACTCTTTGTGACCCCATGGACTGTGGCATGCCAGAGTGGTCTGTCCTTCACCATCTCCCGGAGCTTGCTCAAACTCATGTTCACTGATTCAGTGAGACCACCCAGCCATCTCATCCTCTGTCGTCCCCTTCTGCCTCTGTATTCTATTTTTCCCAGTATCAGGCTCTTTTCCAATGAGCCATCTCTTTGCATCGGGTGGCCAAAGCATTGGAGCTTCAGCTTCAGCATCAATTTTTCTAATGAATATTCAAGGTTGATTTCCTTTAGGACTGGCTGATTTGATCTCCTTGCAGTCCAAAGGATGCTCAAGAGTCTTCTCCAACACTACAGTCCAAAGGCATCAATTCTTCAACACTCAACCTTCTTTATGGTCCAACTTTCATATCCATACACGACTACTGGGAAAACCATAGCTTTGACTATATGGACTTTCATCAGCAAAGCAATGTCTCTGCTTTTGAATACACTGTCTAGGTTTGTCATAACTTTTCTTCCAAGAAGCAAGCATCTTTTAATTTCATGGTTGTAGTCACTATTCACAGTGAATTTGGAGCCCCCCAAAAATAAAGTCTGTCACTGTTTCCATTGTTTGTCCATCTATTTGTCACGAAGTGATCGGACCAGATGCGATGGTCTTAGTCACCAGGCTTATTTAACTTATATGCAGAGTTGTTGTTATTCAGTCACTAAGTCATGTCCAATTCTTGTGACCTCATGGATCGCAGCATACCAGGCTTCCCTGTCCTCCACTATCTCCTGGAGTTTGCTCAAATTCATGTCTATTGAGTTGTTGATGCTATCTAACCATCTCACCCTCTGCTGCCCCCTTCTCCTTTTGCCTTGAAGCTTTCCCAGCTTCAGGGTCTTTTCCAATGAGTTGTCTCTTTGCATCAGATGGCCAAAGTATTGGAGTTTCAGCCTTAGCATCAGTCCTTCCAATGAATATTCAGGGTTGATTTCCTTTAGGAATGACTGGTTTGATCTCCCTGCAGTCCAAGGGACCTGCTAAGAGTCTTCTCCGACAGCACAATTTGAAAGCATTCATTCTTCGACACTCTGCCTTCTTTATGGTCTAGCTCTCACATCTGTACATGGCTACTGGAAAAACCATAGCTTTGACTATAGATAGGTGACAGAATCAGTGAACTTAAAATGTTTTTAGAGATCAAAATACCTAAATACCTGTTAGAAACAACCTACAAATGTGGCCTGTTTCCTGCTTGTCAAAGTGCCTCTGATCTTCCCAGGACAGGATGATCCCTTTGCCACAAAAACTCTTAAATCCTCTGGATCCCACCTACAAATCCATGGGTGCGTGAGTGCTAAGTCACTCAGTCATGTCTGACTCTTTGGGACCCTATGGACTACAGCCTGCCAGACTCCTCTGTCCATGGAATTCTCCAGGTAAGAATGCTAGACTGGGTTGCTGTGCCCTCCTCCAAGGGATCTTCCCAACCCAGGAACCAAACTCAGGTCTCTTACGTTTCCTGCATTGCTGAGTGAATCCTCTACCCCTAGCACCACCTGGGAAGCCCACAAATCCATGGGTGCTGATGGCTAAATACTCAACATCTAATTTCTCAGAGCTGACCGCAGGTTGTAGTCACTATTCACAGTGAATTTGGAGCCCCCCAAAAATAAAGTCTGTCACTGTTTCCATTGTTTGTCCATCTATTTGTCACGAAGTGATCGGACCAGATGCGATGGTCTTAGTCACCAGGCTTATTTAACTTATATGCAGAGTTGTTGTTATTCAGTCACTAAGTCATGTCCAATTCTTGTGACCTCATGGATCGCAGCATACCAGGCTTCCCTGTCCTCCACTATCTCCTGGAGTTTGCTCAAATTCATGTCTATTGAGTTGTTGATGCTATCTAACCATCTCACCCTCTGCTGCCCCCTTCTCCTTTTGCCTTGAAGCTTTCCCAGCTTCAGGGTCTTTTCCAATGAGTTGTCTCTTTGCATCAGATGGCCAAAGTATTGGAGTTTCAGCCTTAGCATCAGTCCTTCCAATGAATATTCAGGGTTGATTTCCTTTAGGAATGACTGGTTTGATCTCCCTGCAGTCCAAGGGACCTGCTAAGAGTCTTCTCCGACAGCACAATTTGAAAGCATTCATTCTTCGACACTCTGCCTTCTTTATGGTCTAGCTCTCACATCTGTACATGGCTACTGGAAAAACCATAGCTTTGACTATAGATAGGTGACAGAATCAGTGAACTTAAAATGTTTTTAGAGATCAAAATACCTAAATACCTGTTAGAAACAACCTACAAATGTGGCCTGTTTCCTGCTTGTCAAAGTGCCTCTGATCTTCCCAGGACAGGATGATCCCTTTGCCACAAAAACTCTTAAATCCTCTGGATCCCACCTACAAATCCATGGGTGCGTGAGTGCTAAGTCACTCAGTCATGTCTGACTCTTTGGGACCCTATGGACTACAGCCTGCCAGACTCCTCTGTCCATGGAATTCTCCAGGTAAGAATGCTAGACTGGGTTGCTGTGCCCTCCTCCAAGGGATCTTCCCAACCCAGGAACCAAACTCAGGTCTCTTACGTTTCCTGCATTGCTGAGTGAATCCTCTACCCCTAGCACCACCTGGGAAGCCCACAAATCCATGGGTGCTGATGGCTAAATACTCAACATCTAATTTCTGAGAGCTGACCTCAGGCTGTTCAAGGCAGTTCAGTGTTTCATCCTCCACTCCCCACAACCTCACATCTTACACACCCAAGAATAAAACAAACCTTTCCTGGTGGTCCAGTGGTTAAGACTCTACCAATGCAGGGGGTGTTGGTTTGATCTTTGATTGGAGAACTAAGATCTCACATGCTCTGCAGCATGCTCCGCTCCAGAAATAAAAAATAAAACAAAGCGAATTTCAGATCACATTAAGGACATTTCTGACACCATTTTAATCAGTCTTCTGACAACACAGGTTGTTACCAGTACTTTGCATAAAAAGAAAGCTCCTGAATCACTTCCTCTCCCCCTCAACTGCCGTGGACCACTCCCCCACTCAGACCCACATGCACACTTTCAGGTATGTGCAATGTGATACACTCTGCTCAATACAGCACTCACACGCCCCTTTTTAGTGGAGCCATTGGGACTCCACATGCCTTCACATCTGTGTTATGCAGACCCCAGACAACATTAAGACTATAACCCCACCCTTCAGCAGATAGGAATCTGGAGAGCTGGAGCAGGCCGTGTGTCCATGCACCTCTGAGCCATATGCGTTCTGTCAGGTTCTATGAGGAAAGAGGAAAACATGAAGCAGAGAGTCTACTGACTATGAAATGAACTTCCTGCTTTTTGCTATAGGAAACCACAAGCAAGAAACAACCAGGAAAGTTATCAAACAACTACAGCCCACTCTGACAACAGAAGGTAAGGCTCCGAGGAAGTAGGGAGGGGAGGAGAGTAGGTTGAGGAGGAATGGGAGAACAGAAAAGGAAGCCATATCACCTCCTCCCAGCAGGACAACTTTCTGAGAGGGCAAAGGGAAACCCACCTGCTTCCGCAGGGTCACAGGGCCTCTGAGCTCCACTGACCCTCCTCACCACACCCACAGTGGATGCCTTCAGGCCACCCAGACACAGCTGGGGAGGAAGAGGCACAGACAGAACTCACAACCCTGCTTACCTGGGGAGGGGCAGGCATGAGAATATTCCCCAAAACGAGTAGGCAGGGCACTGCCACGCCTGCCTTGCGAGGAAAGTTTGACCTCTACCCCTAGCACCACCTGGGAAGCCCACAAATCCATGGGTGCTGATGGCTAAATACTCAACATCTAATTTCTGAGAGCTGACCTCAGGCTGTTCAAGGCAGTTCAGTGTTTCATCCTCCACTCCCCACAACCTCACATCTTACACACCCAAGAATAAAACAAACCTTTCCTGGTGGTCCAGTGGTTAAGACTCTACCAATGCAGGGGGTGTTGGTTTGATCTTTGATTGGAGAACTAAGATCTCACATGCTCTGCAGCATGCTCCGCTCCAGAAATAAAAAATAAAACAAAGCGAATTTCAGATCACATTAAGGACATTTCTGACACCATTTTAATCAGTCTTCTGACAACACAGGTTGTTACCAGTACTTTGCATAAAAAGAAAGCTCCTGAATCACTTCCTCTCCCCCTCAACTGCCGTGGACCACTCCCCCACTCAGACCCACATGCACACTTTCAGGTATGTGCAATGTGATACACTCTGCTCAATACAGCACTCACACGCCCCTTTTTAGTGGAGCCATTGGGACTCCACATGCCTTCACATCTGTGTTATGCAGACCCCAGACAACATTAAGACTATAACCCCACCCTTCAGCAGATAGGAATCTGGAGAGCTGGAGCAGGCCGTGTGTCCATGCACCTCTGAGCCATATGCGTTCTGTCAGGTTCTATGAGGAAAGAGGAAAACATGAAGCAGAGAGTCTACTGACTATGAAATGAACTTCCTGCTTTTTGCTATAGGAAACCACAAGCAAGAAACAACCAGGAAAGTTATCAAACAACTACAGCCCACTCTGACAACAGAAGGTAAGGCTCCGAGGAAGTAGGGAGGGGAGGAGAGTAGGTTGAGGAGGAATGGGAGAACAGAAAAGGAAGCCATATCACCTCCTCCCAGCAGGACAACTTTCTGAGAGGGCAAGGAACCTACCCTGCTTCCGCAGGGTCACAGGGCCTCTGAGCTCCACTGACCCTCCTCACCACACCCACAGTGGATGCCTTCAGGCCACCCAGACACAGCTGGGGAGGAAGAGGCACAGACAGAACTCACAACCCTGCTTACCTGGGGGAGGGGGCAGGCATATGAGAATATTCCCCCCCAAAAAAACGAGTAGGCAGGGCACTGCCACGCCTGCCTTGGCTCCCCTGCTGCTAATCATAGAAGCAGAACCTGAGAGCAAAGATCACCCAAACCCAACAATTTCCACCCAAGAAACTCAAGGTCAAAGTGAGCACGTGACCTTCTCACGGTCACAAATGGAGCTTGTCCCTTAGTTGACTCAGAACCAGCCCCCAGGGTAGGACAAATTGAGAAAGCAGCACTGACACTGTTGCTGTTCAGTCGCTTGTCATATCCGACTCTTTGAGACTCCATGGACTGCAGCTTGCAGAATCATGTATAAAATAGCTAGTGAGGAGCTGCTGTACAACACAGGGAGCCCAGCTTAGCACTCTGTGTTGACCTAGAGGAGTGAGATGGGAGAGGGTAGGGAAGGAGATACATACATAATTATGACTGATTCACAATGCTATATGGGAAAAACCAACACAACATAGTAAAGCGATTTTGTTTGTCTTTAAGTTGTGACTCTTTGCAACCCCATGGACTGTAGCCCACCAGGCTCCTCTATCCATGAAATTCTCCAGGCAAAAACCTGCTACAACCATTGTGCTTGAATGGAGTAGGGCTGAGACAGGTGTGGGACCTTCTATGGCAGAGGGTAGTCATGGGTGGAGTCCAAATTGAGCTGATTTTCCTGCTGCTGCTAAGACAAGGCCTAGTATGGGTAGGTTGGGAGTGTTGGGGCCTAGTATGAAAATTTGTTGAAAGTCCCATGTGTTAAGGTTAGAGAGGAATCATGCTATTGCTACAAGAAAGCCGACATCTCCGATGCGGTTGTACAGGACTGCTTGAAGGGCTGCTGTGTTGGTGTCTGCTCGTCCGTGTCATCAGCCAATTAGTAAAAAAGATATAATGCCGACTCCTTCTCCAGCCGGATGAACAGGATGAACGTGCGCAACAACACCTACCTGTAGGCACGGGCTGGCCACTGACCCTCCTCACCACACCCACAGTGGATGCCTTCAGGCCACCCAGACACAGCTGGGGAGGAAGAGGCACAGACAGAACTCACAACCCTGCTTACCTGGGGGAGGGGGCAGGCATATGAGAATATTCCCCCCCAAAAAAACGAGTAGGCAGGGCACTGCCACGCCTGCCTTGGCTCCCCTGCTGCTAATCATAGAAGCAGAACCTGAGAGCAAAGATCACCCAAACCCAACAATTTCCACCCAAGAAACTCAAGGTCAAAGTGAGCACGTGACCTTCTCACGGTCACAAATGGAGCTTGTCCCTTAGTTGACTCAGAACCAGCCCCCAGGGTAGGACAAATTGAGAAAGCAGCACTGACACTGTTGCTGTTCAGTCGCTTGTCATATCCGACTCTTTGAGACTCCATGGACTGCAGCTTGCAGAATCATGTATAAAATAGCTAGTGAGGAGCTGCTGTACAACACAGGGAGCCCAGCTTAGCACTCTGTGTTGACCTAGAGGAGTGAGATGGGAGAGGGTAGGGAAGGAGATACATACATAATTATGACTGATTCACAATGCTATATGGGAAAAACCAACACAACATAGTAAAGCGATTTTTGTTTGTCTTTAAGTTGTGACTCTTTGCAACCCCATGGACTGTAGCCCACCAGGCTCCTCTATCCATGAAATTCTCCAGGCAAAAACCTGCTACAACCATTGTGCTTGAATGGAGTAGGGCTGAGACAGGTGTGGGACCTTCTATGGCAGAGGGTAGTCATGGGTGGAGTCCAAATTGAGCTGATTTTCCTGCTGCTGCTAAGACAAGGCCTAGTATGGGTAGGTTGGGAGTGTTGGGGCCTAGTATGAAAATTTGTTGAAAGTCCCATGTGTTAAGGTTAGAGAGGAATCATGCTATTGCTACAAGAAAGCCGACATCTCCGATGCGGTTGTACAGGACTGCTTGAAGGGCTGCTGTGTTGGTGTCTGCTCGTCCGTGTCATCAGCCAATTAGTAAAAAAGATATAATGCCGACTCCTTCTCAGCCGATGAACAGTTGAAACAGGTTGTTAGCTGTAACTAAAATTAGTATTGTAATAAGGAATAGTAGTAGATACTTAAAGAATTTGTTGATATTTGGGTCTGAGTGTATGTATCATATTGAAAACTCTATGATTGACCATGTGACAAATAGTGCCACTGGGGTGAATATTATGGAGAAGTAGTCTATTTTAAAGCTTATGGATAGTTTAAGGGTTTGGATGGTTATTCAATGTCAGTTGGAGATAATTATTTCTTGGCCTGTGTGAATGAATATTATTGTTGGGATCAGGCTAGTGAGGAAAGCGCATGAAACTATTGTTTTTACATATAGGGGGAATGTGCTGTTTTTGTAGAGGTTGGTGCTTGTTATTATGATTGGGATTGATAGTAAGAGCAGGGTTATTAGGGAGAGAGTGGAGAATATGTTTATTACTTTTATTTGGAGTTGCACCAATTTTTTGGCTCCTAAGACCAATGGATTACTTCTATCCTTTAAAAGTTGAAAGAGCCACGGTGTTAGTCGTGGAAGCATAGAATTAGCAGTTCTTGCATACTTTTTCGGTAAATAAGAAGGTGTGGGCTTCTATTATTAGATTCACAATCTAGTGTTTTTTTTTAAACTATATTTACAGTATATAGGGCCTAGGATGATTTTTGGATTCAGTGATAGGAGGAGTAGGGGGAGCATGTGTAGTGACATTAGGGCGTTTTCTCGTGTAAAGGATGGGAGGATGTTGTTGATGTGGTGTGTGTGTTTACCTCGTTGTGTTGTGATTAGTATATACAGTGAGTATAGTGCAGTGATAATTATGTTTAGACCCATTAGGATAATTGTAGTGTTTGATCATGAAAAGGTAGACATGATTACGAATAGTTCCCTGATTAGGTTGATAGAGGGGGGTAGGGCTAGGTTGGTCAGGCTAGCTAAGAGTCATCATGCCGCTATCAGTGGAAGCAGGGTTTGGAGGCCTCGGGCTAGGATTATGGTACGACTGTGGATTCGTTCGTAGTTTGAGTTTGCTAGGCAGAATAGTATTGATGATGTAAGGCCATGTGCAATTATTAGGGTTGTTGCCCCTATAAAGCTTCAAGGTGTTTGGATTAGGATGGCTACGATTACTAGTGCTATGTGGCTAACGGAGGAGTATGCAATGAGGGATTTTAGGTCTGTTTGGCGTAGGCAAATAGAGCTGGTTATGATCATCCCTCATAAGGATAGCATGATGAAGGGGTATGCTATAAAGTCTGTCAGGGGATTCAGGATTGTTGTAATACGCAGCATTCCGTAGCCGCCGAGTTTGAGTAGAATGGCTGCTAGTACTATGGAGCCTGCAATGGGGGCTTCGATGTGGGCTTTGGGTAGTCACAGGTATAAGCCGTACAGGGGTATTTTTACTATAAAGGCTATCATGCATGCTAGTCATATAAAGACGTTTGATCAGGAGTTGGGCAGGGGCTGTGATCAGTAGTGGAGGATTAGGAAATTTAGTGAGCCTGTGGTGTTTTGAAGATATATGAGTGCTACTAGAAGAGGCAGGGAGCCTACGAGTGTATAGAATAGGAAATACAGGCCTGCGTTGAGGCGTTCTGTTTGACCTTTGTGGGGACTATCCTTTAAAAGTTGAAAGAGCCACGGTGTTAGTCGTGGAAGCATAGAATTAGCAGTTCTTGCATACTTTTTCGGTAAATAAGAAGGTGTGGGCTTCTATTATTAGATTCACAATCTAGTGTTTTTTTTTAAACTATATTTACAGTATATAGGGCCTAGGATGATTTTTGGATTCAGTGATAGGAGGAGTAGGGGGAGCATGTGTAGTGACATTAAGGCGCTTTCTCGTGTAAAGGATGGGAGGATGTTGTTGATGTGGTGTGTGTGTTTACCTCGTTGTGTTGTGATTAGTATATACAGTGAGTATAGTGCAGTGATAATTATGTTTAGACCCATTAGGATAATTGTAGTGTTTGATCATGAAAAGGTAGACATGATTACGAACATCTCTCCGATTAGGTTGATAGAGGGGGGTAGGGCTAGGTTGGTCAGGCTAGCTAAGAGTCATCATGCCGCTATCAGTGGAAGCAGGGTTTGGAGGCCTCGGGCTAGGATTATGGTACGACTGTGGATTCGTTCGTAGTTTGAGTTTGCTAGGCAGAATAGTATTGATGATGTAAGGCCATGTGCAATTATTAGGGTTGTTGCCCCTATAAAGCTTCAAGGTGTTTGGATTAGGATGGCTACGATTACTAGTGCTATGTGGCTAACGGAGGAGTATGCAATGAGGGATTTTAGGTCTGTTTGGCGTAGGCAAATAGAGCTGGTTATGATCATCCCTCATAAGGATAGCATGATGAAGGGGTATGCTATAAAGTCTGTCAGGGGATTCAGGATTGTTGTAATACGCAGCATTCCGTAGCCGCCGAGTTTGAGTAGAATGGCTGCTAGTACTATGGAGCCTGCAATGGGGGCTTCGATGTGGGCTTTGGGTAGTCACAGGTATAAGCCGTACAGGGGTATTTTTACTATAAAGGCTATCATGCATGCTAGTCATATAAAGACGTTTGATCAGGAGTTGGGCAGGGGCTGTGATCAGTAGTGGAGGATTAGGAAATTTAGTGAGCCTGTGGTGTTTTGAAGATATATGAGTGCTACTAGAAGAGGCAGGGAGCCTACGAGTGTATAGAATAGGAAATACAGGCCTGCGTTGAGGCGTTCTGTTTGACTTCCTCATCGGGTAATGATGATGAGTGTGGGGATTAGTGTTGCTTCAAATAGGATATAAAAAAGGATAAGTTCTGCTGCGGTAAATGTCATGATCAGGAATAGTTGGAGTGTGATTAGTATGGAAATATATAGTTTTTTTCGGGTGAGGGGTTCTTTGGATAAGTGGTTTTGGCTAGCTATAATTATCAAGGGGAGGAGTCATGTGGTGAGGATTAGAAGTGGGGTTGATAGTGAGTCGGAGAAGAAAGTCAGTGAGAAGTTTAAACTATTGTCTCCATATTGGTTGAGTAGGATAAGGCTAGTAAGGCTAATTACTAAGCTATGGGCGGTGGTGTTAATTCAGACTATATTGTTTTTTGACAGTCAAGTTAGAGGCAGGAGTATTATTGTGGGTACAATGAATTTTAGCATTGTAGTAGGTTGAGGTTTTGTACGTAGTCAGTGCCATATGTGTTAGAGATTATGACCAGTAGGGACAGGCCTAGGGCTGCTTCACAGGCTGCGAATACTAGCAGAATGATTGGTATTATGCTGGCTAAGACGAAGTGGGTGTTTAAGATTGTCAGGGCTGCTAGAACGAAGAGTGATAGTATCATCCCCTCTAAGCACAGTAGGGACGACATTAGGTGGGATCGGTATATTAATAGGCCCATGAGGGCCACTGTGAATGCTACGATAATGTTTATGTATACTAGTGACACTTGGTAGTTATGAGTTCAATCATAATCTAATGAGTCAAAATCATTTGTTTTGTTTAAACTAAGTACCATATTCTGTCCATTCAAGTCCTTTTTGGGTTCATTCGTAAGCTAGGCTTGCTGCTAGTAGTGAGATTAAGAATAGGGCTATTGTGAGCATGGTGATTAGGTCTTCTGTCTGAATGGCTCATGGAAGGGGTAGTAGGAGAGCAATTTCCAGGTCGAATAGGAGAAAGGTGATAGCTACTAGGAAGAATTTCATGGAAAATGGAAGGCGAGCTGACCCTATAGGGTCAAAACCGCATTCATAGGGGCTTGTTTTTTCTGAATAGGTATTTAGTTGTGGTAGTCAGAATGCAGTGATGACAAGTAATGTGGCTAAGGAGAAGTTGGTTAGTAAGGCTAACATTAGGTTTATTATTCTTTTTCGGGGTTCACCGAAGCTAATTGATTGGAAGTCAATTGTACTGTTTGATACTAAAAGAATATGAGCCTCATCAGTAGATGGAGACGTAGAGGAATAGTCAGAGTACGTCTACGAAGTGTCAGTACCAGGCAGCGGCTTCAAATCCAAAGTGGTGGCTAGATGTGAAGTGGAATTTTAGTTGGCGTAGAAAGCAGATGATTAAGAAGGTAGAGCCAATGATTACATGGAGCCCATGGAACCCTGTGGCTACAAAGAAGGTTGAGCCGTAGACTCCGTCTGCAATGGTAAAGGGTGCTTCATAGTACTCGGAAGCTTGTAGAAGTGTAAAGTAAACTCCCATGGAGATAGTAATGAACAGGGCTTGAAGTATGTGGCTTCGGTGGCCTTCTATGAGGCTGTGGTGTGCTCAGGTAATTGATACTCCTGAGGCTAGGAGTACAGAGGTGTTTAAGAGGGGAACTTCTAGGGGGTTTAGGGGTTGAATCCCGGTAGGTGGTCAGCATCCTCCTAGCTCTGGAGTAGGGGCGAGGCTTGAATGGTAGAAGGCTCAGAAGAACCCAGTGAAGAATAGGACCTCTGAGATGATAAATAGGATTATGCCGTAACGCAATCCTTTTTGTACGGTTGGTGTATGGTGGCCCTGAAAGGTGCTTTCTCGGATGATATCACGTCATCATTGGTATATGGTGAGTATGTTGGTTGATAGTCCGATTATAAGGAGGATAGAAGAGTTAAAGTGGAATCATATTGTTAAGCCTGAGGTCATTAAGAGGGCAGATAATGCTCCTGTTAGAGGTCATGGGCTTGGGTTTACTATGTGATAAGCATGTGTTTGGTGGGTCATTATGAGTTGTCGTGTAAGTAGAGGCTGACTAGTAAGGTAAAGACGTAGGCTTGGATTATGGCTACGGCGAACTCAAGTATGGTTAGTAGTATTAGGATGATGAACGTAATAAGGGCTGTGGTGGTGCTAATACTTATGAGTACAAGAGTAGCTCCTCCGATTAGATGCATGAGCAGGTGGCCTGCTGTGATGTTAGCTGTTAATCGTACGGCCAGGGCTACTGGTTGAATAAAAAGGCTGATTGTTTCGATAATGATGAGCATTGGGATTAGAGGGGTTGGTGTGCCTTGCGGTAAGAAATGGGCTAGAGATTTTTTAGTTTTGTTGCGAAAGCCTATGATCACGGTTCCTGCTCACAGGGGGATTGCTATTCCCAGGTTTATTGATAGTTGTGTAGTGGGCGTAAATGAGTGTGGTAATAGACCTAATAGGTTGGTAGACCCAATGAATATAATGAGTGATATAAGTATTAGGGCCCAAGTTTGTCCTTTTTTGTTGTGGGTGCCTAGCATTTGTTTAGTTGTTAGTTGGACTAGTCATTGTTGGAGAGAGACTAGGCGATTGTTGATCAAGCAGTTTGAAGTTGGGAATATGATGGCTGGGAATGTGATAATTAGGATTATGATGGGGAGGCCTAGGAGTGTTGGGGTAATGAAAGAGGCAAATAAATTTTCGTTCATTTCAGCTCTCATGGGGTGTTGTGTTTTTGTGTCTTGGTTGAGGTTGATTCAGGGCTTGTGAAGTAGGTGTGCTTAGAAAGTTTTAGTTGGAAGAGAATGAATAGTACTAGAAGCATGGATATGATGGTGATGGCTCATGTTGATGTATTTAGTTGAGGCATGTCGCTTAGGGGAGGGTGGCCTCCCAATCTCTAGCTTAAAAGGCTAGCGCTGTTTAGCTTCTTAGCGAGGTTATAGTATGGATGCAGATCATTTTTCAAAGTAGTTTAATGGAACCAGTTCGAGGACGATGGGCATAAAGCTATGATTAGAACCACAGATTTCTGAACATTGTCCGTAGTATAGTCCTGGTCGTGTAGATATAAGGGTTGTTTGATTTAGGCATCCTGGAATGGCATCTGTCTTTAGTCCTAGGGAGGGGACGGCTCATGAGTGCAGGACGTCTTCTGAGGAGATTAGCATGCGAATGGTTATTTCTATGGGTAATATGACTCGATTGTCTACTTCTAGAAGTCGCAGTTCGCCTGGGCTGAGTTCAGATGTAGGGATTATATAAGAGTCAAAGCTTAGGTCCTCATAGTCAGTATACTCATAGCTTCAATATCATTGGTGGCCCATGGTTTTTACTGTGAGGGAGGGGTTGTTAATTTCGTCCATTATATAAAGAATTCGTAGGGAGGGAAGGGCAATTAGGATTAGGATGATGGCAGGTAGGATGGTTCAGACGGTCTCCACTTCTTGTGCATCTATTGTGCTGGTATGAGTGAGTTTTGTTGTTAACATTAAGGAGATAATATATAATACTAATGAGCTAATAAGGAAGACAATTATTAGCGTATGGTCATGGAAGTGAAGCAGTTCTTCTATAATAGGAGAGGTGGCATCTTGGAAGCCTAGTTGGAGAGGATAAGCCATTGAGATATGCAGATTTTTGTCTGCAACTTAACTTTGACAAAGTTATATAATATTTTACTAATATCTCTTATTGAGAAAGATACAGTGGCTGTGGTGTTGGCTTGAAACCAATAGTAGGGGGTTCGATTCCTTCCTTTCTTACCTACTTTGAGTTAATATAGGTAGGTTCTTCAAATGTGTGATATGGGGGAGGGCATCCGTTTAGTCACTCTAGGTTTGTGGTTGTTAGGTCTACAGCTGAGACCTCTCGTTTAGATGCGAATGCTTCTCAGATAATAAATACTATGAGTATGACTGCTGTTAGAGAGATAAAAGAGCCCATCGAGGAGATGGTGTTTCACATTGTGTATGCATCAGGGTAGTCGGAGTATCGCCGTGGTATTCCTGATAGCCCTAGGAAGTGTTGTGGGAAGAAAGTCATATTTACCCCAACGAATATAATGGCGAAGTGAACTTTGGCTCATGTTGGATTGAGGGTGTAACCTGAAAATAGTGGGAATCAGTGGACAAACCCTCCTATGATAGCAAAGACGGCTCCTATTGAGAGCACGTAGTGGAAGTGGGCTACTACATAATAGGTGTTGTGTAGTACGATGTCTAGAGAGGAATTAGCCAGGACAATTCCTGTGAAACCCCCTACTGTGAATAGGAAGATAAAGCCAAGGGCTCATATTATAGCAGGAGATCACTTGATGTTGCCGCCATGCAGTGTGGCCAATCAGCTAAAGACCTTCACTCCTGTTGGGATAGCAATAATTATAGTAGCGGATGTGAAGTAGGCCCGGTGTCGACATCTATGCCTACAGTGAATATGTGATGTGCTCATACGATAAAACCAAGAAATCCGATTGATATTATGGTTCACACTATACCCATATATCCAAAAGGTTCTTTTTTACCTGAGTAGTAGGTCACAATGTGGGAGATTATACCGAACCCAGGTAAAATTAGAATATACACCTCAGGGTGGCCGAAGAATCAGAATAGATGCTGGTATAGGATAGGGTCTCCGCCTCCTGCGGGGTCGAAGAAGGTTGTGTTTAGATTCCGATCGGTTAAGAGTATGGTAATACCGGCTGCTAGTACCAGAAGTGAGAGTAGCAGAAGAACAGCTGTGATTAGGACAGATCACACAAAGAGTGGAGTTTGATACTGAGACATGGCAGGGGGTTTCATATTAATGATTGTAGTGATGAAATTAATAGCGCCTAGAATAGAAGATACCCCCGCTAAGTGAAGGGAGAAAATTGTCAGGTCTACGGAGGCTCCTGCGTGGGCTAGGTTTCCGGCTAGAGGGGGGTACACGGTTCAGCCTGTTCCCGCCCTGGCTTCGACTATTGATGATGCAAGGAGTAGAAGGAAAGAGGGGGGTAGGAGTCAGAAGCTTATATTATTTATTCGAGGAAAGGCCATGTCTGGCGCACCAATTATCAGGGGAACAAGTCAGTTACTGAAGCCTCCGATTATAATAGGCATCACTATAAAAAAGATTATTACAAATGCATGTGCTGTGACTACTACATTATAGATTTGGTCGTCTCCAAGCAGAGTTCCAGGTTGGCCTAGTTCAGCGCGGATAAGCAGGTTCAGGGCTGTTCCAACTATCCCTGCTCAGGCCCCAAATAGCAGGTAAAGGGTACCAATATCTTTGTGATTGGTTGAAAATAGTCAGCGGTTGATGAACATAGGTAGGATGGCCGAGTAGGCATTAGACTGTAAATCTAAAGACAGAGGTTGAATTCCTCTTTTTACCAAGTCCTGTGGTGAATTTCACGTTGAATTGCAAATTCAGAGAAGCAGCTTCAAGTTCTGCCGGGGCTTCTCCCGCCTTTTTTTTCTCGCGGCGGGAGAAGTAGATTGAAGCCAGCTGATTAGGGTGCTTAGCTGTTAACTAAGGTTTTGCAGGATAGAGGCCTGTCAATCTAGGGGGATTTAGCTTAATTAAAGTGGTCGATTTGCATTCGATTGATGTAAGATGAAGTCTTGCAGTCCTTAGCAGGAATTAAGTAATTATACTTGCTTGGGGCTTTGAAGGCTCTTGGTCTGTGTAACCTAAATTCCTCTATTCCAGGATGGAGAGGATTGGTGTGAGAGGCAGTAGTATAGTGGATAGAATGGTTATGGTTGGTAGGAGGGTTATGTGTTTTGTTGAGTTGAATTGTCATTTTATTTTTATGTTATTTGTTGAGGGGAATATTGTTAATGCTGTGGTGTATGTGAGTCGTATGTAGAAGTAGAGGTTTAGGAGTGCTGTGATTGCTATAAATGTTGGGAGGATGATACTGTTGTTTTTTGTTAGCTCTTGGATGATGATTCATTTGGGCATAAATCCTGATAGTGGGGGGAGGCCTCCTATTGATAGGAGGGTGGCTAGGACTAGGGTTGTTATTACTGGGGTTTTGTTTCATGTGTGGGATAATGAGAGTATTGTGGTTGTTGAGTTAGCTATAAATAATATGAACATGGTAGAAGTTATGATAATGTAAATTGTTAGGTTTAGTAGGGTGATTGTTGGGTTGTATAGCAGGATAGTCATTATTCAGCCTATGTGGGCAATTGAGGAGTAGGCTATGATTTTTCGTAGTTGTGTTTGGTTTAGTCCCCCTCATCCCCCGATTATAATGGATAGTGCGGATATGGTTAGTATTATGTTTAGGTTAATTGATGGGGTGATTTGGTAAAGGACTGAAATTGGTGCGAGTTTTTGTCATGTGAGTAGGATGAGTCCGGAATATAGTGGGATTCCTTGTGTGACTTCGGGGACTCAGAAGTGGAAGGGAGCTATTCCTAGTTTTATAGCAAGGGCTATTGTTATGAGTATGGAAGCGGTTGGGTTGAATATGTTTATGATGGTTCATTGTCCTGAGAACATGAGATTAATAATAACGGCTATTATGAGGAGTATGGATGAGGTGGATTGGGTCAGGAAATATTTGACTGCTGCTTCTATAGCTCGTGGGTTAAAATTCTTTATTATGATAGAGATGATAGCTAGTATGTTTATTTCAAATCCGATTCATACAAATAGTCAATGTGAGCTGATTATGACAATTATTGTTCCTGAGATAAGTGTAAGTATAATGATGATTTGGATGATTGGGTTTATTAGTGGGAAGGATCAATTTGGTGGGAGCTGATTATGACCTACTATTAATGTGTTTTTCTCCTAGAAAAGGATGGAGAGGATTGGTGTGAGAGGCAGTAGTATAGTGGATAGAATGGTTATGGTTGGTAGGAGGGTTATGTGTTTTGTTGAGTTGAATTGTCATTTTATTTTTATGTTATTTGTTGAGGGGAATATTGTTAATGCTGTGGTGTATGTGAGTCGTATGTAGAAGTAGAGGTTTAGGAGTGCTGTGATTGCTATAAATGTTGGGAGGATGATACTGTTGTTTTTTGTTAGCTCTTGGATGATGATTCATTTGGGCATAAATCCTGATAGTGGGGGGAGGCCTCCTATTGATAGGAGGGTGGCTAGGACTAGGGTTGTTATTACTGGGGTTTTGTTTCATGTGTGGGATAATGAGAGTATTGTGGTTGTTGAGTTAGCTATAAATAATATGAACATGGTAGAAGTTATGATAATGTAAATTGTTAGGTTTAGTAGGGTGATTGTTGGGTTGTATAGCAGGATAGTCATTATTCAGCCTATGTGGGCAATTGAGGAGTAGGCTATGATTTTTCGTAGTTGTGTTTGGTTTAGTCCCCCTCATCCCCCGATTATAATGGATAGTGCGGATATGGTTAGTATTATGTTTAGGTTAATTGATGGGGTGATTTGGTAAAGGACTGAAATTGGTGCGAGTTTTTGTCATGTGAGTAGGATGAGTCCGGAATATAGTGGGATTCCTTGTGTGACTTCGGGGACTCAGAAGTGGAAGGGAGCTATTCCTAGTTTTATAGCAAGGGCTATTGTTATGAGTATGGAAGCGGTTGGGTTGAATATGTTTATGATGGTTCATTGTCCTGAGAACATGAGATTAATAATAACGGCTATTATGAGGAGTATGGATGAGGTGGATTGGGTCAGGAAATATTTGACTGCTGCTTCTATAGCTCGTGGGTTAAAATTCTTTATTATGATAGAGATGATAGCTAGTATGTTTATTTCAAATCCGATTCATACAAATAGTCAATGTGAGCTGATTATGACAATTATTGTTCCTGAGATAAGTGTAAGTATAATGATGATTTGGATGATTGGGTTTATTAGTACGGGAAGGATATGAACCAACATTTTCGGGGCATGGGCCCGATAGCTTAGATTAGCTGACCTTACTATTAGAACGTGGTGTGATTAGGTAGCACGAAGAATTTTGGATTCTTAGGGGTGGGTTCAATTCCCATAGTTCTAGAAACAAGGGGGCTTAAACCTCTATTATTTACTCTATCCAAGTAACTCTTTCATCAGACATGTTTCTTAAGTTTGGGGTGGGATGCTTGATAATGAGATGGGTATGGATACGTGTCATATACATAGGGCTAGTGTCAGGGGCAAGAAGTTTTTTCAAAGAAGGTGTATTAGTTGGTCGTATCGGAATCGAGGGTATGATGCTCGAATTCATAGAAATGAGGTAATTAAGAGGAGGGTCTTGACGGTGAAGTTTTCTGTGTAGAGTTCTGGTATGTAGGGGTTGTGGTATGCCCCTAGGAATAAGATAGTGGTGAATGCATTTATTATGATGATGTTTGCATATTCTGCTATGAAAAATAGGGCGAACGGGCCTGCTGCGTATTCTACATTGAAGCCGGACACTAGTTCGGATTCACCTTCTGTTAGATCAAAAGGGGCTCGGTTAGTTTCGGCTAGGGTGGAGATGAATCATATTATGGCAAGTGGTCATGCTGGGATGATTAGTCATAGTTGTTCTTGTGTGGTGATTAGTGTTGATAGAGTGTAGGAGCCGCTTATTAAGAGTACGGAGAGGAGGATGATTGCCAGGGTTACTTCATAGGAGATTGTTTGTGCAACTGCTCGTAGGGCACCGATTAAGGCGTATTTTGAGTTGGAGGCTCACCCTGATCAGAGGATTGAGTAGACCGCCAGGCTTGATATGGCGAGTATAAATAGGACTCCTAGGTTTATGTTAACAAGGGGGTGAGGTATGGGAAGGGGGATTCATATAGTTAGGGCTAGTCCTAGGGCTAAGATTGGTGCTAGGATAAATATTGTTACTGAGGATGTTGCTGGTCGTAAGGGCTCTTTGGTGAACAGTTTAATTGCGTCGGCTACTGGTTGGAGCAGGCCGTATGGGCCTACTACATTTGGGCCTTTTCGAAATTGCATGTATCCTAGGACTTTGCGTTCTACTAGTGTTAGAAATGCTACAGCTAGCAGGATAGGGATGATTAAGGTTAAAATGTTTACTATAAACATGTTGTTAAGGAGAGGATTTGAATCTCTGGCTATAAAGTTTTACCGGGCTCTGCCACCTTAACGTAACCCTGTTCTTGGGTAGTAGTGTTGTTACTTATTAATTAATTGAGACGATATCATTAATTGGCTTAGGGCGCTTCTTTAAAGGTGGCCCCATTTCTCTTGTCCTTTCGTACTGGGAGAAATGTGTAATAGATAGAAACCGACCTGGATTACTCCGGTCTGAACTCAGATCACGTAGGACTTTAATCGTTGAACAAACGAACCTTTAATAGCGGCTGCACCATTGGGGTGTCCTGATCCAACATCGAGGTCATAAACCCTATTGTCGATATGGACTCTAGAATAGGATTGCGTTGTTATCCCTAGGGTAACTTGTTCCGTTGATCAAAAGTTTTGGATCAATTTACGATGTAACGATTTGACTTGTTAGTCTAATCTTTAGAATCGTTCGGAGGATTTTTTATTCTCCGAGGTCACCCCAACCAAAATTGTCCACTCAGATAGAGGCTTTGTTGTCCCTTGGCGGTTGAAAGTTACTCTTTGGGTGGGTTAATTAAAGCTCCATAGGATCTTCTCGTCTTATTAGGATATCCCCGCCTCTTCACGGGGAGGTCAATTTCACTGATTGGAAGTAAGAGACAGTTAAACCCTCGTGTTGCCATTCATACAAGGGGGTGAGCGTACTGGGAAGGGATTAAGGCGTATTTTGAGTTGGAGGCTCACCCTGATCAGAGGATTGAGTAGACCGCCAGGCTTGATATGGCGAGTATAAATAGGACTCCTAGGTTTATGTTAACAAGGGGGTGAGGTATGGGAAGGGGGATTCATATAGTTAGGGCTAGTCCTAGGGCTAAGATTGGTGCTAGGATAAATATTGTTACTGAGGATGTTGCTGGTCGTAAGGGCTCTTTGGTGAACAGTTTAATTGCGTCGGCTACTGGTTGGAGCAGGCCGTATGGGCCTACTACATTTGGGCCTTTTCGAAATTGCATGTATCCTAGGACTTTGCGTTCTACTAGTGTTAGAAATGCTACAGCTAGCAGGATAGGGATGATTAAGGTTAAAATGTTTACTATAAACATGTTGTTAAGGAGAGGATTTGAATCTCTGGCTATAAAGTTTTACCGGGCTCTGCCACCTTAACGTAACCCTGTTCTTGGGTAGTAGTGTTGTTACTTATTAATTAATTGAGACGATATCATTAATTGGCTTAGGGCGCTTCTTTAAAGGTGGCCCCATTTCTCTTGTCCTTTCGTACTGGGAGAAATGTGTAATAGATAGAAACCGACCTGGATTACTCCGGTCTGAACTCAGATCACGTAGGACTTTAATCGTTGAACAAACGAACCTTTAATAGCGGCTGCACCATTGGGGTGTCCTGATCCAACATCGAGGTCGTAAACCCTATTGTCGATATGGACTCTAGAATAGGATTGCGTTGTTATCCCTAGGGTAACTTGTTCCGTTGATCAAAAGTTTTGGATCAATTTACGATGTAACGATTTGACTTGTAAGTCTAGTCTTTATAAATCGCTCGGAGGATTTTTTATTCTCCGAGGTCACCCCAACCAAAATTGTCCACTCAGATAGAGGCTTTGTTGTCCCTTGGCGGTTGAAAGTTACTCTTTGGGTGGGTTAATTAAAGCTCCATAGGATCTTCTCGTCTTATTAGGATATCCCCGCCTCTTCACGGGGAGGTCAATTTCACTGATTGGAAGTAAGAGACAGTTAAACCCTCGTGTTGCCATTCATACAAGTCCTTATTTAGAGAACAAATGATTATGCTACCTTTGCACGGTCAGAATACCGCGGCCGTTTAACTATTGTCACCGGGCAGGCAGTGCCTCTAATACTAGTGATGCTAGAGGTGATGTTTTTGGTAAACAGGCGGGGTTTGTGTTTGCCGAGTTCCTTTTACTTCTTTTAATCTTTCCCTTGAGTGCATACCTGTGTTGGGTTAACAGTGTTATTAATAAATTATTTAGTTGTGGGTTGTTTTTATTATCTGTTAATTGTCAGGGTAATATCAGTTACTGACGTAAGCTTATGCAGGGAGAATTACTTCTTGTTACTCATATTAACATTATTGCTTCTATTAGGTAATAGATTAGTCCAGTAGGAGGGCTAGGAGCTCATTGCTTATTACAGGTATTAAGGTTATTATTCTTGTTGAGCTTTAACGCTTTCTTAATTGGTGGCTGCTTTTAGGCCAACTATGGTGAAGTTATTTTTTACTCTCTAGCGAAGGCTGTATCCTTTTCTAAAAGGCTGTACCCTTTTAGACTAACTTTTAAAAATACATTAAAGTTGTGTGGCTTTTAGGTATTTTTAAAGCTGAACTTAGATTCATTTCCTGGACAACCAGCTATCACCAGGCTCGTTAGGTGTGTCACCTCTACCTACAAGTCTTCCCACTATTTTGCCACATAGACGGGTTGGTTCTGGTTAACTGCTCGTAGGTAGCCCGTCTGGTTTCGGCTGGCATAACTTAAGTTCTCTTTGCTATGTTTATGCTAGTTAACTCATTATGCAAAAGGTACAAGGGTAATCTTTGCCTTTTGTACTTTTAAGGTTTTTTTTTTTGGTTTTTTACTTGATCATCCGAGTGGTTGACCACCGATACCTTTCTATTGGGATGCGTTGTTATCCCTAGGGTAACTTGTTCCGTTGATCAAAAGTTTTGGATCAATTTACGATGTAACGATTTGACTTGTAAGTCTAGTCTTTATGAATCGCTCGGAGGATTTTTTATTCTCCGAGGTCACCCCAACCAAAATTGTCCACTCAGATAGAGGCTTTGTTGTCCCTTGGCGGTTGAAAGTTACTCTTTGGGTGGGTTAATTAAAGCTCCATAGGATCTTCTCGTCTTATTAGGATATCCCCGCCTCTTCACGGGGAGGTCAATTTCACTGATTGGAAGTAAGAGACAGTTAAACCCTCGTGTTGCCATTCATACAAGTCCTTATTTAGAGAACAAATGATTATGCTACCTTTGCACGGTCAGAATACCGCGGCCGTTTAACTATTGTCACCGGGCAGGCAGTGCCTCTAATACTAGTGATGCTAGAGGTGATGTTTTTGGTAAACAGGCGGGGTTTGTGTTTGCCGAGTTCCTTTTACTTCTTTTAATCTTTCCCTTGAGTGCATACCTGTGTTGGGTTAACAGTGTTATTAATAAATTATTTAGTTGTGGGTTGTTTTTATTATCTGTTAATTGTCAGGGTAATATCAGTTACTGACGTAAGCTTATGCAGGGAGAATTACTTCTTGTTACTCATATTAACATTATTGCTTCTATTAGGTAATAGATTAGTCCAGTAGGAGGGCTAGGAGCTCATTGCTTATTACAGGTATTAAGGTTATTATTCTTGTTGAGCTTTAACGCTTTCTTAATTGGTGGCTGCTTTTAGGCCAACTATGGTGAAGTTATTTTTTACTCTCTAGCGAAGGCTGTATCCTTTTCTAAAAGGCTGTACCCTTTTAGACTAACTTTTAAAAATACATTAAAGTTGTGTGGCTTTTAGGTATTTTTAAAGCTGAACTTAGATTCATTTCCTGGACAACCAGCTATCACCAGGCTCGTTAGGTGTGTCACCTCTACCTACAAGTCTTCCCACTATTTTGCCACATAGACGGGTTGGTTCTGGTTAACTGCTCATAGGTAGCTCGTCTGGTTTCGGGTGGTATAACTTAAGTTCTCTTTGCTATGTTTATGCTAGTTAACTCATTATGCAAAAGGTACAAGGGGTAATCTTTGCCTTTTTGTACTTTTAAGTTATTCTTTCATCTTTCCCTTACGGTACTGTCTCTATAGCGCCAGTTTTAAAATTTCTATCTCCTATACTTTAATGTGTAATTAAATGTTTTGATTGACTGGGTCTTGTTAGTGGGGTTTAGGAGGGGGTGGGCTAGCCTTGGTTCAAGGCATTCACATATTATGAAATCTTCTAGGTGTAAACTAGATGCTTTGTTTAAGCTATACTTTGGTTTATCCAAGTACACTTTCCAGTATACTTACCTTGTTACGACTTGTCTCCTCTCATATTGTTAATACCGGTTAGCAGGCTTAGGGGGTATTGGGTATACTTGAGGAGGGTGACGGGCGGTGTGTGCGTGCTTCATAGCCTAGTTCAGCTAAGCACTCTATTCCTAGCTTACTATTAAATCCTCCTTTGGTTGTCAGTTTCATGAGAACTTTCGTGTGTTCTTTGTGGGTAGAAAATGTAGCCCATTTCTTCCCACCCCATTGGCTACACCTTGACCTAACGTTTTTATGCATGGTGATTAAGCTTACTTTTGTTCCTTTTTTAGGGTTTGCTGAAGATGGCGGTATATAGGCTGAATTAGCAAGGGTTGGTAAGGTTTATCGGGGTTTATTGATTACAGAACAGGCTCCTCTAAGGGGGTATAAAGCACCGCCAAGTCCTTTGAGTTTTAAGCTGTGGCTAGTAGTTCTCTGGCGAATAGCTTTGTTTAATTAGCTATTTATGTTTAGGGCTAAGCATAGTGGGGTATCTAATCCCAGTTTGGGTCTTAGCTATCGTGTGTCTGTATGTGTTATGATCACTTTCGTCGTTTATTTTTGATTTGATTGTGGCTTTTTACATCTTAATCAAAGTTTAATCTTATTTTGTCTGTTCTCTTTTAACACGCTTTACGCCGTATGTCCGTTAACTCGGGTCAATCGTATGGCCGCGGTGGCTGGCACGAAATTTACCAACCCTGTTTAACATGACTTAGTCAAACTTTCGTTCATGGCTTAATTTTTATCACTGCTGTTTCCCGTGGGGGTGTGGCTAGCCAAGGCGTCATCAGCTGCTCTATTGGCATGCTTGATGCCCGCTCCTTTGTGTCTTGCAGACCCTTGGGGCATTCTCACGAGGGTGCGGATGCTTGCATGTGTAATTCTGCTTAGAGTCAATGGAAAGGCCAGGACCAAACTTGTGTGTTTATGGAGTATGTGTTACTCATCTAGGCATTTTCAGTGCCTTGCTTTAATTATTAAGCTACATTAACTGGGTGGGTGGTGTGATGGGGGCTTATATGTTGAATAGGGTATTGTACTCTATTTAGCTTTTTGTTTAATATGGAATTCTTTTAGCATCTTGAGAAATTTGTGTTTAAAAGTTGGTGCATATATAAGGGGGAGAGAGAAAATTCTTAAGAGGGGGGGATCAATAGTAGTATAAATAATAAGACTATGTCCTGTTACCATTAATTAATATGTTTAAGTGACATTAACTTCACTGTCTGGCTGTAATTCAATTTTCAAGTCATTGCGCGTCTATATGCTGAGACTTAAGATGCAGTTAAGTCCAGCTACAATATATGCTCCGGGACGGGACCTTAGACGGTCATAGGGGAGTCTAAGCATCCCCCCAAAAAAAAGATACCAGAGGTATGACAGCACAGTTATGTGTCAGCATGGGCTGATTAGTAATTAATCCATCGAGATGTCTTATTTAAGGGGAATGAGTGGACGGTTTTAGGTGAGATGGCCCTGAAGAAAGAACCAGATGCCTGTTAAAGTTCATTAAATAGAAACTCCCACAAGTTATGGGCCCGGAGCGAGAATGGGTATACCTGCCAAGCAGGTTGATGGTTTCACGCGGCATGGTGATTAAGCTCATGATCTAGTGGTCGGGATACGCATGGTGGCTAGAATGGATTTGACTTAATGTGCTATGTACGATAATTAATGTAATGTACTATGTACTATTAATGATAATATGTACATGCTTATATGCATGGTGTATATCAGTTAATGCATGATGTACATAGGGGGTTTAAATGGGGGGTGTTTTATTTTGGGTGCGGGTGCAGTAGTGAGTGATTGAGAGAGGTCATAAGGTTGGTGTAGGTTTTTAGAAGTTGTGGCGTGAAAGGTATGATAGTACGTTTTCAAGGAATAGTTTAACTAGAATTTCAGCTTTGGGTGTTGATGGTGAGGTTTGGGGCCTCTTCCTTGAGTCTCAGGAAGGATTAGCAATACTTCTTTTCTGGTTTACAAGACCAGGGCAATGAATATACTACAAAGACTCGTCATTTTAGTAGTTTGTTTTCGATTATTCCTGCTACTGGTATGAGAATTAGGATGATGGAGAAATATGAAATTGATGCGAGTTGTCAGATTACAATGTAGGGGTGTTCTACAGGTTGACCCCCAATTCATGTGAGGGTTAGTAGGTCAGCTGCTAGGAGCCAGAATAGGCATTGGCTGATCGGTCGGAATATTATGCTTCATTGTTTAGATGTATGGAGAAGGGGTATGAGTAGTAGGATTAGGATTGATGCGATGAGTGCTAGTACTCCTCCTAGTTTGTTAGGGATTGACCGCAGAATTGCGTATGCAAATAAGAAATATCACTCGGGTTTGATGTGGGGTGGTGTGTTAAGGGGGTTAGCGGGGGTGTAGTTATCGGGGTCTCCAAGTAGGTCGGGTGAGAATAGGACTAGTAGTATTAGGGCTAGTATTAGGATTAGGACCCCTAGGATGTCTTTAATGGTGTAGTATGGGTGGAAGGGGATTTTGTCTGCGTCTGAGGGGATTCCTGTGGGGTTGTTGGATCCTGTTTCGTGGAGAAATAAAAGATGGACTAGAACTAGGGCTGTGATGATAAACGGGAGGATGAAGTGGAAAGCAAAAAATCGTGTAAGGGTTGCTTTGTCTACTGAGAAACCGCCTCAGATTCATTCGACTAGGTCTGTGCCAATGTATGGGATGGCTGATAGGAGGTTAGTGATGACTGTGGCTCCTCAGAAAGACATTTGTCCTCAGGGTAGTACATATCCTATGAAAGCTGTGGCTATCACTGTAAGTAGGAGAATTACTCCAATGTTTCAGGTTTCTAAGAAGGTGTAGGATCCGTAGTATAGGCCTCGTCCTACATGTATGTATAGGCAAATAAAGAATATGGAGGGTCCGTTTGCGTGTATATAACGAATGATTCATCCGTAATTTACGTCTCGGCAGATGTGGGTTACTGAGGAGAAGGTTGTTGATGTGTCTGATGTGTAGTGTATTGCTAAGAATAGGCCTGTTAGAATTTGTAGGATGAGGCAGATACCTAAGAGAGAGCCGAAGTTTCATCATGATGAGATGTTTGATGGGGCTGGGAGGTCAATAAATGCGTTATTGACAATTTTTATTAGTCTCCCAAAGACCAGGGCAATGAATATACTACAAAGACTCGTCATTTTAGTAGTTTGTTTTCGATTATTCCTGCTACTGGTATGAGAATTAGGATGATGGAGAAATATGAAATTGATGCGAGTTGTCAGATTACAATGTAGGGGTGTTCTACAGGTTGACCCCCAATTCATGTGAGGGTTAGTAGGTCAGCTGCTAGGAGCCAGAATAGGCATTGGCTGATCGGTCGGAATATTATGCTTCATTGTTTAGATGTATGGAGAAGGGGTATGAGTAGTAGGATTAGGATTGATGCGATGAGTGCTAGTACTCCTCCTAGTTTGTTAGGGATTGACCGCAGAATTGCGTATGCAAATAAGAAATATCACTCGGGTTTGATGTGGGGTGGTGTGTTAAGGGGGTTAGCGGGGGTGTAGTTATCGGGGTCTCCAAGTAGGTCGGGTGAGAATAGGACTAGTAGTATTAGGGCTAGTATTAGGATTAGGACCCCTAGGATGTCTTTAATGGTGTAGTATGGGTGGAAGGGGATTTTGTCTGCGTCTGAGGGGATTCCTGTGGGGTTGTTGGATCCTGTTTCGTGGAGAAATAAAAGATGGACTAGAACTAGGGCTGTGATGATAAACGGGAGGATGAAGTGGAAAGCAAAAAATCGTGTAAGGGTTGCTTTGTCTACTGAGAAACCGCCTCAGATTCATTCGACTAGGTCTGTGCCAATGTATGGGATGGCTGATAGGAGGTTAGTGATGACTGTGGCTCCTCAGAAAGACATTTGTCCTCAGGGTAGTACATATCCTATGAAAGCTGTGGCTATCACTGTAAGTAGGAGAATTACTCCAATGTTTCAGGTTTCTAAGAAGGTGTAGGATCCGTAGTATAGGCCTCGTCCTACATGTATGTATAGGCAAATAAAGAATATGGAGGCTCCGTTTGCGTGTATATAACGAATGATTCATCCGTAATTTACGTCTCGGCAGATGTGGGTTACTGAGGAGAAGGTTGTTGATGTGTCTGATGTGTAGTGTATTGCTAAGAATAGGCCTGTTAGAATTTGTAGGATGAGGCAGATACCTAAGAGAGAGCCGAAGTTTCATCATGATGAGATGTTTGATGGGGCTGGGAGGTCAATAAATGCGTTATTGACAATTTTTATTAGTGGGTGTGATTTTCGGATGTTGATCATTAGGGTTCTTGTAGTTGAATGACAACAATGGTTTTTCATATCATTAGTCGTGGTTAGATTCCATGTGAGAATAATGATAATATACATTATGCTTATTTTAAGTACAATTTTTGTGCTAGGTTTTGTTGGGTTTTCTTCGAAACCTTCGCCAATTTATGGAGGGGTGGGATTAATTGTTAGTGGTTGTGTGGGTTGTGGTATTGTGCTAAATTTTGGTGGCTCTTTTTTAGGATTGGTGGTGCTTTTAATTTATTTGGGTGGGATGTTGGTGGTATTTGGTTATACAACTGCTATGGCTACTGAGCAGTATCCTGAGGTCTGGGTTTCTAATAAGACACTATTGGGTCTGTTTGTTACGGGCTTTGTTATGGAGTTGTTAATGGTTTTTTATGTGTTGAAAGAGAAGGAGTTAAAGGTTGTGTTTGAGTTTAATGGTCTTGGGGATTGGGTGATTTATGATACAGGGGACTCTGGGTTTTTTAGTGAGGAGGCCATGGGTATTGCGGCGCTTTATAGTTATGGTACTTGATTAGTGATTGTAACTGGGTGATCGTTGTTGATTGGTGTTGTTGTTATCATAGAAATTACTCGTGGAAATTAAAGATAATTATACTGATAGAAATTGTGACCAGAAAGGATGAGAAATATAATTTAATTTGTCCTTTCTGGTCAGTTACCATGGTGGAGAGTTTTATTTGAGCGAGGGAGGTTGTTTTAGGTAGGATGTTTTCTAGTCAGATGAGGTCTAGGAGGGAGGAGGCTGATTTTTGGCTTATATTGGAATGGGGCTTCCCTGGTGGTCCAGTGGGTAAGGACACCACCTTGCAGTGCAAGGGGTGCCGGTGTGATCCCTGGCCTGGGACTATCCCACGTGCCGCGGAGCAGCTGGACCGATGTGTCCAATTACCGAGCCAGAGCTCTGGAGCGCATGCGCCCAGAGCCAGTGCTCTGCAACAACCGAGGCCACCGTGATAGGAGGCCCACATTGGCCAAAGAACAAAGATGGATGAAAATGGACAAATGAAAGACCAATAGAAGTGGCCCGCCTGCTCCCCTCCCTCCCGACCCCACCTCCACCAAAATAATAATAAAAAAAAAGAATACTGGAATGGTTTGCCATTTCCTCCTCTAGGGGATCTTTCTGACAGAGGGATCAAACCCAAGTCTCCTACACTATAGGAAAATTCTTTATCGCTGGGCTTCCCTCGTGGTCCAGTGGGTAAAGAGTCAGCCTTGCAGTGCAAGGGGCACTGGTTCAATCTCTGGCCTGGGAAGATCCCACATGCTGCAGAGCAGCTGGACCAGTGTGCCCAATTACGAGCCAGCACTCTGGAGTGCATGCACCCAGAGCCAGTGCTCTGTAATGGGAGAGGCCACTGCAATGGGAGGCCCACATAAGCCAAAGTATAAAAATGGATACAAAATAAATAAATGAAAAACCAATAAAAGAAAGTCAAATTAAAAAAAAAAATTCTTTATCACTGAGCCACCAGGGAAACCCTATAAACTAATTATTCTCCAATTATTAAAAAAAAAAAAAAAAGAAAAAGAAAAGAGGCACTAGCTCTCTCTCCCAGCCCAGGGTCCTACCCCACATCTAGAGGTCCCCAGGGACCCAGTGTGTGAACATCCACTCAACTGAACTCTATAGACTCGGTCATCTTCACTCCAAGCAGGGAGTGGGACTGGATCAGCCCTCTAAACGTGTCATGGAAGATTTTTATTTCCTTCTGTTCATCTGCACTGCCTGGGTGAAAAACCCGGGGGAGATTAACCCTCCATTTCAGAAAAACTGGGCAGCACGTAGCCCTGTGTGGGTGACAGGGTCTCCTCTTCACTCGCCAGGCTGCAGCTCCACCAGCCATCGCTGCTCTTGGATGTCCCCACCCTTCACGGGGCGGAGCAACCAAATCTCCTGGAAAGCCTCACCTCCACCTCCACCTCCTCCACCTCCACCTCGAGTCTGGCAGGGGGCCTGAGAAGACCCGCAGGGACACTGCTCCTATCCCAGCACTTGTCCCCCAGAGCATCAAACCACCCAGGCACTGCTCAGCCTACCCTCTGTCCTGTCCCACCCAGGTGGTGAGTTACCTGGGGACCGGCAGACAAATGAAACCCACCCCCAAGGGGCAGTGGGTGGGAAGGGACTGTCAGAGCAGAGAGAAGCAAAGGAAGAGTAAAGGGAAAACGAGAATAAAAGCCACTGTCTCAAAGCGCCTCCTCAACAGAGACATCAGCACAATTTCATCCACTCACAGGACGGAATGCATCCTCCCGCAGTCCAGAGGAGAGAAAGCAAAGAATACCGGCCCTTCATAGAGGGGTGAGACCTCAGCTGCTAGTGGCTGGAGAAGACAGGAATCCATTCCTTGCAGAACCAGTCCATTCCTTCCAGCTCCAAGTCAGTAACAAATATCATTGTCTGAGATTTTGCTTCCCATTGCTCCAAGGCGAGACCTGTACATCTCAGTTTTTGATAAACATCCCAAGTAACTCTGATGCATATGTCAAAGGATGTCTCTTAGGACCACCCTAAGAGAAGTCACTTCCCCACAGGATGGCTGAGAGGTTAAGAGCACAAGTACGAAATCCCACCTGATGCAAAGAGCCAGCTCACTGGAAAAGCGCTTGATGCTGGGAGAGACTGAGGGCAGGAGGAGAAGGGGATGACGGAGGATAAGATGGTTGGATGGCATCAATGACTCCATGGACTTGAGTTTGAACAAGATCTGGGAGATAGCAAAAGACAGGGGAGCCTGGTGTGCTGCAGTCCCTGGGGTCACAAAGAGTCAAATACAACTGAGCAACTGAACAACAGAAAGCCCCCAGGTGACCTGGCTTCAAGTCCTGGTTCAAGCCCTGAAGCTGCAAGACCCTGGGCAACAGAGCACACCTGAGTTTCCTCATCCATAGAACAGCGCTAATAAAGTCCCCACCGCACGTGCCCTTGTGTGGATCAAGGGAGGTGGTCTGGTTGTCAAAGTGTTTAGCATGTACCTGGCCCTCATTAAGCACACGATGTTTGTTGACTATTAGCTGTTCTGTTAGCACATGACCAGTGGTACTAATTGTCAATTGTACTGTAATTGTTAGCAAGTTCGCTCAGTTTGTTGACTGTTAGGAGCTCATGTTGCAATGTGTACACATAAAACTCAATACTCTCAAGAAACTGACGGGTCAAGAAATTTTTTTAAGCAAAAAGGATCCTTCCGAGAAGGTTTCTGGACTTAGCAACCCAGAAACTGTCTTCGTCCTTCTGAGGCACCTCCCCACCTGGCCCTTCTAGTCTCGCCCCTCCCTCTTCTGCCCATGGACGTGGTGTCTCAGAAAACCTGCCATTCTCACACACTGTGCTCTGTGTTTCATCATGAATGATAAAGTGTTTCACAGTATGTTCTGAATGCTGCCCTCTCCCCCATCTTCTCCAGAAGTCCTTCCTCCCCCCGCCCATCTCCCTCCTCGTCCATTAACAGCTCCCATTTTCCAAAAGGCTTCCAGGCAGTTAGTAAGTGACCCCACACCTGAGGTTAAGAATATCTATCTGAGCAAAACCCTGAAAAGTCACCCTAACCACAGAGAAAGATTGATGAAGAGTAGAACTCCAAGGCGAGACCTGTACATCTCAGTTTTTGATAAACATCCCAAGTAACTCTGATGCATATGTCAAAGGATGTCTCTTAGGACCACCCTAAGAGAAGTCACTTCCCCACAGGATGGCTGAGAGGTTAAGAGCACAAGTACGAAATCCCACCTGATGCAAAGAGCCAGCTCACTGGAAAAGCGCTTGATGCTGGGAGAGACTGAGGGCAGGAGGAGAAGGGGATGACGGAGGATAAGATGGTTGGATGGCATCAATGACTCCATGGACTTGAGTTTGAACAAGATCTGGGAGATAGCAAAAGACAGGGGAGCCTGGTGTGCTGCAGTCCCTGGGGTCACAAAGAGTCAAATACAACTGAGCAACTGAACAACAGAAAGCCCCCAGGTGACCTGGCTTCAAGTCCTGGTTCAAGCCCTGAAGCTGCAAGACCCTGGGCAACAGAGCACACCTGAGTTTCCTCATCCATAGAACAGCGCTAATAAAGTCCCCACCGCACGTGCCCTTGTGTGGATCAAGGGAGGTGGTCTGGTTGTCAAAGTGTTTAGCATGTACCTGGCCCTCATTAAGCACACGATGTTTGTTGACTATTAGCTGTTCTGTTAGCACATGACCAGTGGTACTAATTGTCAATTGTACTGTAATTGTTAGCAAGTTCGCTCAGTTTGTTGACTGTTAGGAGCTCATGTTGCAATGTGTACACATAAAACTCAATACTCTCAAGAAACTGACGGGTCAAGAAATTTTTTTAAGCAAAAAGGATCCTTCCGAGAAGGTTTCTGGACTTAGCAACCCAGAAACTGTCTTCGTCCTTCTGAGGCACCTCCCCACCTGGCCCTTCTAGTCTCGCCCCTCCCTCTTCTGCCCATGGACGTGGTGTCTCAGAAAACCTGCCATTCTCACACACTGTGCTCTGTGTTTCATCATGAATGATAAAGTGTTTCACAGTATGTTCTGAATGCTGCCCTCTCCCCCATCTTCTCCAGAAGTCCTTCCTCCCCCCGCCCATCTCCCTCCTCGTCCATTAACAGCTCCCATTTTCCAAAAGGCTTCCAGGCAGTTAGTAAGTGACCCCACACCTGAGGTTAAGAATATCTATCTGAGCAAAACCCTGAAAAGTCACCCTAACCACAGAGAAAGATTGATGAAGAGTAGAACTCAGCCCAGGGTTTTGTGACGAGGAGATCAGGCCAGCAGTACCGCACAGGACAGACTCCAGGCTTGCTCCCTCTTCTCCACTGTCCTGCCCCTCCCCAGACCACCCACTGCACCTTCCTGGGGAGCCCACTGCCCATAGGCTACCTCCACCTGCACAGTCCACATCTCATCTTAACACATCCAGCTCTGAGTTAGCATCTCAGTCCCTAGATGGTCACCCCCATCCTTCTCTCAGGGCTGATCACCCAAGAGCCCAAACTGGATGCAGCTCCCACTCATCTTCAGGCCTCCCCCTCATCACCCTCTCCACTCTGGTCACTTACCAAGGCCTGCCCGTTCTTCAAGACACCCTCCTGTTCCCTGCTCCCCACGCCCTCTGCTCACCCAGTTCAGTTTCTCACTGGGATTCTCCACGGCCACAGTTCTCCCAGCCTAACAACTGCCAGAGAGCACGTCCCGCAACACAGATCTGACCACGTCACTTCCCACTTAAAACCTCTGATAGTTCTCCATTCACAGGAGTCCAACTTCCTTAGGCAACCAGTCAAGACGTCCACAATTTCATTGGACCCCACTCCTCCTGCCACTGGAGAGGGCCCAAAATAAGACCAGGCCCAAGATATCCAGCCCCATTCACTCTACTCTAAAAATCCAGCAATGGGGTACATGATACCTGGGAGTGGGTCCCTCTCATACAGACAGTAGTCAGATGTATTTGATCTCATGGCAGATCCTTGGGCCCCAAAGATTTCACTAAGACAGAGGAAAGAAAAGGCCTGGCAGGGCGTTCAGGCTGTAGGCCTTAAGTTTATCTAGTCAAATCTCCTCATTCTGCAGCATGCAGGCATGCTCAGTCACTTCAGTCGTGTACGACTCTTCTGCTACCCCCACAGACTGCAGCCCACCAGGCTCCTCTGTCCATGGAATTCTCCAGGCAAGAGTACTGAAGTGGGTTGTCATTTCCTCCTCCAGGGGATCTTTCCAAGCCAGGGATCCAACCTGTGTCTCCTGCATCTCCTGCATTGGCAGGTAAGTGACCCCACACCTGAGGTTAAGAATATCTATCTGAGCAAAACCCTGAAAAGTCACCTAACCACAGAGAAAGATTGATGAAGAGTAGAACTCAGCCCAGGGTTTTGTGACGAGGAGATCAGGCCAGCAGTACCGCACAGGACAGACTCCAGGCTTGCTCCCTCTTCTCCACTGTCCTGCCCCTCCCAGACCACCCACTGCACCTTCCTGGGGAGCCCACTGCCCATAGGCTACCTCCACCTGCACAGTCCACATCTCATCTTAACACATCCAGCTCTGAGTTAGCATCTCAGTCCCTAGATGGTCACCCCCATCCTTCTCTCAGGGCTGATCACCCAAGAGCCCAAACTGGATGCAGCTCCCACTCATCTTCAGGCCTCCCCCTCATCACCCTCTCCACTCTGGTCACTTACCAAGGCCTGCCCGTTCTTCAAGACACCCTCCTGTTCCCTGCTCCCCACGCCCTCTGCTCACCCAGTTCAGTTTCTCACTGGGATTCTCCACGGCCACAGTTCTCCCAGCCTAACAACTGCCAGAGAGCACGTCCCGCAACACAGATCTGACCACGTCACTTCCCACTTAAAACCTCTGATAGTTCTCCATTCACAGGAGTCCAACTTCCTTAGGCAACCAGTCAAGACGTCCACAATTTCATTGGACCCCACTCCTCCTGCCACTGGAGAGGGCCCAAAATAAGACCAGGCCCAAGATATCCAGCCCCATTCACTCTACTCTAAAAATCCAGCAATGGGGTACATGATACCTGGGAGTGGGTCCCTCTCATACAGACAGTAGTCAGATGTATTTGATCTCATGGCAGATCCTTGGGCCCCAAAGATTTCACTAAGACAGAGGAAAGAAAAGGCCTGGCAGGGCGTTCAGGCTGTAGGCCTTAAGTTTATCTAGTCAAATCTCCTCATTCTGCAGCATGCAGGCATGCTCAGTCACTTCAGTCGTGTACGACTCTTCTGCTACCCCCACAGACTGCAGCCCACCAGGCTCCTCTGTCCATGGAATTCTCCAGGCAAGAGTACTGAAGTGGGTTGTCATTTCCTCCTCCAGGGGATCTTTCCAAGCCAGGGATCCAACCTGTGTCTCCTGCATCTCCTGCATTGGCAGGTAGGTTCTCTACCACCCAGCCACCTGGGATGTCCCAGGCAAAGGTAAAGCCTAGGAAAGTTAATCGACTAATTCAGGATCATAGCTTAGTCACCAGCCCCAGAGCCCAGGTTCCCTGGCCCACAATTCTGCCTGTTCTGCCAACAGACCTAGAAAACTCTCTCAAGCACAACTGTCTGGAATTTCTTACAACCCTCCCCTCCCCTTCCCCTGGATGCAACTCAGGCCCTCTCCTACCCCCTCCACAAGTCTGCAGACTCTAGCATAACCTGGAAGAAACAGAACAGGGAAGTTCAAACGGTGGCACCAGTTTCAGGGTGGAACTCCTGAGGACAAACACGAGGGCCTTTGACTAGAGGGTAGAAAATAGGCCTATTGTTCTCATGGGTGGGACCAAACCACAGCAGAATCCAGGAGAACAGTCCTGTGCCCAGAGATCAGGACTTGACCCAAAAGCATCAAAGTGGAGAAGGGGGAAAAGTGAAAGAAACACATACTCTAAGGAAATAAGGGCATGACAACAGTGCTTATTCAACACTGGTTTTTGTTTTTTATTGTGTGTGTGTGTCTGTGTGTGTGTTGTGTTGTTTTCCTTTTCTCACATAGGCCTCTGAATCCCCCAGAATCTAGGAGGACCAGGAAAAGGAGGGGCTCCCTGAAGGGTGGGACTTGATAGCTCTGTTTTATGACTCTGCTGTTAGTAGAGAAAGATGCTGGTGAGAGAAGAGAAAAAAAAGAAAAACACTCCACCCCTAACAAAGAAAACAAACCCTTCTGTAAAATGCAGGGGCCCTATGGCCCCATCAATATTGCAACAGGAGGAGGAAAAAGCAGAAAAGCCTGAGCCTTAAACACCATTTCACAAGCACAGACACCAAGTCTGAAGTCACTTGATATGCTTTCCAGTTGCCAGAACGCCTTGTTTTGCTCCATAAAAAGTCTCTGACGGTATTCCTTGATATCTAGAGACCAGCTCCTTTGGGATTGATGCTTTAAGTGACTGAGCTTTCTTTCTTTTTTTTTTCCTTTTCTCTTCTTTTTTAGACGCATTGCATGTCATGCAGGATCTTAGTTCCCCAACCAGGGATCGAAACCCCTGAAGTAGAACCGCAGAGTCTGAACTACTAGACCTCCAGGGAAGTCCCTGAGTGAACGTTTAGACTGAAGGACAGAGTCTCATACTCAGCCTCAAAGTCTACCATTCCCCACTCCCTGCCCTGGCACAAGCCACTCCTCCACCTGTAACGTCCTTCCTTCTCCAGCCCTTGCCCTCAGCACACTCGAGCAGCGAGCTCTCTCAAGGGCTCCACAGGCAGACAAGCAGTGGTTCCTCTCCGTGCTCCCACAGCTCATTCATTATACTCCTATTTATAACATCATGAAGGAATGCTATTTAAATTTTTATTTTGGGGAGTTAAGATACAGTATGAAAAGTAGTCCCTCACTCGACCTTGACTCCCCTGCCTCCCTCTGTCACTTATGAGGGCACCAGTGATGATGCCAGTCCCACCTGGATGATCTGGGAGACTCTCACCCTCTCAAAACCCTGAACTTCATCATGTCTACAAGGTCTGTCATCCCCAATAACATGACATCCACAGGGGTTAGGTCTTGTATGTGGGGAGGACCAGGATCTGCCTGAACATTACCCATACCCGCCCCTTGCTTGGTCTCCCTTCTCCTTCAGTTTGCTTCTGATACAGATGCAGGAGCATGGGTTTCAAGGTGAAACACACCGACTGTGTCCTTAGGGCTGGATGACCCTGGACCTGTCCTTTCACCTCCCTCAGCCCCGTCCTCCTCACGTGTAACACAAGGATCAATGTTGCGGTGTTAGGAAACAACAGAAAAGAGCAGGTGAGATGTCTGAGGCCTTCCACACAGAGGCTGGTCCGTGATGAGCCTGCAGTAACATTCCTTTCAACCTGTGCCTTTGCCATCCCATTTTCTCCTTCATCCCTTTCCGCCTCAGTGACTCAGTCTAATCATTTGTCAAAAAGTTGTAGCACCCATCTCTTGTGATTTGGCTTCAATCTTTCTTCAGATGGAGCCTGACAGTTCTCCAGATAGCCTACTACATTTAAATAAAGAGATATCTTTCTTAAAAAGTCCTTTTCTGTTCACATGAAACTTGTAAAGACATCTGTGTATCTTATACCTGCCAGTCCTAATTCTCCCTGATAATTTCTCCATGTCTTACCTAATTTCATTCTTTTTCAGTCTTTCTCTTTACACCTTATGAATAAGGATAGTCCACAGACAAAAGTAATGCCTGGGCCACAACAGAAAATTCCATAAGCAAAACGAGTGCACTTTGCAAGATCTCCCCTAAAGTCTGTTTATAGGCTTGAATTTCAGCAAAACCATTTAATTCTACGACATATTCTCAGACCCCCAGGGACAATGACTGACAAAAGCCACACACCTTCTTGGTATTCCTAACATTGCTCTAAAACATTCTCTAGAATGTTGTTTATGAGTTGTTTAGTCACTACGTCGTGTCCAACTCTTTGAGACCCCGTAGACAGCAGCACGCCAGGCTTCCCTGTCCTTCACCATCTCCTGAGGTTTGATCAAACTCATGTCCATTGAGTCAATGATGCCATCCAGTCATTTCATCCTCTGTCGCCCCCCCTTCTCTTCCTGCCCTCAATTTTTCCCAGCATCAGGGTCTTTTCTAATGAGTCATCTCTTCCCATCAGGTAACCAAAGTACTAGAACTTCAGCTTCAGCATCAGTCCTTTCAATGAATATTCAAGGTTGATTTCCTTTTGGATTGACCGGTTTAATCTCCTTGCTGTCCAAGGGACTCTCAAGAGTCTTCCCCAGTGCTTCCCCTGGTGGTCCAGTGGGTAAGGACACTGCTCTGCAGTGCAAGGGGCGCCGGTTCGATCCCTGGCCTGGGAAGATGCCACGTGCCGCGGAGCAGCTGGACCAGTGTGTCCAACTACCGAGCCGGAGCTCTGGAGTGCATGTGCACAGAGCTGGTGCTCTGCAGTGACAAAGGCCATTGCGATGGGAGGCCCACGTAGGCCAAAGAACAAAGATGGATGAAAATTAGATAAATGAAAGATCAATAGAAGTGCCCCCCACTGCCCCCGCAAAAAAAGAGTCTTCCCCAGCATCACAGTTCAAAAGCATCAATTTTTTGGTGCTCAGCCTTCTTTATGGTCCCGCTCTCACATCCATACATAACTACTAGAAAAAAACATAGTTTTGACTATTCAGACCTTTGTTGGCTAAGTGACATCTCTGCTTTTTAATACGCTGTCCAGGTTTGTCATAGCTTTTCTTCCAAGGAGCAAGCATCTTTTAATTTCATGGCTGCAGTCACCATCTGAAGCAATTTTGGAGCCCAAGAAAATAAAGTCTGTCACTGTCTGCATTATCTGCCCATCTGTTTGCCATGAAGCAATGGGACTAGATGCCATGATCTTAGTTTTTTGAATGGTGAGTCTAAAGCGGCTTTTTCACTCTCCTCTTTCACCTTCATCGAAAGGCTCTTTAGCTCCTCTTTGCTTTCTGCCATTAGGTTGGTGTCATCTGCATATTTGAGGCTATTGATGTTGCTCCCAGAAATCTTGACTCCAGCTTGAGTTTCATCCAGCTACTGCTATCTAATCCTTCCATTCCTGGAAGGTAAGTTTCCCTCTATCATTTCGTTTTCAGTTTTCTTGCCAGGACCCTGGCTAGAAGATGCTTCCCCACAAATGACTATGGTGGCATTTGCCTGTTCCCATAATTATTTCAGCTCACATTCACCACGTGGTAGCACTCTCCTATGGACTTCGTACATAAGCATGTGTGCTTGTGTGCTAAGTTACTTTAGTTGGGTCCAACTCTTTATGATCCATGGAGTATAGATCACCAGGTTCCTATATCCATGGGATTTCCCAGGCAAGAATACTGGAGTGGGTTGCCATTTTCTCCTCCAGGGGACCTTCCCAACCCAGGGAGAATTCAGGAGAGGCCAAAAGGGAGGGAAAACCATTCTTCCAGAGTCCTTCTCACTTGACTCTGTCTCTGGGATGCTTACCCCAGGAGTCAGACTATGGGTCAAGCAAGATGGGAGGCCCACGTAGGCCAAAGAACAAAGATGGATGAAAATTAGATAAATGAAAGATCAATAGAAGTGCCCCCCACTGCCCCCGCAAAAAAAGAGTCTTCCCCAGCATCACAGTTCAAAAGCATCAATTTTTTGGTGCTCAGCCTTCTTTATGGTCCCGCTCTCACATCCATACATAACTACTAGAAAAAAACATAGTTTTGACTATTCAGACCTTTGTTGGCTAAGTGACATCTCTGCTTTTTAATACGCTGTCCAGGTTTGTCATAGCTTTTCTTCCAAGGAGCAAGCATCTTTTAATTTCATGGCTGCAGTCACCATCTGAAGCAATTTTGGAGCCCAAGAAAATAAAGTCTGTCACTGTCTGCATTATCTGCCCATCTGTTTGCCATGAAGCAATGGGACTAGATGCCATGATCTTAGTTTTTTGAATGGTGAGTCTAAAGCGGCTTTTTCACTCTCCTCTTTCACCTTCATCGAAAGGCTCTTTAGCTCCTCTTTGCTTTCTGCCATTAGGTTGGTGTCATCTGCATATTTGAGGCTATTGATGTTGCTCCCAGAAATCTTGACTCCAGCTTGAGTTTCATCCAGCTACTGCTATCTAATCCTTCCATTCCTGGAAGGTAAGTTTCCCTCTATCATTTCGTTTTCAGTTTTCTTGCCAGGACCCTGGCTAGAAGATGCTTCCCCACAAATGACTATGGTGGCATTTGCCTGTTCCCATAATTATTTCAGCTCACATTCACCACGTGGTAGCACTCTCCTATGGACTTCGTACATAAGCATGTGTGCTTGTGTGCTAAGTTACTTTAGTTGGGTCCAACTCTTTATGATCCATGGAGTATAGATCACCAGGTTCCTATATCCATGGGATTTCCCAGGCAAGAATACTGGAGTGGGTTGCCATTTTCTCCTCCAGGGGACCTTCCCAACCCAGGGAGAATTCAGGAGAGGCCAAAAAAGGGAGGGAAAAACCATTCTTCCAGAGTCCTTCTCACTTGACTCTGTCTTGGCTGAGAGATGCTTGCACCCCCAGGAGTCAGACTATGGGTCAAGCAAGATGATAGACCAGAGACAACCCAGAAACTAACCCCATGACCATGAAACTCGAGAGTGAGAGCCACATGGCAGAGCAGTCCTCCTGGGTTCCCTTACCCTGCTGCCCTCCACCCGGGCACCCTTTTCCAATAAAGTTTCTACCTTTGTCAGCACGCGTGTCTCCTCAGACAATTCATTTCCAAATGTTACACAAGAGACCACTCCTGGGCCCTGAAAGCTGCCCCCCTTCCTGCAACATTTGCACAGGCATTCTGTGGACATACGAGGAGTGAGGGAGGAAAACGATGTATAATGAGAAGGAAAAAGAGGGCAGAGAATCCTGGAGAGGATCACAAAGGGGAGGAGATTCCAAATGCAGAAACAGTCATGAAATACACCCAATTTCTGGCCTTTCAGCAATGGCAATCCCTCCTGCCTCTTTCCGTGACTGCTGGCCTCTGACTTTCTCCTCAGTTCCCCCCTTCTGGCCTTGACATCTCAGACCAATGCTAGGCACTTAGGTTGCTGTTGTTCAGCTGCTCAGTCGTGTCTGACTCTTTGTGATCCCATGAGCAGGCTTCCCTGTCCTTCACTATCTTCCAGAGTTTGCTCAGACTCAAGCAGCTTGGGACCTGGGGCCAAACTGGAGCACCCAACACTAAGCTGTGTGGGTGGAGGGAGCAGGAAGGGAGAAAGCACTCAACTCATTCAATCTGACACCTGTGTACACATCATTTGGGCAAGGGTGGATTAGTGAGGATTGCTATGCTTGACTCATGGTTCAAGGAAGAGTCAGCTTCCTCAGTGCTGTCCTGCTGAGAGCAAAGTGGGTGTGGGAGGCATCACAGATTCTATTTAATATTTCTAACCCATTCTCTACTTGCCCCTACCCCACTGGGTTACATTCTTCTGTCCACAGGTCACTTGTTTCCCGAGTTGGCTTCCAGGAAAAAGAAAATCTCAGGGCTTCCCTGGTAGCTCAGTGGTGGAGAGTTCACCTGCCAATGCAGGAGACACGAGTTTGATCCCTGATTCAGGAGGATCCCACATGCTGTGAAGCAACCTAACCCCATGACCATGAAACTCGAGAGTGAGAGCCACATGGCAGAGCAGTCCTCCTGGGTTCCCTTACCCTGCTGCCCTCCACCCGGGCACCCTTTTCCAATAAAGTTTCTACCTTTGTCAGCACGCGTGTCTCCTCAGACAATTCATTTCCAAATGTTACACAAGAGACCACTCCTGGGCCCTGAAAGCTGCCCCCCTTCCTGCAACATTTGCACAGGCATTCTGTGGACATACGAGGAGTGAGGGAGGAAAACGATGTATAATGAGAAGGAAAAAGAGGGCAGAGAATCCTGGAGAGGATCACAAAGGGGAGGAGATTCCAAATGCAGAAACAGTCATGAAATACACCCAATTTCTGGCCTTTCAGCAATGGCAATCCCTCCTGCCTCTTTCCGTGACTGCTGGCCTCTGACTTTCTCCTCAGTTCCCCGCTTCTGGCCTTGACATCTCAGACCAATGCTAGGCACTTAGGTTGCTGTTGTTCAGCTGCTCAGTCGTGTCTGACTCTTTGTGATCCCATGAGCAGGCTTCCCTGTCCTTCACTATCTTCCAGAGTTTGCTCAGACTCAAGCAGCTTGGGACCTGGGGCCAAACTGGAGCACCCAACACTAAGCTGTGTGGGTGGAGGGAGCAGGAAGGGAGAAAGCACTCAACTCATTCAATCTGACACCTGTGTACACATCATTTGGGCAAGGGTGGATTAGTGAGGATTGCTATGCTTGACTCATGGTTCAAGGAAGAGTCAGCTTCCTCAGTGCTGTCCTGCTGAGAGCAAAGTGGGTGTGGGAGGCATCACAGATTCTATTTAATATTTCTAACCCATTCTCTACTTGCCCCTACCCCACTGGGTTACATTCTTCTGTCCACAGGTCACTTGTTTCCCGAGTTGGCTTCCAGGAAAAAGAAAATCTCAGGGCTTCCCTGGTAGCTCAGTGGTGGAGAGTTCACCTGCCAATGCAGGAGACACGAGTTTGATCCCTGATTCAGGAGGATCCCACATGCTGTGAAGCAACCTAAGCCCATGAGCCACAACTATGGAGCCTGTGCTCCGGAGCCTCAGAGTCGCAACTATTGAGCCCATGTTGCCGCAACTACTGAAGCCGTGTGCCCTAGAGCCCAAGTTCTACAACAAGAGACGTCACTGCAACAAAAAGCCTGCTCACCTCAACGAGAGAGTAGCCCCCACTCCCTGCAACTAGAGAAGAGCCCTTGACAGCAGTGAAAACCCAGAATAGCCAAAAATAAATAAATAAAATTTTTAAAAAACTCAGGTGAAATCCTTGAAGATCCATGTATTCAGTTCAGTTCCAGAGTGTCTAACATCTTAGTGATGGCTAGATACAGATATCTTTTACAGGCTCTGGAGGAAATTTTAACAAGATCTTTTGCACCACCCACTATCTCTGTGAGGACAACCGAGATAAGGACAAGAAAAGGAAGGTGCCACCTATGTGCTAGGACCTTTAGGTTTACACCTCATCTAATGCCTACAATGACCCTTTGACATAGGCATTATCATCCCTATTTGGCAAATGAGAAAAAAATACTCCAAGATCAATTAACTTGTCCCTTATCCAAGAACTGGTAAAAGGAAGATCCAGGATTCAGACTCACGTATTTGTGAATCTAAAAATCATACATTCATTCCATGCCATCTTACCTACCTGAATTCAAGGATAGGAAAGATGACAGTTTCTAATAGAAATACTCATAAAAAGACGTCAATGAAAGGACAGGATCTGAAATGGGTCTTAGGATAAAAAATTATGCAGGAGACTGACCAGGAAGGGAAGGGCTTTATAGGAAGAAGGAAAAGAATTTGAATAAATGCAGACATGGGAATGTAAAATGTGGCTTCATATCTTACTACATAGACCAAGAGAGCAGACTGGGGTCATGCTTTAGGGATTTCTGAATGGTAACTTCCCCACCGTATAGCACAGGGAACTCTACTCAATGTTATGTGGTAGCCTGGGTGGGAGAGGGCTTTGGGTGAGAATGGATACATGTATACATAGGACTGAGCCCCTTTGTTGTTCACCTGAAACGATCACACCGTTAAGCTGCTATACCCCAATATAAGGCAAAAAGTTTAAAAATTTAAGCCAGCTTTTTCACTCTCCTCTTTCACCTTCATCAGGAGACTCTTTAGTTTCTCTTTGCTTTCTGCCATAAGGGCAGTTTCATCTGCATATCTAAGGCTATTGATATTTCTCCTGGCAATCTTGACTCCAGCTTGTGCTTCATTCAGACTGACATATATAACAAACCTATTTAACATATGGTAATGTATATATTTCAATGCTACTCTCTCAATTGACCTCACCGTCTCCTTCCCTTGCATGTCCAAAGGTCCATTCTCTGTATCGGCATCTTTATTCTTGCCCTGAAAATAGCTTTGACTTGCAATTTTTTTTATTTTTTTATTTATTTATCTTTTGGGGGGTTGGGTGGGGAGGGAGGGGGATGGGCGGGCCACTTCTATTGGTCTTTCATTTCTCTATCCTCATTCGTCTTTGTTCTTTGGCTCCTGTGGGCCTCCCATCGCAGTGGCCTCTGTTGTCGCAGAGCACCAGCTCTGGGCGCACATGTGCCAGAGCTCCAGCTCGGTGATTGGACACATCGGTCCAGCCGCTCCACAGCACGTGGGATCTTCCCAGGCCAGGGATCCAACTGGCGCCCCTTGCACTGCAAGGCGGTGTCCTTACACTGGACCACCAGGGGAAGCCCTGACTTGCAAATTTTTAAGAGTATTAGCCAGTTATTTTGCAGAATGATCCTCAGTTTGAGATCATCTAATATTTCTTCAAGATTATACTTTAAAAAATATTTCTTGGGCTTCCCCTGGTGGTCCAGTGGATAAGGACACCGCCTTGCAGTGCAAGGGGCGCCGGTTCGATCCCTGGCCTGGGAAGATCCCACGTGCCGCGGAGCGGCTGGACTGATGTGTCCAATTACCGAGCCGGAGTTCTGGAGCGCATGCGCCCAGAGCTGGAGCTCTGCGACAACAGATGCCACTGTGATGGGAGGCCCGCAGGTGCCAAAGAACAAAGAAATGAAAGACCAATAGAAGTGGCCCACCCGCTCCCCTCCCTTCCCAACCCGATCCCCGCCCAAAATAAATAAATAAATAAATCTTTAAAAAAAAAAAATTTCTTCATGATTAGACTTAGGTTACACAATTTTGCAAGAATACCACAGAAACAATGCTATGCCTTCTCAGTTTGCCATCCTGGGCCCACGATATCAATGTTTCATTACTGGTGATGTTGACTTTGAACACTTGGCGAAGGTTCCTCTACTCTGAAATGACTACTGATTTGCTTGGAAGCTGTTTTAAACTACTGAAGCCGGGGTCCCACTACAGATCAGTCCAAAAAGTCTCTCTGTGGATAAGACACAGGCACTGCTAGCTTTAGGTGTCCTGAGGGTGATTCCAACCAGGATCCAGGGTTGGAAATCACCAGCTGGGACGAGAAGATTAGAATACTGGAAATCAGCAAGGAAGCAATTTCTTCGGCCTCTCTTTTTAAAAGAACAGCCGGTTCGAGGCACAGATAAACATATCTGGACTTTGGCATGAACCCATGATAGGGAAAATGAAAGGCCAAAAATCCCCTGATTGAGAAAGCAATGGGCGAGTAGACCGCTGTCCAATAAAAGAGAAGGCAGGACACTAGGGAACGTCTCCAGCCCTGCTGGCCTATTTTCTCTCCAGACCTCAGAGAAATCTTTGTTGCAGTGAAAGCACACACCATATTATTATACAATCATGAGCCTGATGCAAGCTCCTAAGTGCCACTGAGGAAGGGAATTATGGATATGATATAAATATATGACCACATATGCAAAGAGGAACAGTTTTGGATATAGTCAAATGAACAATTCACAGAATCTAGGCCAGAGGTATGTGATCTCTCTTGAACAATCTTAGCCCTCCCTATCTGCTCTTCTCTCCTTAGTCTCTTCTGAAGTAAGAGAGAAAGGACCTTGTTATAAATTTCATGAAATAGGAAATTCTCTTGCCACCAGGCTGTTGAAGCAATAATTCTTTGTTCAATTTCCTTACCGTTATTATCTTGGGGTTTGCAGAAAGAGATTTCACCAACTCCTTCCTTGGAGAGGTCATTTAATAACATACAAAGAGGAACACCAATTTACCTAAAATGCAAAGGCTAGAAGTGCAACAGGAGGGAAAGAGGGCACACTTTTGAAAGAACGACATAGCCCAAGGACACGACATAAACCCTTTAGAATCAAATGGGTCCAAGACGTCAGACTAGACCTTCATCTTCAATCAACAAGCTAAATGACACACCCAGAGGTGCCATGACAATTCCATCCCTTCCCCAAAATAGTTGGAATAATCCTCCCACTCATTAGCATATAAAATTACCTAGCCCATAAAAGCTAGGCATGCCACATTTTCAGGGCTGCCACACTTGCCCTCTGTGATGGCCCACACTCTGTGGAGCGTGCTTTTCTCTGAATTTGAATAAGTCCACTTCTTACCTATCACTTTGTCTCTCACTGAATCCTTTTCAGCAATGAGACATCAAGAACCTGAGCTCCATTAGGTCCTGAAATCAGGTATTGTGGGGTTTGGCTGGATTCAAGTCCCAAACTGGGTTTGGGGTTCAAGTCCCAATCCAAAGTAAACGGTTTCAGAAGAAGCCTGACAGGAACTAGTCCTAAGGTGTTTGCAAACTACTAGGTCTGGGCTCTCCTGGTGGCTCGGGGGTAAAGAATCCGCCTGCCAATGTGGGAAGCACGGGTTCAATCCCTGATCCGGGAAGGTCCCCCATGCTTCAAAGCAATGAAGTCTGTGTGTCACAACCACTGAGCCTGAGCTCTAGAGCCCAGGAATCATGGCTGCTGAAGTCCTCATGCCCTAGACCCCATGCTCTGCAACAAGAGAAGCCACCACGTCTACAGCCATACCACCCTGAACGCACCTGATCTCTTCTGCTCTTGGAAGCAAAGCAGGGTCGGGCCTGGTTAGTACTTGGATGGTAGAAGCCACCACAATGAGAAGCCTGTGCACCGCAACTAGAGAGCAGCCTCCACTCTCCACAAATAGAGAAAAGCCTGCACAGCACTGAAGACCTAGCACAGTCAAAAATCAATAAATACATAGAATTATTAAAAATAAAAAAAAACACAAACAAACCTACCAGGTCTGGTGCTGCTGGTGCAGGAGGACTCAGTTCTAGGTAAAAAAAAGTGACAATAGAGAGTACTCTAAAACTCAGGGAATACCAAAACAAGAATTAATTCCATTATCCCTCAATTATTACACAACCAGTTACTCCTGAAGTCTCTCCATGGTGTCTCACTGAAAGGCCTGGAGAATAATAAAATGCTAATAAAAATAACTTACAGAAGCATGGGATCAACTAAGTCAGAAAAGACTGGAGAAGGTTTCACAAAAGAGGCTCATCTTTGACTGGTTAAGTCTTAGGGAAACAAAGACAAAAAGAAACACAGAGAACCAAGTGTTGGGCACCTCTGTAGACAATGTTTAAAAAGGATTTCAGAAATAAGAGTGGGTTTGCATGTGTTCTTTAATTTACTCAGTCACTGAATGAGGAGGATACTGAACCTCAGAAAGGTGGAGCAACTGGCCAAGGTCATCAGTGGATCTGGAATTAGAAAGCAGGTACATCTAACTCCAGGGCTTCTCAGATGGCGCTAGTGGTAAAGAACCCGCCTGTCAATGCAGGAGACATAAGAGACGTGAGTTCGATCCCTGGGTCAGGAAGATCCCTGCAGGACGGCACGGCAACCCACTCCAGTACTCTCCTGGAGAATCCCTGGGTTTGGGGTTCAAGTCCCAATCCAAAGTAAACGGTTTCAGAAGAAGCCTGACAGGAACTAGTCCTAAGGTGTTTGCAAACTACTAGGTCTGGGCTCTCCTGGTGGCTCGGGGGTAAAGAATCCGCCTGCCAATGTGGGAAGCACGGGTTCAATCCCTGATCCGGGAAGGTCCCCCATGCTTCAAAGCAATGAAGTCTGTGTGTCACAACCACTGAGCCTGAGCTCTAGAGCCCAGGAATCATGGCTGCTGAAGTCCTCATGCCCTAGACCCCATGCTCTGCAACAAGAGAAGCCACCACGTCTACAGCCATACCACCCTGAACGCACCTGATCTCTTCTGCTCTTGGAAGCAAAGCAGGGTCGGGCCTGGTTAGTACTTGGATGGTAGAAGCCACCACAATGAGAAGCCTGTGCACCGCAACTAGAGAGCAGCCTCCACTCTCCACAAATAGAGAAAAGCCTGCACAGCACTGAAGACCTAGCACAGTCAAAAATCAATAAATACATAGAATTATTAAAAATAAAAAAAAACACAAACAAACCTACCAGGTCTGGTGCTGCTGGTGCAGGAGGACTCAGTTCTAGGTAAAAAAAAGTGACAATAGAGAGTACTCTAAAACTCAGGGAATACCAAAACAAGAATTAATTCCATTATCCCTCAATTATTACACAACCAGTTACTCCTGAAGTCTCTCCATGGTGTCTCACTGAAAGGCCTGGAGAATAATAAAATGCTAATAAAAATAACTTACAGAAGCATGGGATCAACTAAGTCAGAAAAGACTGGAGAAGGTTTCACAAAAGAGGCTCATCTTTGACTGGTTAAGTCTTAGGGAAACAAAGACAAAAAGAAACACAGAGAACCAAGTGTTGGGCACCTCTGTAGACAATGTTTAAAAAGGATTTCAGAAATAAGAGTGGGTTTGCATGTGTTCTTTAATTTACTCAGTCACTGAATGAGGAGGATACTGAACCTCAGAAAGGTGGAGCAACTGGCCAAGGTCATCAGTGGATCTGGAATTAGAAAGCAGGTACATCTAACTCCAGGGCTTCTCAGATGGCGCTAGTGGTAAAGAACCCGCCTGTCAATGCAGGAGACATAAGAGACGTGAGTTCGATCCCTGGGTCAGGAAGATCCCCTGCAGGACGGCACGGCAACCCACTCCAGTACTCTCCTGGAGAATCCCACGGACAGAGGAGCCTGGTGGGCTGCAGTTCATAAGGTAGCAAAGAGTCAGACACAATGAAAGTGACTGAGCATGCCCACACACACATCTAACTCCAAGCCCGTGGCAATACCACTACCACTGAAAGAGAACTGAACACAGTATATTTAGGGAACAGGAAGGAGTAGGGGTAGCTACACAGGAAAGACAGGGTTAAGAAAAATGGAGGGCTTCCCCTGGTGGTCCAGTGGATAAGGACACTGCCTTGCAGTGCAAGGGGCGCCGGTTCGATCCCTGGCCTGGGAAGATCCCACATGCTGCGGAGTAGCTGGACCGATGTGTCCAATCACCTAGCCGGAGCTCTGGAGCGCATGCGCCAGAGCTGGTGCTCTGCGACAACAGACGCTACCGCGATGGGAGGCCCACAGGAGCCAAAGAACAAAGACGGATGAAAATAGAGAAATGAAAGACCAATAGAAGTGGCCCGCCTGCTCCTCTTCCTCCCCAGCCCGACACCCACCCAAAATAAATAAATAAATAAATCTTTAAAAAAAAAAAAAGAAAAATGGAATTTAAGTAAACTTGTAAGAGTGGGAATGAAACAGAGCAAGACTCTACAATTCTTGACCCCTGCCTTGTCCTCTTGCCTGCCTTTTGCCTGTGGAAAAACTTTAGCCAAAGAATATTTAATCAGAGACATGAGAAAGTGCAGACAAAAAGGAAAACAGTCAAAGGAGACCAAATAATAACAATTTACTTGTTAAGCATAGTCAAAGGCCTTTAGTTCTTTCTCAAGGCCTATAGGTAATATTGAGCCATATCCTGTGAGCTGTTTTACAGGTACTGACTGAAACACCAGGTGGAAAAGTTAACTATATGATGATCAGATGGTAACCCAGAACATGAGCTGCCACGGACAGAGGAGCCTGGTGGGCTGCAGTTCATAAGGTAGCAAAGAGTCGGACACCATGAAAGTGAGAACAGGTCACAAAGAAATGGGAACAAACTAACCCTGGAACTGAAGATGAACTGTGCCTAAAACAACCAAGATGATGTTGGTCAGACCACTGATGACCAAGATGAAGATGACTGTCAGAGTCAACTGTGCTGTTTGTACATGTAGCCCCCTCCTCAAAAGCTCTTGTCCCCGACTGTCAGAGAGGGAGTCGGCCTTTGGACAGATGTCTGCCCCCCCACCCCTGTTGCCAGCTTCTGAAATAAAGCAAACTTTCCTTTCCATCATCCTGGCCTGTTTATTGGTTTTTGAGCAGTAAGCAGTCAGACCCTGCCTTTCAGGAATAGGACCACAAGTTGCACAGCCGTGAATACACGAGAGACATTCGAACTTGATCCGACAGTTACAGAAGAACCACTGAAGGCTTGACTAAGGGAGTAACCAAAGTGACGCCCAGCAAAGAATAAATCAGATGGTGGGCATTCTAAGGCCGTCACAACAGTAAAGGGGACTACATGATACAGCAGAGCAAGAAGTGGACTAAGAGTGAGAAGCTTGGGTTGAGGTGTAGAAAGCTAAGTGCTGATGTCACGGCTGTGTCAGGCAAGAAACCTCTCTCTGGATATCAGTCTCTCTTCATCCGTAAATCTGGGGAAGGGAGAATTAACCTAAATGACCGCTAGTGCTTCGCTCTTCAGGTGTTGTTCAGTCGCCTAAGTAGTGTCTGACTCTTTGCGACCCCATGGATGGCAGCACGCCAGGCCTCCTTGTCCTTCACCATCTCCCAGAGCTCTCCCAAGTTCATGTCCACTGAATCAGCGATGCTATCCAACCATCTCATCCTCTGTCTCCCCTTCTCCTTTTGCTCTCAATCTTTCCCAGCATAGTCAAAGGCCTTTAGTTCTTTCTCAAGGCCTATAGGTAATATTGAGCCATATCCTGTGAGCTGTTTTACAGGTACTGACTGAAACACCAGGTGGAAAAGTTAACTATATGATGATCAGATGGTAACCCAGAACATGAGCTGCCACGGACAGAGGAGCCTGGTGGGCTGCAGTTCATAAGGTAGCAAAGAGTCGGACACCATGAAAGTGAGAACAGGTCACAAAGAAATGGGAACAAACTAACCCTGGAACTGAAGATGAACTGTGCCTAAAACAACCAAGATGATGTTGGTCAGACCACTGATGACCAAGATGAAGATGACTGTCAGAGTCAACTGTGCTGTTTGTACATGTAGCCCCCTCCTCAAAAGCTCTTGTCCCCGACTGTCAGAGAGGGAGTCGGCCTTTGGACAGATGTCTGCCCCCCCACCCCTGTTGCCAGCTTCTGAAATAAAGCAAACTTTCCTTTCCATCATCCTGGCCTGTTTATTGGTTTTTGAGCAGTAAGCAGTCAGACCCTGCCTTTCAGGAATAGGACCACAAGTTGCACAGCCGTGAATACACGAGAGACATTCGAACTTGATCCGACAGTTACAGAAGAACCACTGAAGGCTTGACTAAGGGAGTAACCAAAGTGACGCCTCCAGCAAAGAATAAATCAGATGGTGGGCATTCTAAGGCCGTCACAACAGTAAAGGGGACTACATGATACAGCAGAGCAAGAAGTGGACTAAGAGTGAGAAGCTTGGGTTGAGGTGTAGAAAGCTAAGTGCTGATGTCACGGCTGTGTCAGGCAAGAAACCTCTCTCTGGATATCAGTCTCTCTTCATCCGTAAATCTGGGGAAGGGAGAATTAACCTAAATGACCGCTAGTGCTTCGCTCTTCAGGTGTTGTTCAGTCGCCTAAGTAGTGTCTGACTCTTTGCGACCCCATGGATGGCAGCACGCCAGGCCTCCTTGTCCTTCACCATCTCCCAGAGCTCTCCCAAGTTCATGTCCACTGAATCAGCGATGCTATCCAACCATCTCATCCTCTGTCTCCCCTTCTCCTTTTGCTTTCAATCTTTCCCAGCATCAGGGTCCTTTTCAATGAGTCGTCTCTTCGCATAAGGTATCCAAAGTATTGGAGTCTCGGCTTCAGCATCAGTCCTTCCAATGAGTATTCAGGGTTGACTGGAATGACTGATTTGATCTCCCTGCTGTCTAAGGGGCTCTAAAGAGTCTCTTCCAGCACCACAATCCAAAAGTATCAATTCTTCCTCGTCCAGAGTGTTGTCCAACAATCAGCTGTAATGGCATCGTCCAAAAGCTTATTAAAACTCTAGAATCTCAGGGCCCAATAGCAGAATCAGATTTTTATTTGAACAAGATACTATGGAGATTTGTTAGCGCATTAAGATTTGAGTCACTTCTCTAAAATGTCTGCCACTTCTAAAATGCAATGGTTTGAGACTCACCTCAACTGTATGATTTTTCACAGACAGAAAAAAAAAAAAAAAGGTTGCCTAGCTCACTTCACTTGTGCCCTTTTCCCAATCCTAACTTTATCTCCTGCTTGGACTTCAAGACATCTGGATAGAGTCTGGCGGGGGGAGGAGGGGGGAAGAGCCCTTTGGTAGTGCTGCCACCCTGTGGCCAACATCTGTAAGTGCACTTCATTTCACTAGTAAAGGAGCTAGGAGGGTTGGCTCTTGCCCCAAACATCAGTACTTCATAAACATGACTCATTCCAGAGACTTTAGGAAATGGGCTCAAAGACAGAAGAGAGGTCAGACTTCAGGGGCTGGGTGACGTTCATGGGGCTGAGGGGAAGGTTAACAGGAAGTCCTCCTTGTTTCTCCAGGCAGGCGTGAGGAAAGGCAGTGTGACTGTTCCAGACAAGAGGAAAGAGGCCAGGCATGGTTTTTGTTTGCTCACTCTTACCCTCTCAGTTTCAGATTATTTCCACCTATGAACACGTTGGAGAGTTGATGGAAGACTTTGCTACAAAGTTTATACATCTGCAGATGGCAGGCACTGTGCTAGACTGTGAAGACGGTCCTCAAGTTGAAAGGTTGAGTTGAAGATTTGGTCTGATGTAAACCACTAATGTGGCTTCCCCCCTGGAAAATTCTAACAGTGGTTTCTGTCCTCAGGAAACTCAAGTCTAATCAGGGAATGACACACTTATATTTATAAAACCTAGAGATAGATGCCAACCAAATTCAGGAATGGCAGCAGTTCCCTGTGGCCTGTGAGGAGCTCAAGGGGTCAGTGGAACTTGGGCTGAGTCTGGAGGGTGGGGTAGGACTTGTGTTGATGGAGGGCGGGGAGAAGGGCAGGCCCAGAAGGAGCATGGGGCTAACTGGGTGGGGATTTTGAGGCAGGGCAGTTAATTGTTCATTTTTATGTTCCTGCACTTATGCAGGGCTTGGCACTTTGTGAGTGCTTGGCAAATGTTTGTTGAGTTGAGTGATATTTTTGTAAGCTTTTGTTTAGGCCTGCTCTGTTAGAAAGCATCCCTACAGCGCAATCCATTACCAGAAAAGAAGGTTTTCTGATAGAAGATAACGCACACAGGTGGAGCCTGAGGGGGTGCTTTAGTTTCCCATGGAGTCCTCTGTAGGCAGGTTTACCAAAATGCTGACGTTCTGCACCTTTGGTATTGTTCCAAGTAGTATTGTTACCAACCAGGATTCCTGGCCTCTTTTTTCAATGGAAATTGACAAGACGCCAAACAAGAAGAGGTCAAAAACCTTTCCAGGGGTTTTTAAGTAAAGGAGCTGACTCTTGCCCCAAACATCAGTACTTCATAAACATGACTCATTCCAGAGACTTTAGGAAATGGGCTCAAAGACAGAAGAGAGGTCAGACTTCAGGGGCTGGGTGACGTTCATGGGGCTGAGGGGAAGGTTAACAGGAAGTCCTCCTTGTTTCTCCAGGCAGGCGTGAGGAAAGGCAGTGTGACTGTTCCAGTCAAGAGGAAATAGGCCAGGCTTGGTTTTTGTTTGCTCACTCTTACCCTCTCAGTTTCAGATTATTTCCACCTATGAACACGTTGGAGAGTTGATGGAAGACTTTGCTACAAAGTTTATACATCTGCAGATGGCAGGCACTGTGCTAGACTGTGAAGACGGTCCTCAAGTTGAAAGGTTGAGTTGAAGATTTGGTCTGATGTAAACCACTAATGTGGCTTCCCCCCTGGAAAATTCTAACAGTGGTTTCTGTCCTCAGGAAACTCAAGTCTAATCAGGGAATGACACACTTATATTTATAAAACCTAGAGATAGATGCCAACCAAATTCAGGAATGGCAGCAGTTCCCTGTGGCCTGTGAGGAGCTCAAGGGGTCAGTGGAACTTGGGCTGAGTCTGGAGGGTGGGGTAGGACTTGTGTTGATGGAGGGCGGGGAGAAGGGCAGGCCCAGAAGGAGCATGGGGCTAACTGGGTGGGGATTTTGAGGCAGGGCAGTTAATTGTTCATTTTTATGTTCCTGCACTTATGCAGGGCTTGGCACTTTGTGAGTGCTTGGCAAATGTTTGTTGAGTTGAGTGATATTTTTGTAAGCTTTTGTTTAGGCCTGCTCTGTTAGAAAGCATCCCTACAGCGCAATCCATTACCAGAAAAGAAGGTTTTCTGATAGAAGATAACGCACACAGGTGGAGCCTGAGGGGGTGCTTTAGTTTCCCATGGAGTCCTCTGTAGGCAGGTTTACCAAAATGCTGACGTTCTGCACCTTTGGTATTGTTCCAAGTAGTATTGTTACCAACCAGGATTCCTGGCCTCTTTTTTCAATGGAAATTGACAAGACGCCAAACAAGAAATTCAGGCAAGGCTTTATCCGGGCCCCTGCTAGAACAAACAACAGGTTCCCTTGTGTGCTCACTGTGCTCACTCCGAGGGTGAGGGTGGAGGGTGAGCTGGTTCCTCATTTGAGGTGAGAGTAAGAGTGTGTCCAGAGGTCAGGTCAGAGGGTTGGCTGAAGTGGCCTGCCCACACTTTAGGTGGTGGGGTGTGCAGGAGGAGCTCACAGTACACCGCTTATGCTCCTGACCCCCTGCTTTTGCTACAGGCTCTTCAAAAATGACAGTTGGGAACGTTGGTCTCCTTGTTATCTTTTGTCCAGAACTTACCCCAACTTTGTGCATGCACAAAGTTATCTTTCATCCCAGATAGTTTCTCTGTGGGCTTCCCCGGTGACTCAGATGATAAAAATTCTGCCTGCAATGCAGGAGACCCAGGCTCAGTCCTTGGGTGAGTAAGATCCCCTGGAGAAGGGAATGTCTACCCACTCCAGTATTCTTGCCCGGGGGAAATACCATGGTCAGAGGAGCCTGGCAGGCTACGGTCCATAGGCTCACTTCTATTTGCACTTCAGTTTCCTTGTATTCCGTTGCTCGAGGAGAGGTGTGCCCAGGTGTACGCGTTGCACAAAGGGTCCCAGGTCCCAGACTCAATATCGCCTCCTTCTTTCTTTTTGGGCTGATTCCAAACAAGGTCCAAAACAAGAGCCCCAGCAGCCTGGGCAAACACCATCCCCGCTGTGAATCCTATTTTTCAAACCCTCTTGCCTGAGGCCTTGAGGGTCTCCCACCAGCCCAGGTCCCTCTGCTTTGTGCAGGAGACACGAGGCCGCAGCCACCTGCCTGACCAATGACAAGAAGGGCTGCTCTGATCCAGTCCTCCAGGGCAGGATTCAGGGCAAGAGGAAAGAGCCTCTCATCTTCTATCCTCTCAGGTTCCCTCCTTATGTGGCCACAGTCTTGGAGGAAACTGTCCACAGTGGGGACACGGCACCATCCCAACAACATCACTGCTGTTGCCAAGGACAGGGGTTGGGAGGACAGAGGGGATATTCATCTGTGCCAACCTTGAAATTCCTGCCAGACACTAAGCTAGAAAACGTCCCTCACCTTTGGTATTGTTCCAAGTAGTATTGTTACCAACCAGGATTCCTGCCCTTTTTAATGGAAATTGACAAGACGCCAAACAAGAAATTCAGGCAAGGCTTTATCCGGGCCCCTGCTAGAACAAACAACAGGTTCCCTTGTGTGCTCACTGTGCTCACTCCGAGGGTGAGGGTGGAGGGTGAGCTGGTTCCTCATTTGAGGTGAGAGTAAGAGTGTGTCCAGAGGTCAGGTCAGAGGGTTGGCTGAAGTGGCCTGCCCACACTTTAGGTGGTGGGGTGTGCAGGAGGAGCTCACAGTACACCGCTTATGCTCCTGACCCCCTGCTTTTGCTACAGGCTCTTCAAAAATGACAGTTGGGAACGTTGGTCTCCTTGTTATCTTTTGTCCAGAACTTACCCCAACTTTGTGCATGCACAAAGTTATCTTTCATCCCAGATAGTTTCTCTGTGGGCTTCCCCGGTGACTCAGATGATAAAAATTCTGCCTGCAATGCAGGAGACCCAGGCTCAGTCCTTGGGTGAGTAAGATCCCCTGGAGAAGGGAATGTCTACCCACTCCAGTATTCTTGCCCGGGGGAAATACCATGGTCAGAGGAGCCTGGCAGGCTACGGTCCATAGGCTCACTTCTATTTGCACTTCAGTTTCCTTGTATTCCGTTGCTCGAGGAGAGGTGTGCCCAGGTGTACGCGTTGCACAAAGGGTCCCAGGTCCCAGACTCAATATCGCCTCCTTCTTTCTTTTTGGGCTGATTCCAAACAAGGTCCAAAACAAGAGCCCCAGCAGCCTGGGCAAACACCATCCCCGCTGTGAATCCTATTTTTCAAACCCTCTTGCCTGAGGCCTTGAGGGTCTCCCACCAGCCCAGGTCCCTCTGCTTTGTGCAGGAGACACGAGGCCGCAGCCACCTGCCTGACCAATGACAAGAAGGGCTGCTCTGATCCAGTCCTCCAGGGCAGGATTCAGGGCAAGAGGAAAGAGCCTCTCATCTTCTATCCTCTCAGGTTCCCTCCTTATGTGGCCACAGTCTTGGAGGAAACTGTCCACAGTGGGGACACGGCACCATCCCAACAACATCACTGCTGTTGCCAAGGACAGGGGTTGGGAGGACAGAGGGGATATTCATCTGTGCCAACCTTAGCCTTCATATTTCCTGCCAGACACTAAGCTAGAAAACGTCCCTCAAATGTATAAGGAAATTCAAATGAACCAGAAGAAATCATAGTACCCTGGTGGGTGGGGAGGTAGGAGAGAGGCAGGAGGAGACTATCACAGCTGCCAAGTTACCAGTCACCCTCTCGTGTTCCTAAGAAGGCTTCACTCCTTTTGTCTGGCCAGTTTTGCCTCCCAGATTCCCATAAAGCACATGGTCTGACCTAACCTAACAAGGCCTGCATCACTCAGCCCTTCTCACCCTCTAGTGGGAACACTGGGAGTAACATGTAGACCCTCCACCCACCACTCCACACGGCCAGAGCCTGAAACCTGCCACACACTCTTCAGACAACACACAGCAGCACCCACAGGAGACATTAAGGTTCTCATCTTTTCCCTCCTTCTGTTGCTGCCACTGATGCTGACGTCCTCAGCCTCCAGCAGCTCACACACAGGTAAAAAAAAATCCACTTTCTATGAAAGATAAAAACTGTTAAAGAAAAAAAAAAAAACCATTGAGACCATCTGAGTGCAGGTTGAAAAAGAATTTCCAAACACACAGCATTTCAGAAGGGAGTGAGTTTATCAAGAACAAAGAGCAGAGAGATAAAGCGGGCCGACAAGTCCTGACAGGCCAGGGAGAGTCCACAGTTCTCATGGACTAGTAGCCAATTGTTGTAGCCGCAAGACACAGAAAATTCCTGCTGTCAGCTTAGCATTACATGATTGGTTAGGGCGCTATAGGGTGAGCACTGGGGTGAGCATTTTGCCTAATTTGGAGTTAGGAAGCGGGCTGGCGATGGTCAGGGGCTTTTGGCGATGGTTACATAGGGGTTCAGTCAGTTTCAGAGGTGACCGTGGTTTGGGGCTTTGCTTCTGTGGTCTTGGTATAAGGCCTCACTCCTGTGGTCTTGAGGCAGGAGTCAATGAAAAGCGAGGGAAAACATGGCAAAACAAAAAAGTGCAGTAAAATGCAGCCCCTTCAGGCTACAGGGATTAGTGGCAAGTTAGCCTGTATCAGTGCCGTTTCTTCATTTACAAAAAGGAAAGAACCGAACGTAAACCCTAAGAGAGTTGTGAAGTTAAAGGCGCCGTGTGTGTGGAGTGTCTGCGTGGGTAGCTGGCAGGGGAGGTGGCTTACCTCTCCGGCCGTCCCTGTTCCCAAGAGTAAGGAGTCTCCCGGGCCCAGGCCTGGAGGCCGTGCAGGGAGGGTGTTGAAGGCACGAGTGTGTCTGCAGACAGTGAATCATCCTCGGTGATATTCTTCCTAGAGGACCAGATGTGCCCCAACAAATTTTAATGCTATTTGACGGTAAGGTGATAAACCAGAAAAAAATCACACCTCCACATAGAACCCCTTGTTTGAAGCTGAAGCTGGGGCCACGCCACGCTCTGTTTGAACACCTCGTCTCTGGGAAGGAGACCTGGCTTGGGGGTTTCGAATCGGCCCCACTTTTCCCTACAGCCGGAGTGGCCCAACCCTTAGCAGAGCAACTGTGCAGAAGGGACCCCATTCCTGCCTACATTCTCACTCGAGGGACCATCTTCCCAAGCGCGACTTTGAGGTGAAATAGCTCTGTTACACCCTCAGCATTGGGTCGGTCCTAGAATCAGGAGTTCATGCTACTGCACCCCATTTCCAGTGTCCCCTGCCTTATAGAGAGAACTCTCTGGAAGCTGCTGGGCCCCAAGACCCAGGCGGGAGCAGTAGGGGTTAGAGTTAGACCAGCATTCTGGGAGGGTAGGCTTTCCCACCACTGTGACAGGCCCCGGGCTGGAATTCTCAGGCTGGATTTCAAGCTCAAGCTGCCGCTGCCTTTCTAGGCCCCCACCCCACACCTCTGTCCTCGCACTAAGGAGGGCTCCATGCTCCTCTCAGCCAGGCCTTGGCTGCTCCCTAGCTGCTCTTGTGCCTTCCCACCAGCTCAGTCCCACTCCCAGGGCTGCCCTGATGTGTCCCAGAGCCAGAACGTGAGTCTTCCCTCCTGTGCACAAGCTCAGCCCCGACTGGACTCTCTCTGCGAGTTCTGCCTTCAGTGAGTGTCCATGTGTCTCCTACCCTCACCCCTGTCCTTCTGTATAGCAGCCTCAACACCGGCACAAGCCGGTGTCTTGTTTCCATGGACCTCACGTGACCCAACACGGTGCTCGGTAATATATGCAAGTGGAAGAATGAATCCTCAGGTTTCTAATTTCAAAATGTTCCTCTTAGGAGACTGGCCTCTCTTTACAAGACTTGGTGGCTCAGACGGTGAAGAAACTGCTTCCATCATGGGAGACTCGGGTTTAATCCTTGGGTCGGGAAGATCCCCTGGTGAAGAGAATGGCTACTCACTCCATTATTCTTGCCTGGGAAACGCCATGGACAAAGGAGCCTGGCAGGTGGGATACAGTCCATGCGGTCGCTAAGAGTCAGATACGACAGAGTCACCAACACCTTCACTTTCAGGAGATTGGACACCTGAGTTTCATAGCAGCTCTGTTGACATTAGGGCTTGATAATTCTCTGCTGCAAGGTGGTGGGTGCACTGTTCTGTGCTTTGTAACCTGTTTAGCAACATCTGCACGGCCTCCACCTCCTAGAAGCCAATAGCAGCCTTTCCCTCCCCCAAGTCCCCAGTTAATACAGCCAAAAATATCTCCAGACAGGGCCAAACGTCCCCTGCAGGGAAACAACTCCCCAGTGGTGCCACTTCTTTCCACCAACAATTAGCAAACACGTTTAAACTCACCTGGACCTTCAGTCTCAGGCTTGAATTCAGCGGAATCACGATCCAAGCCCCAGCTCCATTACATACTTCATAACCCTGGACAAGGCACTTAACTTTTCCTTGTTTTCTTTTTTTTAATTGGTCTTTCATTTATCTATTTTTATCCATCTTTGTTCTTTGGCCCGTGCGGGCCTCCCATCGCGGTGGCCTCTCTCGCTGCCGAGCACCGGCTCTGGGCACATGCACTGGCTCTGTAGTTGGACATGTCGGTCCAGTTGCTTCACGGCACGTGGGATCGTCCCAGGCCAGGATCAAACCGGCACCCATTGCACTGCAAGGCGGGTGCCCTTACCCACAGGACTATCAGGGAAGCCCAACTTTTCTTTTACTCAGCCCCGACTGGACTCTCTCTGCGAGTTCTGCCTTCAGTGAGTGTCCATGTGTCTCCTACCCTCACCCCTGTCCTTCTGTATAGCAGCCTCAACACCGGCACAAGCCGGTGTCTTGTTTCCATGGACCTCACGTGACCCAACACGGTGCTCGGTAATATATGCAAGTGGAAGAATGAATCCTCAGGTTTCTAATTTCAAAATGTTCCTCTTAGGAGACTGGCCTCTCTTTACAAGACTTGGTGGCTCAGACGGTGAAGAAACTGCTTCCATCATGGGAGACTCGGGTTTAATCCTTGGGTCGGAAGATCCCTGGTGAAGAGAATGGCTACTCACTCCATTATTCTTGCCTGGGAAACGCCATGGACAAAGGAGCCTGGCAGGTGGGATACAGTCCATGCGGTCGCTAAGAGTCAGATACGACAGAGTCACCAACACCTTCACTTTCAGGAGATTGGACACCTGAGTTTCATAGCAGCTCTGTTGACATTAGGGCTTGATAATTCTCTGCTGCAAGGTGGTGGGTGCACTGTTCTGTGCTTTGTAACCTGTTTAGCAACATCTGCACGGCCTCCACCTCCTAGAAGCCAATAGCAGCCTTTCCCTCCCCCAAGTCCCCAGTTAATACAGCCAAAAATATCTCCAGACAGGGCCAAACGTCCCCTGCAGGGAAACAACTCCCCAGTGGTGCCACTTCTTTCCACCAACAATTAGCAAACACGTTTAAACTCACCTGGACCTTCAGTCTCAGGCTTGAATTCAGCGGAATCACGATCCAAGCCCCAGCTCCATTACATACTTCATAACCCTGGACAAGGCACTTAACTTTTCCTTGTTTTCTTTTTTTTAATTGGTCTTTCATTTATCTATTTTTATCCATCTTTGTTCTTTGGCCCGTGCGGGCCTCCCATCGCGGTGGCCTCTCTCGCTGCCGAGCACCGGCTCTGGGCACATGCACTGGCTCTGTAGTTGGACATGTCGGTCCAGTTGCTTCACGGCACGTGGGATCGTCCCAGGCCAGGGATCAAACCGGCACCCATTGCACTGCAAGGCGGGTGCCCTTACCCACAGGACTATCAGGGAAGCCCAACTTTTTCTTTTATAAATTTCATTTATTTTTGACAGTACTGGATCTTTGTAGCTGCTCGTGGGCTTTCTCTGGTTGCTGCGAGTGGGGGCTACTCTCTAGTTGTGGCACATGGGCTTCACATCACGGCAGGGTTTCTTGTTGCAAAGCATAGGCTATAGGGCACGTGGGCTCAGTAGCTGTGGTGCATGGGCTTAGTTGCTGGGAAGCATAAGGAGTCTTCCCCAACCAGAGATCAAACAGGTGTCCCCCGCACTGGAGGGCGGATTCTTAACCACTGGAGCAGCAAGGAAGTCCCAATGCTTAACATTTTTAAGCCTCGGTATACGCATCTTAAAATAAATAAATACCACTTAGAATATACAACTGCTGTGAAGAGTAAACACTTGATAATGTGAACTTACTAAGGGTTCAGTAAAACTGAGTAAAGTGTTAGTCACTTGCCTAACAATTTATACGACTCCTTGCAACTGAGCAAAGTAGCTACTAAGGCACAAGGACAGAGGCACCTGGAGGGTTACAGTCCACAGGGTCACAGAGAGGCAGACACGACCGAGGGACTAAAACAAGACACAGGAAAACAGGTTGAGGAAAGCTCACTGAGTCACCAGGTGGCGCAATTACAAACCTCAGGAGACAGGCGGCAGCCAGGTCCAATTCTTGTTTTTCAGGGAAGGACAGACCAAGACTGGCGAGAAGAAATAATACTACACAATCCTCCCCCTAGAAATCCTGCAAATAAAATCTGATCTTGTGTTCTCTCTTAAAAATAACCACATACCTGCTTAATGTGCTTTTCACAGGGAAGGAGGGTAGGGAAGAAATAGCTGAAAAGCAATGACAATGTTAAGAAATAAATTACTCACAATAATAGAACAATTTCTTATAAGATTACTTATTAATTACAATGTTACATATAATAGTAGCTTCCATGTGTTAAACAATCCTATGTGGCAGGCTTATCCTAAGCACTGTACACCTATTAACTCATAGTGTCCTCACAGAAATCTAATATACTTTTTTATTTTTATCTTTTCACTTTTCAAACTTAAAAAAATGTCATAAAAATGATCAAAGTTCCAACAGATCCAAAAACTTCACCCGGAATTCCCTGGTTGTCCAGTGGTTAGGATTCTTTTTTTTTTTACATGTATGTTCCCAGATCATTCATATGCATATCCCTGGACCCTCCCCCCACCTAGTTCCCCTCCTCCCATCCCTCCAGACCATCGCCCCGCCCCAAGTGGTTGTAGGTACTCCTATTCCCCTAGCACAATGACAATAGTGGTTAGGATTCTGCGCTTTCATTTCAAAAACTCCACCCAGCTATTTTTTCCAAATAACACGGTATGCAACCATAAAACAGTTACCAAAACTGGGAAATTAGAAATGATACAATACTATTAGTGAGCATACAAATTTTCAGAATTTGCTAGTCATCCATCGATGTCCTTTTCCTGTTCAGAATCCAATCCAGGATTCCACAGTGAAGGAAGTTAACATTTCTCCTGGTCTCCTCCTGTCTAGGGCACTTTCTCAGACTCTCCTGTCTTTCAGGACCTTGACACTTTTAAAGAGTCAAACTTGCGTCTCCTGCATCGGTAAGGGAATTCTTTACCACTGAGCCACCTGAGAAGTCCTTCTAAAGAGTACTGTCAGTTAGGGGCTTCCCTGGTGGTCCAGTGGTTGGGAATCTGCCTTGCAATGCAGGGGACACTGATTCGATCCCTGGTCTGGGAAGATCCCACATGCCTCAGAGCAGCTAAGCCCGTAAACCCCAATTACTGAGGCCACACACCCTAGAGCCCATGCTCTGTAACAAGAGGCCACTGTGGTGAGAAGCCCAAGCACCGTAGTTTCTACGCACCTCAGCTAGAGAAAGCATGCACAGTGATGAAGATCCAGAGCAGCCAAGAAAGAAATAAAGAAGTATTAAAGCTATTTTGTAGAATGTGCCTCAATTGGGGCTTATGTGATATTTCCTCATAACTAAATTCAGGCTATGCATTTGGGGCACTAACACCACAGAAGCGATATTTGCCTTTTCAGTACAGCACATCAGAAGTCCCAGGGTAACATTATCTCTCCTGATGGGTCATGTTAAGTTTGAGCAATGGTTATAGTTGGGTCCATAAAGGTATTATTTATCACTGTAGTTAATAAGTATCCTGTGGAGAGAGAGTTTGAGACAATGCAAATATCCTGTTTTTCATCATACTTTTGCCCATTAAATTTTAAAATCCACTGATGATTCTTGCCTACAACAGGTATGACTATGGTTTTAGCAAAACAGTAATTGTCTGTTTCCATCATTCCTTCTATATTTATTAAGATTATAGCATGAGAAAGAGATGTTCCTATATCAAATATCCCTTTATGGTATCTATTTATCCAGTGCCTCCACAACCTGGAAGAAGTGATGTGTAGTCAGTGTTAGGCAGCCCCTTACATTATGGTCTTTCCAAATGTTGCTACATTAAAACCATGAGTTTACTATGAAAACTGTATGGTATTAAAGTATTTATTTATATACGTAAAAACTCAGGAATGTTAGTGGATTATAATCCATTACCATCCTTATTTACAATGTTGCTTCTCTTGTTTCAAAACTGGCCACTGAGCTCCTCATGGCTTCGACTGTCTTTTTTAATTTTTATTTTATTTTATTTTGGGGAGGGGAGGGGCGGGTTTTGGGAGGGAGGGGGTGGGCGGGCCACTTCTATTGGTATTTCATTTATCTATTTTCATCTATCTTTGTTCTTTGGCCTGTGTGGGCCTCCCATCGCAGTGGCCTCTCTCGTCGCAGAGTGCTGGCTCTGGGCGCATGCACTCGGCTTGGTAATTAGACACATTGGTCCAGCTGCTCCACGGCACATGGGATCTTCCCAGGCCAGGGATCGAACCAGCGCCCCTTGCACTGCAAGGTGGTGTCCTTATCCACTGGATCACCAGGGAAGCCCCTCGACTGTCTTTTTGATATGTCATTTCTTTAGCAGTTCCTGACCTTCTCACACCACAAAATGTTCCAGGCTCATCTCGTACTTCCCTTCTGCAACCCTGGAGTCATACTTTCTGCACTGAGCCCTGGTTCCTTTCATGGGAGAATGAGACTCACAAACCTTGAGCACTAGGTATTCCCCATGGCTACTAGGGTTATTGGCTTCCCAGGTAGCTCGTAAGTAAAGAATTCGGGTGCCTTTTCAGTACAGCACATCAGAAGTCCCAGGGTAACATTATCTCTCCTGATGGGTCATGTTAAGTTTGAGCAATGGTTATAGTTGGGTCCATAAAGGTATTATTTATCACTGTAGTTAATAAGTATCCTGTGGAGAGAGAGTTTGAGACAATGCAAATATCCTGTTTTTCATCATACTTTTGCCCATTAAATTTTAAAATCCACTGATGATTCTTGCCTACAACAGGTATGACTATGGTTTTAGCAAAACAGTAATTGTCTGTTTCCATCATTCCTTCTATATTTATTAAGATTATAGCATGAGAAAGAGATGTTCCTATATCAAATATCCCTTTATGGTATCTATTTATCCAGTGCCTCCACAACCTGGAAGAAGTGATGTGTAGTCAGTGTTAGGCAGCCCTTACATTATGGTCTTTCCAAATGTTGCTACATTAAAACCATGAGTTTACTATGAAAACTGTATGGTATTAAAGTATTTATTTATATACGTAAAAACTCAGGAATGTTAGTGGATTATAATCCATTACCATCCTTATTTACAATGTTGCTTCTCTTGTTTCAAAACTGGCCACTGAGCTCCTCATGGCTTCGACTGTCTTTTTTAATTTTTATTTTATTTTATTTTGGGGAGGGGGAGGGGGGGGTTTTTGGGGGAGGGAGGGGAGTGGGCGGGCCACTTCTATTGGTATTTCATTTATCTATTTTCATCTATCTTTGTTCTTTGGCCTGTGTGGGCCTCCCATCGCAGTGGCCTCTCTCGTCGCAGAGTGCTGGCTCTGGGCGCATGCACTCGGCTTGGTAATTAGACACATTGGTCCAGCTGCTCCACGGCACATGGGATCTTCCCAGGCCAGGGATCGAACCAGCGCCCCTTGCACTGCAAGGTGGTGTCCTTATCCACTGGATCACCAGGGAAGCCCCTCGACTGTCTTTTTGATATGTCATTTCTTTAGCAGTTCCTGACCTTCTCACACCACAAAATGTTCCAGGCTCATCTCGTACTTCCCTTCTGCAACCCTGGAGTCATACTTTCTGCACTGAGCCCTGGTTCCTTTCATGGGAGAATGAGACTCACAAACCTTGAGCACTAGGTATTCCCCATGGCTACTAGGGTTATTGGCTTCCCAGGTAGCTCGTAAGTAAAGAATTCGCCTGCCAATGCAGGAGATGCAAGAGATGTGGGTTTGATCCTTGGGTTGGGAAGATTCCCCTGGAGAAGGAAACAGCAACCCACTCCAGTATTCTTACCTGGAAAATCCTATGGACAGAGCAGCCTGGCAGGCAATAGTCCATGAGATCACAAAAGAGTAGGACATGACTTAGTGAAACATTAGGGCTATCGCGTCTAAGCCCTCTGGAGGACAGATGTGTGCATATACACACACCAATGTACTTTCTTTAGTCTCATTTTACAAAGTATGTAAAAAAGTTAAGCACAGAAAAGTTACACAACTTGTCTAAAACCACAATGCCAGCAAGTAGTAGAAATGAGAAGTCAAAATAATAATAGACCTGCGGCAAAACCAAAAGAAGTGAAAGCAACTCCTTTACACCTACAGGTTAGCAAGAAACAAGAAGCTGTTGGGAAACAGCTGGAAGTCTGCAATAATGCCCACAGTAATAACCATCATGTACTGAACACCTACTTGGGCACCAAGCCCACAGCAGCACCTTTATTCCTAACATCACTGTGAGGTGGATACTGATAGTCACTCTACAAACCAGAGAATCAGCCATCCAAGAAGCTAAGTGACTTCTCCAAGACTACACAGCTAACTGAGAGAGCCAGTAGTTGACCTCAGGGATGTCTGGATATAAAGTTCATGCTTATTCCACTATATCAATATTTTCCAAAACTGATCTTAGCTAAAATATAAATAAGCTTTTACTTTAACAGTCATACGTTTCTTTTTTAATGCATCTTAGAAAAAGATCTAAGCATGTAACAAACCCAGAATCTCACAGAAAATATTGCATAGAATGAAGGTGCTGCATAAATGAAACTTATTTAAAGAAAAAAGCATCCCTATGAGGCAAATAATAGTAGAGGTGGTCTAAGTCATAGCAAAAATCATTCAGCTGATCCAAAAATGTCTGACCTTTGTGGGACATAATACTGTAGTAACAGCTTCATTTTCAGTTACACCATGAAATTAGGGTCATACAGGGCTGCAGAAAGAACAAGAGACTAAAAGACTCAGATCTAGGCTTTAGCTCCAGATGAGTCACCATTACCTTTGTGAACCTGGGCATTTCATTTTCTCTCTCTGGGTCTCCATTTCCTCATCTGAAAATAAAAGAGACCCTGGTTTAGTTAATTTAGTACAACTCTTTCTAAAGCAACTTGGGAAATATATCTAGAAACATAAAACTCTTCTTAACTTTTGACCGAGTAAGTCCACTCCTTTTCCCCAAGACAGAAATCCAACATTTGTTTTCTGTTACAAAGGAATGTATCAATATCCAAAAATAAAACCTTCTAAGTATTCAGCAATGAAAGAACAATTGAGTAATCTGAAGAACATATACGTGGGAGAGTTATGTAGTCATTCAAAATGTCTGTTTTAGGGACTTCCCTGGAGGTCCAATGGCTAAGACTCAGAGCTCCCAATGCAGGGGGCCCAGGTTCAATCCCGGGTCAGGGAGCTAGATCCCACATGCTGCAACCAAGAGTTTGCGTGCTGCATCTAGAGCTTATCCCACATGCCGCAACTAAAATAAGATCTTGCCCAGGCCACAACGAAGATCAATAATCCCACATGCTGCAACGGAGACAAACCACTGAAACACAGGAACAAGCTTACAAAGTGAATAAAAAGAAATTTGTTCATATAGCATGGTTACCACTATCTTTAAAAAATCATTTGCACACTAAAATTCCAACCGTTGGTAAGAGTACAGACTCATTCGGACTTCACAATTTTTTTCTTATATGGTTATATCACCTTAAAAATGAAAAAGAAAAACTCAATGAAGGAGTTCCACTCATGATCTCCAAGAGACCTCTGACTCTAATATTCTGTGGATTTTCTCTGGAACCAGAAGTAGAGGTCAAAGGAAGAGTAAAATATTAGAAAAATTTAGATGGCAGGGGCCATGCCTGTTGAAATGAACACTACTCAAAACAGCACGTGAAAACACTTGGAAACCAAACTTGGAGAAATGGTGCAACACCCTCCATCTGTATGGCAGAAAGAGCATGAGTCTGGGAAACATGAAAGCTGGACTGAACCAGAGGCTGCTCTAAGGGCCTGCTTATCAAATATTTACCACGCCTGCCATGGGTCAGGAGCCATGTAGGTCAGTGACTACTGAGCCATTGGTTCAGCATCTAGTGAGGAGAAAGATTTTTGTTTGCTAGGCCGCTGTAACAAAATATAAAGTGAGGCCTGCTTAAAATAGTTTCATTTTTCTCTCTGGGTCTCCATTTCCTCATCTGAAAATAAAAGAGACCCTGGTTTAGTTAATTTAGTACAACTCTTTCTAAAGCAACTTGGGAAATATATCTAGAAACATAAAACTCTTCTTAACTTTTGACCGAGTAAGTCCACTCCTTTTCCCCAAGACAGAAATCCAACATTTGTTTTCTGTTACAAAGGAATGTATCAATATCCAAAAATAAAACCTTCTAAGTATTCAGCAATGAAAGAACAATTGAGTAATCTGAAGAACATATACGTGGGAGAGTTATGTAGTCATTCAAAATGTCTGTTTTAGGGACTTCCCTGGAGGTCCAATGGCTAAGACTCAGAGCTCCCAATGCAGGGGGCCCAGGTTCAATCCCGGGTCAGGGAGCTAGATCCCACATGCTGCAACCAAGAGTTTGCGTGCTGCATCTAGAGCTTATCCCACATGCCGCAACTAAAATAAGATCTTGCCCAGGCCACAACGAAGATCAATAATCCCACATGCTGCAACGGAGACAAACCACTGAAACACAGGAACAAGCTTACAAAGTGAATAAAAAGAAATTTGTTCATATAGCATGGTTACCACTATCTTTAAAAAATCATTTGCACACTAAAATTCCAACCGTTGGTAAGAGTACAGACTCATTCGGACTTCACAATTTTTTTCTTATATGGTTATATCACCTTAAAAATGAAAAAGAAAAACTCAATGAAGGAGTTCCACTCATGATCTCCAAGAGACCTCTGACTCTAATATTCTGTGGATTTTCTCTGGAACCAGAAGTAGAGGTCAAAGGAAGAGTAAAATATTAGAAAAATTTAGATGGCAGGGGCCATGCCTGTTGAAATGAACACTACTCAAAACAGCACGTGAAAACACTTGGAAACCAAACTTGGAGAAATGGTGCAACACCCTCCATCTGTATGGCAGAAAGAGCATGAGTCTGGGAAACATGAAAGCTGGACTGAACCAGAGGCTGCTCTAAGGGCCTGCTTATCAAATATTTACCACGCCTGCCATGGGTCAGGAGCCATGTAGGTCAGTGACTACTGAGCCATTGGTTCAGCATCTAGTGAGGGAGAAAGATTTTTGTTTGCTAGGCCCGCTGTAACAAAATATCACAAACTGTGAGGCTTAAACAATAGCAACTTCAGTTCTGTTCAGTAGCTCAGTAGAGTCCGACTCGTTGCAACCCCATGGACTGCAGCACACCATACTTCCCTGTCCTTCACTACCCCCTGGAGTTTGCTCAAACTCACGCCTATTCAGTCGGTCATGCTATCCAACCATCTCATCCTCTACCACTCCGCTTCTTATTTGGCCTTCAGTCTTTCCCAGCATCAGGGTCTTTTCCAATGAGTCGGCTCGTGGCATCAGATGGCTGAAGTATTGGAACTGCAGCTTCAGCTACTGCATTCAAATACAGGAGGGTACATATGACTAATCTGGGATGATACCTATCTGTAAACAACAAAACTCTGTAAAAGCAAAATAATTTTTTTTAATTACAAAAATAAATACAGTAGGGAACCATATGATGGTATAATTAAGTTTGGTAGGAAATATGAACAACGCCTATAGTGAGGAAGCATCATCTGGAGCCAGTTCTAGCTCCAGAATCTCTATAAAACATTACCTTGGTTGTCATAAAAAATGTTTTCAGTATCACAAAATGGGAATAAGAAAGTATCAGGTAATGAGACAGACTTGAATAAAGACAAAAAGAGGAATGGATTTCTTCCAGAGGAACAAAGATAAATACCATCCTCTTAGAGTTGAACTGGGACTATGGATTCAAATACAACCAAACATAAAGGCCAGGTGAAGTTCCTGACTGGTTAATGGAATAATCTACTCCTTGCTTTCATTCCTCAGTCCTAAGGATTTTAATATATGCAGGAGGCAATCTTTTATATCATTGAGGTCCAGGCCATGCCTGTTGAAATGAACACTACTCAAAACAGCACGTGAAAACACTTGGAAACCAAACTTGGAGAAATGGTGCAACACCCTCCATCTGTATGGCAGAAAGAGCATGAGTCTGGGAAACATGAAAGCTGGACTGAACCAGAGGCTGCTCTAAGGGCCTGCTTATCAAATATTTACCACGCCTGCCATGGGTCAGGAGCCATGTAGGTCAGTGACTACTGAGCCATTGGTTCAGCATCTAGTGAGGGAGAAAGATTTTTGTTTGCTAGGCCCGCTGTAACAAAATATCACAAACTGTGAGGCTTAAACAATAGCAACTTCAGTTCTGTTCAGTAGCTCAGTAGAGTCCGACTCGTTGCAACCCCATGGACTGCAGCACACCATACTTCCCTGTCCTTCACTACCCCCTGGAGTTTGCTCAAACTCACGCCTATTCAGTCGGTCATGCTATCCAACCATCTCATCCTCTACCACTCCGCTTCTTATTTGGCCTTCAGTCTTTCCCAGCATCAGGGTCTTTTCCAATGAGTCGGCTCGTGGCATCAGATGGCTGAAGTATTGGAACTGCAGCTTCAGCTACTGCATTCAAATACAGGAGGGTACATATGACTAATCTGGGATGATACCTATCTGTAAACAACAAAACTCTGTAAAAGCAAAATAATTTTTTTTAATTACAAAAATAAATACAGTAGGGAACCATATGATGGTATAATTAAGTTTGGTAGGAAATATGAACAACGCCTATAGTGAGGAAGCATCATCTGGAGCCAGTTCTAGCTCCAGAATCTCTATAAAACATTACCTTGGTTGTCATAAAAAATGTTTTCAGTATCACAAAATGGGAATAAGAAAGTATCAGGTAATGAGACAGACTTGAATAAAGACAAAAAGAGGAATGGATTTCTTCCAGAGGAACAAAGATAAATACCATCCTCTTAGAGTTGAACTGGGACTATGGATTCAAATACAACCAAACATAAAGGCCAGGTGAAGTTCCTGACTGGTTAATGGAATAATCTACTCCTTGCTTTCATTCCTCAGTCCTAAGGATTTTAATATATGCAGGAGGCAATCTTTTTATATATATAAATATCTTTTTTTGTGGGTTTTTTTTTGGGGGGGGCACTTCTTTGGTCTTTCATTTATTTATTCTCATCCATCTTTGTTCTTTGGTCTGTGTGGGCCTCCCATAACAGTGGCCTCTCTTGTCGCAGAGCACCGACTCTGGGCACATGCGCTCCAGAGCTCCGACTCAGTAGTTGGACACATTGGTCCAGCCACTCCGCAGCACGTGGGATTTTCCCAGGCCAGGGATCGAACCGGCGTCCCTTGCACTGCAAGGCGGTGTCCTTACCCACTGGACCACCAGGGAAGCCCTAGAGGGAATGTTAATTGGTACATCCACTGTGGAAAACAGTTGGAGATTCCTCAAGAAACTAAAAATAAAGTTTCCATATGATCTAGCAACCCCACTCCTAAGCATATGTGTGGTAAAAACTATCTTTTGAAAAGATACGGGCTTCCCTGGTGGTCCAGTGGGTAAGGACACCGCCTTGCAGTGCAAGGGGCGCCAGTTCGATCCCTGGCCTGAAAAGATCCCACGTGCCGCGGAGCGGCTGGACTGATGTGTCCAATTACCGAGCCGGAGCTCTGGAGCGCAAGCATCCAGAGCCGGGGCTCTGCGACAACAGAGGCCACCACGATGGGAGGCTCACAGGAGCCAAAGAACAAAGACGGATGAAAATAGAGAAATGAAAGACCAATAGAAGTGGCCCGTCCACCCCCTCCTTCCCCAACCCGCCCCCTCAAAATAAATAAATATTAAAAAAAAAAAAAAAAAATACGTGTGCCATTTACAATAGCCAGGACATGGAAGCAACTTAAATGTCTTTTCACAGATGAATGGATAAAGAAGATGTAGTATGTATATAAAAAAGAATATTACTCGGCCAAAAAAAAAAAAAAGAACGAATGCCATTTGCAGCAACACAGATGGGCCTAGAGATTATCATTTACTAAGTGAAGTAAGTTAGAAAGAGAAAGACAGGGCTTCCCCTGGTGGTCCAGTGGGTGGGGACACCGCCTTGCAGTGCAAGGGGCGCCGGTTTGATCCCTGGCCTGGGAAGATCCCACGTGCCGCGGAGCGGCTGGACTGTTGTGTCCAATTACCGAGCCGGAGCTCTGGAGCGCATGCGCCCAGAGCTGGCGCTCTGCGACAACAGAGGCCACTGCGATGGGAGGCCCACAAGAGCCAAAGAACAAAGACAGATGAAAACAAAGAAATGAAAGACCAATAGAAGCGGCCCACCCACCTCGCCCCCTTCCACCCCAAAAAAATAAATAAATAAATAGAATGTTTAAAAAAAAAAAGAAAGAGAAAGACAAATACCATATGATACCACTTAAATGTGGAATCCAGTATATGACACAAATGAACTTATTTATAAAACACAAACAGGCTCACAGATATAGAAAACAAATTTACAGTTACCAAAGGGGAAAGCAGATGGGAAGAAGGATAAATTAGGAATAGAGGATTAGAAGATATAAACCACTAGAGATAACACGGACAAAATTCCTACAGTATAGCACAGGGACCTATATTCAATATCCTTTAATACATCATAATGGAAATGAATATGAAAAAGAATATATTTGTGTGTGTTTGTACATAAAGCATATCACCCCATTGCTGTATGTCAGAAATTACCAGAACATTGTAAATGAACTAGACAATTTAAAAACTAAAATAGAGAATTCTCTGGCAGTTTAGGGATTAGGACTCTGTACTTTCACTGCCAAGAGCCTAAATTCAATAGCTGATTGAAGAACTAAGATCCTAAACTGCATAGTGTGGCCTAAATAAATAAAATACATATGAAATACTCTGGGAGAAGGAAATGGCAACTCATTCTGATATTCTTGCCTAGGAAATCCACAGACAGAGTCTGAGCCTGGTGGGTTTCAGTCCATAGGGTCGCAGAGTTAGACACAAGTTAGCAACTGAGCACACACACATGAACGTGGTTCTTGAGTGTGGCAGGAAAGTTTGTGCAACACTTCCTCTGCTGTTGAAAATTGATAGGTACCGCTTCTGGGAACTTGACAGCCAAGTCTCACCATAAGGGTAACAGATACTGAGAAAAGTTTCTCTGTGGTATTACAAATACTAAACAACAGAGGATACATCCAAACAGGAAAGAGAATAACCAAATTTCTGAGACAAGCTCCATCCTTAGACATTTAAAAGTGAAATTCTGTTCTGTACCATTACCCAAACAAAATACTCTCATATTTCTGACTGGTGCCTTTCCCCTTTTCAGAAGCAATGAAAGCAACTCAGTTGGTTAGTCTTCTGACAAAATGTCAAAGAAGAAAATAGGAGAGGAAAATACTTTATTTTGCAGATGTTTTGTTCCCAAATGTGATTTTGTGAAACTGAAATTCTTTCATGTCATATTTCCTTTCATCATATCAAGACTCTCAAGGTGGACATTTTTTTAGTTAAAAAAAAAGGACAAATACCATATGATACCACTTAAATGTGGAATCCAGTATATGACACAAATGAACTTATTTATAAAACACAAACAGGCTCACAGATATAGAAAACAAATTTACAGTTACCAAAGGGGAAAGCAGATGGGAAGAAGGATAAATTAGGAATAGAGGATTAGAAGATATAAACCACTAGAGATAACACGGACAAAATTCCTACAGTATAGCACAGGGACCTATATTCAATATCCTTTAATACATCATAATGGAAATGAATATGAAAAAGAATATATTTGTGTGTGTTTGTACATAAAGCATATCACCCCATTGCTGTATGTCAGAAATTACCAGAACATTGTAAATGAACTAGACAATTTAAAAACTAAAATAGAGAATTCTCTGGCAGTTTAGGGATTAGGACTCTGTACTTTCACTGCCAAGAGCCTAAATTCAATAGCTGATTGAAGAACTAAGATCCTAAACTGCATAGTGTGGCCTAAATAAATAAAATACATATGAAATACTCTGGGAGAAGGAAATGGCAACTCATTCTGATATTCTTGCCTAGGAAATCCACAGACAGAGTCTGAGCCTGGTGGGTTTCAGTCCATAGGGTCGCAGAGTTAGACACAAGTTAGCAACTGAGCACACACACATGAACGTGGTTCTTGAGTGTGGCAGGAAAGTTTGTGCAACACTTCCCTCTGCTGTTGAAAATTGATAGGTACCGCTTCTGGGAACTTGACAGCCAAGTCTCACCATAAGGGTAACAGATACTGAGAAAAGTTTCTCTGTGGTATTACAAATACTAAACAACAGAGGATACATCCAAACAGGAAAGAGAATAACCAAATTTCTGAGACAAGCTCCATCCTTAGACATTTAAAAGTGAAATTCTGTTCTGTACCATTACCCAAACAAAATACTCTCATATTTCTGACTGGTGCCTTTCCCCTTTTCAGAAGCAATGAAAGCAACTCAGTTGGTTAGTCTTCTGACAAAATGTCAAAGAAGAAAATAGGAGAGGAAAATACTTTATTTTGCAGATGTTTTGTTCCCAAATGTGATTTTGTGAAACTGAAATTCTTTCATGTCATATTTCCTTTCACTCATATCAAGACTCTCAAGGTGGACATTTGTGTTTTGGGTTTAAAGTTCATTGATGTTACACTTTGATTTTATCTAAAAAGTAAAATCATTTGTTTTTGATAAAAGACTGTTGCAAGAGCAAATCAGCTTTAAAAACAAGGATGTTATCTGCTTTCCTCCGTTTTTTGAACCTGTTATTCATCACAGTCTAAATTATTGATCAGAATGATAGTTTTAAGCAAACTTTGTTATACCACTGTCATAAACCCCTGTCATAAGCTGTTTCTCTGTTTGTTTAATGGAAAGAGGCACATGGGATTTATACAGTTCCATTTGTAACTGTTGGATTGGGATTTTGGGGTAAATTTTCTCAAAGGTTAACAGAAACCAACATAAACAAATAAAATAAAATACTCTGAAGCACCCTTAGATGCCTGAGTAAAACGGAAAAACAATGGAGCTGCACTGACCTGGGAAGCACAGTGATAAGGGACCAAGTTGCTTGGCGCCTTCCTGGAAGTGACTAGTTTCCTTCCTACAGGGGTTGCCAGAAGCCATAGGGACCAACGCCAGACTTCTAGGAGATGGTTCCAAGGAGGCCAAAAATGTGAGTGCAAAGGTCAGGAACACAACAACAACGGCCCATCAAGATACGTGCTTGCTCCCCTGAATCCCTTTGAGACCAGAGCAGATGTTATCCAAGCTGCAATCACCCCTGTTGAAAATTGAATTTTAAAGGTACCGCTTCTGGGAACTTGACAGCCAAGTCTCACCATAAGGGTAACAGATACTGAGAAAAGTTTCTCTGTGGTATTACAAATACTAAACAACAGAGGATACATCCAAACAGGAAAGAGAATAACCAAATTTCTGAGACAAGCTCCATCCTTAGACATTTAAAAGTGAAATTCTGTTCTGTACCATTACCCAAACGAAATACTCTCATATTTCTGACTGGTGCCTTTCCCCTTTTTAGAAGCAATGAAAGCTACTCAGTTGATTAGTCTTCTGACAAAATGTCAAAGAAGAAAATAGGAGAGGACAATATTTTATTTTGCTGATGTTTTGTTCCCAAATGTGACGTTGTGAAACTGACATTCTTTCATGTCATATTTCCTTTCACTCATATCAAGACTCTCAAGGTGGACATTTGTGTTTTGGGTTTAAAGTTCATTGATGTTACACTTTGATTTTATCTAAAAAGTAAAATCATTTGTTTTTGATAAAAGACTGTTGCAAGAGCAAATCAGCTTTAAAAACAAGGATGTTATCTGCTTTCCTCCGTTTTTTGAACCTGTTATTCATCACAGTCTAAATTATTGATCAGAATGATAGTTTTAAGCAAACTTTGTTATACCACTGTCATAAACCCCTGTCATAAGCTGTTTCTCTGTTTGTTTAATGGAAAGAGGCACATGGGATTTATACAGTTCCATTTGTAACTGTTGGATTGGGATTTTGGGGTAAATTTTCTCAAAGGTTAACAGAAACCAACATAAACAAATAAAATAAAATACTCTGAAGCACCCTTAGATGCCTGAGTAAAACGGAAAAACAATGGAGCTGCACTGACCTGGGAAGCACAGTGATAAGGGACCAAGTTGCTTGGCGCCTTCCTGGAAGTGACTAGTTTCCTTCCTACAGGGGTTGCCAGAAGCCATAGGGACCAACGCCAGACTTCTAGGAGATGGTTCCAAGGAGGCCAAAAATGTGAGTGCAAAGGTCAGGAACACAACAACAACGGCCCATCAAGATACGTGCTTGCTCCCCTGAATCCCTTTGAGACCAGAGCAGATGTTATCCAAGCTGCAATCACCCCCCTTTCTCCCCAGCCTACCACACGCAGCACCAACATTCATTACTTCCTGAGTCTCATGGAAGAGCCAGACGCCTCCAGGGTCCAGGAGGACCTGGCTGAACCTCTGGCTGTCCTCTCTTCTTTACCCTGCTGCCCAACAGCCCAAGGCTGCCTTCCAAGACCTTCCTGGACCCCATTCTCAACCTTATTTTCCACATAGACAAGACTGAAATCAGAGAGGCAAAATGGCTTGCTTAAGGTAAAGCAGTCACTGAAAGGCAGGCACCTAGGTCTTTTTAAAAAATATTTATTTATTTATTTGGCTGCATCAGGTCCCAGTTGCAGTGCACAGGATATTCATCACATCCTGCAGGGTCTTTCTTTATGGCAAATGGACTCTGTAGTTGTGGCACACAGGCTCCAGACTGGGTGGGCTTCAGGAGTTGTGGCAGGTGGGCTTATTTGCTCTGCAACATGTGGGATCTTAGCTCCCTGACCAGGGATCAAACCTGAGTCTCCTGCCTTGAAAGGCGTATTCTTATCCACTGGACCACATAAGAGAAGTCCCAAACTGTACACATAAGTTTTATGGACTTCTACAGATATATAACATAGTGTAATAAGATTGGTTAGAGATACAGAGCAAAATGGGCTTCAGACGTGGCGCCAGAGGTAAAGAGCCTGCCTGTCAGTGCAGGAGACATAAGAGACACGGTTCAATCCCTGGGTCCAAAAGAACCCTAGAGGAGGACATGGCAACCCAGTCCAATATCCTTGCCTGGAAAATCCCATGGACCAGTGGGCCAAAGAGACTAAATAAAATAAAATACTCTGAAGCACCCTTAGATGCCTGAGTAAAACGGAAAAACAATGGAGCTGCACTGACCTGGGAAGCACAGTGATAAGGGACCAAGTTGCTTGGCGCCTTCCTGGAAGTGACTAGTTTCCTTCCTACAGGGGTTGCCAGAAGCCATAGGGACCAACGCCAGACTTCTAGGAGATGGTTCCAAGGAGGCCAAAAATGTGAGTGCAAAGGTCAGGAACACAACAACAACGGCCCATCAAGATACGTGCTTGCTCCCCTGAATCCCTTTGAGACCAGAGCAGATGTTATCCAAGCTGCAATCACCCCCCTTTCTCCCCAGCCTACCACACGCAGCACCAACATTCATTACTTCCTGAGTCTCATGGAAGAGCCAGACGCCTCCAGGGTCCAGGAGGACCTGGCTGAACCTCTGGCTGTCCTCTCTTCTTTACCCTGCTGCCCAACAGCCCAAGGCTGCCTTCCAAGACCTTCCTGGACCCCATTCTCAACCTTATTTTCCACATAGACAAGACTGAAATCAGAGAGGCAAAATGGCTTGCTTAAGGTAAAGCAGTCACTGAAAGGCAGGCACCTAGGTCTTTTTAAAAAATATTTATTTATTTATTTGGCTGCATCAGGTCCCAGTTGCAGTGCACAGGATATTCATCACATCCTGCAGGGTCTTTCTTTATGGCAAATGGACTCTGTAGTTGTGGCACACAGGCTCCAGACTGGGTGGGCTTCAGGAGTTGTGGCAGGTGGGCTTATTTGCTCTGCAACATGTGGGATCTTAGCTCCCTGACCAGGGATCAAACCTGAGTCTCCTGCCTTGAAAGGCGTATTCTTATCCACTGGACCACATAAGAGAAGTCCCAAACTGTACACATAAGTTTTATGGACTTCTACAGATATATAACATAGTGTAATAAGATTGGTTAGAGATACAGAGCAAAATGGGCTTCAGACGTGGCGCCAGAGGTAAAGAGCCTGCCTGTCAGTGCAGGAGACATAAGAGACACGGGTTCAATCCCTGGGTCCAAAAGAACCCTAGAGGAGGACATGGCAACCCAGTCCAATATCCTTGCCTGGAAAATCCCATGGACCGGGGAGCCTGGAAGGCTCTCAAAGAGTCAGACTCAACTGAAGCAACTTAGCACACATGCACAGACCAAAACAATATGTATACTATAAGCTCATTTTTTTTAAGTAAAATACTATGTTTACATATATATGACTAATCTGGGATCATACTGTAAACAACAAAACTCTGTAAAAGTAAAAAGTAAAATAAAAATTAAGAAAAAAAAGAAAGAAAAAGGTATGGAGAACAAACTATTCTGTATAAAATAGATAAGCTTTTACTTTAATTTTTCCACTAGATAAGTCTTAAATTTAAAAAAAAAAAAAAAACTCTCATAAAAATTAAATTCTAGGGCTTCCCTGGTGTTCCAGTGGGTAAGGACACCGTCTTGCAGTGCAAGGGGCACTGGTTCAATCCCTGGCCTGGGAAGATCCCACATGCTGCAGAGCGGCTGGACCAATGTGTCCCACTACCGAGTCAGAGCTCTGGAGCGCATGCGCTCAGAGCCGGTGCTCTGCAGCAAGAGAGGACACTGTGATGGGAGGCCCACACAGGTCAAAGAACAAAGATGGAAAGAAATGAAAGACCAATAGAAGTGGCCAAAAACAAAATTAAATTATAAAAATGCCTTTAACAGTAGTGTCTCCCTTTTCTTTTCACCCTAGGACACCAAAGACACCACAAGAAGCCAATCAAACCCTCCAGAGCCTGCCAGCAATTTCTCAGACGATGTCAGCTGCCAAGCTTTGCTCTGCCCTTATAGGCTCTCTGAGACCCCATCCTCCTGATGAAACATTCTCAGTCAACAAGGCCATGAGCACACTGAGAAGATGCTCTTCTCCCACCTCAAGCTCCCCATCATAGTCGCTAGTTAGTCCCTAAATCATTCTAGTATTCTCAAAAAATAATAATAATAATAAGTAGCCAATAAACATATTTAAATGCAATCGGCACAGTAGTGAAGAATCTGCCTGACAATGCAGGAGACACAAGAGTTGTGGGTTCAATCCCTGAGTTGGGAAGATTCCCCTGGACACAGCAACCCACTCCAGTATTCTTGCCTGGAGAATCCCATGGACAGAGAAGCCTGGTGGGCTACAGTCTATGGGGTCACAAAGAGTCAGACATGACTGAGCACACATACAATAGATCAGAATCATTTCTTTCAGATGGGTCTGGAAATTCACATTCAATCCAGTGAACCCATTTTACCCGATAAATTCGAAACTTAATCCAGATTCTACACATACCCTCCCAAGTATCATCTCCAATCTCTCCACTACCCTACCTTTTCTTCCTTTACTCATTCAACAAGGCGTTCTGAGGTAAAAGCTAAGTAAGGCAAAGGAAGAAGTTAAAACCATAAATCAGACATTGTTTTAGTAAAGATAATATAGATTTTTAAAAAACTGCCATTGTTTCCTGTCATATAAAATGACTCCAGTATTTATGACTATCATCTTCATCATTAATGGTCACGTCACCCAGTAAGTTTCCAGTCTACAACAGAAGACATACATGCAGCAGAGTTGAAGGCTAGAGAGATGATGCTGAAGATCTCAAATGCCAATGAAAAAGGCTTCAAGTGAAAAAATGAGAGGGTATTTTTTTTTAACATGAGAGTAAAATTATCAGGATGATAAGGAAATAAAATGGATTTAAAAGAATGAGTAAAGAAGAAAACATTAAAACAGTGTAGGGGCTTCCCCTGGTGGTCCAGTGGGTAAGGACACCGCCTTGCAGTGAAAGGGGCACCAGTTCGATCCGTGGCCTGGGAAGATCCCATGTGCCACGGAGTGGCTGGACCCATGTGTCCAATTACCGAGCCAGAGCTCTGGAGCGCATGCGCCCAGAGCCAGCTCTCTGCAATGACAGACGCCACTGCGATGGGAGGCCCACAGGAGCCAAAGAACAAAGACGGATGAACATAGAGAAATGAAAGACCAATAGAAGTGGCCCACTTGCTCCCCTCCCTCCCCAATCCGACCGCCGCCCAAAATAAATAAATAAATAAATCTTAAAAAAAAACAAAAACAAAACAGTGTAGATGTTGGGAATTTCCTGGCAGTCAAGTGGTTAGAACTTGGTGCTTTCACTGCTAGGACCGAGGTTCAAATCCAGGTTGGGAAACTAAGATCCTGCAAACCCCTGTGGCCAAAAAGAAAAAAAGTGTGCCTTTTTTTGCCTCTGCCTCTAACCATTTCCTCAAACATCAGAAGGTGGGAAAAGAAAAGGAACACTCAGCCAGATTCTGGCTTCTGTCATCCAGGTGAAAGAGAGGACTTAAATTGGGTTGCTAGCTTTATGAGAAGGAGCATTGTAAATGGAGTAGTGAGTCGGGTGGGGTCCTATTTATGACACAACGGGGCAAGCCCCTCCCCTCCGACAGGAGAGTGTGCTGGGCACACAGCCTCCTCCTGTTCTCAGTCCCTCTTCTCAAAGCAGGAGGCACAGAAGCACATCAGCGGGCTCAGGAATAGGGGAGCCACTTGCCAGCTGCCTTAAAAAGGAAGAGCAGAGATGCCAGGATGAAGGAGTGGAACCCAAAGGGAAGTGCCATCATGAGCTGTCAGTGAGGGATTGGTGATAAAGGAGCCCTAGAAGGATGAAGCCTGGGAGAGCCACTGTGCCCTTCAAGGAAATCACAACTGTGGAGTCAGGCTCTAAGTTGTTTCCAGGCCTGACCAGGAACCTGAACCCCACCAGACACTTATCACCCAGCTACAGTCTGAGTAAGGAAATAAAATGGATTTAAAAGAATGAGTAAAGAAGAAAACATTAAAACAGTGTAGGGGCTTCCCCTGGTGGTCCAGTGGGTAAGGACACCGCCTTGCAGTGAAAGGGGCACCAGTTCGATCCGTGGCCTGGGAAGATCCCATGTGCCACGGAGTGGCTGGACCCATGTGTCCAATTACCGAGCCAGAGCTCTGGAGCGCATGCGCCCAGAGCCAGCTCTCTGCAATGACAGACGCCACTGCGATGGGAGGCCCACAGGAGCCAAAGAACAAAGACGGATGAACATAGAGAAATGAAAGACCAATAGAAGTGGCCCACTTGCTCCCCTCCCTCCCCAATCCGACCGCCGCCCAAAATAAATAAATAAATAAATCTTAAAAAAAAACAAAAACAAAACAGTGTAGATGTTGGGAATTTCCTGGCAGTCAAGTGGTTAGAACTTGGTGCTTTCACTGCTAGGACCGAGGTTCAAATCCAGGTTGGGAAACTAAGATCCTGCAAACCCCTGTGGCCAAAAAGAAAAAAAGTGTGCCTTTTTTTGCCTCTGCCTCTAACCATTTCCTCAAACATCAGAAGGTGGGAAAAGAAAAGGAACACTCAGCCAGATTCTGGCTTCTGTCATCCAGGTGAAAGAGAGGACTTAAATTGGGTTGCTAGCTTTATGAGAAGGAGCATTGTAAATGGAGTAGTGAGTCGGGTGGGGTCCTATTTATGACACAACGGGGCAAGCCCCTCCCCTCCGACAGGAGAGTGTGCTGGGCACACAGCCTCCTCCTGTTCTCAGTCCCTCTTCTCAAAGCAGGAGGCACAGAAGCACATCAGCGGGCTCAGGAATAGGGGAGCCACTTGCCAGCTGCCTTAAAAAGGAAGAGCAGAGATGCCAGGATGAAGGAGTGGAACCCAAAGGGAAGTGCCATCATGAGCTGTCAGTGAGGGATTGGTGATAAAGGAGCCCTAGAAGGATGAAGCCTGGGAGAGCCACTGTGCCCTTCAAGGAAATCACAACTGTGGAGTCAGGCTCTAAGTTAGTTTCCAGGCCTGACCAGGAACCTGAACCCCACCAGACACTTATCACCCAGCTACAGTCTGAGTCAGAAAATATTCCCACAGCTCAGCCAGCACCCATGGCTCAACAGGGGCCAGATACACCCCAGAAGCTCACTACACAGCAAAGACCCCTTGCCCAACATGAAACTGAAGCCCAACAGGAACCTGGAGCACAACAAAAACCTGTTCTGCATCAGGAATGTCTTGCCCCACAGGAGCCCGCACCAGCACCACCGCAGTCAACTCCCACCCAAAGGCCGCCCTTCAGTAAACAGGAAGCTGCCTCACAGCTCAGACCCAGCTCCGAAAATGAATCTACAACTCAACAGGATCCAGAACTGACAGAAAGATTCAGAGCCCAGCCAGGACCTGGACCCCAAAATGGACTACCTGCTCAGACTGAACCGACGCCCCAAGAGAGACAGCTACAGTCAGACCCGGCAGCCCAGGGAGTCAAGTTCGGGGAAGACTCTTTGGTGGAGCGGCAATTTCTGTCAAACCCAAAGGAACCACCCCAACAGCAATCGACCTCAGAACCAAAGACATTTCTTGAACGGGTCACAGATTCAGCGACAGAAGCAGATGGGGAGTTCACAGTAGACACCGATGTGTCAGCCATGCTGGATAGGACAGCGTCCCTGGAATGAAGCTGGCCTTCAAGGAAACCCAGTTATGAAGTAATGTCAGGATTCAGTGGGACCCCAACACTCAGGAAAACCGCAGCCAGAAACCCAGATACTAGGCACTAGTGAGTCGGGTGGGGTCCTATTTATGACACAACGGGGCAAGCCCCTCCCCTCCGACAGGAGAGTGTGCTGGGCACACAGCCTCCTCCTGTTCTCAGTCCCTCTTCTCAAAGCAGGAGGCACAGAAGCACATCAGCGGGCTCAGGAATAGGGGAGCCACTTGCCAGCTGCCTTAAAAAGGAAGAGCAGAGATGCCAGGATGAAGGAGTGGAACCCAAAGGGAAGTGCCATCATGAGCTGTCAGTGAGGGATTGGTGATAAAGGAGCCCTAGAAGGATGAAGCCTGGGAGAGCCACTGTGCCCTTCAAGGAAATCACAACTGTGGAGTCAGGCTCTAAGTTAGTTTCCAGGCCTGACCAGGAACCTGAACCCCACCAGACACTTATCACCCAGCTACAGTCTGAGTCAGAAAATATTCCCACAGCTCAGCCAGCACCCATGGCTCAACAGGGGCCAGATACACCCCAGAAGCTCACTACACAGCAAAGACCCCTTGCCCAACATGAAACTGAAGCCCAACAGGAACCTGGAGCACAACAAAAACCTGTTCTGCATCAGGAATGTCTTGCCCCACAGGAGCCCGCACCAGCACCACCGCAGTCAACTCCCACCCAAAGGCCGCCCTTCAGTAAACAGGAAGCTGCCTCACAGCTCAGACCCAGCTCCGAAAATGAATCTACAACTCAACAGGATCCAGAACTGACAGAAAGATTCAGAGCCCAGCCAGGACCTGGACCCCAAAATGGACTACCTGCTCAGACTGAACCGACGCCCCAAGAGAGACAGCTACAGTCAGACCCGGCAGCCCAGGGAGTCAAGTTCGGGGAAGACTCTTTGGTGGAGCGGCAATTTCTGTCAAACCCAAAGGAACCACCCCAACAGCAATCGACCTCAGAACCAAAGACATTTCTTGAACGGGTCACAGATTCAGCGACAGAAGCAGATGGGGAGTTCACAGTAGACACCGATGTGTCAGCCATGCTGGATAGGACAGCGTCCCCTGGAATGAAGCTGGCCTTCAAGGGGAAACCCAGTTATGAAGTAATGTCAGGATTCAGTGGGACCCCAACACTCAGGAAAACCGGCAGCCAGAAACCCAGATACTACAGGCACACAGGTGAGTTGAGTTTGAAAGAAAGGGAGTGGGGGATAGTCATTCATTTGGTCAAGAAGAACTACGACCTGCCAGAATGCCAGGTGACCCCTCAACAGTCCTGCCAGACACAGGGCAACACCCGCCTTTTTATTTTTTTAATTTTTTTTAAATTTTGGCCTTCTTTATTGGTTTCTTTCGTTTATTTGTTTTCATCCACCTCTGTTCTTTGGCATGTGTGGGCCTCCCACTGCCACTGCAGTGGGCCTCTCTCGTTGCAGAGTACCGGCTCTATGCGCATGCGCTATGCGCATGCGCTCCAGAGCGCTGGCTCATGTCGAACACACCAGGAACAGCATGTGGGATCTTCCTGGGCCAGGGATCTAACCGGTGCCCCTTGCACTGCAAGGCGGACTCTTTACCCACTGGACCACCAGGGAAGCCCCAAAATACCCGCCTTTGATGGAGGAGGAAACTGAGGCCTGGAGAAAACAGGAAGGCTGCAAAGGGCTGGGCTGTAGGGGCAGGGGCCCTGCCAGGATCCCCAGCCAGCCTCTGGCTCCTTCTGCTCCAGGCCGCCTCCCCGCGGGGACCGGGGTGGGGGAGGGGCAGGGAAATCAAAGAGAAACTAAGAATGACTGTAGGCGCGGGGCGGGTGCTCATCCTCTGGGCCCAAAACTCTGAGCACCGCTGGGGGCAGGCGCCGCGCTGACCATGGACCCTTACCCTGGGCGGGTTTCCACGCAGGCCAGACAAGATACCGGGCAGGCGCGGCCTTTTCGCTCTCCAGCGTTTCCGGTGGGCGGGAAGACCGTCGTCCCCAGGGGGTCCCAGTCCCGCCAGGCCCATGGCCTCATCGGGTGTGATGTTGGAAGCCGGGGCCCAAAGAGGCGCTGGGCTCCGCCCAAGTCCCAGGCCAGGTCGAGGCTGCACCTGCAGGGATGGAGTCTCCGGAGGCCGCTTCGGGTCCGGTCGGGGATCTGCCCCCCTTTGCTCCAAGCCGGCCACGAAACCCAGAAGCTGGCCTTCAAGGAAACCCAGTTATGAAGTAATGTCAGGATTCAGTGGGACCCCAACACTCAGGAAAACCGGCAGCCAGAAACCCAGATACTACAGGCACACAGGTGAGTTGAGTTTGAAAGAAAGGGAGTGGGGGATAGTCATTCATTTGGTCAAGAAGAACTACGACCTGCCAGAATGCCAGGTGACCCCTCAACAGTCCTGCCAGACACAGGGCAACACCCGCCTTTTTATTTTTTTAATTTTTTTTAAATTTTGGCCTTCTTTATTGGTTTCTTTCGTTTATTTGTTTTCATCCACCTCTGTTCTTTGGCATGTGTGGGCCTCCCACTGCCACTGCAGTGGGCCTCTCTCGTTGCAGAGTACCGGCTCTATGCGCATGCGCTATGCGCATGCGCTCCAGAGCGCTGGCTCATAATCGAACACACCAGGAACAGCATGTGGGATCTTCCTGGGCCAGGGATCTAACCGGTGCCCCTTGCACTGCAAGGCGGACTCTTTACCCACTGGACCACCAGGGAAGCCCCAAAATACCCGCCTTTGATGGAGGAGGAAACTGAGGCCTGGAGAAAACAGGAAGGCTGCAAAGGGCTGGGCTGTAGGGGCAGGGGCCCTGCCAGGATCCCCAGCCAGCCTCTGGCTCCTTCTGCTCCAGGCCGCCTCCCCGCGGGGACCGGGGTGGGGGAGGGGCAGGGAAATCAAAGAGAAACTAAGAATGACTGTAGGCGCGGGGCGGGTGCTCATCCTCTGGGCCCAAAACTCTGAGCACCGCTGGGGGCAGGCGCCGCGCTGACCATGGACCCTTACCCTGGGCGGGTTTCCACGCAGGCCAGACAAGATACCGGGCAGGCGCGGCCTTTTCGCTCTCCAGCGTTTCCGGTGGGCGGGAAGACCGTCGTCCCCAGGGGGTCCCAGTCCCGCCAGGCCCATGGCCTCATCGGGTGTGATGTTCGGAAGCCGGGGCCCAAAAGAGGCGCTCGGGCTCCGCCCAAGTCCCAGGCCAGGTCGAGGCTGCACCTGCAGGGATGGAGTCTCCGGAGGCCGCTTGGGCGGGTCGTGGGTGGCCACGAGCTGGCGGGAGCACCTCTGCCCTTTTCTCCTCCTCCTGCTCCGAAGCCGGCCACGGTGGGTGCCTCCGGGGAGCAGGCTCAGCCTTGAACTCCTTCTCTGGGCTCAGAAGCCCTGCTCTGTGAGGACTCGTGGGGAAAACAATGAGGCCTCAATCTAGAAGCTGAGGGAGCTGCGAGGTCGGTTAGTCCGAAGGCTGATAATGGGGTGGGGGGGCTCTCCGCCCAGGGGCCTGTGTCCTCTGGAAGTGCTGGGCCGTCTCTCTCAGGGCTGAGGAGGGTGTCCTCCGTGTCTCTCAGTGCCAGGGCTTTTGTGTGTTTCGGAAGGGTGCGGAGGAGGACAGGATGGCATTTCTCGTGCTAACAATTAAAAAGCCGTTTCTCTAGACCTCCCAAACCAAGTCACAAGGGACGCCCTCATTACAGACCCACCACAGCCAGAGCCTCCTCTCCCTCTGCGCCCGACCGTATGCGTCGGCGCGAGCGTCGCGCCTGCTCAGTTTCCCGCCTTTTCCCAGGTTAGCGCGGTTCTGGAGGCCTTCTCTCCATCCTGCGATCCGATACGCGGCTTGGAGCTAGTGCGCAGGCGCCGAGCCCCCTACAACCCCCGCCCACCCACTCTTCCATCCTCGCAGGAAGGGGACAAGGGAGAGAAAAGAACCCCAAGAAAAGGAGTAATAGAAGAACCCGAAGACGGAGGGCGGGGGGAGGCGGGGCTTCCTCCTCCAACGGCTCCCAGGCAGAGTCACGCCTCCTGCGCCGCAGCCCCGCCTCGGGTTTGAATTGCCAGAGGACCTTGCCGGCTTCAAGCCTGCAGGCGGAGGCTAAGTGGCATCCCGCTCACTTCTCAGCGGGCCGGCGCAGGGCGTTCTAGACGATCCCTACGTGGAAAGGTGAGTGAGAGGACTAGGATGACAGCCAACACGTGATTACATCGAGGCTTTCTAGCTGGGGTAATCCCCGCGGGATTCCCCGCTAGCTCTGCCAGGATACGCTTTCAGCCGCCTCCAGTGCTACGTTTTTGTTGGTCGCTGGTCCTTTAATGCACGCGAAGGGGCGGGGCCAGGCTGCAGGCCTTAGTGGTAGAGGGGCGGGACCCAACGGTGGGGGGCGGTCCGCCTTGCTCAGGGGGCGGGATCCAGAGAGGAGCAAGCCCGGGATTGGGTGGTGTGGGGGCTCGACGGTGGTGCGCCTGAGGATCGGCCCTCGGGGCGGAGACTGGCGGGTGGAATTGGCCCAAGCAAGTGTGGAATTGGCCGCGGGACCCAGACCGCGGAAAATTGATGGAATTGGCTTGGGAAACGTGGCCCCGGGTGGCCGCTGGGACTCTGGCCTCGAAGAGGGTTCAAGAAGGGTCCAAAAGTCAAAGGCGCCGGCGGTGGCGTGGAGGCAAAGCCAAAGGTGAGTGGACGGGGGCCGGCAGCGGCACAGAAGGAGCCTTAGACATCCTGCGGGAAACTGGTGACCGAGTGGACTGACCTACTACTGCCACGAGAAGTGGGGGACGCCGGTGGACTGGCTCATTGCCGCCCTGCGGGGCGGGGGTGCGGAGATAATCCATTGTGAGAGTGACATGAGAGGGAGATCTCTCCTCTAGCATGTAGAGGCTCTCGGACGCCCCTGTTGCGTGTTTTGGGGAGAGTCCAGAATGTTAGTGTCCCGACATAGCGTTCCCGCTCTGGCTCCGTGCACACTGTGTGACTATGGCAGCTCTTGCCTGTTGATTCCGACGTGGGGAATGGTGCAATCCCCAATATTCAGGTCTCTGGTACTCTTGAAACGGTAATGGGGGAGAGATTTAGAAGTTGTTGCCCAAAGAGGAAGTTCAGGAGTGAGTCAGGGAAGGGCAGGAGGAAGGGGTGCCCCACAGTGGAGCATACCTGGAGGAGAGGGTGCAGCACAGCTCCCAAGAGCCCCGTCCCACCGTTCTTCATTCAGTCCGCTCATCCATTTGTCAGTCCACCCTCCGCCTGGCTGCCCTAGGACCTAGCTTCTTGACTCCTACTCCTAGGACTAAGAGGCCCTGGGTTGTCTTGGGACAGCCTAACCTTCACTTGGGAGAAAGGAGAGCTCCCACCTGGGTTCCCTAGCATGTCACATTATTTATAGATCTCAGCAGGCTGGAGAAACACTGACAGACAACAGACATGCTGCCAGCCTTAGGCAGAGGCACACACCAAGTCCTTGCTGGATCAGGAGTGTAGGCCTATGGGAATTTTCTCTGGAGGAAAGAAACTGACACAGCTCTTAGGCCCAGAGACCCCCAAACTCATTATCCTCCCTGTCACAGACCTCATTAGCCAAGGGTAGAAGTGGAGGTGGTGGCCCAAGCAAGTGTGGAATTGGCCGCGGGACCCAGACCGCGGAAAATTGATGGAATTGGCTTGGGAAACGTGGCCCCGGGTGGCCGCTGGGACTCTGGCCTCGAAGAGGGTTCAAGAAGGGTCCAAAAGTCAAAGGCGCCGGCGGTGGCGTGGAGGCAAAGCCAAAGGTGAGTGGACGGGGGCCGGCAGCGGCACAGAAGGAGCCTTAGACATCCTGCGGGAAACTGGTGACCGAGTGGACTGACCTACTACTGCCACGAGAAGTGGGGGACGCCGGTGGACTGGCTCATTGCCGCCCTGCGGGGCGGGGGTGCGGAGATAATCCATTGTGAGAGTGACATGAGAGGGAGATCTCTCCTCTAGCATGTAGAGGCTCTCGGACGCCCCTGTTGCGTGTTTTGGGGAGAGTCCAGAATGTTAGTGTCCCGACATAGCGTTCCCGCTCTGGCTCCGTGCACACTGTGTGACTATGGCAGCTCTTGCCTGTTGATTCCGACGTGGGGAATGGTGCAATCCCCAATATTCAGGTCTCTGGTACTCTTGAAACGGTAATGGGGGAGAGATTTAGAAGTTGTTGCCCAAAGAGGAAGTTCAGGAGTGAGTCAGGGAAGGGCAGGAGGAAGGGGTGCCCCACAGTGGAGCATACCTGGAGGAGAGGGTGCAGCACAGCTCCCAAGAGCCCCGTCCCACCGTTCTTCATTCAGTCCGCTCATCCATTTGTCAGTCCACCCTCCGCCTGGCTGCCCTAGGACCTAGCTTCTTGACTCCTACTCCTAGGACTAAGAGGCCCTGGGTTGTCTTGGGACAGCCTAACCTTCACTTGGGAGAAAGGAGAGCTCCCACCTGGGTTCCCTAGCATGTCACATTATTTATAGATCTCAGCAGGCTGGAGAAACACTGACAGACAACAGACATGCTGCCAGCCTTAGGCAGAGGCACACACCAAGTCCTTGCTGGATCAGGAGTGTAGGCCTATGGGAATTTTCTCTGGAGGAAAGAAACTGACACAGCTCTTAGGCCCAGAGACCCCCAAACTCATTATCCTCCCTGTCACAGACCTCATTAGCCAAGGGTAGAAGTGGAGCTGGTGCCAGCCGCACACAGGAAGGCTCAGACAGGCTCTGAGCTCAGACCGGGACCTGGGGGCATTCCTTGTTAATTGCAAGACACAGCCTCAGAGACAGGACATAGTGCCCAGAGGCAGGACAAACTATAGTCAGGAAATGGACCTTAGAGACCTGGTGCCTCAGGCTGTGAGGGGTGGTACACTGGACAGAGGGACCCTCCTTCCCTGCCTCAACTTCCTGAGCTATAAAATGGACATGAAGACAGGAGTGCTTCTCACCGGGTGGTAGTAAGGTCTGGGTGAGTGTAGGGTGTGTTTGGTGGTGTCACAGAGCAAGCTCTTACGAGGGTGGAAGTGGTCCCTACTGTCACCCCAGCTAGACTGAGTTCCCTAAGAGCAGACTGTGTCTGCCTTGTTTGCCCCGCAATTGCAGAGCCTGGGATGCTAGGCACATAGGCACTCGAATGTTCATTTAATTAATAAGCACAGGCATGCATGAACTGTAACAGAGGGATAATAATCATGCAGCCCTCAGGGAATTGTGAGGAGTTAGAATCCTCTTGTGTAGGGCTCCAGGCACTGGGCTGAGCCAGTCCTATTCACAAACCCATAGGCCCACCTACACTTGTATACAGGCTCATTCCCCTAGGCTCCTAGATTCCTCTGTCATCTCCTGAGGCCCTGCCCTGGTGCAGGCCTCTGTGGAGTGAATCAGACCCCAGCCGTGCCCCAAGGGCATCCAGGCAGGCTGAAGCACTCCTCCTTATCCACTGGATCTTGCCAGTAACAGATGACACTCCTGTCATGATCCAGATGATGACACTGAGGCTCTGAGAGAGTGAGGCCACCTGGGCTTCCTTACCTGGTCAGTGCGGGCAGGGAGATGGCCACCCCAGGCTCCTGAGGACAGGGAATGTGTGAACTGAAAACTGTTGTGTGCCTCAACCTCACCCAAAAGGCTCCAATCACACATTTTCGTTCCATCAGACATTCATCGAACCCTTCCCTGTGCCCGGCCTGGGCCCTCTGTGCAGAGGACCAATGCACATCTGAGGTCAGGACCCAGACCTTAATAAATGATTCCACACTCTGCGATTATCTCAGTTTCCCTGTCTGCCAAACTGATGAATAGAAGAGGGAACATCCTGAGAGTGTAGGAGAGGGGCTTCCCAGGCAGGTGGCATTGGACCCAAAGATGAGCAAGTGTTGACTGCCAGGCAGGAGGGGCGCAGAGGGTGGCAAGGACAGCATGGGCAGAACCTTGAGGCCCAAGGAAGTGGCAGCTCACAACATGGAGGGCGCGAGGGAGACGAGGAGGGGAAGGACTAGGCACAGAGAAGGCCAGGTGGTACGCGGTTTGGGAGGGCCGTGTCCAGGACTGGGGGCTTTATCCTGAGAGCAAGGTGGGGATAGTGAAAGGCTGAGAATGTGTGACCAGATTTAAGTTTTAGAAAGACTCACTGGGCACTATGTAGAAAAGGCATGGAGGTCCCAAACAGAAACAGAATTGTCTCAGTCACCTAGAGAAGTGGGCAGTGGAGGTGGGAGAAGGGCCAGGATACAGAGGTTTCTAAGCAGAACAGGGGAACGGGACTTCATGATGAACTGGATGAGACTAGGAGGTGGCTATGACAATGCCCTGAGTTCCAGCTGGAGCAAACGGGAAGAGACAGGTACGATACACACACACATGAGATACACATCCAAACTCGTGCCCACATAATCTCACAGGCCAAGAGAGACAGAGACACAGAAACACTCAAGAGGCTGAGCGATACAGATAAGAGACCATTTAGTGTCATTTTGGGGGTGGCGTGGCGGGGGGGGGCGGTTCTGAAGAGCTCTGGTACCACAGTCCTGTCTGTCTCAGCGTAGAAAAGAATTCAGCCAGAGGCAAAGCAGTAATGAAGTGATTTATTAGAATGGGATGTTTGTGAGGTTTACAAGCAGACAGGTGAGAAATGCTGCACCCTGGCACCTAAGTGGGGAGTGGGAGAAGACTTGTCATTCTTACGTCGACCTCACACTTCCATCATCAGCTCCCCCTCCAGGTTGGGCAGGTCAAGCTGGGTCCACTAATTACTGTTTTTTGTGTGTGCAGAGAGCATGTCCTAGGGATTATTAACTTACCGAGCTCGCTGGACAGGCTGTGGGTCTCAGACCACTGTTGTTTTACTGTCTTGGGGCATGTCTTGTGTTTCTAGTGCACAGTTTTACCATTAAGCAAGCTTGCTTGGTTTTATGGTTAGGCAAACCTGCTCACGAGTAATTAACTTACAGGGGTCTCCCATATTTTTCTACTTCCAATCCTCTAGTTAACTATTTAATCACCTACTTTGTCCCTTTACTCTGTCCCTATCAGATAGGCTGTGGCAAGGACAGCATGGGCAGAACCTTGAGGCCCAAGGAAGTGGCAGCTCACAACAGGGAGCGGGGGACGAGGAGGGGAAGGACTAGGCACAGAGAAGGCCAGGTGGTACGCGGTTTGGGAGGGCCGTGTCCAGGACTGGGGGCTTTATCCTGAGAGCAAGGTGGGGATAGTGAAAGGCTGAGAATGTGTGACCAGATTTAAGTTTTAGAAAGACTCACTGGGCACTATGTAGAAAAGGCATGGAGGTCCCAAACAGAAACAGAATTGTCTCAGTCACCTAGAGAAGTGGGCAGTGGAGGTGGGAGAAGGGCCAGGATACAGAGGTTTCTAAGCAGAACAGGGGAACGGGACTTCATGATGAACTGGATGAGACTAGGAGGTGGCTATGACAATGCCCTGAGTTCCAGCTGGAGCAAACGGGAAGAGACAGGTACGATACACACACACATGAGATACACATCCAAACTCGTGCCCACATAATCTCACAGGCCAAGAGAGACAGAGACACAGAAACACTCAAGAGGCTGAGCGATACAGATAAGAGACCATTTAGTGTCATTTTGGGGGTGGCGTGGCGGGGGGGGGCGGTTCTGAAGAGCTCTGGTACCACAGTCCTGTCTGTCTCAGCGTAGAAAAGAATTCAGCCAGAGGCAAAGCAGTAATGAAGTGATTTATTAGAATGGGATGTTTGTGAGGTTTACAAGCAGACAGGTGAGAAATGCTGCACCCTGGCACCTAAGTGGGGAGTGGGAGAAGACTTGTCATTCTTACGTCGACCTCACACTTCCATCATCAGCTCCCCCTCCAGGTTGGGCAGGTCAAGCTGGGTCCACTAATTACTGTTTTTTGTGTGTGCAGAGAGCATGTCCTAGGGATTATTAACTTACCGAGCTCGCTGGACAGGCTGTGGGTCTCAGACCACTGTTGTTTTACTGTCTTGGGGCATGTCTTGTGTTTCTAGTGCACAGTTTTACCATTAAGCAAGCTTGCTTGGTTTTATGGTTAGGCAAACCTGCTCACGAGTAATTAACTTACAGGGGTCTCCCATATTTTTCTACTTCCAATCCTCTAGTTAACTATTTAATCACCTACTTTGTCCCTTTACTCTGTCCCTATCAGATAGGCTGTGACACATGCTTACAAACATGCCTGCGGGCATACTGAGAAACAAAAACACAGAGATGGAGACAAAGGATGGCCACTCCCCCGCAACACACAGACCGGGACCAATGCTAAGCATGCCAAGAACTACACATGCATGCACATCCAGGTGAACTTCAAAGACATACTCACACCGACCCACCCAGAAAGCACAGAGGTGAGATGTGACAGAAGGAGCAACAGGGATACACACAGAAACACAGCCGGGAAGCTGCGCTGTCTTTGCTGGCTCAGTGACCCTGGGCTGGATGTCACCTGTCCGCATCACAGTTCTCTCGTCTGCTGAAAGGCGTCTTGGTGAACCCTGCCTCCGGGGTTTGTAGAGAGGCTGAAATGAGTTATGTCAGGTAAAACTCAGGAAGAGAGCAGCTGCGGGCCGGCTATCTTAAGAGCGGGGTCTGCTCTGTCATGCAGACGCACTCAGGGATCAGCCCGCAGTCACAGCCCCCTGTCCTGCATCTGCCCCCAGGCCTCTCCCCTTCAGAAGGCCTTGCCCCTCCCAGGTCCCAGACCTGCCCCTTCCTCTGTCCTCCCCCCACTTCTTTCCCCACCGCCCTTCTCTCACCTGCTGAGTCCCCAGGCACCAAAATCCAAGTCGGGTGCAATTGTCCTGTGACTCTTTAGGGCAAAGGGCTGGTGCCCAGGCAGCAGGACCCTCACCCCTCCCTCTGCACTGAGTCCTCACCCAAGGCCCTGGGGGCCTGCGCCTGCCCCAGTGTCCTCTGCCTTAGATTCTTGGCATGTCTCTGGCAACTGCAGCAATTCACTGTCTCTGCTCTACCCACGCCAGTCCCCAGGGAGCCGCCTGGACCAGGGCAAAGGGCAACGCCTGGGATCTGCCTCTCCCTCACTGTTGTGTGCGGGTCGCTTCTGTCCAGGGTTCCTGTGCCCTCATCTTCGATCAGGGGCCCTACCCCAGAGACAGGAAGTAAATGAAAGCTGCTTTACAGAACAGGAAACCACAGCCGAGCAATAAATACCCCGCTAGCTAGTACTGTGCAGGGGCTGGGGGCTACAACAGTAAACAAAGTTCCTGCCCTCAGGGAGCCTAAATTCTAGTGTCAGATCCAGAAAGCAAACAGCACAAGCAATAAACTGGACGCTGTGTTGGGTAGAGAAAGGATTCAACCTCAGCCAGGTGAGAACCACATAGCAGACCATAGGCAGAAATGCTGTTGTGCAGTACAAAGATCATGCCCAGCCCTCTGGGCAGGCTGGCCAACTGCACCTTCCAGACAAAGAAACCAACCTGGCCAGTGGCTTTGGCCAGTGTTCTGCTGTCACATCCACCAAGCTTAGAGTTGCCTCCTGAGGCTTCAGTCTGTCCATCTGTTTGTTTGCCTTGAGAAGGGGGTGATCCTGTCCCAAACTCCCACTCACTCCTTCCTGCCCCCATTCTTTTTCCTTTCCTTCCTCCTTCAAATACTTGCTGAACACCTACTATGTGCTGGCCCCATTGGGACCCTGGGGCCACCTTGTGCACCTAGGGGGATGACACTTCAGGCAGGGGACCAGAGGTGGACTGCCTACAGCCAGGCAAAGGACCCTGAGGCCTCTCCCTTCAGGCCTTGCCCCTCCCAGGTCCCAGACCTGCCCCTTCCTCTGTCCTCCCCCCACTTCTTTCCCCACCGCCCTTCTCTCACCTGCTGAGTCCCCAGGCACCAAAATCCAAGTCGGGTGCAATTGTCCTGTGACTCTTTAGGGCAAAGGGCTGGTGCCCAGGCAGCAGGACCCTCACCCCTCCCTCTGCACTGAGTCCTCACCCAAGGCCCTGGGGGCCTGCGCCTGCCCCAGTGTCCTCTGCCTTAGATTCTTGGCATGTCTCTGGCAACTGCAGCAATTCACTGTCTCTGCTCTACCCACGCCAGTCCCCAGGGAGCCGCCTGGACCAGGGCAAAGGGCAACGCCTGGGATCTGCCTCTCCCTCACTGTTGTGTGCGGGTCGCTTCTGTCCAGGGTTCCTGTGCCCTCATCTTCGATCAGGGGCCCTACCCCAGAGACAGGAAGTAAATGAAAGCTGCTTTACAGAACAGGAAACCACAGCCGAGCAATAAATACCCCGCTAGCTAGTACTGTGCAGGGGCTGGGGGCTACAACAGTAAACAAAGTTCCTGCCCTCAGGGAGCCTAAATTCTAGTGTCAGATCCAGAAAGCAAACAGCACAAGCAATAAACTGGACGCTGTGTTGGGTAGAGAAAGGATTCAACCTCAGCCAGGTGAGAACCACATAGCAGACCATAGGCAGAAATGCTGTTGTGCAGTACAAAGATCATGCCCAGCCCTCTGGGCAGGCTGGCCAACTGCACCTTCCAGACAAAGAAACCAACCTGGCCAGTGGCTTTGGCCAGTGTTCTGCTGTCACATCCACCAAGCTTAGAGTTGCCTCCTGAGGCTTCAGTCTGTCCATCTGTTTGTTTGCCTTGAGAAGGGGGTGATCCTGTCCCAAACTCCCACTCACTCCTTCCTGCCCCCATTCTTTTTCCTTTCCTTCCTCCTTCAAATACTTGCTGAACACCTACTATGTGCTGGCCCCATTGGGACCCTGGGGCCACCTTGTGCACCTAGGGGGATGACACTTCAGGCAGGGGACCAGAGGTGGACTGCCTACAGCCAGGCAAAGGACCCTGAGGCCTCTCATTTACACAGGCCCTGCACCTAATTTGGTCCTTGTGATTGTCTAGCCTTTTTCTTAAAGAGCCCCACCTGCACTTGGAAAAGATTCACAGCTCCATGAAGCCTTGTTCTGCCCCTGGGGGAGACAACAAACATGTAAACAGATAAATGGAAAACTGCAAAGATGGAAAATCCCTAGGAAGAACAACTTAAATACAACGGCAAAAAGCAGTGGTAGGGGTACGTCTGAGACGGGGAGGCACTGTTAGGGACCACCTCCTGGAGGGGGAAAGTTGAGGGCGAGGGAGAGCTGGCCAGGCCAGGAGGACGTAGAATACCAGAGGTGAAGTGTTCCCGAGCTGCTCTTTCCCCATCTGTGAGATGAGAAATGACAGTCACAGCAGGATGATGAGCTGGAAGGCCAAGTGGCAGGTGCAGAGTGCCCAGTGTGGGAACATCACACAATAGGACCTGTGACTGGCACCCCTGGCTGAGCTTGGCACTGCCCTCGATTGACTTTTTGTCTTCCTGGGAGGGACAAGTAAGGCTGACTCCCCTCTCTCTCCCCCAGAGCTGGGGCCAGCCAGGCCACAGCCAACCTGTGGGCAGGAGCTGCCATCAGTCCTGGTGTTTTTTGCTCCCCAAATCCCCCCGGGGAAGGAGGAGGGCAGCCAGGCTGAGCCAGAAGGTACACTTTGTTTAGGACTAGGGTGAGACTCCTGGGCCTAAGGGAGGAGGAAGAGGAGACCTGGTTTGCCTCCGTTTCTGATTGTTGAGGGGACGAGGAGTCGGGACTCCTGAAACCGAAGGAGTAGTGCCTTGAGGCCCCAAACTCTAGGGTTCAAAGGCAGAGGCTGGGACAGTGACTGGGAAGCAGTGAGTTGAGCCCCAGGCTCTGTTTACAGCGCTGGGTTCTCACTATCCTTTCTGGGTAGGAGGTGGAGCTCGTGGCCACACCCTGGGCAGGCTGGGCCCCTCCCCGGGATTATCACCCCAGGCTGCAACTGGCAGTAGCCACAGTCAGCAGGCAGTCCGAGCCCTGGGGATCTCTGGGAGGGTGAGTTCACGGCCAGCTGACAGGAATAGCTGGCCAAACCCCTGGGCCGGAAAGGGACTGCCTACAGCCAGGCAAAGGACCCTGAGGCCTCTCATTTACACAGGCCCTGCACCTAATTTGGTCCTTGTGATTGTCTAGCCTTTTTCTTAAAGAGCCCCACCTGCACTTGGAAAAGATTCACAGCTCCATGAAGCCTTGTTCTGCCCCTGGGGGAGACAACAAACATGTAAACAGATAAATGGAAAACTGCAAAGATGGAAAATCCCTAGGAAGAACAACTTAAATACAACGGCAAAAAGCAGTGGTAGGGGTACGTCTGAGACGGGGAGGCACTGTTAGGGACCACCTCCTGGAGGGGGAAAGTTGAGGGCGAGGGAGAGCTGGCCAGGCCAGGAGGACGTAGAATACCAGAGGTGAAGTGTTCCCGAGCTGCTCTTTCCCCATCTGTGAGATGAGAAATGACAGTCACAGCAGGATGATGAGCTGGAAGGCCAAGTGGCAGGTGCAGAGTGCCCAGTGTGGGAACATCACACAATAGGACCTGTGACTGGCACCCCTGGCTGAGCTTGGCACTGCCCTCGATTGACTTTTTGTCTTCCTGGGAGGGACAAGTAAGGCTGACTCCCCTCTCTCTCCCCCAGAGCTGGGGCCAGCCAGGCCACAGCCAACCTGTGGGCAGGAGCTGCCATCAGTCCTGGTGTTTTTTGCTCCCCAAATCCCCCCGGGGAAGGAGGAGGGCAGCCAGGCTGAGCCAGAAGGTACACTTTGTTTAGGACTAGGGTGAGACTCCTGGGCCTAAGGGAGGAGGAAGAGGAGACCTGGTTTGCCTCCGTTTCTGATTGTTGAGGGGACGAGGAGTCGGGACTCCTGAAACCGAAGGAGTAGTGCCTTGAGGCCCCAAACTCTAGGGTTCAAAGGCAGAGGCTGGGACAGTGACTGGGAAGCAGTGAGTTGAGCCCCAGGCTCTGTTTACAGCGCTGGGTTCTCACTATCCTTTCTGGGTAGGAGGTGGAGCTCGTGGCCACACCCTGGGCAGGCTGGGCCCCTCCCCGGGATTATCACCCCAGGCTGCAACTGGCAGTAGCCACAGTCAGCAGGCAGTCCGAGCCCTGGGGATCTCTGAAGAGGCCTGGGAGGGTGAGTTCACGGCCAGCTGACAGGAATAGCTGCTGCCAAACCCCTGGGCCGGAAAGGGAAAAGAGACCCCTTTTTCTGAAAGATCAGGGGACCACCGACTTGGGAGGCAGGCAAGGTGTTGGATGGACTTTAGGAGGGAAGAAGAAAAGGGCTGCATCCCACCAAGGGGGGGCAAGACTAGCTTGTCCAGTATGTGGGTGATAGGACAGGGGTCCCAAAGGGAAGATTACCCTGAAGTGTGGGGAGCCAGGCCTAGTGCAGGGCATGTTTTTGAGGGCCAGAGCTAGAGGCCCAGTCTCCAGGGCCCTGAGAGACCAGCAAAAGTAACAGAGATCTGGGTCTGATTTCTGCTCTGCAGCTTTGACTGCAACTGTCAGCTCCTTAACACCCCTGAGCCTCTGTTTCCTCTCTTGAGAGACAGGAATGCTCCGAATGACAGGTGAAACACAAACCGAGGCACTCTGGACCTCAGAGGGTTAGGAGCAGAGAGAGCACGCTCTCAGCACTGGGTCTGGCGCAGAGTGAATTCAAGGTTAACCACAGGGATGAATACCATCGCAGGCAGGGAGCAAGGCCGACCCGTGTAAGCTAAGCTAAGTGGACAGGCCTGAAGGCCAGAGACCCAGCTGTGGGAGGAGTGGAGCCAAGGTTTGGAAGAGAGAGGGGCTGGAGGGGAGTCCACAGCCAAACTGGAGGGACCAGGAGGGACCCCTCAGTTGTAGGTAAGACTAGAATTATGAAATCCTGGGTTCAGGAATAGAAATGGACTTGGGACCAGGGTCCTAGGACACCACCACCTGGATGGGAATTGGTGTGTTGAGGGCTGAAGTCTCCCAAATACTGTAGAGAGCAAGGGCCTGTGGGTGACACCTAGAGCCTTAGAAGGAGATAGGATGGGGGTTTAAACTCCTGGTCTTAAGAGAGGGGACCAGCTAGGGGTCCAGGCTGCTCAGAACCTAGAAGGAGTCCTGGGCCTGGGAGAGTAATGGAGACAGATGCCTGTACTTGGGTCCCTAGAAGGGAGGAAGAGGGTCATGCAGACTCCCGGGCTGTAGGAGACACTGGAGCTAAGGAACCAATCAGCATCCCAAATAAGAGGGAACAAGGACCTGGAGCCTGAAGAAAAGGGTGCTGGGCCTGACTCCTGAGTCTTAGGAAGGTGGGGCCGAGGATCAAACTCAGCTCCTGAGGAGGGAGAAAAGGTCTGGGTACCTGGTCTCACGGGTCCCAGTGAGGAAAGGAACTGGAGCCCTAGACTCCATCCTTTCATCCAAAGGAGGCTGTGGTCCCAAAGGGAAGATTACCCTGAAGTGTGGGGAGCCAGGCCTAGTGCAGGGCATGTTTTGAGGGCCAGAGCTAGAGGCCCAGTCTCCAGGGCCCTGAGAGACCAGCAAAAGTAACAGAGATCTGGGTCTGATTTCTGCTCTGCAGCTTTGACTGCAACTGTCAGCTCCTTAACACCCCTGAGCCTCTGTTTCCTCTCTTGAGAGACAGGAATGCTCCGAATGACAGGTGAAACACAAACCGAGGCACTCTGGACCTCAGAGGGTTAGGAGCAGAGAGCACGCTCTCAGCACTGGGTCTGGCGCAGAGTGAATTCAAGGTTAACCACAGGGATGAATACCATCGCAGGCAGGGAGCAAGGCCGACCCGTGTAAGCTAAGCTAAGTGGACAGGCCTGAAGGCCAGAGACCCAGCTGTGGGAGGAGTGGAGCCAAGGTTTGGAAGAGAGAGGGGCTGGAGGGGAGTCCACAGCCAAACTGGAGGGACCAGGAGGGACCCCTCAGTTGTAGGTAAGACTAGAATTATGAAATCCTGGGTTCAGGAATAGAAATGGACTTGGGACCAGGGTCCTAGGACACCACCACCTGGATGGGAATTGGTGTGTTGAGGGCTGAAGTCTCCCAAATACTGTAGAGAGCAAGGGCCTGTGGGTGACACCTAGAGCCTTAGAAGGAGATAGGATGGGGGTTTAAACTCCTGGTCTTAAGAGAGGGGACCAGCTAGGGGTCCAGGCTGCTCAGAACCTAGAAGGAGTCCTGGGCCTGGGAGAGTAATGGAGACAGATGCCTGTACTTGGGTCCCTAGAAGGGAGGAAGAGGGTCATGCAGACTCCCGGGCTGTAGGAGACACTGGAGCTAAGGAACCAATCAGCATCCCAAATAAGAGGGAACAAGGACCTGGAGCCTGAAGAAAAGGGTGCTGGGCCTGACTCCTGAGTCTTAGGAAGGTGGGGGCCGAGGGATCAAACTCAGCTCCTGAGGAGGGAGAAAAGGTCTGGGTACCTGGACTCACGGGTCCCAGTGAGGAAAGGAACTGGAGCCCTAGACTCCATCCTTTCATCCAAAGGAGGCTGTGGTCTGACGTGCGTCTGGGGGAGGAGAGGGTACAGCCTGGACTCTGGGACCCCAGAGCCCAGTGGAGCCAGGGGTAACGCAGCTCCGCCCCCAACCTGCCCACAGCCTCACGCCTCTTGCACAACATGGATCTGCACACCATGACACAGTCGCTGGTGACCCTGGCAGAAGACAACCTGGCCTTCTTCTCCAGCCAGGGCCCTGGGGAGACCGCACGGCGGCTGTTGGACGTCTTCATGGGCATTCGGGAACAGGCCCTGGGGCTGGAGCCAACCCTGGGCCGCCTACTGAGCGCAGCCCACCTCTTTGACTTGGACACAGAGACGCCAGCCAATGGGTACCGCAGCCTGGTGCACACGGCCCGCTGCTGCCTGGCACACCTGCTGCACAAGTCGCGCTACGTAGCCTCCAACCGCCGCAGCATCTTCTTCCGCACCAGCCACAACCTGGCTGAACTCGAGGCCTACCTGGCCGCCCTCACCCAGCTCCGTGCCCTGGCCTACTATGCCCAGCGCCTGCTGACCACCAACAGGCCTGGGAGGCTCTTTTTTGAAGGCGATGAGAGGATCATTGCCGACTTCCTGCGCGAGTACGTCACACTGCACAAGGGCTGCTTCTACGGCCGCTGCCTGGGCTTCCAGGTGAGTCCCCTGCCTGCCCCGTTGGGCCATGGAGAAGGCACACGGTGGGCTCAACCAGGCCCAGCAGCCTATGTGTGCGCACTCATGTCCGACTCTTATGACCCCATGGGCTATAGTCCGCGAGGCTCCTCTGTCCAAGGGAATTCTCCAGGCAAGAATACTGGAGTGGGTTGCCTGTCCCTTCCCCAGGGAATCTTCCCAAGCAAGGGATCAAACCTGCGTCGACAGGCGATTCTTTACCACTGAGCCACCAGGGAAGCCCCAGTAGCACAGAGAGGAACCCCACTGGTGTGTGTTGCTTGACTGAGCCAACAGCAGATGCAGGAAGGGGAAGCTGGCTGTGGCTCAGACAGCACTACACCAAGTGAGGGTCTCACACTCGTGGCCCCTCAGCCGACGCCACTGTGGAGGAAGAAACTTTTTAACTGGCATAGCTTCCTCATCAGGATCCCTACCACTCCTCATCACCCTACATCCAGGAGCTTCATTCACTCCCTTCTGTGACCTGTCTGGCCCCTGAATTCATTTGAGACCTCCTAAGGAGATAGCCAGTGTTGTCTGTAAGAGTGACAAGGCCTGTTTGTAAGAGCATGCCCCACTTACTCATCCCCACCGGAGGCTTGGCAGGTAGGGAGGGCAGGGGTCAGCCCCATTTTACAGAGGGTCACAGGGAGGTGCCCACAGCTACTCAGCTGGACCCAGGTCAGCTGGGGCATGCTGACTCCCCTAAGACCTAGTAGAATCTGGATTTTCAGGCTGCAGAGAGACCCACGTTGGAAGAGCAGGTCATGGCCCCTCACCTCCCTGAACCAGGGCCCTGACCTTCAGCTGCAGGCCTTCCCCTGTCTTCTGCCTTCCCCCCTCAACCATCCCCACAGAGACACATCTCAGCACTGAGAAAGAGGCAGCCCTGAGGCATTCAGACTCACAGGAAATGTCACTCGGGGACTCAGAATTAGGAAGCCCTTGGAGCACCAGGCTCAGAGCTGAGGCCTGGTTTGCCTCTGCCTGGGGTCTATGCTGGGCCCACCATTCCCCAGCTACATCTGGGGACCCCAGCAGATGCATCTGGAGCTATGTGAGCCCGCACCCCATGAGACCCTCTCTGGGCCTCCCCCAGCCTCAGTGTAACTGAGCATGGGAAGTCTCTCAGCTTCCACCCCACCCCACTTTTCTCTGCTTCCATGCTGAACAGCCTGTCCTCACCAGTCCAGCCTGGGTGTTCCCGGGAGCTTACCCTTACTCAGCTGAACTCACAAATATTGATCAGCCCAGATGGACCAGCCTGCTCCTCCCTGGGTCCCAGCCATGCCTGCGAAGCTCAGGAATAAAAACCTGGGGCCACCAGAGCCACATTCCAGCCCCAAGGGCCAGGCACTGCTGTGCTCTCTGGCCCACTGGGCCCCCGGCCAGGGGTAGGGCCATGCCTGACAGCGACTCTGTGAGAGCCCAGCTGGATCACGCTGCAGGAAAGCCTGCCCCTGTAAATATCAGCCCCCAGGGGCAAACATCCCCACCGTCTAGGTCTCACTCAGCTGCCGCTCCAGCCTGTGCCTGGCACGCCAGAGGACCCAAGCGAAGATGTGCTGAATGAACAGAAGAACCCTGCTGGCCCCCTGCCCAGCTTCCTGTGGCTTTTTCCTCCCATTCTGATCTGGTCTCTGTGCTGTCTTTTCTTAGCCGCCTGGCTGCTCTCTCAGATGCTAGGGCTCCCTCCTAGGCTTTTTTTGCCTCAGGATCTCTGACCTCTCCTTTTTCTGCCCCTCTCCTGCCCCTTAACTGGTCCCCATGGCCATCCTCATCTCGGTCCTCACTGAGTTTCAGGAATCTCTGCACCATCCTTCTCCCAGCTCACAATTATGTGCGACTCCATCCACATCTAGAACACATCCAAATCCTCAAGCCCCACGTGAGCCCCCGCTGCTCCTCAGATCTCACTCCCGCCGCCCTCCCTTGGCCCCTCTGCTCCCACCACACTCACCATCCACGCCGAGCCCAGATCCCCCTTAAGGCCCCTGCCTGTGTCCTGTCTTCTGCAGAGAACAGCCATCTCTCGCTTCATTCTGACCCCTCCCGGAGACCAGTAAACAGAGTCAGACCCCTCCTCAGCACTGTGTCCCCTCCACCAACCGTCCTCTCAAACACTGATCATTACTTGACATTGTTCAGCACGTCGTCTTTTGAGTGCTGGCTTTTCAACAACATCAGCCCTGTGAGGCACCTAGCGCGGTTTTGGAGCTCACTGTCTGCAGCACGCCCTCTCTCCCCTCCCTGACTGAAGCCTCTCCCTGCAGTTCACACCCGCCATCCGGCCGTTCCTGCAGACCATCTCCATTGGACTGGTGTCCTTCGGGGAGCACTACAAACGCAACGAGACTGGCTTCGGTGAGTCCCCTCAGGGTCCTACCTGCAGCCTCCCCAGCCCTTCCTCACCAGTGCCCCAGCAAGGCCGCCAGGGCTCCCTGACACCCCTCTCAACCTGCAGGCGTGACGGCCAGCTCCCTCTTTACCGGCGGCCGCTTTGCAATCGACCCCGAACTGCGTGGGGCCGAGTTTGAGCGGATCATACAGAACCTGGACGTGCACTTCTGGAAAGCATTCTGGAATATCACTGAGATCCAGGTGCTATCGGTAAGCCTAGGGTCCAGAGAAAACCCCACCTAGTACGTGATGGGAATACGGAGCCCTTGAGACACACTCCAGGCCTCTGTGTGTTCCAGGTCCAGGGAGAGCACAGCAGGGAAGAGGAAGAGGGGTGAAGCAGAGGGGAGAAGTGAGGGGGACCCTGCCACCTGCCCCTCCTGTTGTCCCCCCTGCCCACAGGCTCTAGCAAACATGGCCTCAACCCCCGTGAGAGTAAGCCGCCTGCTCAGCCTGCCACCTGTCGCCTTTGAAATGCCACTGACCGCGGACCCCAAGCTCACAGTCACCATCTCACCCCCACTGGCCCACACCGGCCCCGGGCCCGTCCTCGTCAGGCTCATCTCCTATGACCTGCGTGAAGGACAGGTAGGGCACCACCTATGCTAGAACAGGCACAGAGCGCCTCCCCCTGATATCACCGCCTGCCTCTCACACCTGTCCCCACTCCTCTCTCCAGCACATCCCTTCTTCGGGGTGAGGCCCAGGCAGGCCGCCCTCCTGACCCACCCGCCTCCTTCCTCCTCCCCAGGACAGCGAGGAGCTCAACAGCTTTGTGAGGTCCCAGGGCCCCAGGAGCCTGGAGCTGCGGCTGCGCCCCCAGCAGGCACCCCGCTCCAGGGCCCTGGTGGTGCACATCCATGGCGGCGGCTTCGTGGCCCAGACCTCCAAGTCCCACGAGCCTTACCTCAAGAGCTGGGCCCAGGAGCTGGGCGCCCCCATCCTCTCCATCGACTACTCACTGGCCCCCGAGGCCCCCTTCCCCCGGGCGCTGGAAGAGTGCTTCTACGCCTACTGCTGGGCCGTCAAGCACTGTGCCCTCCTTGGTGAGCCCCAGCCCCTCAGGCTCCCCAGACCCACCCCAGCCTGCCTCAGCCCCCACCCCGCAAGGCAGGGGGAAAGAGCCATGAGGTGCTGGAGCCTCAGTCTTGCTTGCATGCCCTGCCTCCCCTTCCATCTCCCATCACCCAGCCCTGGCCACCTGCTCAGCTCCTCGGGTCCCCCGCCCCCTCCTCCAGCTCTGCCTGAGTTGCCCCCAGGCTCCCGCCCTCCACCCAACCATTTCCTCTTCTGGCTTCCCCCCACTCTAGCCCTGACCTCTGACCTGTCTTCCTGCTCTACGCACTGCCTGTGGTGGGAGCCACCTGGCCTGGCTCCAGCCCCCCAGCTCCTCTGTGTGTTCCAGGTCCAGGAGAGCACAGCAGGGAAGAGGAAGAGGGGTGAAGCAGAGGGGAGAAGTGAGGGGGACCCTGCCACCTGCCCCTCCTGTTGTCCCCCCTGCCCACAGGCTCTAGCAAACATGGCCTCAACCCCCGTGAGAGTAAGCCGCCTGCTCAGCCTGCCACCTGTCGCCTTTGAAATGCCACTGACCGCGGACCCCAAGCTCACAGTCACCATCTCACCCCCACTGGCCCACACCGGCCCCGGGCCCGTCCTCGTCAGGCTCATCTCCTATGACCTGCGTGAAGGACAGGTAGGGCACCACCTATGCTAGAACAGGCACAGAGCGCCTCCCCCTGATATCACCGCCTGCCTCTCACACCTGTCCCCACTCCTCTCTCCAGCACATCCCTTCTTCGGGGTGAGGCCCAGGCAGGCCGCCCTCCTGACCCACCCGCCTCCTTCCTCCTCCCCAGGACAGCGAGGAGCTCAACAGCTTTGTGAGGTCCCAGGGCCCCAGGAGCCTGGAGCTGCGGCTGCGCCCCCAGCAGGCACCCCGCTCCAGGGCCCTGGTGGTGCACATCCATGGCGGCGGCTTCGTGGCCCAGACCTCCAAGTCCCACGAGCCTTACCTCAAGAGCTGGGCCCAGGAGCTGGGCGCCCCCATCCTCTCCATCGACTACTCACTGGCCCCCGAGGCCCCCTTCCCCCGGGCGCTGGAAGAGTGCTTCTACGCCTACTGCTGGGCCGTCAAGCACTGTGCCCTCCTTGGTGAGCCCCAGCCCCTCAGGCTCCCCAGACCCACCCCAGCCTGCCTCAGCCCCCACCCCGCAAGGCAGGGGGAAAGAGCCATGAGGTGCTGGAGCCTCAGTCTTGCTTGCATGCCCTGCCTCCCCTTCCATCTCCCATCACCCAGCCCTGGCCACCTGCTCAGCTCCTCGGGTCCCCCGCCCCCTCCTCCAGCTCTGCCTGAGTTGCCCCCAGGCTCCCGCCCTCCACCCAACCATTTCCTCTTCTGGCTTCCCCCCACTCTAGCCCTGACCTCTGACCTGTCTTCCTTCCTGTTTCTCTACGCACTGCCGTGTGGTGGGAGCCACCTGGCCTGGCTCCAGCCCATTCTTCCAGCTCCTCTGTCCTCCCACTTCCCACAACTTGGGAGACACAGAGCAGAGTGATGCGGTGCCTTGGGGCACAGCCTAAACCCTGGCTTCCATTTTCTGGCCTTGCTGCCCCTCCCTCCCTTTTCTCAGCACCCTTCCTCCTTGCTCCTGACTCCCAGCCCTCAAGCTTTCCCACAGCTTCCTGATGTCCAGACCCCTCCCTGTCCTCAGCCTGCGTGACCCTGTGCCCACTGACCCCTATATGGGTCCAGAGTCCTGCCTTAGTTTCCCAGTCTCTAACATGGCAGTTGGCTAGACCCCCACGCCTGACCTCTGAGAGCCCAGAGCTCTGGTTCCTCCCTGCCAGGCTTGACCAAGCCCCTCCACACAACAGGCTCAACAGGTGAGCGGATATGTCTTGCGGGAGACAGCGCTGGTGGGAATCTCTGCCTCACCGTGTCCCTTCGGGCAGCAGCCTACGGGGTGCGGGTACCAGATGGCATCATGGCAGCCTACCCGGCCACAATGCTACAGTCCACCGCCTCCCCTTCCCGCCTTCTGAGCCTCATGGACCCACTGCTGCCTCTCAGCGTGCTCTCCAAGTGCGTCAGTGCCTATGCCGGTGAGTCCCACCTCCACGAGAGGGACCCCAGCTCCTTTAGGGACAGAGACTAGAGCCCTGTCTCGCTGGGTACGAAGGGGAGGAATCTGAGATACCCCCTCCCCTTCCTACTGAAGCCGTCAGATATTCCAGGTCCCTGAGGGCGAGATGCCTGAGGTTCTGGGTGTGGAGACTGGGCCCAGAAAGAGAGGAGACCAATCCCCCACATCCACTCACAGGTGCGGAAACAGAGGACCACGCCAACTCAGACCAGAAGGCGCTAGGCATGATGGGGCTGGTGCAGCGGGACACGGCCCTGCTCCTCCGAGATCTCCGCCTGGGTGCCTCCTCGTGGCTCAACTCCTTCCTGGAGCTGGGTGGGCACAAGTCCCACCCGGACTCGGTGCCCAGGGCAGGTGAGTGGCACCCTTCCCTCACACACCCATCCAGTGTGGCCAGGAGGGACAGCCTGGCAGAAAAAGTGTGGGCAAAGGAGGCAAAGGGCTGGGCCCTGGGTGCCCACACAGAGATCACCTTCCTGGCTCCCTGCCATAAAGCCTTAATCCACATTCTAGAAATTTCAAGACTTCTGATCGCACAGGTCAGCTCACAATCCCAGGAACTATAAGATTCAACTTTCCAAACAGCCTCTCCCAGAAAGGCACCCTAGGGAATACTCCGGAAACTTGCCACATGTCCTGATTTTTAGTCACCAGAATCCCCTGGGCCCTCAGTGTGTAAGTCCAGCCCTCCTAGATTCTTTCTTGACTTTTAATAGAGGCGCACAGGGAGATCAGAAGATGGGACAGATGTCAGGAAGTGGAGGGAATCCCCACCCTGGTGTGGGTGGAAATACCCTCAAGCAGCCAAAATGCACTTCCATCCAGTGATCTATATTTTCCCACCATTTCCTAACATCTTAGGGATCTTAAAGCACAGCCAATTCAAATAACTTTCTATCTCTACCAAATCAAAAGTATTTTCTGGGTAACAGGAATTGCTTGCTCAAAAGTTGATACCATTCCCAGAGACTTTCCTGGCGGTCCAGTGGTTAGGACTAGGTGCTTTCACAGCCGAGGACACAGGTTCAATCCCTGGTCAGGGAACTAGGATCCCAGAAGCCACAGACCCCCCCCTCCCAAAAAAAGAAAAAAAAGTAGATACAGTTCCTGTTGTTCAGAAAATTGCTTCCAATTGAATATGCTTTAAATACAGTTTTTAATATTAGGATATTACAACAGATACAAATAAATACACCCCAAAACAGTTGGTACAGTTGGTGAAGAATTCCAGGTCCTGAGGCGAGATGCCTGAGGTTCTGGTGTGGAGATGGGCCAGAAAGGAGGACCAATCCCCCACATCCACTCACAGGTGCGGAAACAGAGGACCACGCCAACTCAGACCAGAAGGCGCTAGGCATGATGGGGCTGGTGCAGCGGGACACGGCCCTGCTCCTCCGAGATCTCCGCCTGGGTGCCTCCTCGTGGCTCAACTCCTTCCTGGAGCTGGGTGGGCACAAGTCCCACCCGGACTCGGTGCCCAGGGCAGGTGAGTGGCACCCTTCCCTCACACACCCATCCAGTGTGGCCAGGAGGGACAGCCTGGCAGAAAAAGTGTGGGCAAAGGAGGCAAAGGGCTGGGCCCTGGGTGCCCACACAGAGATCACCTTCCTGGCTCCCTGCCATAAAGCCTTAATCCACATTCTAGAAATTTCAAGACTTCTGATCGCACAGGTCAGCTCACAATCCCAGGAACTATAAGATTCAACTTTCCAAACAGCCTCTCCCAGAAAGGCACCCTAGGGAATACTCCGGAAACTTGCCACATGTCCTGATTTTTAGTCACCAGAATCCCCTGGGCCCTCAGTGTGTAAGTCCAGCCCTCCTAGATTCTTTCTTGACTTTTAATAGAGGCGCACAGGGAGATCAGAAGATGGGACAGATGTCAGGAAGTGGAGGGAATCCCCACCCTGGTGTGGGTGGAAATACCCTCAAGCAGCCAAAATGCACTTCCATCCAGTGATCTATATTTTCCCACCATTTCCTAACATCTTAGGGATCTTAAAGCACAGCCAATTCAAATAACTTTCTATCTCTACCAAATCAAAAGTATTTTCTGGGTAACAGGAATTGCTTGCTCAAAAGTTGATACCATTCCCAGAGACTTTCCTGGCGGTCCAGTGGTTAGGACTAGGTGCTTTCACAGCCGAGGACACAGGTTCAATCCCTGGTCAGGGAACTAGGATCCCAGAAGCCACAGACCCCCCCCTCCCAAAAAAAGAAAAAAAAGTAGATACAGTTCCTGTTGTTCAGAAAATTGCTTCCAATTGAATATGCTTTAAATACAGTTTTTAATATTAGGATATTACAACAGATACAAATAAATACACCCCAAAACAGTTGGTACAGTTGGTGAAGAATCTGCCTGCCAGTGCAGGAGACTTAAGAGACTCAAGTTCAATTCGTGGGTCAGGAAGATCCCTTGCAGAAAGAAATGGCAACTCACATCAGTATTCTTGTCTGGGAAATCCCATAGACAGAGGAGCCTGGCAGGCTGCAGTCCATGGGGTCACAGAAGGGTCGGACTCAATCAACTAAACATGCACACACACGAAAGCAATGAAAAGGAATTTGAATTTTAGGCACATGGACCACTTGGCACTGGGGGTTTCCTTGTAGGAGAAAGGCGACAAGAGGAGACCTAAAGGCACACATGGCAGTCCAGCTCCCTATGGTCCTGGGTACTGTACTAGGCGAGTCGTGGTACCTGTGAGCCTCGCTTTGCCCCTCTGGAGGAAAGGGGAACTGAGAAGACTTGCCTCGTTAGGTTGCTGTGAGGACTGCCTACTTATTTATGTCAAGCACCTGACACACAGTAGGTACTGTTTTGTGCCTTGTACCTGGCACACAGTAGGTGCTCTTGGAAGGTGCCAGCACCCTGACAGGCTGTGTCCTGTGATTCTAGTCAACAGTTTGGTTCCAGTGACCCTCTGGGCCATAGGGCACCTAAGCAGTTATTCTCATTTCATCCTGCATTTTGCATTTTAGATTTATAAAGGCAAGTGGAAAAAAAGAGAAATAAAACATCCTGGTACTAGTGGAAAGCAGCATGGGTCTGATGAAATCAGCAGAGCTGAGGCCACGGTGGGCACACCAGACAGGCCTGATGCACACTTTTAGCATCATTTGGGCACTTGCTTGTCTCGTCATTCAAAGGAAAGGGATAGGAACTCCCTGGTGGTCCAGTGGTTAAGATTCCAGTGTGGGTGCCTGGGTTCAATCCCTGGTCAGGGAACTAAGACCCCGCATGCTGCACAGCTCGGCCAAAAAAACCCCAAAAGGCAAAGGGAAAGGATGAAGTAAAGAACAGGTAGGAACTTTGGGAAGCAGATCTACATTGGCTAAAGATGTGGAGTCTCTGGGAGTCTAATATGTCCTCAAGATTCTTCTTAGCTTCCTCTGAACAGAGCCTCCTTTTAAGCCATGTGGGCCTGCTCACGACTCCACTCTGATCCGTACATACCCTCTGTCTCAAGTGACCAGGAAAAGCTGACTGAGTCCCATGTTGGGGCCAATAAGGCAGCCCGGGCACCTGGTAATACTATGAAATCCCATAGACAGAGGAGCCTGGCAGGCTGCAGTCCATGGGGTCACAGAAGGGTCGGACTCAATCAACTAAACATGCACACACACGAAAGCAATGAAAAGGAATTTGAATTTTAGGCACATGGACCACTTGGCACTGGGGGTTTCCTTGTAGGAGAAAGGCGACAAGAGGAGACCTAAAGGCACACATGGCAGTCCAGCTCCCTATGGTCCTGGGTACTGTACTAGGCGAGTCGTGGTACCTGTGAGCCTCGCTTTGCCCCTCTGGAGGAAAGGGGAACTGAGAAGACTTGCCTCGTTAGGTTGCTGTGAGGACTGCCTACTTATTTATGTCAAGCACCTGACACACAGTAGGTACTGTTTTGTGCCTTGTACCTGGCACACAGTAGGTGCTCTTGGAAGGTGCCAGCACCCTGACAGGCTGTGTCCTGTGATTCTAGTCAACAGTTTGGTTCCAGTGACCCTCTGGGCCATAGGGCACCTAAGCAGTTATTCTCATTTCATCCTGCATTTTGCATTTTAGATTTATAAAGGCAAGTGGAAAAAAAAAAAGAGAAATAAAACATCCTGGTACTAGTGGAAAGCAGCATGGGTCTGATGAAATCAGCAGAGCTGAGGCCACGGTGGGCACACCAGACAGGCCTGATGCACACTTTTAGCATCATTTGGGCACTTGCTTGTCTCGTCATTCAAAGGAAAGGGATAGGAACTCCCTGGTGGTCCAGTGGTTAAGATTCCAGTGTGGGTGCCTGGGTTCAATCCCTGGTCAGGGAACTAAGACCCCGCATGCTGCACAGCTCGGCCAAAAAAACCCCAAAAGGCAAAGGGAAAGGATGAAGTAAAGAACAGGTAGGAACTTTGGGAAGCAGATCTACATTGGCTAAAGATGTGGAGTCTCTGGGAGTCTAATATGTCCTCAAGATTCTTCTTAGCTTCCTCTGAACAGAGCCTCCTTTTAAGCCATGTGGGCCTGCTCACGACTCCACTCTGATCCGTACATACCCTCTGTCTCAAGTGACCAGGAAAAGCTGACTGAGTCCCATGTTGGGGCCAATAAGGCAGCTAAAACAGGGCACCTGGTAATACTATGACCTCCCAGGGGTGCTCAGTCGCTTAGTTGTGTCTGACTATTTGTGGCCCCATGGAGTATAATATGCCAGGCTGTTTGCCATGGAATTTTCCAGGCAAGAATACTGGAGTGGGTTGCTACTTCCTACTCGAGAGCATCTTCCCAGCCCAGGGATGGAAGCTGAATCTCTTGCATCTCCCACACTGGCAGGCAGATTCTTACCTAGTGCCACCAGGGAAGCCTCCCCAGGGGTAGCAGGACCTAAACACAAATCTTATTATCCCACTGAGTTCCCACTGCCTCCTGTGCGGTAAGGACTGTTTTTATCCCCTTTGTTCAGAAGAGGAAGCAAGCTCCCGGAGGTAAACTGACTGGCATTTAATATTCCAGTCACACACAACCCTCCATTAGGACACAGTTCCACCTCCAAGACTGGGAGGGGACTCTTTCCACGTACCCCTTGGAGTTGCAGCTTGGGGCACCCTGGAGTTCACCCCTGCCCAAGGAAGGAGTCTGGGCCTCCATAACCCTAAGGGTGCAGTTCTTCCACTGGCCACTGCTCCTTCCATGACCTTCCCTGCCAGCCAGCTACACACCAAAGCAACAGGCCCCGGTTTAGCTGCAGCCTGCGGCTGATCCCTTGACGCTGTTTCTCTCACAGAGTCAGTGCGGCGCAGTGTATCGGAAGCAGCCCTGACCCAGCTGGAGGGCCCACTGGGAACAGACTCCCTCAAGGGCCTGACACTGCATGACCCGAGTCTCACGGGCAGCTGTGACACATCGGACATCCCAGAGCTGTCGCTGTCAGCAGAGACACTCGGCCCCTCCACGCCCTCAGCCATCAACTTCTTACTTACGACCGAGGATGGATCTGAAGTGTCTGAGGCCAGAGAGGAGTTAAGCGACAAGGACAGAGTTCGAGGTGTGGGTGCAGCCTTCCCTGAGGGTTTCCACCCACGGCGCTGCAGCCAGGGTGCCATGCAGATGCCCCTCTGCTCGGTGCCCATCGTCAAGAATCCCTTCATGTCCCCGCTGCTGGCACCGGAGAGCATGCTGCAGACCCTGCCTCCTGTGCACATCGTGGTGAGAGCCAGGCTGGGAAGGTGAAGCTGGGCGGGCTGGAGTCAGGGGGAAGGGAGCGGAGTGTGGGAAAGGGAGGAAGCCTGGCCACAGGGAGAGGTGTGTGAGCAGGAGGGAAGGCCAGGCTGTTTGCCATGGAATTTTCCAGGCAAGAATACTGGAGTGGGTTGCTACTTCCTACTCGAGAGCATCTTCCCAGCCCAGGGATGGAAGCTGAATCTCTTGCATCTCCCACACTGGCAGGCAGATTCTTACCTAGTGCCACCAGGGAAGCCTCCCCAGGGGTAGCAGGACCTAAACACAAATCTTATTATCCCACTGAGTTCCCACTGCCTCCTGTGCGGTAAGGACTGTTTTTATCCCCTTTGTTCAGAAGAGGAAGCAAGCTCCCGGAGGTAAACTGACTGGCATTTAATATTCCAGTCACACACAACCCTCCATTAGGACACAGTTCCACCTCCAAGACTGGGAGGGGACTCTTTCCACGTACCCCTTGGAGTTGCAGCTTGGGGCACCCTGGAGTTCACCCGTGCCCAAGGAAGGAGTCTGGGCCTCCATAACCCTAAGGGTGCAGTTCTTCCACTGGCCACTGCTCCTTCCATGACCTTCCCTGCCAGCCAGCTACACACCAAAGCAACAGGCCCCGGTTTAGCTGCAGCCTGCGGCTGATCCCTTGACGCTGTTTCTCTCACAGAGTCAGTGCGGCGCAGTGTATCGGAAGCAGCCCTGACCCAGCTGGAGGGCCCACTGGGAACAGACTCCCTCAAGGGCCTGACACTGCATGACCCGAGTCTCACGGGCAGCTGTGACACATCGGACATCCCAGAGCTGTCGCTGTCAGCAGAGACACTCGGCCCCTCCACGCCCTCAGCCATCAACTTCTTACTTACGACCGAGGATGGATCTGAAGTGTCTGAGGCCAGAGAGGAGTTAAGCGACAAGGACAGAGTTCGAGGTGTGGGTGCAGCCTTCCCTGAGGGTTTCCACCCACGGCGCTGCAGCCAGGGTGCCATGCAGATGCCCCTCTGCTCGGTGCCCATCGTCAAGAATCCCTTCATGTCCCCGCTGCTGGCACCGGAGAGCATGCTGCAGACCCTGCCTCCTGTGCACATCGTGGTGAGAGCCAGGCTGGGAAGGTGAAGCTGGGCGGGCTGGAGTCAGGGGGAAGGGAGCGGAGTGTGGGGAAAGGGAGGAAGCCTGGCCACAGGGAGAGGTGTGTGAGCAGGAGGGAAGGCCTAGCAACTGGTAGACTGAGGGAGTCAGAGTGGCCAGCTGTTTTTTGGCAATTCTGTAGAGATCAAGGGGCAGGCGCTAGGCTTGGAGAATTGAGGAAGGGGAAAAGAGAGCGTGGGTCTCTGGGGGCAAGGGAGAGGCTAGACAGAGGCCACTTAGACTCATTCTGTGTCTTGCCTCTGTCCTCCCCCGCGTCTGCGCATTTCCGTGTCCCGACCCTGTGCCCCACCCCCGCCGTCCCGCAGGCCTGCGCACTGGACCCCATGCTGGACGACTCGGTCATGTTCGCGCGGCGGCTCCGTGGCCTGGGACAGCCCGTGACGCTGCGTGTAGTGGAGGACCTGCCGCACGGCTTCCTGAGCCTGGCGGCGCTCTGCCAGGAGACCCGGCAGGCCGCCGCACTGTGCGTGGAGCGCATCCGCCTCATCCTCAATCTGCCCGGTCCACCAGTCTGAAACGAGGCACGGAGCCCGGCCACGCGGGGTGAGGCGGGGCTGCAGCGGGCGACACTAAAGGCTTCTTCACCCACCTGTGCAGGGCTCCATGGTGAATGCGCCTTGGGGAAGGGTGGCAGGGACCCCAGCCCGGGGCTTCCGGCCCATCTAGGCCTTCCCTCCGGCTGGGCGGAAGGAGGCGGGCTGTGCCTTAAGTCGAGGGTATGGCAACGGGGCAGCGCTGGGGGTTCCCTAAAACTAAGACCCTGCCCTAGGGGAGGAGGGCGTACACAAACCAGGCTCCGGGACAGCTGGACCTGCACTCCACCACTGCCTTCTACTGCTGCTGTGACCAATGCAGGGTGGGCCTGGCCCGACCTTGCAGGTCGATTTGCTTTGTTGTTTTGGTAAATAAAAGTATTTAACTAGTTTGGCCTCTGGCAAAACTATTTAATTAGTTTGGCCTCTGGCAAATAGATAGGCTTCCCAGGTGGCTTAGTGGTAAGGAATTCACCTGCCAATGCAGAGACACAAGGCACTCAGGTCCAATTCCTGGGTCCGGAAGATCCCCTGGAGAAGGAAATGGCAACCCGCTCCAGCATTCTTGCCTGGGAAATGCCATGGACAAAGGAGCCTGGCAGGCTATATAGTCCATGGGGTGGCAAGACTTAGCGACGAGGCAAGACAAGGCAGCCACTGAACTGGCAAATAGAGTGCAGATGGGGTTGCCCACCAGGGGGCAGCATCGGAAGTCAAGAACTTGTCACTGGTTAGCAGATAGAAGGGTCCTGAAGAAGGAGCAACGGTGCCAGCCTGGATTCTTGAGAACAGAAGGCCCCTACTAACATAGACCCACCTCCCCTGCAGACCTACCTTGGCACTGTGCCAGACGGCTGGCCTCTCAGCTTCTCCCCTCTACAAACCCAGCACCCACGAGGAAAAGAAAACCCAAACTCCCTGGAGAACTGGAGCAAAACAGGAACTCAGAAACAAACTGGTCACCTAAACACTGGGACCCAGGCTCTGCCAGCTGTGACACTTCCTCATGCCCTCACTCTATTCCAGGCCCTTGGTTTGGAGCAGATATTTCCAACCAGGGCCAGCCTGTGGGGAGGGACCCAGACACAGGCTGACGCTGTTCCCACAGGCCCCATCTGTGTTAGTCACGGGATCCTTCATAGAGGAGGTGAGCCCAGGAGAAGTAAGAGTTTGCTAAGGAGAAACATGCAAAGTTATGAGAGCTAGGGCTTCTGCTTGGCCAGAATTCAGGTGCAAAGTGGGGCGAGGTCTGAGGGGCCTACAGTGGTCAACAACAGATCCTGAAGAGCCTGGAATGCAATTTGGACTATAAATGAGGGGCAAGGGGAGTCCTAAATGGGCTTTGAGCCGGGGAAGTACAGGATCAGCTCAGGCATTACAAGAGCTTAGTGGGAGACTGGGGGACCAACTGAAAAGGGCAAGACCAAAGCCGTGGAGACACAGAGGCTGGGGACAGGGAGGACAAGCCCTGAGCTGAGGCAGAGGCCATGAAGGTGGGGAGTAGACGTCGGGGTGGAGCAGTTCCCAGGGCCATTACTGAGGCTGGATAAAGAAGACTTACTGAGGGTGGAGCAGAGGTTACAGGTGAGCAAGGGGATGAAGAGGACATTCAGGTCTGGACAGGGGAGCAGGTGGACAGTGAACTCTTCACTGAGAGGAGGCTCAGGGGTGTGCGAGGTAGGTGTGGTACCGAGGGTGGTTTTGCACACAGATCAAAAACAGAAACAGACTTACGGACAGAGAAAATAGACTTGGGGTCGCCAAGAGGAAGGAAGTGGGGGAGGAATGGAGTGGGAGCCTGGGGTCAGCGGATGTAAGCTAATATACATGGAATGAATAAACAACAAGGTCCTACTGTACAGCAGGGGTCCCCAGCCTCCGGGATCTCATGCCTTATGATCGGAGGTGGAGCGGATGTAATAACAGAAATAAAGTGCACAATAAATGTAATGCACTTGAGTTATCCTGAAACCATCCCCTGCCCCACTGTTGCGTGGAAAAATTGTCTTCCATGAAACCAGTCCCTGTTACCGAAAAGGCTGGGGACTGCTGCTGTACAGCACAGTATCCTATGATAAAGCAAGATGGAAAAAAATATAAAACTATATATATATATATATATATATATATATGAATCACTTTGCTGTATAGCAGAAATTAACACATTATAAATCAACTATACTTCAATTAAAGAAAAAAGTCTTCATGAGACAATCTTGGGGGACATCTAGGAGGCAGAAGGAGTCAAGAGAGGGAGATTTCTTCCTCTAGAAACCTTTTTCTGACCCACTAACCCCAAAAGACTCTGGACTCCCCTGCCTCTGCAAACCCTGCACATCAATGTATATAGGTCTGTCCTCCCACCTGATCTGGGCTCCTTAAGGGCAGGACCCAGGCCTGACTCATCTTGAGCATCACCACTGCCCAGCACAAAACTCAGCACACTGGAATCCTCAGGAAACTTTTCAAGTACCGGGTGGCTAAGTGTGACTGAACCAGTGTTAAGTGAGTGGCCATTTGAGGAAATCAGTGAGTGAGGTACTTAATGAGGGCAGGACGGACTGAACGCACACGTGCGCAGGAAGAGAATCAAGTTTAGGACTCGGGGAAGGGACAGGATGGATGAATTTCTGAGGCTACATCCAGCTCCCCGCTCCGCCTCCAGCTTCACCAAGGCTCACCGTTTCCGGTCCAAACAGGGTCCAGAATCCCAATACTGGCTGTGTTGTGAAGGGCTTACAGACTCGCAGAACCTGTCCACTCTAAAGCCGCTCCAGTGTCTGCAAAAACAAACCCCCAAATCAACAGAAAAAGCCTGGCTTCTCGGCAGCTTGGCCGGGCCAGCAGAGACTGTGCTATAGCTGTCTGACTTCGGCTCTGGTCCCCGCCTACTAGGAAACACGCCCTTTCCTGAGTGGTCCAGGGAGTTAGGAGGCGAAGTGTTTATTGGCTAGAAGATAGTGACTGACGTCATGCATAGCTTATCACAGCTCGACGTTGGAGGCCCGTGTCAGACACGCCTCAGACAGAAATGGGAGCTTGCTAAGGGCGTGGCCGACTGCGGAAGGATCTTGAGTGAGGTTTCTGGCTGTTTGTTGCTGGGCTGTTCGACCGCCTGATCCAGTCCTGAGGGAGGATGAGAGTCCGAACACCTTGGTCTTCAGGGGAACGGACTGAGGGGCCTAGACTTCGGCGTCTGAGGGAGGAAGAGGCTGAGCGTCTGGATTCCTGGATTTGAGGGAGAGGGGAGCTGGGACCCTGAAGAATAGTGCTGCAGATGCGGGGACTCCTGAATCTCCAGAATCATTGTCCTGCCCAAGGATCACAGATTTGGGGTTCAGGGTTTTATGCGGCTATGTACTGTGCTGGAACCAGGACTTGTCCCCAGGCGAGAGTTCTGGGTCCTGAAGTGGGGCTTGGACGAAAGATGAAGTGGAAAAACGTTTAGGGAAAGTCTTGGCCTGGATACTGCCCTTTACTTCATCCATGAAAGGGAAGCCAGGGGCGGGGCGGGTGCTATGCGCAAAACGAACCCAGCGCAAGAGAAGATTTGAAACTCATGTAGAAGCCAAGAGAAAAACACTGATACCAACTGAGAGATTAAAGTATTGAAAACAGTAAAAATAACAGAACTCATATAGAATTTACTGTGGCCCAGTGTCTGTGCTAAGCATTTTACATAATTATCTCATGTCTTCCTCTTAACAGCTCTAAGTGATCAGATTATTATTGTTGTTGTTCCCATTTCACAGGTGAGAAAATTGAGGTCTAGTGAGACAGACGCAGATCCTGATACAAAGAGACAGGAGGGGTGCAAAACACAGATGGGGATAAACAGATAATGACAAACAGGCCCAGAGAGAGGGGGAAAGGTACAGAGTGAAAAAAGGAGAGGGACTGAGAGCTGGGACCCCTGGGGTGGGGATGGGGTGGGGACTGGGACTTCTCGGCAGCTTGGCCGGGCCAGCAGAGACTGTGCTATAGCTGTCTGACTTCGGCTCTGGTCCCCGCCTACTAGGAAACACGCCCTTTCCTGAGTGGTCCAGGGAGTTAGGAGGCGAAGTGTTTATTGGCTAGAAGATAGTGACTGACGTCATGCATAGCTTATCACAGCTCGACGTTGGAGGCCCGTGTCAGACACGCCTCAGACAGAAATGGGAGCTTGCTAAGGGCGTGGCCGACTGCGGAAGGATCTTGAGTGAGGTTTCTGGCTGTTTGTTGCTGGGCTGTTCGACCGCCTGATCCAGTCCTGAGGGAGGATGAGAGTCCGAACACCTTGGTCTTCAGGGGAACGGACTGAGGGGCCTAGACTTCGGCGTCTGAGGGAGGAAGAGGCTGAGCGTCTGGATTCCTGGATTTGAGGGAGAGGGGAGCTGGGACCCTGAAGAATAGTGCTGCAGATGCGGGGACTTATGAATCTCCAGAGTCATTGTCCTGCCCGAGGATCACAGATTTGGGGTTCAGGGTTTTATGCGCTATGTACTGTGCTGGAACCAGGACTTGTCCCCAGGCGAGAGTTCTGGGTCCTGAAGTGGGGCTTGGACGAAAGATGAAGTGGAAAAACGTTTAGGGAAAGTCTTGGCCTGGATACTGCCCTTTACTTCATCCATGAAAGGGAAGCCAGGGGCGGGGCGGGTGCTATGCGCAAAACGAACCCAGCGCAAGAGAAGATTTGAAACTCATGTAGAAGCCAAGAGAAAAACACTGATACCAACTGAGAGATTAAAGTATTGAAAACAGTAAAAATAACAGAACTCATATAGAATTTACTGTGGCCCAGTGTCTGTGCTAAGCATTTTACATAATTATCTCATGTCTTCCTCTTAACAGCTCTAAGTGATCAGATTATTATTGTTGTTGTTCCCATTTCACAGGTGAGAAAATTGAGGTCTAGTGAGACAGACGCAGATCCTGATACAAAGAGACAGGAGGGGTGCAAAACACAGATGGGGATAAACAGATAATGACAAACAGGCCCAGAGAGAGGGGGAAAGGTACAGAGTGAAAAAAGGAGAGGGACTGAGAGCTGGGACCCCTGGGGGTGGGGATGGGGGTGGGGACTGGGACTCCTGGGGCTTGGGAAAGAGAGAATGAGGGATGGGGACTCCCAGATATTTCCTCAACATTGAGAAACCACCCTTCTCACTCTGGGCGTTGGACCTGATTGGGGTCGAAAATAGTCATTAGGAAGGTATAGGTGGGTCATTATTCTATTAGGAGATGATAAAAGGGATTCATGGGGTGTCCCTGGTCTGGGAGGATCCTTACCCCCCCACCTCCTCGGCCTATGTTCTTTGATCTGGATAGATCAACCTCAGGGAGGATCAGAGAGGGGCATCGTCCCTCGCCATCACTGGATCTCCATTACTCACAACTGTCATTGAGGCCCACTGTGGACACAGGTGGGCCACCCTAGGGCAGCGAAAGCTTTCCTGGTGGGTCTTCATCCCTCTGGGCATCTCCAAGCTCCCCCAGGCCTTGAACCAATGTCTGCCAGAGGTCCCGGCACATTGCAGGCGCTCAGCAAATGCTCGTGGAATAGAGACAAACAACCACCTCTCTGCACAGCTCTTCCTCTGTCCCCATCCGCCATCTCTGTTTTTCCATCGTCTTCTTTCTCATTCCCACCCAGACCTCATCTATTTCCTCCCTCCTTCCTTTTCACCCTGATGTTTCTCCTAAAGTCGCTGAGCCCACCATCCCCAATAGAGAGAAACTACAGCCAACTACATGGGCAGGTGGATTCTTTACCCTGAGCCATGGGTTCAGTCTCTGGTTAGGGAAGGTTCCACATGCTGCGGAACAGCTGAGCCCATGCACTGTAATGACTGAGCCCATGCTCGAGAACCTGGGGACTGCAACTACTGAGCCACACGCCGCAGCTATTGAAGCCTGCAAGCCCTAAAGCCTGTGCTCCACAACAAGAGAAACCACTGCACCGAGAAGCCTTCAAACCACAACTAGAGACTAGCCCCCATTCTCCACAACTAGAAAAAAGCCCATGCAGCAACAAAGACTCAGCCTAGACAAAAATAAATTTTAAAATAAATAAATGATTTTTCAAAAAGTGTCTGAAAGAGGAGCTCTCAAGACTCCAAATACAAGAAAACCCTGGCGCCTCAGGAATGAAAGATCAGAACAAACATATCTTCACAATACCTGCTCACATGTACACCCACACAGGCAAAGAACCCATACACAGCACGTGCAAGTGCCTACAAACACAAAGAGGCACACAGTCATGGAGTCTCACTGACAACACCAGCAATATCCCATTCCACATGCAAAACAGACACCCCAGTTATGTGGTTATATGTCGTGTCACGGACAGGGCATTCATCCAATCCCTACTGAGCAAAGACTTGAAGTACCCCCACACCTAGAACATCATGTTCTTTGATCTGGATAGATCAACCTCAGGGAGGATCAGAGGGCATCGTCCCTCGCCATCACTGGATCTCCATTACTCACAACTGTCATTGAGGCCCACTGTGGACACAGGTGGGCCACCCTAGGGCAGCGAAGCTTTCCTGGTGGGTCTTCATCCCTCTGGGCATCTCCAAGCTCCCCCAGGCCTTGAACCAATGTCTGCCAGAGGTCCCGGCACATTGCAGGCGCTCAGCAAATGCTCGTGGAATAGAGACAAACAACCACCTCTCTGCACAGCTCTTCCTCTGTCCCCATCCGCCATCTCTGTTTTTCCATCGTCTTCTTTCTCATTCCCACCCAGACCTCATCTATTTCCTCCCTCCTTCCTTTTCACCCTGATGTTTCTCCTAAAGTCGCTGAGCCCACCATCCCCAATAGAGAGAAACTACAGCCAACTACATGGGCAGGTGGATTCTTTACCCTGAGCCATGGGTTCAGTCTCTGGTTAGGGAAGGTTCCACATGCTGCGGAACAGCTGAGCCCATGCACTGTAATGACTGAGCCCATGCTCGAGAACCTGGGGACTGCAACTACTGAGCCACACGCAGCTATTGAAGCCTGCAAGCCCTAAAGCCTGTGCTCCACAACAAGAGAAACCACTGCACCGAGAAGCCTTCAAACCACAACTAGAGACTAGCCCCCATTCTCCACAACTAGAAAAAAGCCCATGCAGCAACAAAGACTCAGCCTAGACAAAAATAAATTTTAAAATAAATAAATGATTTTTCAAAAAGTGTCTGAAAGAGGAGCTCTCAAGACTCCAAATACAAGAAAACCCTGGCGCCTCAGGAATGAAAGATCAGAACAAACATATCTTCACAATACCTGCTCACATGTACACCCACACAGGCAAAGAACCCATACACAGCACGTGCAAGTGCCTACAAACACAAAGAGGCACACAGTCATGGAGTCTCACTGACAACACCAGCAATATCCCATTCCACATGCAAAACAGACACCCCAGTTATGTGGTTATATGTCGTGTCACGGACAGGGCATTCATCCAATCCCTACTGAGCAAAGACTTGGTTTTTACACTATTGTACCCCCCACACCTAGAACATCACCATCATCATCCTCATAAATACAAAAATGTTTCCTATGGGCCAGGTGCAATTCTTTACATGGATTAACTTATTTAATCCTCTCAGCAACTACACAACAATCCATTTTGTAGATGAGAAAACTGAGGTCAGGGAAGTTGAGTGGTTTGCCCAAGGTTTCACAGCCATTTAGAAGCCATCAAGATTTGAACTAAGGTTTTCTGGCTCTGGAGTCCAGCACACAAAGCTACCATTCAAAAAAATACTTTCTGGCCCTCCAGGTGGCTCAAGTGGTAACCTGTATCACTTGCCAATGCAGAAGATACAGGTTCAGTCTCGAATGCAGGAAGATCCTACGTGCCATGGAGCAACTAAACCTGGGCACCTGAGCTATCGCGCCTGTGTTTTAGAGCCCGGGAACCACAGCTACTGAGCCCACTTGCCCTAGAGCTCTGTGCTCCACAACAAGGGAAACCACTACAATGAGAAGCCCACACAGCATAACTAGAGAGCAGTTCCTGCTCACCGCAACTGGAGAAAAGCCTACACAGCAACGAAGACCTTACACAGCCAAAAGTAAGTGTTAAAAAAAAAAATTCCTGCCTTAACCTAGTCAGAATTACAGAAACTGGACAACTGAGACCACACCCAAACACAGGTGCACAGTAGGGAGACTCACAGGAGGGTCATACAGACACGAAAATAGAAAAGACCTCCTCATGCGTCACACCCTAGGGCACAGGAACATGCAAAGAGAAACACATCGGGACAATCTCTACACAGAAGCAACAGCATCCAGAGAGGCACACACCACACGACAGAGGTACAACACACCCAAACCCAGACTCAGTGACGCACCCAGAGCGCCCTGAGTCCCTCCTGTTCTGCTCCCAGCCCCACTGGGCTGGCCCTCGAGGAAGCAGCAGTCTCAGGATGGGATGGGGGCCACCTCACTTGCCTGCTCAACCAGACCGGTTCCACCAGAGCCATGGGTGGCACCACCCGCCTTATGAAACCCACGTTGGGCAACTGGACCCTGACCTGGCCTGAACACCTGAATTCTGGGGAGAAAGAGGCTAGGAGCCTAGGTTCTGAAGGAGTAGGGACTGGGTACCCCATTCATGGTTCTAAGGGAGGGAAGGAAGGCAAGTGGGACCTGGACTCTGAGGAGGAATTCCTGTGTACTGGGGAAAGAGGGGCCCAGGGAATTGGATCCTTCCCTCTCCTTTTTTAATTCTACCTATTTATTGCTACCAACCCATCTCCCTCCACTCTCCTCATGTGTGCATGCTCAGTCATATGACCCCTTGAACTGAAGCCCAGCAGGCTCTTCTGTTCATGGAATTTTCCAGGCAAGAATACTGGAATGGGTTGCTATTTCCTTTGCCATGGATTCCCTTCTTTGAAAGTGAGTTTCCAGATTTAGCAAATAAAAATACTGGAAACCAAGTTAAATTGGAATATCAGATAAACAGCAAATACTGGGTTGGCCCAAAAGTTCAATCGGGTTTTTCCATAAGATGGTACAGAAAAACCCAAATGAATTTTTAGCCAGCCCAATACTTTTTAAAGAATAAGTATGTTCCATCGAGTACACTAGACATTGTTGCTGTTACTGTTTAGTCACTCAGTTGTATTCAACTCTTTATGACCCCATGGACTGTAGACTGCTAGGCTGCTCTGTCCATGGGATTTCCCAGACAAGAATACTGGAGCAGGTTGCCATTTCCTACTCCAAGGGATCTTCCTGGCCCAGGGATCAAACCTGAGTCTCCTGCTTGGCAGGCCAATGCTTTACCATTGAGCCACCTGGGAAGCCCCATACTGGACATGCATGTGTAAATCACTTCAATCATGTCCAACTCTTTGCAACCCTATGGACTATAGCCCAACAGGCTCCTCTGTCCATGGAATTCCCCAGGCAAGAATGCTGGAGTAGGGTGCCATGCCCTCCTCCAGGGAATCTTCCCAACCCAGGGATCAAACCCGTGTCTCTTATGTCTTCTGCATTGGCAGGCAGATTCTTTACCACTAGCGCCACCTGGGAAGCCCATATGGGACATGTACTAAAAAAATATTGTTTATCTGAAATTCTAATTTAACTGGGTATCCTGTATTTTATCTGGCAACCCCATTTGAGGGGGATATAGGCCAAGTGCCTGGAGACTCTGCCATGGTCACTCCTCAACCCCCAGCTCTCCCTGTCCTGCCCTCTGCCCTCCTCCTCACCCCTGAGCAGGCCACCTCACAGCTTCCCCAGTCCCGATTTCCTCATCTACATGAGTTGCTGTATCTAATTGGGGCCCTGGGCTATGTAAGAGCTGGAAGAGGAAACATGAGGACAACTCAGGTTGTCATTTTGGGAGCCCTAGGATCTGACCCTGACTGAGTCACCTGCAGCCCATGGTCTGGGCTGCTGGGGGAGGGGGCCCTGTGGCTACCTCCATGGGGCAGGTCTCAAGATGGGGAGAGACAGGAGGCAGAGACTCCAGGATAAGGGCAGTGAGACACAGAACTTGGGAGGAGGGACTCAGCGATGAGAAGAAATTGGGAAACACATCTGCTGAGATGAGCAAAGAAAGAAAGGAGAGGTCCAAATCCAGAGAGACAATGATACAGAGATGGGGGCTCAGAGTGGGAAGCAGATGTTTCCCAGATATTTGCGTTCACAGACCAAGTGATGGAGACAACAGGCAAGATGTTGGGTTCTGCCTTAGGTCTGGGACAAGGACAGCAAGTCGTCTGGGTGGGGCCAGGAGACCAAGGCTTGGGGCAAAGTGGGACCCCAGACCAGCAGGGTAATACACCTCATCACCCCATACTCATATTCAGTATGGTGACAACACCACCCTTTCTGCAGCTAACACCCCGATTTTCCGGTGCCTCCTACATTTTTTGGGAAAGACACCCATGCTGGAAACCCCACCCCACCCACCCAGCTCTAATTCTGCTTCCTTCACTGAGTCACCTCCAACCCCGCCAGACCTGTTGAGGGGAGACGTTTGGGTGACTCAGGCATCCAGGCCCCCAGTTCTTTCATCTTCTAGGAAACCAGCAGTCTGAGCCTCACAGGACCCCTACTCCACTCAGGGACGCAACCTAGCTTAGCCTTGAGAGTCGGGACCCAGCGCTTCTCCCTCAGGCCCAGGAATCCTGGCCTTTTTATTCTTATTGGCAGGCAGATTCTTTACCACTAGCGCCACCTGGGAAGCCCATATGGGACATGTACTAAAAAAATATTGTTTATCTGAAATTCTAATTTAACTGGGTATCCTGTATTTTATCTGGCAACCCCATTTGAGGGGGATATAGGCCAAGTGCCTGGAGACTCTGCCATGGTCACTCCTCAACCCCCAGCTCTCCCTGTCCTGCCCTCTGCCCTCCTCCTCACCCCTGAGCAGGCCACCTCACAGCTTCCCAGTCCCGATTTCCTCATCTACATGAGTTGCTGTATCTAATTGGGGCCCTGGGCTATGTAAGAGCTGGAAGAGGAAACATGAGGACAACTCAGGTTGTCATTTTGGGAGCCCTAGGATCTGACCCTGACTGAGTCACCTGCAGCCCATGGTCTGGGCTGCTGGGGGAGGGGGCCCTGTGGCTACCTCCATGGGGCAGGTCTCAAGATGGGGAGAGACAGGAGGCAGAGACTCCAGGATAAGGGCAGTGAGACACAGAACTTGGGAGGAGGGACTCAGCGATGAGAAGAAATTGGGAAACACATCTGCTGAGATGAGCAAAGAAAGAAAGGAGAGGTCCAAATCCAGAGAGACAATGATACAGAGATGGGGGCTCAGAGTGGGAAGCAGATGTTTCCCAGATATTTGCGTTCACAGACCAAGTGATGGAGACAACAGGCAAGATGTTGGGTTCTGCCTTAGGTCTGGGACAAGGACAGCAAGTCGTCTGGGTGGGGCCAGGAGACCAAGGCTTGGGGCAAAGTGGGACCCCAGACCAGCAGGGTAATACACCTCATCACCCCATACTCATATTCAGTATGGTGACAACACCACCCTTTCTGCAGCTAACACCCCGATTTTCCGGTGCCTCCTACATTTTTGGAATGACACCCATGCTGGAAACCCCACCCCACCCACCCAGCTCTAATTCTGCTTCCTTCACTGAGTCACCTCCAACCCCGCCAGACCTGTTGAGGGGAGACGTTTGGGTGACTCAGGCATCCAGGCCCCCAGTTCTTTCATCTTCTAGGAAACCAGCAGTCTGAGCCTCACAGGACCCCTACTCCACTCAGGGACGCAACCTAGCTTAGCCTTGAGAGTCGGGACCCCCAGCGCCCTTCTCCCTCAGGCCCAGGAATCCTGGCCCTCAATCCTCTTCTCTGTTTGGACTCAAGCATCCTAGACCACATGCAGCTCTTTCGGGAGCCACAGGTTTCTCAGTTCCCAGCCACCTCCCTTCCCAATTTGGAGTTGGGTGAGGTGTGTTTATTTACCATGGTTCCAGCATGGGTCACCCCCTCCCAAACACACTGGCCCCTCCATGTGCCTGGTGGCCCTGAATGAGAGGACGAAGCCTCGCCTCCCTGGGAAGCAGGGGCCTCACTAAGGGTGGTGGGAGAGCTCCGAGATGGGGTGCCCACTCTGCATGCCGGCCTTTCTCCTCTCCCTCTGTCCCTTCCCTCAAAGCCATGGGTCGTGGGTCAGTCAGTGGCTGGCATCACCACTCACCTGACCTTGCTTCTCTTCTGAATCTGTCGCCCCCTTTTTTGTTATTTTCTCCCCAGAGGTCTGTTCCTCTCTGTCCCAGCACCTCTTTCTCTATCTCTCTGTGTCTTCTCATCTCTCTGCAGCTCTCTGAAGCTCCTTGTCTCTCTTTCCCCTTTGGGCTTCTCCTGCTGTCTTTGTCTCCTATCCCCTCCCCATCTCTCTTTCTCCCTCTCTTTGGTCTCTGGACAGCTGTGCCACTGGTACTTCCTCTCTGCTCTCCCTCTCCAACCCTCTGTCTCTCTGTCCACATCTCTTTAGACCTCTACTCCCAGCTCCTCACTCTTGGAGTCCCCCTCTCCGAAGATTTCCTTGGTCCTCTGAGGCCAAGTGGGAGGGCGAAATGGGGGATGAGGGATGGAGAGGAAGGGAGGGGAAGTCCCCATTGGGGAGAAGACAATCAGCCAGACCGGCTTGGCTCCCTGGGCATCTCTGTCAGAGCCCCGCCCAGCAGCCTGCCCTGTTATAAGCCGCTCAGGGCCCAGCTGTCATCCACACCTCTGTCTCCATCCTCGCCGTAGCAGTCCAGAAGGTAGGAGGATTCACCTGCAACCCTCTGCTCGGAGGTTGGTGCCTCTGCTCTGTTCTTCCTCCACCAAACTTCACATCTGTCTCCTTACATATCTTTGACTGTTCACCTCTCTCGACATTCCCTGTCTTTTGTATACCCACTGTGACCTCCCTCTTCTCAACCTGTTGGCTCTGGGTTGAATTTGGAAGTTCTGGGGCCCGGGACCCCCTCTGCTAACCCTCTTGGCTGGGCCATCAGGTGTGAGGTATGTATCTTCAGCTCCCTAAGCTTCAGGGTTCTGTCTGTGAAATGGGCTTGCCAGAAAAAAGGTACTGCGCAGGTGTGAGTCCTACTGGCAGTATCTCTGTAGGTACCAGCTTTGATCTCTCTCTCCCTTTGTCTCTGATTCTGCCTGTCTGTCTCTTGGTCATTCTCTCCAGCACTGCCTCTGGTATAAGGAGGGTCCTCTGGGGTCTGTCGGGCAGCTGTACAGAGATGGGCGAGTTTCTCGCCCCCCACCGCATAGATCCCTATCCCATTCTCTCCTAGCGGGCGAGCTCACTTGGCCTCTTTCTCTCAGCATCCTTACCCCTGAGAACCTAGCCCCCACCGCCCCTGCCCCTTGCCCTGACCTCCCTCAGTATCCAGCACCCCTTGGACAGACTCTGCCGCTGTCACCACCGCCACCTCTGCCGTCCCCAACGTCACCTCCTCAGTGCCAGCAAGATGCAGTTTGAGATGCATGACAACGTGAAAGGCAAAGGTGGGATCGCTGGATGGACCCCCAAACCTTCCAGTCCCCGGAACACGGCCACTTCCTTCCCCGGGCACCCTGGCTTCGAAGACAGACGGCGCCTGCTGGTACCCCAGAAGCCCCCAGACCTGGAGGAGGCAGCGGCACGTCTCGGCCCCGCCCACCTTCCCTAGATGTGCAGGATCCCCCACCTCACCCACCCCCGACTGACCCCGATGTTCAGGAAGCAGCAACCATGGGGACAGACTGGGGTGGCGATGCCCAGAAATGGCGGCAGGAGCGGGGGAGGCGCAATGGTGTCCCCTCGTTGGGCGGCCTGGTGGCCTTGCCCGGACTGCCCGGCAGAGGGAGGGACGACAGAGATGCGAGGGCCCGGGAGGTGCTGTGAGGCTGCCCTCTGACACACGCCCACCTCCTCCGCAGCCATGTCCTACCCAGTGACCAGTCAGCCCCAGTGCGCCAGTAGCTGCTACCAGTCCCAGCTCAGTGACTGGCACACCGGCCTCACGGACTGCTGCAACGACATGCCTGTCTGTGAGTGCCCCTCGCTCCCTCTCCAGACCGGGAAAGAGCGGGAGGGTCGCCCCAAGCCCCCTCCCTGCCCTATTCATCCCACTCTCTGCTCCCTGCCTTGGGCCCTGAATTCCCCTCCGACGGCTACACCGCCTAGGATACGGCTTCATCACCCTCTCCACGTCACCTGTGCACGCCTGACTCTTCCTCATGGCTCCACCTCCCTCTTTAAACCCTCTTTCCCTCGGACCCCTAATCTCAGGGACCTTCACTTGCCCCAACTCTCAATTGCCTCTGGGATCCTAACCCCGCGCGTCGCGGAACCCCGCCTCGCCCCTCCCCGAGGTGGATCCAGCCGGAGGCACCCAGTGGGCCCCGCCCTTAGCGCCCCGCGTCTGCTTCAGGTCTATGCGGCACTTTCGCCCCGCTGTGCCTCGCCTGCCGCATCTCCGACGACTTCGGTGAATGCTGCTGCACGCCCTACCTGCCCGGAGGCCTGCACTCCCTGCGCACCGGCATGCGCGAGCGCTACCACATCCAGGTGCGCGCGCGCGCGCGCATTCCCCCGGGACCCGCGGGAACCGAGGGCTGGGGATTGGCCTCCTGGGATGCCAAGTTAGGGCTGGCTGCTAACCTCTTTCTCCCACTCGCTAGGGCTCCATCGGGAAGGACTGGGCGGCCCTCACCTTTTGCTTGCCCTGCGCCCTCTGTCAGATGGCGCGGGAACTGAAGATCCGAGAGTAAAGAACTTTCCCACCCTACCCCACCCGCACCCTTCTCTGCCACCCGTGACTCCTGCCCTCCTCTGCCCTTTCCTGGGAGGTCCTACCCCTCCGCCCCAACCTGTCACCAAAAATGCATCCACAATAAAAACCTGAAAACCAACTCCGCCTACATCTCTTTTTTTTTTTCCCAGGGAAGGAATCTGGGTGGAGAAGGAGGTTTGGTGAGGGAGGCGGGGACACAGGGAAGATGCCTAGGTGTGAGCGGTGTTACAGCGTCAGATGCTTGACCCTGATCTGCTGCGTAGAACAAGGGCAAGTCTCTTCCCTCACTAAGCCAGGGAGTCCTCGCTTACAAAGGAAAACCACTAGCTCCTTAGCTGCCGACCTGAAGCTCTGCCCAGAGTCTGAAAAGAAGCAAACCCAGAAAAGCTGTATGGCAACCATGCAGGCACTAACCCTTGCTCGAAAACATTTAGGAGTCGCCCCCTTGCTCACTCATTGCTTATGGACTCTTGGTCTACATACAGTGCTAACAGATTTGAAGGTTCTTTGTCTTCAAAGCACAGAACTGTCAGGGTTAAAGCTCTCTAGAGCTGAAAGGAACACTCAAGGATTATCCAATTCAATCTACTCTCTTTATTGCAAAAACAACTAGCAGCTTAGAAAATGTTCAGGTTTCAAAACTGGACAGACCTGGGGCTCAACCTTGACTCTTGCCACTTCTGAGCTGTGTTATCTTAGTAAATCAATAAATCTTTCTGAGCCTCTTTTTCCTAACAAATTCTGTTGTTTCTACTTTCAGAACGTGTCTAGAGTCTCCCTTCTCCCCACTACTGCACCGAGTGGATCCAACCACAGTGGCTTCCTACTGAGCTCCCTGCCCTACCTCCAGCCTCTTGGTCTCTTCCCCACAGAGGAGCCCTGTGGACACCAGAAGTAAATCACATGCCTCCTGTGTTCAGAACCTCTGATGGTGACTCCTGCATGGAGGAAAAAGCTAGAGTCCTGGGACTTCCCTAGAGGTCCAGTGGTTAAGAATCTGCCTTCCAATGCAAGGGACATGGGTTCAAGCCTTGGTCGAGGAACTAAGATCACACAAGCCACAGAGTAACTAACCCCTTGAGCCATAACAAGTCACGGCTAAGATCTGACACAGATAAAAATAACAATAATAATAATAATAAAGTCAGAGCCCTCATGGTGACTCAGGGACCTGCACAATCGCCTCTTACCCACCCCTCCCCCCCCGCACCAGTGATCTTGCCTCCTCCTTATTCTCTTTATTCCACAGGAATCTCTTTGTTGCTTCTCTGAAATATTAGGCATGTGCCCATGTCAGGATCTTTACACTGATTGTTTCAGCAACTTGGAATTCTCTTTCCTCAGACATCCTTATGGTCCACTCCTTTGCTTCTGCTCAACATGTCATTGTAAGAGGCGAGGCCCTACCTGAGACTTCCCTGGTGGTCCAGTGGCTAAGACTTGGCGCTCCCAAGGCAGGGGGACCAGGTTCGATCCCTGGTTGGAAGACTAGACCCCGCATGCCACAACTAAAGAGCTCATGTGTTGCAACTAAGATCCAGAGAATGCAAACAAATAAGAATAAAATAAAGATGCATGCCAAGCACTGAGGACAGTGCTGGAGTGCTGCAGGTTCTCCTGAAGTCCCAAGGATGTCAGTGGCCATACATAGGATAGAACCCAGGTCCCTAGCCTCATGTGTCCACGCTTTCACTCACTTCACCATGAGCCTCTTGCGTTCAGGTATAAGGATACCAGGGAAGACCCGGTGAGGGACTGACATGGAGGAAGAAGGAACACACACCGTGGGGCACATGCACAGGGTCATCTGCATGGCAGTGATGAGGGCTGGGGGTGGTTCCGTCCCAGTAGAAAAATCCAGGCCAAGTGCAAACACTCTGTTTAGGAAGGCAAAGTCACAGGGTGACTGCAAGGAAGAGACCCTACCAAAGGGTCTGAGCACAACATGGAGTCTGGAAGAACCTTAGCTCCTTTCTGGCTATGTGCGATGACCAGTGACTCTGGGACTCCATAAGGCAGCATGTCCCACTGCTGGCTAGGAAATTCTGCCTTATCCTAGGCAGAAGCTGACCATTTTGAACACCTACTCCTAGAGATTGCTTTGCACTGAGCTTTCAGCCAGATCAACTGGCTGAGTGCAAAGTAATGCTGTCCCTCCTTGGGAGGTGGAAGAGCCGGATGATCCAGAAGGCGGGTGTAAGACTCCGAAGGTGTGGGTTCAAATGGCAGCTGTCACTCAACAGCTCAATAATGACCATGAGGTTCTGCTTTCTCACCTGCAAGTGGGGCTACGTGGCTCCTACTTCACACAATTGGTTGTTGGAAAGATCAAATGAAAAGATCAAGCAAGCCATTTAGCATTGATACTTAGTAACATAAGTTCATGGTCACGTCTTGGAGGTGTGACTATCAGTTCACAATGGCAAAAACATGTGTGGGCACAGTAATCAGTGAAAACTCCTTAAACTGTCCATCAAGCCTGAAAATATCATGATATTCACAGGCCACGACGGAGGCTCACTGGCCCCCTGAATCCAACACATTGCTGTGTCCTTGGCTAAGACTTGGCGCTCCCAAGGCAGGGGACCAGGTTCGATCCCGGGGCAGCCCCATGCCACAACTAAAGAGCTCATGTGTTGCAACTAAGATCCAGAGAATGCAAACAAATAAGAATAAAATAAAGATGCATGCCAAGCACTGAGGACAGTGCTGGAGTGCTGCAGGTTCTCCTGAAGTCCCAAGGATGTCAGTGGCCATACATAGGATAGAACCCAGGTCCCTAGCCTCATGTGTCCACGCTTTCACTCACTTCACCATGAGCCTCTTGCGTTCAGGTATAAGGATACCAGGGAAGACCCGGTGAGGGACTGACATGGAGGAAGAAGGAACACACACCGTGGGGCACATGCACAGGGTCATCTGCATGGCAGTGATGAGGGCTGGGGGTGGTTCCGTCCCAGTAGAAAAATCCAGGCCAAGTGCAAACACTCTGTTTAGGAAGGCAAAGTCACAGGGTGACTGCAAGGAAGAGACCCTACCAAAGGGTCTGAGCACAACATGGAGTCTGGAAGAACCTTAGCTCCTTTCTGGCTATGTGCGATGACCAGTGACTCTGGGACTCCATAAGGCAGCATGTCCCACTGCTGGCTAGGAAATTCTGCCTTATCCTAGGCAGAAGCTGACCATTTTGAACACCTACTCCTAGAGATTGCTTTGCACTGAGCTTTCAGCCAGATCAACTGGCTGAGTGCAAAGTAATGCTGTCCCTCCTTGGGAGGTGGAAGAGCCGGATGATCCAGAAGGCGGGTGTAAGACTCCGAAGGTGTGGGTTCAAATGGCAGCTGTCACTCAACAGCTCAATAATGACCATGAGGTTCTGCTTTCTCACCTGCAAGTGGGGCTACGTGGCTCCTACTTCACACAATTGGTTGTTGGAAAGATCAAATGAAAAGATCAAGCAAGCCATTTAGCATTGATACTTAGTAACATAAGTTCATGGTCACGTCTTGGAGGTGTGACTATCAGTTCACAATGGCAAAAACATGTGTGGGCACAGTAATCAGTGAAAACTCCTTAAACTGTCCATCAAGCCTGAAAATATCATGATATTCACAGGCCACGACGGAGGCTCACTGGCCCCCTGAATCCAACACATTGCTGTGTCCTTGGCTAAATATCAGAGGCAGCCAGTCTGTGCCTAGGGGCTGGGTTATGCAGAAAGTTTATAAAGTACATTTTTTTGTTTTTTAATTATTTTCGGCTGTGCTGGCTCTTCTCTGCTGTGGGGCTTCTAGTTATGTGCAGGCTTCTCATTATGGTGGCTTCTCTTGTTTCAGAGCACAGGCTCTAGAGCACACGGGCTTCAAGTTGCAGCATGTGGGCTCAGTAGTTGTACCTCCTGGGCTCTAGAGCACAGGCTCAATAGCAGTGGTATCAGGTTCAGTTGCTCCATGGCAGGTGGGCTCTTCCCAGATCAGAGACTGAACCTGCATTGGCAGGCTTAGCCTTTACCACTGAGCCATCAGAGGAGTCCCCATAAAGTATTCTGTTGAATGCTCCCAGCAAGACTCTCACACTGAGCCAGGTCCACCCCAATCCTGCCAGGAGAGATGGTGAGGAGCCAGGCTTGGGCCACATGGCTTGGAGGAGCGGGAAACCAACATTAAGACATTTATCCCATGAAACCAGCTCTCAGGTGATGATGGGTCACAGAGCCAAGCCAGCCCATCTCCTGTAGACAGCAATGGACACTGGGTCCTCCACACACTCTTTATTTGTTGCTTTTACTGCTCCCCCTTTTCCAATGGCCCCTGATAGGTACACAGGGAAGGGCCTCTTAGACCAAGGCCTCCAGCAGACAGGAAGACACAGGGTCCCGTTCCCCAAGGTCCAAAAACAGCTGGGAGATGGAGTCTTGGGAAAGAATGGAGTTCCCTGTTCAAGACAGTTAGGCCTGGGGGAGGGGGACGATCCTCAAGGGGCAGAAGGGCGCAGAAGTGCAAGGTGGCAGCTGGCGAGGGAAGGTCCTCGCAAGCCACCTTCAAGGCAGCATCTTCTGGGAAGAGAGCTGTTGGTTGAAAACTTGATCATTTCTATTCAGAAGTTTGGTATTCTCCCCTGATCCAACAGCCCCACCCTGCCTGCGGAGGCAACTCAGGCAGGCGCTTGGTCTCCTCACGTGCCCTCAGAGCGCAGTGACCCTGGCCCTGGCTCGCCAGGCTGCCTCACTTCTGGTGTCCTCTCAGCGGCTCCTCCTTCACCACCGAGCCAGTCCTCGCACTTGGCTCCCTCTGCCAAGACCCTCAGGGCGGCTCCGTGTCCCTGACTAAGGAGATGTCACTGAATGGGCTCTCAGGTCTAAAGGTGGCCTCCTCATCTCCCCCCACAGCCCCATCCTCACCAACAAGCCCACCATCCACCCACAGCGTGGGCCACAAACCCGGGCTTGGCCTGGCTCCTTCCCTCCCTCCCTCCGACGTCCACAACCCCATAACATCCCTCCACCTGCCACGGGCATCTGTCTCCGACTCCTCTCACGGCCTCTGCTCTGACCTGGCCCATCTCCTGTCGCCCCACTGCCTCTCTAGGCGTCTCTGGTCCATTCGCCACAAAGCTGAATGACTTCTTAAATACATCGGATCCTGTCATTCTCCCTCAGAAAACTGCCCAACAGCTTCCCAATACCCTGAGAATAAAAGCCCAAGCCCTCTCCGGGCCGCCCTGGGTGATCTGCCCCGCTGGATACCAACCCCACCTCCTCTTCACACCGGTACCCTGCCCAACACCCCGCCTGTCTACAGAGCCCCAGCCCATCTCCTGTAGACAGCAATGGACACTGGGTCCTCACACACTCTTTATTTGTTGCTTTTACTGCTCCCCCTTTTCCAATGGCCCCTGATAGGTACACAGGGAAGGGCCTCTTAGACCAAGGCCTCCAGCAGACAGGAAGACACAGGGTCCCGTTCCCCAAGGTCCAAAAACAGCTGGGAGATGGAGTCTTGGGAAAGAATGGAGTTCCCTGTTCAAGACAGTTAGGCCTGGGGGAGGGGGACGATCCTCAAGGGGCAGAAGGGCGCAGAAGTGCAAGGTGGCAGCTGGCGAGGGAAGGTCCTCGCAAGCCACCTTCAAGGCAGCATCTTCTGGGAAGAGAGCTGTTGGTTGAAAACTTGATCATTTCTATTCAGAAGTTTGGTATTCTCCCCTGATCCAACAGCCCCACCCTGCCTGCGGAGGCAACTCAGGCAGGCGCTTGGTCTCCTCACGTGCCCTCAGAGCGCAGTGACCCTGGCCCTGGCTCGCCAGGCTGCCTCACTTCTGGTGTCCTCTCAGCGGCTCCTCCTTCACCACCGAGCCAGTCCTCGCACTTGGCTCCCTCTGCCAAGACCCTCAGGGCGGCTCCGTGTCCCTGACTAAGGAGATGTCACTGAATGGGCTCTCAGGTCTAAAGGTGGCCTCCTCATCTCCCCCCACAGCCCCATCCTCACCAACAAGCCCACCATCCACCCACAGCGTGGGCCACAAACCCGGGCTTGGCCTGGCTCCTTCCCTCCCTCCCTCCGACGTCCACAACCCCATAACATCCCTCCACCTGCCACGGGCATCTGTCTCCGACTCCTCTCACGGCCTCTGCTCTGACCTGGCCCATCTCCTGTCGCCCCACTGCCTCTCTAGGCGTCTCTGGTCCATTCGCCACAAAGCTGAATGACTTCTTAAATACATCGGATCCTGTCATTCTCCCTCAGAAAACTGCCCAACAGCTTCCCAATACCCTGAGAATAAAAGCCCAAGCCCTCTCCGGGGCGCGCCGGCCCTGGGTGATCTGCCCCCCGCTGGATACCAACCCCACCTCCTCTTCACACTTGCTCAGGGTCACCTCGGCCAGCTTTTCCAGCCTTCCAGCAACATCACCTGCTTTCCGCCTCAGTCCCCAGTCCCTCCTGTCCCCTCTGCCTGGATACCACTTCCTGCAGCTCCTCCCACAGTCAGTTTCCTTCTTAGAGTCGAGCTCCACACCGTGAACAGACAAGCCCGAGGTCCCTCACAGCCACTTGCCGCTGCTCACTCATGTCCCGCGTCCTGTTCAGACACGCTCTTCCTCGTCAGTCGGTGCGCCGCTGTACGCGCGTGCACGCAACTCCCGTCACCGGGACCTAACTCTCGCGAGATCAGAGAACTTGGCTGTCTCGCTTCCCACTCCGCCCAGTGCCTCCAAAAGGTGCTTGCACATAGCAGGTATTCAATAAGTAATTGCTGAATGCAGAACAAAGAAGGCTCTGTCTGGGGAGTCCCCCTCAGGGGAAGGAAACCGGAGGTCTCTGAGGACAAGTGTCCGGGTGGAGGGGCCCCAGGTCCGGGGCGAGCCCGTCAGGGCACTAGATGGCTGTGTGTCACAGGGACATGCTGGTGAGGTTGTCCTGGCTCAAGAGCCCCTTCCGGCCCCCACCAGCCCCGTGCCCACTGCCCCCGGCGCCCCCGCCGCCCCCACAGTACTCGTGCAGACGGTGCCGCAGCGTGACAAGGGCGGATCCCAGGCAGGCGCCGTTGGGAGCGTGGGGTCCACCAGGCAGCTGGAGCAGCAGCGTGGCCACACCGGCCATGCCATCCTCGGTGGGCTCCAGAGTGATAGGCCCGGCTCGCAGGCCAGCGGTGGTGGCGGGGATGGCCGGTGGGCAGCAGCCCCCTCCCATGGGTCCCCAGGGCCCACCGGCCCCCGTCAGCAGCAAGGGTGCCAAGAAAGGCTCGGAGCGGCGGAAGGCGGGTGGCGGGAGCCCAGCCGGCTTCCAGGTGGGGGCCGGGGCGGCAGGGTCCGGCGGGAAGCAGACGGTGACCTTGGCGAAGGGGCGGCTGGCCATCTTGGTCATCTCCTGCAGGTGCCGGCGCTGTTCCTGCCGCTGGTCGAGGGCCTGCTTGGCCTTCCAGAGGAGCACGCAGAGCGAGAGGAAGAGGAAGAAGCAGGAGAAGAAGACGGAGAAGAAGACAAACAGGTCGATGTGCGCCTGGTCCTGCCGGAAGAACAGCAGGCCCTGGGAGTCGGCTGAGCCGTTGGCACTGGGCTCGCTCGGGTCTCCCACACCCAGTAGGAGCAGGTAGAAGCGGCTGGACTTGAGGGTGTGGTGCTCGTGGGGGTAGGTGATGACCAGCCGGTCCCGCACACCACGGACCACCAGCACCGCCGACGGCTCTGTCACGGTAACATAGGTGATCAGGCCCCGGGGCCAGACCTCCCGCACTCGTGGCTCTGACGGGGTGACCTGCCCACCTCCTGCCCCGGGGACTCCCAGATCCCCAGGCCCCCGGGGCACGCCATCAGCAGGGGGTGGGGGCGGTGGGGGAGGCGGTGGCGGCTGGATGTGGACGGTGTGGACGCCAGTGTCTGGAGCCACGCGGACCACGAAGGTGTCATAGGAGGTGGAGACGTAAAGATCCACGGCGCCAAAGGTCACGTCCAGCGTCAGACGGATGTCCACATTGGTGAACTTGGGCTGCACGCCAAAGAGGACAGTGCGGCCGGGGCCCAGAGCCCGGCGCTTGGGCTCGTGGAAGCAGTTGGTCTGGGACGTGGGGTCCAGGCAGTACTCCTGCTCCACGGAGATGAGGCGGTAGCACTGCTGGCCCCCGAGCGGGCTCCCATGGAACGACTCGCGGCACTTGGCACACTGTGGGTGGGGCGGGACAACTCAGTGCCCAGCCCTCTGCCAAGGAGGACTGTGTTTTGTACCTGCTGATAAGCAGCCTGTGTTCCAGCGGCTTCTCGGGAGTGACCCCCGCCCTGGAATTCCCTGACACAGTGTGGACACCAACAGCGCCCTACACTCCAGCACTGTGGTTCCTGGCATCAGCCCTGCGACCACAGCACCCTGATGGCGAGGCCTCTCGAACTCGGAAGATGAAGAACTCTGCTGAATCCTGGCTCGACTGCCTCCCTAGCTGTGTGGCCTTGAACTAGTGACCTATCCTTGCCGAACTGGAGACTTCCTCTATACACGGGTAGCAAACACTGCTGAAATCACAGGCCCCACATGGGTGGGCCAGTGTGGCCCCTCTCTTTCTGGTTTGTAGTAGTAGTTAGGTCCTCCCTCGGGGTCTTTGTACTGGTTAAGCCTCTGCCTGGATCACTCTCCTGCTCCCCTCTTCCCCGTGTTTGAATGGCCATCAGGTCTTCACTCAAGCGTCACCTTCTTGCTGGGGCCTTCCTCGGCCACTGTATCTACCACTTCCACTCTCCAGACCCCCGAGCCCTCCTCTCTGCTCCATTTTCCTCCTCACTGCTCATCACTAACACTGCATGCCTGACTTACTCATTTGTTCATTGACGGATGCCTCCATGAGTTCCCTGAGGACAGAACATTTTGCCTCTTTTGTTCCCTACTGTGTCCAAGCAACTTGGACAGTGCCTGGTATAACTAGGTGCTCAATAAATGTGTGTGGAATGAATGAGTGGACGGGTAACAGCTGATGTGGACGGTGTGGACGCCAGTGTCTGGAGCCACGCGGACCACGAAGGTGTCATAGGAGGTGGAGACGTAAAGATCCACGGCGCCAAAGGTCACGTCCAGCGTCAGACGGATGTCCACATTGGTGAACTTGGGCTGCACGCCAAAGAGGACAGTGCGGCCGGGGCCCAGAGCCCGGCGCTTGGGCTCGTGGAAGCAGTTGGTCTGGGACGTGGGGTCCAGGCAGTACTCCTGCTCCACGGAGATGAGGCGGTAGCACTGCTGGCCCCCGAGCGGGCTCCCATGGAACGACTCGCGGCACTTGGCACACTGTGGGTGGGGCGGGACAACTCAGTGCCCAGCCCTCTGCCAAGGAGGACTGTGTTTTGTACCTGCTGATAAGCAGCCTGTGTTCCAGCGGCTTCTCGGGAGTGACCCCCGCCCTGGAATTCCCTGACACAGTGTGGACACCAACAGCGCCCTACACTCCAGCACTGTGGTTCCTGGCATCAGCCCTGCGACCACAGCACCCTGATGGCGAGGCCTCTCGAACTCGGAAGATGAAGAACTCTGCTGAATCCTGGCTCGACTGCCTCCCTAGCTGTGTGGCCTTGAACTAGTGACCTATCCTTGCCGAACTGGAGACTTCCTCTATACACGGGTAGCAAACACTGCTGAAATCACAGGCCCCACATGGGTGGGCCAGTGTGGCCTCTCTCTTTCTGGTTTGTAGTAGTAGTTAGGTCCTCCCTCGGGGTCTTTGTACTGGTTAAGCCTCTGCCTGGATCACTCTCCTGCTCCCCTCTTCCCCGTGTTTGAATGGCCATCAGGTCTTCACTCAAGCGTCACCTTCTTGCTGGGGCCTTCCTCGGCCACTGTATCTACCACTTCCACTCTCCAGACCCCCGAGCCCTCCTCTCTGCTCCATTTTCCTCCTCACTGCTCATCACTAACACTGCATGCCTGACTTACTCATTTGTTCATTGACGGATGCCTCCATGAGTTCCCTGAGGACAGAACATTTTGCCTCTTTTGTTCCCTACTGTGTCCAAGCAACTTGGACAGTGCCTGGTATAACTAGGTGCTCAATAAATGTGTGTGGAATGAATGAGTGGACGGGTAACAGCTGTTTCAATTCTTGCAGTTCAGTGCAGAAACCACTCAGTCTCTGGGATTGAGCAGGGTCAGTCCAAGCTCCAAACCCAACCGCCTCTCCGGGACAGGTCTCTATAAAGTCTCATTTTTCTCTTCTGCCCACAGCTCACCAAGACCCCAGCACAGCCTTCCTGAGCCTTCCAGGTCTATGCTGTCTCTGCTGTATCGACAGCATAGCTTCAGCTCAGTGGCAGGCACTCTCTACGAGGTAACTACCACTATTATCGAAAGCGAAAGAAACTGCTGTTTCAGGGCCTCCAACAGAGCTGCTGGAGGAGATCTGAATTCACCTCTGAAGCTGTCTGTTTGGACAAAGACCAACAGGCCTTTTGATTACACATCAGGAAAGCAAGACTTCTGGCCCTGGGTGAGACCAGTCCCAGGTCAGACAACTGGGTGGGTTTGGGACATGGACTGACCCCGGTCAACCCCAGAGACTGAGTGGTTTCTACTGGACTACAGGAATCAGATGAGCTGTGATCCACCCACTCATTCATCCCACACAGACTTACTGAGCACCTGGTCCTGGATGGAAATGTGAGGAGTCAGTAAGGCTTGTGAAGCTCTGTTGTCATTGTGGGTAGAGCTGAATCTTTGCTGATACATTTCTGTAGGTGGGTAGGGGAGGCTAAGGCAAGCAAGGGATTCCCTCTTCCTCCTGGAACTAGAGAGAAGATTGGTTGCAGGGAACAGCAGGAGTTGTACTCTAGGAAGAACATGGAATATCGCCTCTGTGGGAGATGAGCCTGCAACACGGTAATCAGCCAGGTGGTCAATATAGGGGCTCCACCAGCTGAAGAAAAGGGATATGGACTCAGGGGAATTTGCACATGGGTAAATGGCTTAGTGGTAAAGAATCCACCTGCCAATGCAGGAGACACAAGAGATGCAGGTTTGATCCCTGCATCGGGAAGATCCTCTGGAGAAAGAAATGGTGACCCACTCCAGTATTCTTGCCTGGGAAATACCATGGACAGAGGAGCCTGGTGGGCTACAGTCCACGGACATAACTTAGTGACTAAGCAACAACATTAGTAATAATAGGAGATCCCCTCTAGCCCCATGTGATCAGGTCGGGGCTGCCACTTGAGAGAAAACCTGCCCGAGAACGAAGCCAACACAGAGGAAAACAGAGTCAACATCTAGGGAAAGAAAGACTCCAGACTGCCTTGTGGAGCACCTGAATCTGCTCATTCCTGAAGACGGACTCCAGACCTAGTTTTGAGAGCCAACACATTTTCTTTGTTGCTCAAGCTACTATGAGATGAGTTTTCTGGCATTTGCCATCATTAAGTTGTGACTGTCTGTAATGAAGTCTTTCTCTAAGCCCCCCGGAAAAAGCCCCCCAAGAGGCTTTCTGGGTTCCCAGCATCAGCACCTAACACTGGGCCTCAGTCCCTCAAGCTGACCTTGATCCCCAGGACCACACATATGGGAACCATGTTGTCAGTCCTGCCTGGGCCAGGCGACCCCATCCCAGCTTGGACCTCTTCTGGGCATGGGCCCCTGACCCATAACCTACATCTCCAGCCGCACCTGGTATTTGTAGCAGTCTCGGCGGTCACTGGGGGAGCTGCCCTGGCACGTGCCCGTCTCTGTGTTGTTCTGACATGGGCAGGCTCTGTCCGTCCTGCAGGAGTCAGTAAGGCTTGTGAAGCTCTGTTGTCATTGTGGGTAGAGCTGAATCTTTGCTGATACATTTCTGTAGGTGGGTAGGGGAGGCTAAGGCAAGCAAGGGATTCCCTCTTCCTCCTGGAACTAGAGAGAAGATTGGTTGCAGGGAACAGCAGGAGTTGTACTCTAGGAAGAACATGGAATATCGCCTCTGTGGGAGATGAGCCTGCAACACGGTAATCAGCCAGGTGGTCAATATAGGGGCTCCACCAGCTGAAGAAAAGGGATATGGACTCAGGGGAATTTGCACATGGGTAAATGGCTTAGTGGTAAAGAATCCACCTGCCAATGCAGGAGACACAAGAGATGCAGGTTTGATCCCTGCATCGGGAAGATCCTCTGGAGAAAGAAATGGTGACCCACTCCAGTATTCTTGCCTGGGAAATACCATGGACAGAGGAGCCTGGTGGGCTACAGTCCACGGACATAACTTAGTGACTAAGCAACAACATTAGTAATAATAGGAGATCCCCTCTAGCCCCATGTGATCAGGTCGGGGCTGCCACTTGAGAGAAAACCTGCCCGAGCAAGCCAACACAGAGGAAAACAGAGTCAACATCTAGGGAAAGAAAGACTCCAGACTGCCTTGTGGAGCACCTGAATCTGCTCATTCCTGAAGACGGACTCCAGACCTAGTTTTGAGAGCCAACACATTTTCTTTGTTGCTCAAGCTACTATGAGATGAGTTTTCTGGCATTTGCCATCATTAAGTTGTGACTGTCTGTAATGAAGTCTTTCTCTAAGCCCCCCGGAAAAAGCCCCCCAAGAGGCTTTCTGGGTTCCCAGCATCAGCACCTAACACTGGGCCTCAGTCCCTCAAGCTGACCTTGATCCCCAGGACCACACATATGGGAACCATGTTGTCAGTCCTGCCTGGGCCAGGCGACCCCATCCCAGCTTGGACCTCTTCTGGGCATGGGCCCCTGACCCATAACCTACATCTCCAGCCGCACCTGGTATTTGTAGCAGTCTCGGCGGTCACTGGGGGAGCTGCCCTGGCACGTGCCCGTCTCTGTGTTGTTCTGACATGGGCAGCCTGTCCCGTCCTGCTCGTTACATGTGTCCGCGTGGCCATTACACTGGCACCTGTAGAGAGGGAAGGAGATGCGGGTGACAGAGGTCCCAGGGCCTACACGGGCCCGGCTGGATGCTGCCAACATGAACTCCAATCCGTGAGGCCAAAAGAGGAAACAGGCTCACAGAAGTCCAGCTGTTTGCCCCAAGGCTACAGAAGAGTTAGGATTACAGCCCAGGTTGGATGAACTCCAGGGTTTACAGACTATTAGAAGGAAGGGGGTAGAATGGAGAGGCTGCTTGAGGCCTCTCAGATCTCAGGGTCTTCTTTCTTTCTTTTTTTAATTATTTATCTATTTGGCTCCACTGGGTCTTAGTTGTGGCAGGTGGGGTTTAGTTCCCTGATCAGGGATCAAACCCAGGCTCCCTGCATTGGGAACACAGAATCTTAACCACTGGACTACCAGGAAAGTCCCCTTCATTTATTTTTAAATTAATTTTTTAGTTTTAATTTTTGGTTACTGTTAGGTTGGTAGGCTATTAAAGAGTTAACACTGCAGCTACAAACTCCACGGCCCTGAAGGGTCAGCAGCAAAGGGCCTGTTGCTGATCTGCTGATGCCTTGGAGTCTCTCAAGGCCAGCGATAAGGAGCTCGCCCTGGCCATGAAGATTGTCCACCAGGTGTGGAAAGTAACAAGAACTGCACACCCCCATGCCCACAGACAACTCAAGGACAGCCGACTCATCACTAATTTCCCGCTCAGTTTAAACAAAGACTTTGTTTCTGCGCCTGCTCTAAGAAATCCCCTCCCCTTTCTCTTTTTCCCCTTCTCCTTCCAAATAAAACCGCCTTGTCCCATCTCTGGGGCATGACTTCACTGGCCCACCTTTTGGACCTGTGGATCTCGCCCGGGAACTCTTCTCAAATAGGCTCTTTCCCTAACAGCTTGCTGTCCGTCATGTCTTTGCGACTCTTACAGCTACCCTGGGTCTTCGCTGTGGCACGTGGCTGTCTAGCTGCAGTGCACGGGCTTAGCTGCCCAGCAGTACGTGGTAGATCTTAGTTCTTGGACCAGCAATCAAACCCATGTCCCCTGCATCAAAAGGCAGATTCTTAACCACTGGGCAACCAGGCAAGTCCCAGGACCCTCTCTCTGCAATAGGAGTCTCCGCCAGGATTGTTCATAGCCCGCATTTCAGCACCAGCTTCTGAGGGGGAGGGCCTCATTCTCCCCAATCCCAGCTTCAGAGGAATCCCATCGTTGCCTGACTGAGGGCTAAGGACTGGGGAGAGGAGTCTGGCTCCCAGAGCTGTTCCTGTCGGGCAGGGCAGAGGTCCCCTCCACTTACTTGGTACACTTCCCGTCGAGGAGGAAGTAGCCGTGGAGGCAGCTCTCACACTTGTCCCCGTAGCGGTTATTCTGACAGCTGACACACAGCCTCGTCTTCACTGGGACCCTCCGTCACCCAGTTTTCGATCTGGCCAAGGAAGGACAGGGTGATCACAAAATGACACAGACCAGTCCCCTCTTCTCTCAGAGCCAGAAGTCCAGACCCCAGCAGCCTCCTCCCCTTGGAGCAGAAATCCAGACCCCGACACTTTTCTCCTTCAGACCCAGGAGCCCAGGACCCCAGCCTCTTTCACCTCATCTGGATCCAGCGAGTACTTCTCCGGTTCCCTCCTGGCCATCTCAAGCTCCTTCCTGGGATCTTTCCCCGTGGAAGGGTGCTGACTCACTAGGCCACCCCATGAAGTTTGTCCACCAGGTCTGGAAAGTAACAAGAACTGCACACCCCCATGCCCACAGACAACTCAAGGACAGCCGACTCATCACTAATTTCCCGCTCAGTTTAAACAAAGACTTTGTTTCTGCGCCTGCTCTAAGAAATCCCCTCCCCTTTCTCTTTTTCCCCTTCTCCTTCCAAATAAAACCGCCTTGTCCCATCTCTGGGGCATGACTTCACTGGCCCACCTTTTGGACCTGTGGATCTCGCCCGGGAACTCTTCTCAAATAGGCTCTTTCCCTAACAGCTTGCTGTCCGTCATGTCTTTGCGACTCTTACAGCTACCCTGGGTCTTCGCTGTGGCACGTGGCTGTCTAGCTGCAGTGCACGGGCTTAGCTGCCCAGCAGTACGTGGTAGATCTTAGTTCTTGGACCAGCAATCAAACCCATGTCCCCTGCATCAAAAGGCAGATTCTTAACCACTGGGCAACCAGGCAAGTCCCAGGACCCTCTCTCTGCAATAGGAGTCTCCGCCAGGATTGTTCATAGCCCGCATTTCAGCACCAGCTTCTGAGGGGGAGGGCCTCATTCTCCCCAATCCCAGCTTCAGAGGAATCCCATCGTTGCCTGACTGAGGGCTAAGGACTGGGGAGAGGAGTCTGGCTCCCAGAGCTGTTCCTGTCGGGCAGGGCAGAGGTCCCCTCCACTTACTTGGTACACTTCCCGTCGAGGAGGAAGTAGCCGTGGAGGCAGCTCTCACACTTGTCCCCGTAGCTGTTATTCTGACAGCTGACACACACAGCCTCGTCTTCACTGGGACCCTCCGTCACCCAGTTTTCGATCTGGCCAAGGAAGGACAGGGTGATCACAAAATGACACAGACCAGTCCCCTCTTCTCTCAGAGCCAGAAGTCCAGACCCCAGCAGCCTCCTCCTCCCTTGGAGCAGAAATCCAGACCCCCGACACTTTTCTCCTTCAGACCCAGGAGCCCAGGACCCCAGCCTCTTTCACCTCATCTGGATCCAGCGAGTACTTCTCCGGTTCCCTCCTGGCCATCTCAAGCTCCTTCCTGGAGACGCAGACGTGACTGTTGCCCCGACAGAAGGCGTGGCAGGGTCGGCAGATCCCACCCCCCACGGCTGAACCCACAAACAGTGGGAGGCATTGCTCACAGTGGCTGCCCTGAAACCAGGGAAAGAGCAGTCAGAGGAGGTGAAGGGTTCCAGGGGGTGAGAGTTGGGGGAGGTTCTGAGATCCCCGTGGGAGGGCAGCAGTGGCTCTGGCATTTGGCTTGGACCACCCAGCCTATCTACCATTTAGCCCTCTGCCTTCAAGTGCATACCTCAAGTGACAGGGGTCTCACTCCCTTTCAGTCCACACTGTTGAGCTCAGAAAGCCCTCCTGTACATGATCCCAAGTGTTCCTCCACAGGTTCATTCTCCCTGGCCCAGAGCTACCTCTGTCCCACTGTTCCTGGGCAGTCTCACTGTGACAGCCCCAGACGATGTCCTCCCTGTCCTCCCTGGGATGGGGCGATGCCCCCTCCTCCCTGTGTCGAGCACGCCGGGGCTTGGGACGAGGCTCAAGATGCCTGAGCACCGATGGAAGGCCAGCAGGGCCCGGGGGCCGGCCCTGAGGTCCCAGATGGCCACCTTGGTGTGGTTGTGGCAGAGCAGACACTGGTCGCGGGCCCCTACGCCGGCACACTCGCTGTGGCGGTTGCAGCGACACTCCGTGGAGCAGTTGCGGCCAACAAAGCCAAAGTGGCAGCGGCAGTGGTCGGGCTCCACGCAGGAGCCGTTCACGCAGCCCTGGGCGCACACAGGGCGGCACAGCCCCGTCACACTGTGGGGAAGAAGGGTGTCAGGAGGAAGTAGCCTCCCAGCCCCGTAGCTGTTATTCTGACAGCTGACACACAGCCTCGTCTTCACTGGGTGAAGTTTCGATCTGGCCAAGGAAGGACAGGGTGATCACAAAATGACACAGACCAGTCCCTCTTCTCTCAGAGCCAGAAGTCCAGACCCCAGCAGCCTCCTCCTCCTTGGAGCAGAAATCCAGACCCCCGACACTTTTCTCCTTCAGACCCAGGAGCCCAGGACCCCAGCCTCTTTCACCTCATCTGGATCCAGCGAGTACTTCTCCGGTTCCCTCCTGGCCATCTCAAGCTCCTTCCTGGAGACGCAGACGTGACTGTTGCCCCGACAGAAGGCGTGGCAGGGTCGGCAGATCCCACCCCCCACGGCTGAACCCACAAACAGTGGGAGGCATTGCTCACAGTGGCTGCCCTGAAACCAGGGAAAGAGCAGTCAGAGGAGGTGAAGGGTTCCAGGGGGTGAGAGTTGGGGGAGGTTCTGAGATCCCCGTGGGAGGGCAGCAGTGGCTCTGGCATTTGGCTTGGACCACCCAGCCTATCTACCATTTAGCCCTCTGCCTTCAAGTGCATACCTCAAGTGACAGGGGTCTCACTCCCTTTCAGTCCACACTGTTGAGCTCAGAAAGCCCTCCTGTACATGATCCCAAGTGTTCCTCCACAGGTTCATTCTCCCTGGCCCAGAGCTACCTCTGTCCCACTGTTCCTGGGCAGTCTCACTGTGACAGCCCCAGACGATGTCCTCCCTGTCCTCCCTGGGATGGGGCGATGCCCCCTCCTCCCTGTGTCGAGCACGCCGGGGCTTGGGACGAGGCTCAAGATGCCTGAGCACCGATGGAAGGCCAGCAGGGCCCGGGGGCCGGCCCTGAGGTCCCAGATGGCCACCTTGGTGTGGTTGTGGCAGAGCAGACACTGGTCGCGGGCCCCTACGCCGGCACACTCGCTGTGGCGGTTGCAGCGACACTCCGTGGAGCAGTTGCGGCCAACAAAGCCAAAGTGGCAGCGGCAGTGGTCGGGCTCCACGCAGGAGCCGTTCACGCAGCCCTGGGCGCACACAGGGCGGCACAGCCCCGTCACACTGTGGGGAAGAAGGGTGTCAGGGCAGGGTGCAGGCCACCCCCTCCCCAAGGCAGACCCAGCTGGCACCAGGGTCCTCAGGGCTCCTCAGAGCCCAGCCCCAACCCCCCACCCTCTTCTCTACTCGTCCTCCCCAGGTCTGCTCTATCACTGCCCATGCTGGATCCAGCACAGCTCTCCTTTGCGAGCGATGAGCCCTGTCCTGCGAACCCTATCAAGCCGTGGTACCAACCCTGCCCTCCACCACCTAGCCCCCGGCTCTCCCCACACCCTGGACTGTGCTTCCTTGTGTCCTGCTTGGATCCACGCCCATCCTTTACTGCTCTCCACAGGCTTTGCCGCCCCGTGGTCTGTCCGGCCCACCCGACGCCCCAGTCCAGCCAGGGCCTCACTTGTCCATGGTGTAGCCTGTCTTGCAGCTGCACTCATAGCCATGGGGCCGGTCGTGGCAGTTCTGGGTCTCATTGCAGTCGTGGTGCCCGTTGGCACACTCGTCCTCGGGAGGGCAGGACAGGAAGGCCCAGGAGGCCCCAGGGCGCCCACAGGTCAGCCCTGACGTGAGGACACCGGGCTTCACTGGGGGCCAGGTGCCTCCGTACCACCCACCCAGCCACCCGGCCTTGCTCCTACTTCCTCCCAAGCACCATCTCAGAGCCCCCAGCGCCCGCCAAGTGCTCCGCACCAACCCCCACAGCAGAGCCAGCCAGGGGCCGGCCCTGCTCACCCTAACCCCAGAGCCAACTCACCGTCCCGGGGGCCGCTGAGTCCACCCTCCAGGCAGCGGCCGCCCCCGTCCTGGCCCCCCCAGGTACACCAGCCACAGTGGGGGCGCCGCAGGCACAGGGCGCACTGGGTTGCCTGAGCACAGCCCAGGGAGCAGCTCTCAGGTCCGCGGAGCAGCCGCCCACAGCCTCCGGCCATACATCGCAAGGGCAGGTAGGAGGGGCTCAGACACTGCAGGGGGAGCACACGGCAGAGGAACAGGATCAAACACACATGTCCTGGGCAGCTTCCTGGGCTGCACCGTCTTCTCAGAGCTCTCACCCTGCTGGCCACAATCAGGTGGACCGAACGAACATCAGCTTGGGTCATCCCATTGTCCCTCCTCAGCAAGTGTAACTGAAGTTCAGATTGGAAGTCAGGCTAGGGACAGCTTGAAACTAGACTGTGTAGACTTGGTGTGGCCAGGCCGTTTAGATGAATAGTGACAGCAAATGAAGAGAATGGGGAAGGGCAAAGAAAGAGCAGAGGCAAGGCAAGGAAGCAGAGGTGAGCACCACACACTAAAGACAAGTGGAGAGACAGGCTCCATCTCCAGCACCTGCCTGCACTTTCTACCCAGCTTACCAGAGGCACCACTGTGTTGGTGAAGTGAGCCCCTTCTGCCACGTAGCTTGGGAGGCAGCTGTTTTTTTAATCAAAGAAAGGCTATGATCCCAGGTGGAAATAGAAACAAGATTCAGGAGAGAGGGTTGCAAGCCACCGTCTCTTAGGAAGACGGGAAAGGGACCTCCCTGGCAGTCCAGTGGTTAGGGCTTTGCACTTCTATTGCAGGGGCTATGGGTTTGATCCCCGATTGGGGACCTAAGATCCCTCATGTGGAGTGGCCAAATAAAAAAAAATTTTTTTAATTAAAAAAAGAAGAGGATAAACAACCATCAAGATCAACAACAAAAAAAAAAAAAAAAAAGAAGAAGAGGGCTTCCCTGGTGGTCCAGTGGGTAGAGAGTCTGCCTTGCAGTGCAAGGGGCATCAGTTCAAGGCCCGGAAAGATCCCACATGCCACAGAGCAGCTGGACTGGTGTGTCCAATTATGAGCCAGTGCTCTGGACAACACGTGCCCAGAGTCAGTGCTCTGCAATGAGAGAGGCCACTGCAATGGGAAGCCCACACGGGCCAAAGAATAAAGACAGATGAAAATGAATGGATAAAAAAAACCAAAAAGAGACCAAAATTAAAAAAAAAAAAAACAACTCATCATGATAAAAAAGAAAAAAGAAGAAGAACATGGGCCCAGCTGATGGGGCGCTAGAACCCCCTTGTCCTTGGCTGGGAGGAGGAGGGGTCTGTGGTCAGAGGCAGCCCAGCAGCTCATGTGCCATCACTTATTGTGTCCGGGGCCTCAAGACACAGTAAGCAGTGAGGTCAGGAACTTACCTCAGTGTATGAGAGCATTTTATTTACAGCTCAGGCCTTAAGTAAAGTACAAGAGGAAAGAGATTGGTCTAGGCCGGCTTGCTAGATGCACTTAAGGAGAAACAAAGCAATCATGCAGTCCTGAAATAGAAAACCCTGATTGCTGTGGCCGGAGCTCTGAGCCTGCTGCGGACGCCGCCGCTGATGAGCTGAGCCTGGCTGCGCCACCGGAGCCAGACTCTCCCCCAGGTCAGGTCTCCAGGTCTAAATTTAGTGCACCCCTTGGCAGACAGCGGGGTGATCTGGAAGGCGGCTAAGAGAACCCCAAGGCTCCAGGGTGCAGAGTGCCCTCTGCTGGGACCACCGTAGTGGCCCAAGCAATGCTGCCCTACACCATAAACTGCATCTCCTAGAACATAGGCAGGACCCCAGCCTGTCTGCTGACCAATGCCCAGTGCCTGGCAAACTGCCTGGCACGAGCATGGTGCTTGAGGAACAGTTTGGAAAAAGGAGAAAGGGAAGGAAGGAAGAAGCCAGCCAGCCAGTGGGGAAGACAGCACCCCATTGGCTGCCCCAGGCTCTGAGGCCAAAGTCATTCAGAAGACTTTGAATGACTGAAGGTTACAATGTCTGAGGGTTACATTATGGCTGCCCTTGAGCCACAGCACAACAGGTCTGGTCTGTGCACCCCGACCTGTTATATATGATCTGTAGGAGCGTGTTTTTGCTTTGTTTGTAATGTTTTGGGTATTTTTTTTGGCCACGAGGTATGTGGGATCATAGCTCCCCGACCAGGGTTCAAATACACCCCTGCACTGGAAAGTGAAGTCTCAACCATTGGACCGCCAGGGAAGTCCCCTTGATTTGTATTTCTAAAAACACCTGAGCCAACAACACTTTAACTTTTAACTGATTTTCCTAGACATCAGAAGACGTGGCAGCGGCCCTCTCACATTCCCACACTGCTCCGTGCTGTCGGCTCAGCCTCGCCACCATGCCCTCCCACCTCACAGCTCCTGAGCTGCCTGCAGGCTCTCTGGTGTTGTCCTCCAGTCCCTAGAATCCCAGTAAAGACGAATGATTCCAATCTCAGTCATATTTAGGGACAAGGTGTATCACCAGAAGGAGCCAGGCTTAGGAGACAGAGGCCTCCGCTTGTTAGAGGAGCCCCGACCGGGCCTCTGCTCTTCCAGCCACATTGAGGGCCCCCATGGGGAGCACCCTCCACCCCCAGCCCCTGCACTGACCCTCTTGGGGTGCCCAGACAGTGGGGATCCTCCCAGGGGGCGGGATGTGGGAGGTTACTGAGTTTTTACTGAAAAGCAGGCACTGCTCCTGGCTCTGAACACATTCCATTTAATGTGGACCACCTTCCTACAGGATCCAGTGTGGAGTGACACCAAATAGATTTGGACTTTGTCCCAGGTTCCTGGTAACAGAGAACCCCAAGGCTCCAGGGTGCAAGCTCTGCTGGGACCACCGTAGTGGCCCAAGCAATGCTGCCCTACACCATAAACTGCATCTCCTAGAACATAGGCAGGACCCCAGCCTGTCTGCTGACCAATGCCCAGTGCCTGGCAAACTGCCTGGCACGAGCATGGTGCTTGAGGAACAGTTTGGAAAAAGGAGAAAGGGAAGGAAGGAAGAAGCCAGCCAGCCAGTGGGGAAGACAGCACCCCATTGGCTGCCCCAGGCTCTGAGGCCAAAGTCATTCAGAAGACTTTGAATGACTGAAGGTTACAATGTCTGAGGGTTACATTATGGCTGCCCTTGAGCCACAGCACAACAGGTCTGGTCTGTGCACCCCGACCTGTTATATATGATCTGTAGGAGCGTGTTTTTGCTTTGTTTGTAATGTTTTGGGTATTTTTTTTGGCCACGAGGTATGTGGGATCATAGCTCCCCGACCAGGGTTCAAATACACCCCTGCACTGGAAAGTGAAGTCTCAACCATTGGACCGCCAGGGAAGTCCCCTTGATTTGTATTTCTAAAAACACCTGAGCCAACAACACTTTAACTTTTAACTGATTTTCCTAGACATCAGAAGACGTGGCAGCGGCCCTCTCACATTCCCACACTGCTCCGTGCTGTCGGCTCAGCCTCGCCACCATGCCCTCCCACCTCACAGCTCCTGAGCTGCCTGCAGGCTCTCTGGTGTTGTCCTCCAGTCCCTAGAATCCCAGTAAAGACGAATGATTCCAATCTCAGTCATATTTAGGGACAAGGTGTATCACCAGAAGGAGCCAGGCTTAGGAGACAGAGGCCTCCGCTTGTTAGAGGAGCCCCCCCGACAGGGCCTCTGCCCTTCCAGCCACATTGAGGGCCCCCATGGGGAGCACCCTCCACCCCCAGCCCCTGCACTGACCCTCTTGGGGTGCCCAGACAGTGGGGATCCTCCCAGGGGGCGGGATGTGGGAGGTTACTGAGTTTTTACTGAAAAGCAGGCACTGCTCCTGGCTCTGAACACATTCCATTTAATGTGGACCACCTTCCTACAGGATCCAGTGTGGAGTGACACCAAATAGATTTGGACTTTGTCCCAGGTTCCTGGTAACAAGCTACTAAAATGCACCAGGAGGGTTGGAGGGCGTAATTCCTGAGTAATATGGACGTCTTTTGTTATTTACAACGAACCCCTGAGTTAATACTAAGGGGATGACTTAGGGGAGACACCAGGAAAGCCAGTGATTAGACCCTCGCCCACCCACCAGGGGTCAGCATAGAGACTGAGCTCTGTGAAAACACTTGAACAGCGAGACTGAAGGACTTCCTAGAAGTCCAGGGGTTGGGATTCCTTGCTTCTAATGCAAGGGGCTCAGTTGAAACCTTGGGAACTGGTATCTTACATACCACATAGCATGCAGCACAGCCAAGAAAAAATACAGATAGATAGATAAATAAGATGAGATTCAGGGACTTTCCTGGCGATCCAGTGGTTAGGACGCTGGCTTTCCCTACTGTGGACACAGATTCAATCCCTGGTTGGGGAACTAAGATCCCACTAGACCTGTGGCATGGCCAAAAAAAATACACAAAAAGATAACAAACAAGACAAGGAAGGAAGAGATGTGGGAAGAAGAAATGGGAAGAAAGAGAAAGAGTGCCGGGAGCAGGCCCGAGGAGGTGGAGGAGGGCGTGGACAGAGGGAGTCACGGTGAGAAGGTGAGTGGGTGGGGAGGAGGGCCCGCACGGTACCTGCTGGAGGCTGCTGCTCCAGACGCAGTGCTGCCAGCCCCCGTCTGCGCCCTTGGAGTCCAGACAGGAGGTGCAGTTGGGCAGGAGGTGACAGGGGGTGGGGCAGGGCAGCGGAGGGGACGACTCCACCGGCATCATTGGAAGGTGTATCACCAGAAGGAGCCAGGCTAGGAGACAGAGGCCTCCGCTTGTTAGAGGAGCCCCGACAGGGCCTCTGCCCTTCCAGCCACATTGAGGGCCCCATGGGAGCACCTCCACCCCAGCCCCTGCACTGACCCTCTTGGGGTGCCCAGACAGTGGGGATCCTCCCAGGGGGCGGGATGTGGGAGGTTACTGAGTTTTTACTGAAAAGCAGGCACTGCTCCTGGCTCTGAACACATTCCATTTAATGTGGACCACCTTCCTACAGGATCCAGTGTGGAGTGACACCAAATAGATTTGGACTTTGTCCCAGGTTCCTGGTAACAAGCTACTAAAATGCACCAGGAGGGTTGGAGGGCGTAATTCCTGAGTAATATGGACGTCTTTTGTTATTTACAACGAACCCCTGAGTTAATACTAAGGGGATGACTTAGGGGAGACACCAGGAAAGCCAGTGATTAGACCCTCGCCCACCCACCAGGGGTCAGCATAGAGACTGAGCTCTGTGAAAACACTTGAACAGCGAGACTGAAGGACTTCCTAGAAGTCCAGGGGTTGGGATTCCTTGCTTCTAATGCAAGGGGCTCAGTTGAAACCTTGGGAACTGGTATCTTACATACCACATAGCATGCAGCACAGCCAAGAAAAAATACAGATAGATAGATAAATAAGATGAGATTCAGGGACTTTCCTGGCGATCCAGTGGTTAGGACGCTGGCTTTCCCTACTGTGGACACAGATTCAATCCCTGGTTGGGGAACTAAGATCCCACTAGACCTGTGGCATGGCCAAAAAAAATACACAAAAAGATAACAAACAAGACAAGGAAGGAAGAGATGTGGGAAGAAGAAATGGGAAGAAAGAGAAAGAGTGCCGGGAGCAGGCCCGAGGAGGTGGAGGAGGGCGTGGACAGAGGGAGTCACGGTGAGAAGGTGAGTGGGTGGGGAGGAGGGCCCGCACGGTACCTGCTGGAGGCTGCTGCTCCAGACGCAGTGCTGCCAGCCCCCGTCTGCGCCCTTGGAGTCCAGACAGGAGGTGCAGTTGGGCAGGAGGTGACAGGGGGTGGGGCAGGGCAGCGGAGGGGACGACTCCACCGGCATTGGAGACACGTTCAGCAGGGAGTGGCTGAAGCACGTCCAGTCGTAGGTGGGCTGCACTGAGAGGATGCGGCGGGTCTCCCCTGGGGTGTGGGGCACAGGGATTAGGAGTGACTCTGGGTCCCCAGCCCCCTCCCCTCTCTGCGACCATGTCCCCAAGTCCCGCGAGTCCCAGGGGCAGGCATCCAGGCCCTCCACAAACTCTCCTGGTGGGACCAGGCCTCGGCGCTCACCTGTCCTCTTGAACTGCCGCGTCCACATGCACTTGCCCTCCCGCGTGCACTGCTCACAGTCGGCCGCTCCGCACACGGCCTCAGAGCAGTTCCCAGCCCAGAAGACCTCGCGCTGGTTGATGCGACAGTCGTTCTCCGAGGTGCAGGACCCGTTGCGCCCAATGCAGGCGCCCTCAGGGCAGTTGGTACACCACTTACAGCGGGGAGCGGAGGCCTGGCGGGGGGATGCCGGCCCAGTGGGGTCATCAGGGACCCCAACATCCCTCCAGTCAGCTCCTGCCACCGGTTCCCAGATGAAGAGCCCATGGGGGTGCCTGAGACACACCCCCCACCCACACCCATCACTCACCTCTCCATCTCCAGGCTGCAGGGTCCGGGGATGGCGGGCCAGGCACTCGCTGCAGGTCCGAAGACGTCGACACTCCTCGGGAGAGTGGGGCATTGGGGAGCAGGGGGTGCCGCCGCAGCCCAGCCTGGGGAGGCAGGAGGCCTGGCTCATCACACTCAGTGGGGTTCCATCCTTCTTCCCCCCACCCCACCTATCTCCCGGTGCCTCCCAGACACTGGCCCACAGGTCCCACAGGTCCATCCCACACGGACCTCAGCACAGGCCACCCACACCTGCTCCTCCCCAGCTCGCGTGGTGATGGTCCCACGTCCACCCATCATCCCAGTCCGGAGACACTGGACAACACCCCATGTCCTCCTGGCCCTCCAGTCATAGAGGCCTCTGCCTCCTGAATTGCTCCCCGACCATCCTGTCTTCCCCCACCTCTGAAGCCCCCTGCCCAGTTCAGGCCTCCTCCTCTCAGGCCTCCACCTGCAGCCTCCCCTCACCACCCTCTCCTCCACAAGCCCACCCCTCCCCTCTCCTGCTCACACCTTCGATGACTCCCCATCACCCATTGTGGAGGCCCATAATCCCTAACTCAAAATCCTTGAAGGCACATACATTTTAGAACTTTCTAGGTTTTAGAAAGGCAGGGGGTTACCCCTATTACATAAGACTCCTAGCAGAGTCTAGGGGAGCAGCCTAAAAATCAGACCCTGTAATATTCTGTAGTAAACACAGTGATACATGTAATAGAAAAAAACAGAGCCCATTAGTAGCCTCATACCAGCGCAGGATAACTGCACAGTCAGTACTGTTTGTGCTAAACCCAGGACAGCGCTTTCAGCTTCCTGAGATGTCTGGATTCCCAAATGACAGACAAGGAGCCTCTGGAGCTGGATGAAGCCCAGTGCAACTGGGCCCTGGGAGCCCTCTCGGAGTGGACCCACCCACCTCTCTCCAGAGTCACTCTTCCCCAATTCAGATGGTTTCTAAAAGACACCAGATACACCCCACTTCCAAACCTCTGTGGTCTAAACTACTACTGGTCATCTCAGGCCCATTTCAGACTCAGCTGCCCCAGTCCATAAATAGGGAGCCCACCTCGGGCGCTCCCCAAGCCTGCCCAGCTTGTGATGAGCTGGTGTCCCGACCAGACAGTAACCCTCATGAGACCTCCCCCACAAGCTGGGCCCAGCACAGAACCCCTTTGGAGGGCACCAGTACCACCCACCCCTGTGCTGTCTCCATGGTTACCTATGAGCCTGGTCCCCAGACAGGCAGGCCCCATGGCACCAGGTACAGGCCCCGGTCTGATTACAAGCTTCAGGCGAGGGCAGCAAGCGGCAGGGGTCAGGGGGCAGGGTCAGGGCCAGCAGGCGGCCCAGGGCTACTCCCCCAAAGCCTCCTGAGATATACAGGCGACCCCCTACTGCCGCCACAGCATGGGCCACAGACTCCTCCATCGGGGGTCCCACGGAGGCTGGGCCTGGGGAGAGACAGAAAGTTCAGAGAAACAGCAGGAGATTCGAGGCAGAGACTCACACACAGGCGCCAGTCAGAAGGATGCTAAGCAGAGGCAGTCTAAGGAGAGCAGGGACAGACAAGGAAAGACAGAGAGAAGATAGAGATGACCCAATGGGACAAGGGAGTCAGATACAGATAGGAAGACAGAAGACAGGGGGGGCGGGGGAGAGATCTACAGAAAAAAAGGAACAGAAAGAGTGGAATAAGAACAGAGACAAGGGCTTCCCTGGTGGTCCAGTGGGTAAAGAGTCCACCTTGCAGTGTGAGGGGCACCGGTTCGATCCCTGGCCCGGGAAGATCCCATGTGCCACAGAACGGCTGGATTGGTGTGTCCAATTATGAGCCAGCGCTCTAGAACGCATGGGCCCAGAGCCGGTGCTCTGCACCGAGAGAGGCCACTGCAACGGGAGGTCCACACAGGCCAAAGAATAAGGATGGATGAAAATAAATACATAAATAAACCAATAAAAAGAGGCCAAAATTAAAAAAAGAGAGAGAGACAAATGTTGTGGAACCAGACCATGGTGATGGTTGAACAACATGGTGTGGGTATTGAATGTTGCTGAATTGTTGTTCATTTTACAGTGGCTAATTTCATTACATGAATTTCACCTAAATTTTAAATTTATTTTTTAAATGTATTTTTACTGGAATATAATTGCTTTACAATGTTGTGTTGATTTCTGCTGTACAATGATATGAACCAGCCACGTGTACACATATATCCCCTTCCTCTGGGACCTCCCTCCCATCCCATTGCACCCAACTAGGTCATCATGGAGCAACTAAATCTTTTTTAATCCTCAAAAAAATAAAGTCACAGAGTAGTGGGAAAGAGATTAAGAGCAAAAGAGAGTTAGAGACAGAAGGTCAGAGAGAGAAACAAAGGCAAACGGAGACAGGCCCAGAAACACATACATACACAACCAGTCACTTCCAACGACTGTCAGATGAAATGCAAAGGCAAGACACATGCCCTTGCCAGCCTATGAGCTGGAAGGAAACACCCTCGGGTACAACAGTCGTCTCCAGAGAATGGGATTATGGGGGATGTTTTTCTTCCTATTTTACAAATTATCTACCATGACTATCACGACTCCATAACCAGAATTTAAAACTTTCTTAAGAAAAAAAAAAAAAAGGAAGGAGGGCATCTCTGTAGGTGCCGAGGAGAGGACAGAGCTTTGCCTGAGGGTCTGAAGGGCCCACGTGACGTCCAGAGAGTGCAGAACAGGGGCAGAGCTGCCCCTGGTTGTCCAGGGCCTCCCAGGAGGGCGGCAGACTCACGGATAAGGTCGGGAAGGAGCCAGGTGTTGCAGTTGACCTGGTAGAGCAGCACATCGCTGCTGAACTCGTCAGGGTCCGAACGCCCCCCAAGGACCACCATGGTGTCCCCCAGCAAGGCCGAGGCATGGAAGAGTCGTGGCTGGGGCTGTTGGAGAGACACGTGGCAGGGTGGCGCATCAGAGCACGCAGTCCTCACTCTTTGTGTTCCCTCTCAGCCCACCTGCCATCCTAAATCTCCCCACACCCCAGCTCCCGCCTGCCAACCCAACCCTAACCTTCCTTGACTCTTACCTCCTTCCTCCAGGAAAGCTCTCTCATTCCTCAGAGCCACCCCTAGAGCCACCTCCTTTTCCTGAACCCACAGAACTCTCATGTCCCATGCTGTTCCCCAGGAAGCCAGCCTGGACGGCTAGAGGTAAACCCCATGTTTCTTGTGTGACCTCACCAGCTGGGCTGGGAGGTATCTTTCTGGGGCTTGTACGTCCATCTCCCTTGCAGTCCAGCCCCAAGAAGGGGCTCGGACACATGTTCGTGGATGGAAAATGCGGTTGTCTCTAAGCACACCTGGAATTTCCTGCTCTCCCTCACACTGTCTCCTTTGGCCTTAAAGGCAGAAGCACAAGGAACTTCAGCTCCTGGTTCCATGATGGTTGGGTGGGGGAGGATGGGGAGGGGCCTGTCCAGGCCACACCCAGTATGAGGCAGTGCAGGAATAGAACCCAGCCTCTGAGCTCCTGGTGGAGGATTCTTACCACCAGATAAGAAGCAGAAGGAGAGACCCGGGGGAACTGGAAAGGAGGCAGAGCAGGAATCCATGGTTGAGTCACTCCCTGGGCACTGGGAAAGGAGAGGGCCAACCCCCCTGCCCCTCCCCCTGACTCATCTGTCCAGCTCCCATTTCCTGACCTTTGCCCCCTGAGAAGGGGCCAACAGGCTCCCGGTGCGGTCAGGGCAGTGCAGAGTAGAGTTCAGGGACGGGGCCGCCAGCTCCACGTGGGCGGAAACCCCGAACACGTAGAGAGAGTGCAGAACAGGGGCAGAGCTGCCCCTGGTTGTCCAGGGCCTCCCAGGAGGGCGGCAGACTCACGGATAAGGTCGGGAAGGAGCCAGGTGTTGCAGTTGACCTGGTAGAGCAGCACATCGCTGCTGAACTCGTCAGGGTCCGAACGCCCCCCAAGGACCACCATGGTGTCCCCCAGCAAGGCCGAGGCATGGAAGAGTCGTGGCTGGGGCTGTTGGAGAGACACGTGGCAGGGTGGCGCATCAGAGCACGCAGTCCTCACTCTTTGTGTTCCCTCTCAGCCCACCTGCCATCCTAAATCTCCCCACACCCCAGCTCCCGCCTGCCAACCCAACCCTAACCTTCCTTGACTCTTACCTCCTTCCTCCAGGAAAGCTCTCTCATTCCTCAGAGCCACCCCTAGAGCCACCTCCTTTTCCTGAACCCACAGAACTCTCATGTCCCATGCTGTTCCCCAGGAAGCCAGCCTGGACGGCTAGAGGTAAACCCCATGTTTCTTGTGTGACCTCACCAGCTGGGCTGGGAGGTATCTTTCTGGGGCTTGTACGTCCATCTCCCTTGCAGTCCAGCCCCAAGAAGGGGCTCGGACACATGTTCGTGGATGGAAAATGCGGTTGTCTCTAAGCACACCTGGAATTTCCTGCTCTCCCTCACACTGTCTCCTTTGGCCTTAAAGGCAGAAGCACAAGGAACTTCAGCTCCTGGTTCCATGATGGTTGGGTGGGGGAGGATGGGGAGGGGCCTGTCCAGGCCACACCCAGTATGAGGCAGTGCAGGAATAGAACCCAGCCTCTGAGCTCCTGGTGGAGGATTCTTACCACCAGATAAGAAGCAGAAGGAGAGACCCGGGGGAACTGGAAAGGAGGCAGAGCAGGAATCCATGGTTGAGTCACTCCCTGGGCACTGGGAAAGGAGAGGGCCAACCCCCCTGCCCCTCCCCCTGACTCATCTGTCCAGCTCCCATTTCCTGACCTTTGCCCCCTGAGAAGGGGCCAACAGGCTCCAGGTGCGGTCAGGGCAGTGCAGAGAGTAGAGTTCAGGGGACGGGGCCGCCAGCTCCACGTGGAAGCGGAAACCCCCGAACACGTAGAGAGAGTCCGTGGCCTCGTGATACACAGCAGAGTGACCATAGAGACCTGGGGACAGGAGAGTGAGCACAGAGGCTGGGCAAAGGGCTGGTGCTCAGGAACGCCCCCTACCTTCCTGGGTTCATTGTGACCACGACACCACTCTACCAGGCCCAGCGGCCAGAGACCCAGGAGCCTTTCTCAACCTCTCCCTCGCCCTTCAATGTTAAAAGCCAGCCATTGGAGACTCTGGGAAACGGAAGAGGGGAGACAGAGTGACCAGATCTTGGGGACAGCAATCAAAGAATGCAGGTGAGGGAGTTCCCTGATGGTCCAGTGGTTAAGAACCCTGCATGCAATGCAGGGAATGCGAGTTTGATCCCTAGTTGGAGAACAAAGATACCACAGGCCAAGGTGCAACTAAGCCCTCATGCCACAACTAGTGAGCCACAATTAGGGAGTCAGTGTGCCATACTGAAGGATGCCATGTGCTGCATCTAAGATCCAGCGCTGCCAAAAAAGAAAGGAGGAGAGGCAGAGAAAGGAAAATACCTAAGGGGCAGTGCTCTAGGGCCTAGGAGAGGGAAAGTGACTCACTGGTAATGGGCAGGAGGTGGGCAACTTCCCATGAAGTCTGGGAGGGGTAAGTAGAGGAAATGCACTCAAAAGAGAGCAGCCTGAGAATGTGGGTGGGCGATGGGTAGACAGGCAGTCAACAGGTAAGGGAGACGGTGACCATAAGGTACAGGAGTGGATAGCGAGGATGGTCGAGAGTCAAAACGCTGTGCCCACCCCAATCCCCCCACCATGCCTTGTCCCCAGGCCCACCTGTTGGGGGCGTCCCGCTCTGAGCCCCAGATACCCAGGTGCCAGTTGCCAGCTGGTACTCAAGCAGCTGCTGGTTGAAGCCATTTTCTGGGGAGTAACCACCCACCAAGAGCAAAGACAGGCCTCGGCGGGCAGTAAGGGTGTGACCAGCCACGGCTGGCAGCTCCATCATCTGAGGGGCCTGGGGGATGAAGGGTAGAGGTCACCGGGGAGGGGGTTATTTTGTGGGTAAAGACAAGGCTCCAGAGCTCCCCATACTCCTTGAACTGCTAAAGGGGAGCTGGTCAGACCCCAGGCCTTCCCACTGGCCATGGTCCCGGCAGGTGAGCAGCCAACCTCTTGCTGTTTCTGCCCACTTGGGGTCACTTCTTCAGGCGGGAGTAGCCTGGGGTTCCTTCGGGAAGCCCTTGGTCCCTGGCTCTTACTCTGGCTGTACAGGGGTGACCGTACCCGCTCCACAGGGGCTGTGTCCCTAGCTGGCCACACAGAGCATCATGTCCCCATGGCTGGGGACTGGCTCGGGAATGAAGCGTGACCCAGGACGGCCAAGGAAATTCAAGTCCGGAACTTGTGCTGGGGCCCCCAGGGGAAGCCTCCTCCTCCTCTGGGGGCAAGGCTGGGCGGAGCTGCTCTGGTCATCTGCACCACAGTCTGGTTGTGGGGACCCAGGGAAGGGAGATGCTCACCTTCTCCTGCCGCCACTGCAGGGTGGTGAGGTTGAGGACCCAGAAGTCCCGGGCAACGCCCGCAGCCGTGAGCCCCCCCAGCAGGTACATGGCACCACGGCCAGCAGGCACATAGGCAGCTGCATGGAAGGAGCGAGGTGAGGGGCCTGGGCCTCCGTCCTCGGCTCCTGCCAACATCTGTGTCCACCGCTGCTCACTCACTGAGTACCTGGGGCCAAGATGCATCAAAGTAGCCTCAGTATGCCATCAGCCCATGACCCAGAGGTGACTTCCCGACACCGTGTACCCCAGCATCCCCTGGGATCACCCCCAACCTGGGCAGGTATCCCTGAACCCCTAACGTGACCCTCCTGTGACAACCACTTTGCCATCCCCTGGGGTAGCACCACCTAAGTAAGTCCCCCAGACCCTGAGGTAAACCTCCTGTGACAAGCGTCCCCACATCTCTGAGGCATCCTCTATCTCTAGAGGCTTTTCTGCACCTCCCTCCACCCAGGAGACTCTTCTGTGATGGTCCTCTCACCATCCCATGAAATGACCTTCTCTCATTCAGGGGCCCCACCTCCCCAGGGCTGTCCTCACCTGTACAGGTTTCCCAGCAGCCCCTGGGGCAGGCCCAGGCCCCCAAACATCCACAAGGTGGCGTCAGGTCCCTCCACCATCGTGTGCCCCAGGCGATGCAGGAAGCGGCTGGCGGTGTCCTGGGGGTGGGGCGCAACACGGGGGCTCAGGTGAGGTCATGACCAAATGTCGGCCTGGGTACAGGGTCTCGGGGCTAGTCTGGGAAGCGGAATGGGGAGAATGATCCAGGAGGCAGGGCTGGATGGCACCTCCCTGGGGAGTGGCGTCTACCACAACTCACGGCTGAGAGGCGGCTGTCCATGAGGGTCTCCCAGACCAGCTGCCCGCCATCCAGCTTTGTGGCACAGTCAGGGCCCCCGAAGCCCTCAGCACAGACGCACACGCCCAGGCTCTGGGGGAACAGCAGAAGAAGCTGGGGGGAGCCCTGATTACCAACCCACAACCCCAGCCCACCTGGCTTGTCCTCTTCCAGTCATACCTGGTTACAAGTCCCCGCCCCGTTGTGGGCATTACAGTTCTCAGGACACACAGCCATGCGGCAGTGCGGGCCAGCCCAGCCCTGGGGACACCGGCAGAGTCCAGCACCTGGGAACCCATCCTGGGGCACACACTCCTGGGGGACAGGGCAGCTCCCGGGGCCCCCTGACCCACAGCGGGCAGAGCCCACGGAGGCATTGAAGCCCCAGGACGAGGAGCCATTGGCTTCCCAATGCAGCACCAGCAGCCCTGTGGGAGAAGAGAGGCCAGAGACTTGTCATGAGGCTGCAACAGAGTGATATTTAAAGAGAAAGGGGTGTGACTTCCTTGGTGGTCCAGTGGCTGAGACTCCAAGCTCCCAAAGTAGGGGGCATAGGTTTTATCCCTGGTCCAGGAACTAGATCGTACATGCCGCAACCAACGGCAGGCTGACAATGAAGAGCTCACATGCTACAACCAAAAAGCCTTGGTGCCACAACTAAGACCCAGTGCAGCCAAAGAAAGCAAGTATTTTTTTAAAAAAATAAAAAGAGTGGGATGGCCTGCAGACCTTCTGACTTCATCACCTCTCACTCTCTCAGCTGTCTGCGCTCCAGCACCACCAACCCGCTTACTGTTCTCAGAGCCTTTGCTGATGCTGTTGCTTAGTCACTAAGTCGTTCCAACTCTTTGCAACCCTCTGGACATCCCACTAGGCTCCTCTGTCCATGGGATTCTGCAGGCAGGAATCCTGGAGTGGGTTGCCACTTCCTCCTCCAGGGGATCTTCCAGACCCAGGGATCAAACCCTGGTCTCTTTCATCTCTTGCTCTGGCAGGTGGATTCTTTACCAGAGTCTGAGTCTGGGCATCTGCTATGCTTCCCCTGAGTAGTTATCCTTGCCCACAGGGCCCTCTTCAGGCCTCAAGTGAAATTTCACTTCTGCAAAGAATCCTTCCTCACCTACCCAGACAAACCAGGCTCTCCATTCCTTCCCATTTTCTCTCTTCCCGTAACAAAAAAGTGTCACTACTCTAATTTGTCCACTGCTGATGTTATTTCTCCCTCTGCTGTAAGTCCATGAAGGCAGTGCCTGTGTCCCCTGTCCCCTGCAACACGTCCAGCACAGAGCTCAGGCCCACTGACTGCGGGTGCTCAGTAAACATCCGCTGAATGAAATGACACGGAGGTCCCCTCCACTCGAGCAGCTCGCTGAATGGGGTCTGGACTTGAGTGCCATCGCCAACAGGCCAACTCCAACTCTGCCCTCCCTCTCACAGCCTTGGCACCACTCGGATTTACAATATGAAGAGACAACATTTTTGAACGTGGGCCCTTTCACTGCCATGAGTAACAAGTTATTTCCAGTACATCTCCTTCAGACTAAGCTGGGATACCCACCTCTCAGCACAGTTGACCGCAGGGGGCCTAGTGGCTGAGACTCCAAGCTCCCAAAGTAGGGGCATAGGTTTTATCCCTGGTCCAGGAACTAGATCGTACATGCCGCAACCAACGGCAGGCTGACAATGAAGAGCTCACATGCTACAACCAAAAAGCCTTGGTGCCACAACTAAGACCCAGTGCAGCCAAAGAAAGCAAGTATTTTTTTAAAAAAATAAAAAGAGTGGGATGGCCTGCAGACCTTCTGACTTCATCACCTCTCACTCTCTCAGCTGTCTGCGCTCCAGCACCACCAACCCGCTTACTGTTCTCAGAGCCTTTGCTGATGCTGTTGCTTAGTCACTAAGTCGTTCCAACTCTTTGCAACCCTCTGGACATCCCACTAGGCTCCTCTGTCCATGGGATTCTGCAGGCAGGAATCCTGGAGTGGGTTGCCACTTCCTCCTCCAGGGGATCTTCCAGACCCAGGGATCAAACCCTGGTCTCTTTCATCTCTTGCTCTGGCAGGTGGATTCTTTACCAGAGTCTGAGTCTGGGCATCTGCTATGCTTCCCCTGAGTAGTTATCCTTGCCCACAGGGCCCTCTTCAGGCCTCAAGTGAAATTTCACTTCTGCAAAGAATCCTTCCTCACCTACCCAGACAAACCAGGCTCTCCATTCCTTCCCATTTTCTCTCTTCCCGTAACAAAAAAGTGTCACTACTCTAATTTGTCCACTGCTGATGTTATTTCTCCCTCTGCTGTAAGTCCATGAAGGCAGTGCCTGTGTCCCCTGTCCCCTGCAACACGTCCAGCACAGAGCTCAGGCCCACTGACTGCGGGTGCTCAGTAAACATCCGCTGAATGAAATGACACGGAGGTCCCCTCCACTCGAGCAGCTCGCTGAATGGGGTCTGGACTTGAGTGCCATCGCCAACAGGCCAACTCCAACTCTGCCCTCCCTCTCACAGCCTTGGCACCACTCGGATTTACAATATGAAGAGACAACATTTTTGAACGTGGGCCCTTTCACTGCCATGAGTAACAAGTTATTTCCAGTACATCTCCTTCAGACTAAGCTGGGATACCCACCTCTCAGCACAGTTGACCGCAGGGGGCCTAGTAATTCTTGGCTGTGGGGGCTGGCCTGGGCATTGCAGAATGTAGAGTTGTGTGTCTGGCCTCCCACGGGCTACCCCCACCCATGGGCTATCCCCATCCATGGGATACCCATAGCACCACCAATCGCAACAGAGTATCTCCAGACAGCCAAATGCCCCAAGGGGCAAAGTCATTTCTGGTTGAAATGACTCCAGGCCGAGGAGAAAGATGCTCGGGGCCCCCCAACACAAGCTACATTCTGTGTGTCCCCAAAACATGTCCCACTTGGGCCTTCTTTCCAGAGATACAACCCAGTCAGTACAATCCTCAGCTGAAGACACTGAGACCCAGAAGTGGCAGATTGCATTACCCAGCAAGTCAGTTGCTGGGAAAGTCAGGCTGGGTCTTGAGCCCATCTCAGGCAGTAAGGGATAGGGACAAGAGACCTCCCATGGCCCCAGTGCCCATACCAGAAAGGGCCTGTACAGTGAGGGGCCGGTCCCGCCGCTGGCCGCAGAAGGCAGCAATGAGGCTATGGTCCGACTGGACGACACCAGTGTCCAGGAAGCGTGGGAATCCATCAAAGGCCAGGACGTAGCTCAGCTGGAGGAGCGCAGAGTTGAGCATCAGGGGATGAGGAGGAGGAGAAAGAGAGATGCTTGGGGTCTGGGAGGAGGTGGAACTCTAGAGGAGAGGGTAACCTGAGACCGGGGCAAAGGCTGTTTGAACCACCTGGGCCAACGGTCACACTGTGGCATGGAGGCCACCATTCTCACGCCTGTGGTCACAGCAGACACGCACGGTTCAGCAGCCAGGCACTCTCGCACGGAGGCTTTTTCAATACACAGATCCTGGCAGCCACTACCAATCGAGCAGAGCTGGCCCACAAGATACATTTACCATGCCTGGACTGGGGAATGGGAAACTGAAGTCCAGGAAACAGGAGGCAATCTGGGAAGTGGGAGGGTCTGTGGGCTCAGTAACAGGGGCCTGAGGAAGAGCTGGGAGTTTGACAGATGAAAAAAAACAGAGACGTAGGGGCCAGGGTCTGCCTCAAGATTGCTACTGGGTAGGGGAGCATGGGCCTGCAATGAGTGCCATTGGTGCTCACCGTGCAGGGGGTGCTGCTGTCGGGGGAGAAGGTGAGGGTAAGCGGGGGACAGAGGGTCCCAGGAGCACAGGGCTGCAGCGCCTCGGTGGCCGAGACGACCCACACACAATAGGACAGGCCTGGCCCAGCTCTTGCGGCCCCGCCACCTGAGGGCAGGAGCCCCCCAACCCGGCGTGAGCCCAGTGCCACGGAGGACACGTTGGTGAGGAGGGCACGGCCCCCACACTCCCGGAAGCAGGAGCCACCAGCCCTGGGAGGACAGAGGAGAGGCAGCGTCAGATCAGTCCTGCCCCAGATTGCCTCCTCCCCGCCCAGCTGGACCCCGGCTCACCGGGGGTCCCCGTAGTAGCCAGGAGAGCAGAGCTGGCAATGGGCACCCTCAGTGTGGTCTTGGCAGAAGCAGAGCCCGCTGAGGTTGTCGCAGTGGCCTCGGCGAGGGTCCCCATGCCCGTTGCACTGGCAGGGCCGGCAGCCACCAGAGCCCGTGGCATTCCCAAAGCTGCCGGGCCGGCACCGCTCACAGTGTTCCCCCCATGTCCAGTCTGTGGAGGGCCCCGCGGACAGGAGACAGCGTCAGGGGCAAGGGCCAGAAGGAGCCCGACCCTCCCTGACCCCAGCTGGCTCAGAAGAGGGCAAGTGGGCCCCAGACTGGGGAGGAAGTGCAGATTCCAACAAGGAGTCTGGCGGCCCTGCTGGAGAGAGGTGAGGGAGGAGGGGCACTGAAACCTGTATGGGCTAGGGAAGAGGCAGTGGGACGGAGGGACCCAGCGCTGGGTGAGGGGACTCAGAAGCCCACACAGACCAAGGGAAGCAGGAGTCCCGAGGAGGCGCCCCTGAGGCCAGTCTCAGAATGCGGGCTCCAGAGTTCCGCAGGCGGGCTGCTCACCCTGGCACTTTGCAGAAGCCCGGCCCCCGCTTGTGGCAGTGGCTGTGGAAGTTGCAGCCACAGTCCCGGGAACAGCGGGGGGCAGGGGGTCCGGGGGCAGGCGTGGGAGGGGGCAGGTCCGACGTCCAGCCCAGGTCACACATGCAGGTGAAGTCCGGGGGGCCACTGCACACCCCGTGGCCACAGTCCTCCAGGCACCTAAGAGGGCGTGGCGGGGGTGGGGGGAGGATGGGCAGGCCTGGAGCCCCCAGGGCCTCCACCCCTCTCCCGGCTCCACCCCACCAACTCCACGGCAACACCATCAGACGCTACAGCCTGTTCCATGATTCTGAACTCCGTGGGCGGCCCTGTCTCCAAGGGAACCCCATCATGTGTAGTAACTCCTGTCTCTATAGAAACCAAACATCACCACTGGTGATCTGTTCTGAGCCCAGTGCCACGGAGGACACGTTGGTGAGGAGGGCACGGCCCCCACACTCCCGGAAGCAGGAGCCACCAGCCCTGGGAGGACAGAGGAGAGGCAGCGTCAGATCAGTCCTGCCCCAGATTGCCTCCTCCCCGCCCAGCTGGACCCCGGCTCACCGGGGGTCCCGTAGTAGCCAGGAGAGCAGAGCTGGCAATGGGCACCCTCAGTGTGGTCTTGGCAGAAGCAGAGCCCGCTGAGGTTGTCGCAGTGGCCTCGGCGAGGGTCCCCATGCCCGTTGCACTGGCAGGGCCGGCAGCCACCAGAGCCCGTGGCATTCCCAAAGCTGCCGGGCCGGCACCGCTCACAGTGTTCCCCCCATGTCCAGTCTGTGGAGGGCCCCGCGGACAGGAGACAGCGTCAGGGGCAAGGGCCAGAAGGAGCCCGACCCTCCCTGACCCCAGCTGGCTCAGAAGAGGGCAAGTGGGCCCCAGACTGGGGAGGAAGTGCAGATTCCAACAAGGAGTCTGGCGGCCCTGCTGGAGAGAGGTGAGGGAGGAGGGGCACTGAAACCTGTATGGGCTAGGGAAGAGGCAGTGGGACGGAGGGACCCAGCGCTGGGTGAGGGGACTCAGAAGCCCACACAGACCAAGGGAAGCAGGAGTCCCGAGGAGGCGCCCCTGAGGCCAGTCTCAGAATGCGGGCTCCAGAGTTCCGCAGGCGGGCTGCTCACCCTGGCACTCGTCGCAGAAGCCCGGCCCCCGCTTGTGGCAGTGGCTGTGGAAGTTGCAGCCACAGTCCCGGGAACAGCGGGGGGCAGGGGGTCCGGGGGCAGGCGTGGGAGGGGGCAGGTCCGACGTCCAGCCCAGGTCACACATGCAGGTGAAGTCCGGGGGGCCACTGCACACCCCGTGGCCACAGTCCTCCAGGCACCTAAGAGGGCGTGGCGGGGGTGGGGGGAGGATGGGCAGGCCTGGAGCCCCCAGGGCCTCCACCCCTCTCCCGGCTCCACCCCACCAACTCCACGGCAACACCATCAGACGCTACAGCCTGTTCCATGATTCTGAACTCCGTGGGCGGCCCTGTCTCCAAGGGAACCCCATCATGTGTAGTAACTCCTGTCTCTATAGAAACCAAACATCACCACTGGTGATCTGTTCTCTCTGAAAATCCCTTTCAACGTGGTCCTCCTCCATCACTATGGCAACTGTGGCCTGCAGGCCATGGGTGACCCGTCTCCATGGTAACCAGTATACTGCTGAGGACCCTATCCCTCTAATGAGGACCTGATCTGCCAGGTAAAGACCCAAGGCTCACTGGGGAGGCTGGCTCCAGGATCACTTCCTCCCAGCATCTCGGCATGCACCCACCCTGGGGCGGCATCTCCATGGAAACCCAGGCCCCGCTCACGTGCGGTTGCAGTAAGTGATGCCATCGCCCTGGTAGCCCCTCTGGCAGTGACATTCGTAGCTGAGGGGTGTGTTCAGGCAGGTCGCCCGCAGGTGGCACCGCGCCAAGCCCAGGCGACACTCATCCACGTCCGGACATCGGGCATACGCCCAGCGGGCAGGGAGGGCCACAGACAGCCCCAGGCCCTCCCCAACCCACAGAGAGCAATTCCCCCCACCCAGAGGCCCTGAGAAGTCCCCTTGGAGGCAGCTGTTGGGGAGGGAGGTTGAGGAAGGTGGTTGGGGTGGAGGAGGATGGTAAAGAGAGAGAGAAACAGGGACAGGGAAAGAGGAGATCAATCAGAGAGAGAAATACAAACATGGAGAGAGACAGGAGAAATGAGAGGCAAAGAAAAACCCAGGGAAGCCAGACAAAAATTATTTTAAAATATGGGGGGGCAGTACAGAGAAAGGAAGACAGAAAAGAAGCACAAAGACCAGAAGAAAGTAAACAAGTCACAGAGACAGGGAAAGGGTTGGGAGGAAGGAAAGAGAGAAAGAGAGGAGAAGGGGGAGATAACAGAAATGACCAAGGGGCAGAGAAACAAAGAGGCTGTTAGGATCCAGGCTGGTGGACAGCCCCCACTCCCGGCCCACCCCCAGGCCCCGACTCCTCACCGGCCCAGTGTGGGGTTGTCCTCGTTGCCACACCAGCCACACTCGTGGCTCTGCAGACACTCGCGACAGTTCAGGAAGCGGTCACAGCTCCGGCACCGCGGCTCGGAGTGCACGCTGCAGGGTGACAGGTGTGAGGCCCCCGAGCCGTCCCCGCCCCTGATCACCACCCTCCCCTCCTGGACCCCTGCCACCTGGACCACACCTGTCATCCCAGCCTCGGCAGCCCCCGTGTGGGTACCGGGCCAGGTAGGCGGCGAACATGAAGCAGGTGTGGGTGGACTGGCACCAGGCACACTGGCTCGAGTTGGCTAGGCAGTCATCACAGGTCAGGCGCCTGAGGGCAGGCAGGGAGCAGGGGACCTAGGTCAGGGCGCTGCCTGGCCTCCATACACCCTCACATGCCCTCTCCCTGGGCCCAGCGGGGCTCACTGGCTGCAGAGTGGGGGACACTCCTCAGGGCTCTTCAGGGCACCCCGACCCCGGCCCCGTCGGCTGCACGCTGCATCCCCCTTACGGCTGGTGCTCTGATGCCACTCGCAGAAGGGGTCCTGGAAGGTTGGAAGAATAAGAGCCCAGCTTAGCCTTTGCCTGGGGCTCCAGGCACCAGCCCCCCAGCACCAGCTCACAGACCCCTGTTCCAAGCCTGCCTTCTTCCTTTAGCCAGTGGCATCCACAGGTTATGCTTGACCAGCAGCCTCCCCTTTGGGGCACCAGCACCACTTTCTGTGGTTCATATGGGGCTGATTCAATCCCTGGGATCCAGAGATGGGCATGTGGTCACTCTCCTTCCCCCCAGCCTTTCTGATTGGTCCAGGAGCTGGCACCAGCCTCAACAAGTGCACATGAAAGGTGCTTCGGAGATTTCTGCTGAGCGGAGGGCTGAGCATGAGGTCAGGACGGAAGGTGCTCTCCTTCCGCATGGGACTTGAGTGGCTGGGGCTGGGGGTGAGGGTTACCAGTCGGGGGCCTGTGAGGCTCCCTCGCCACTCCCAAGGAATGAACTTTCAGGGAAGACGAGGATGTGGAACGGAGAGAGATGAATGGCTGACTGTGAGGTCTGAACTTCCAGAGCCAGCAGGCCTGCAACCTGCTGTCAGCTCAGGTGTCCAAATGGACAGATGCCCCTCTGGTACAGAGATGCTAAGTGGAACTCTCTCGTCCCTGCCACATACCGTCAGGACTGCCTCAAGCCCACCCTCCCACCTGACTCTCACCTGCAAACAACTAGGGCCCCAGTTGTCTGCCCCCACCACCACTCACAGGGCCTCTCCGCCGCTCCCACCAGCCCTGGGGGACCCTCCCCGACCCCGGTTCAGTCGTCTGCTCTAGGTAACTCCGTGCCAAGACCTCCCTCCCCGCTGTGGCCTGGTGGGCACCTGGGTGCAGGCATGGCAGTCGCGATGCTCCTCGCAGAGTGGGCAGAGGGCAGGGACCAGCACGAGCAGGGACCCGTCGGCCCCGGGGTCCCCACAGTGGGCCCCGCTCTGGCGCAGGTGACAGGTGGCGCTGGCCAGGCACCAGCCGCAGCCCTGGTCCGCCAGGCAGCCCAGGCAGGAGGAGTAGGAGGCGCAGGCTGACGAGCGGTAGGGCTCCAGGAAGAAGAAGGAGATCTCCTGGGGAAGGGGGGTCGGAGGAGGGTCAGGGCTCCACACGCCAGGTCAGGGTCTGGGACAGGGATCAGTGTTTGGAACTAAAGGATTTGGAGATAAAGTTGAGAACCAGGGCATGTAGAAAGTCAGGATCTACGATATGGGCTGACGAAAGTGAAGCAGGGTTTGAGAGAATCTAGTGATCAGAGGTCAAAGCAGGGAGGGCAGAAGTCAGGGTCAGCAAGGTCAGGGCAGGAGTCAGTAGATGAGACCAGCTCAGACTCTAGGGGTCGATGTTAGGGTCCGTGGGGTTCAAGGTGGGGCCCAGAGTTCAGAAGTTAAGGAATAAAGAGGTCAGGGTCAAAGGAGTTAATTTCTTGGGTTCGGAAAGCCCCGGGCGGCTGAGGCCAGGGCCTGGGTACTCACACTGCCACCGGGCACGCCAGTCCGGTCCCACAGCAGGGTGAGCTCGCTGTGCCCAGGGCCCGCTGAGCCGTTGAGCTGGCCCCGGATCTCTACCGCGTACTTGTGGCCCCGGCCAGGCAATGGGAAGAGGCGGGCCGACCCTGGGCGTTGCAGCCGCCTCGTCTCCTTTTCCTGCTGCGCCACCCAGCGCCCCACTTCCTCCTGGGGTAGGGGTGAAGGGTAGACAGGGGCCCCAGAACTTTCCACCCATACTCTGACCCCTGAAACCCCCACGAGCCCCAAACCCACCAAGCACCCCTCCCCCATTCTGGGAAGAGAGGGGCCTCAGAGTTCCTCAGACCCAAAGAAACTCCCAGTGCCCCCAAACCTCCCGTCAACTCCTCAGGGGAGTCTGACTTGGTAACTCAGAGCTTCCACTATTTTCAAAACTGCCCCCCAGTTCTGTTCACAACTGAAGACCCAAGAACCCTCCCTCCAGCAAGGATATATGTATCCCAGGCCTCCAGCTTCTCCCCAGTCCTCCTCCCCACCACACCCCAAGCCCCTGTGTGTACCACAGACAGTCCCCTAAGCATCACAGGCATCCTCACCATATTTTCCGTGTCTGGGCCCCGGGCCATCCGGGCCAGCACGTGCAGGCGCTGGGCCCGGGCCCACACAGCCACGTCCTCAGCCCCAGACCCACCAGGCCCTCCCGGCAGCAGCGGGTGGATGAAGCCACGGTAGACCAGGGACACATCGGTCTCCGAGCTTGGCGTCAAGGTGATGGTCGTACTGCGGACGATCAAGACCTGTGCCGGCCGAGGCAGGAGGCATGTGTGGGGACCTCTCTGCCCCGGCCCTGTGCTCCTCCCACTCCTCCAGCCATATCTGAGCCAGAAGAGACCAAGTAACACAATCTCCTGCTCTGTTTCACTAAATGGGAGGCTGAGGCCAGGATCAGCGGGTGAGGGTAGAGACCATACCCATGATTATACTGGGAGAACAGCTGGGCTCCAACTCAGACAGCAGACAGCGGGGCCCTAGCCCCTGCTCATCTCCACCTCTCGTTAAACTCCAGGGCCCTGGACCTTTCAGCATTGTCTTCCTCAACACCCCATCTTTCCACCTAAGCCCTGAAGAGTCCAGCTCCCTTAACTAGGAGGTTTGGAGAACTTCCAGGTCAATGAATACATTCATGTTTCAGGACAGTGTCACACCCCAACTCCACGGGGACAGACGCTCAGGCCCCTTGGGACCTCACCCTATGGATCCCTGTTCTTTGTTGTATAATGAACCAGTATGTAAGATACAAGTTAAAAAAAAATAAGAGTCCAGATCCAACATTCAAAGCAACAGACATATTACATGATTTATTGCTAGTGTGTTTGTCACCACGAAAGGGGGGAACAACCTAAGTGTTCATCACGGGTACGTGTGTGCTAAGTCACTTCAGTCGTGTCTGAAGTCACACATAAAAGGCCATGCATTATATGATTCCACTGATACAACCAACTGAGGGTTAACAAATCCAGATACAGGAAAAGGTTACTGGTTGCCAGAGGTCAGAGGGAGAGAGGCATGGAGAGTGATGACTTAATGGATCTGGGGTTTCCTTTTGGAGTTATAAAAATATTTTGGAACTAGAGAACGCTGATATTGCACAATACTGTGAATGTGCTAAATGTCACTAATGGTAAATTTTATGTTCTGTGATGAAAATTTAATGGAATTAGACCCTTGAATGTAAAGCCATCCGGGCCAGCACGTGCAGGCGCTGGGCCCGGGCCCACACAGCCACGTCCTCAGCCCCAGACCCACCAGGCCCTCCCGGCAGCAGCGGGTGGATGAAGCCACGGTAGACCAGGGACACATCGGTCTCCGAGCTTGGCGTCAAGGTGATGGTCGTACTGCGGACGATCAAGACCTGTGCCGGCCGAGGCAGGAGGCATGTGTGGGGACCTCTCTGCCCCGGCCCTGTGCTCCTCCCACTCCTCCAGCCATATCTGAGCCAGAAGAGACCAAGTAACACAATCTCCTGCTCTGTTTCACTAAATGGGAGGCTGAGGCCAGGATCAGCGGGTGAGGGTAGAGACCATACCCATGATTATACTGGGAGAACAGCTGGGCTCCAACTCAGACAGCAGACAGCGGGGCCCTAGCCCCTGCTCATCTCCACCTCTCGTTAAACTCCAGGGCCCTGGACCTTTCAGCATTGTCTTCCTCAACACCCCATCTTTCCACCTAAGCCCTGAAGAGTCCAGCTCCCTTAACTAGGAGGTTTGGAGAACTTCCAGGTCAATGAATACATTCATGTTTCAGGACAGTGTCACACCCCAACTCCACGGGGACAGACGCTCAGGCCCCTTCGGGACCTCACCCTATGGATCCCTGTTCTTTGTTGTATAATGAACCAGTATGTAAGATACAAGTTAAAAAAAAATAAGAGTCCAGATCCAACATTCAAAGCAACAGACATATTACATGATTTATTGCTAGTGTGTTTGTCACCACGAAAGGGGGGAACAACCTAAGTGTTCATCACGGGTACGTGTGTGCTAAGTCACTTCAGTCGTGTCTGAAGTCACACATAAAAGGCCATGCATTATATGATTCCACTGATACAACCAACTGAGGGTTAACAAATCCAGATACAGGAAAAGGTTACTGGTTGCCAGAGGTCAGAGGGAGAGAGGCATGGAGAGTGATGACTTAATGGATCTGGGGTTTCCTTTTGGAGTTATAAAAATATTTTGGAACTAGAGAACGCTGATATTGCACAATACTGTGAATGTGCTAAATGTCACTAATGGTAAATTTTATGTTCTGTGCTCTCTCACCAGTTTTTTCTTCAAGAAAAACATTTTTAAGTCAATACGGAAAATTAGACCCTTGAATGTAAAGACTTAAGGGCTTAACACAGGAGGGATAAAGATTCATCTGAGGGCTTCTCTGGTAGCTCAGTGGTAAAGAATCCATCTGCCAATGCAGCAGACACGGGTTCAATCCCTGATTTAGGAGGATCCCACATGCTGCAGAGCAACTAAGCCCACGAGCCGCAACTATGGAGCCTGTGCTCTAGAGCCTCAGAGCCGCAACTATGGAGCCCATGTGCCGCAACAACTGAAGCCCAAGTGACCTACAGCCCGAGTTCCACAACAAGAGGAGCCACTGCAACAGGAAGCTTGCTCACCTCCACTAGAGAGTAGCCCCAACTCCCTGCAACTAGACAGGAGGCTGTGGCAGCAGTGAAAACCCAGAATAGCCAAGAATAAATAAATAAATAAATAAAAATTTTAAAAAATCCATTTGAGAAATGAAAACTCTAAGATAAAACCCCTTCAATATGCCACGCCACCCCCGACCTCCACCTTCAACTCCCTACCTTGTCAGGCTGGGAGGCGTTGGGAGGCTGTTGGAAGGTCAGCAGATGCAGGCCAGGCAGGAAGCTCTGGGTAACACAGGCCTCCAGAGAGGTCACAAAGACAGGTGCAGGCCCCCACCAGCCCACGGTACCGGAGATCTGCTCCCCGCGGCAGCGGGCCTGCTCTGTGGGGACAGGAGGTTCAGGAGATGGGAGCTGGCATGCAAGGCTGGGCTGCCCCACACCACACTGCCACTGGACACTCACCAGGCCGAGGGAGGCAGCTCTCATTGTGCACGCACCAGCCCAGGGCGCCGGGCCCCCGGGGGGGAGCCGCGCTGCTGCTGAATGCCAAGCAGGCCTGGCAGTCACCCAGGAGGCGGCCCAGGCCTAGGCAGCTGGCAGCCGGACACTGCAGAGAAGGGACACATGGCGGTCACCACCCACTGGGGCTTAATGAACCTGGGGAAAGTTATGGATTCAGGAGTCTAGGGGCAGAAAGGTCAGGAAACTAGAGAAGGACTTTGAAAGCCAGGCTGGAACGGAAAAGATCAAAAGGATAGGAGTAGGGGAACCAAGAACGGAGTCGGAACGTCAAAAGGATGGGGAAGAGGGTCAAAGGTTAGGAGTCATGAATGCCCATCACAGGTGTGAAAACGAGTCTCCCAAGTGCTGGCAAGTCTATCTCGACTTGGTTTAAGCAGAAAAAGACACTGAGGACCAGGTCTCATGCTAGGGGAGGGAGGACAAGAACGGTCACTCACAGCCCCTGAGGGAGTCCCAGGAGGTGGCGCAGCTTGACAGGCCCCCTGACACCAACTGCATTCGGGGTCTCGGGAGCAGACACTGTGGTCTGTGTACATGGAGCAATAGTCCAAGTGGTACTGCGGAGAGGTGGAGAGGGAGGACAAGAGGGCGCTCAGACCTGTAGACTCCTCCCACGTCCCCACTCACTCTGATGATCCCAGGGAACCCCAAACTGCTCAGAACCTTGAGGACCCTCATCCACTTCTCCCCCAGGGAGCACCGCCCCTCTGCCCTCAACCCCAGGGACTCCACTCCTCCTCCCTGGGACCTGGAGTTCGACCTCTCTCATCTCACGGCCCTAGGGACCTCCTCTCCTTCTCCCAGGGACACTCCCCCAACACCGTCCTCCCTTAACAGTGGGATCCATGTCATCTCTGCCCCCAGCCACCCTCTCCCCGCCACCCCAGTGCTCACATCTGGAGCAGGCGCCTGGAACACAAAGGGAGGCACTTTGTAGGCCATCAAGTCCCCACGGGGCCGGCCACTGTAGCCCCCTGCCACCAACAGGACACTGCCTCCAAGCACAGCCGCCACGTGTGAGTACCGACCACTGGGAGGTGCTGCTCGGCCTAGGAGAATACGGACCCCTCAAGAGCATGAGACTCCCCCAGTTTCCCCTCCTGCCCCCACGGTTCCCTACCTAGAGGACCGACCCAGACTCTCCTATGCTTCAACCCCACTAGCCCAAGGAGACCCACCCAGCCTGCCTGGCCCTACTCCGGCCCTGGTTCTCTCACCTCCTGCAGCTCCCACACCGCTGCCCAAGTCATCTCTCAGATACAGCATGATCTCTGGAGTCCGGACTTGGGTTCAAATTTTGGGTCTATCATTTCTTTGGTTTCAAATCACAGATTTGAAGCTATGTGACCTTGGGTAAGGGACTGGGTTTCTCTGAATCTCAGTTTTCTCCTCTGTAAATGGAACCTTGCCCTCGGGAGCTGTGAGGCGGGCTGCCTGGCTCGTATCTGACACCTGGCTCCTCCTGCAGCCTCTGATATTCCTCTGGGAAAACACCCCACCCATTCGCAGCCCAGGGCTCGAGGCGTGGCTGGGGCCCGGCTTTAGCTCAATTTCTACAATTTCTTGGAAACTACCACACCCCTGGGGAGTCCCAGGGTGCGCCCAGGACCCCTGCTCGGTAGAACACTGGGGGTTTACATGGAGCAATAGTCCAAGTGGTACTGCGAGAGGTGGAGAGGGAGGACAAGAGGGCGCTCAGACCTGTAGACTCCTCCCACGTCCCCACTCACTCTGATGATCCCAGGGAACCCCAAACTGCTCAGAACCTTGAGGACCCTCATCCACTTCTCCCCCAGGGAGCACCGCCCCTCTGCCCTCAACCCCAGGGACTCCACTCCTCCTCCCTGGGACCTGGAGTTCGACCTCTCTCATCTCACGGCCCTAGGGACCTCCTCTCCTTCTCCCAGGGACACTCCCCCAACACCGTCCTCCCTTAACAGTGGGATCCATGTCATCTCTGCCCCCAGCCACCCTCTCCCCGCCACCCCAGTGCTCACATCTGGAGCAGGCGCCTGGAACACAAAGGGAGGCACTTTGTAGGCCATCAAGTCCCCACGGGGCCGGCCACTGTAGCCCCCTGCCACCAACAGGACACTGCCTCCAAGCACAGCCGCCACGTGTGAGTACCGACCACTGGGAGGTGCTGCTCGGCCTAGGAGAATACGGACCCCTCAAGAGCATGAGACTCCCCCAGTTTCCCCTCCTGCCCCCACGGTTCCCTACCTAGAGGACCGACCCAGACTCTCCTATGCTTCAACCCCACTAGCCCAAGGAGACCCACCCAGCCTGCCTGGCCCTACTCCGGCCCTGGTTCTCTCACCTCCTGCAGCTCCCACACCGCTGCCCAAGTCATCTCTCAGATACAGCATGATCTCTGGAGTCCGGACTTGGGTTCAAATTTTGGGTCTATCATTTCTTTGGTTTCAAATCACAGATTTGAAGCTATGTGACCTTGGGTAAGGGACTGGGTTTCTCTGAATCTCAGTTTTCTCCTCTGTAAATGGAACCTTGCCCTCGGGGAGCTGTGAGGCGGGCTGCCTGGCTCGTATCTGACACCTGGCTCCCTCCTGCAGCCTCTGATATTCCTCTGGGAAAACACCCCACCCATTCGCAGCCCCCAGGGCTCAGGTCAAGCTGGCTCAGCCTCTGGTGGCAGTGGGGCCTGGCACCCACGTGGATCGAAGCTCAATTTCTACAATTTCTTGGGGAAACAGTACTGTCTTTCCTCTGAGCATTTTAAAGGGAGAGGAAATATCACAGAGCTGCTGGTGACCATCTGCAAAAGGTAAACCTGCCAGAGACTGAAGGAAACCAGGCTGAGGACTGGAGAGAGACATGGCTGATGCCATCCTGAGAGCATCTGGATCCGGGCCAGCCTGCAGCCAGCTTTCACTCAAGGGAGTCAAGACAGGCTTCTTTCTGCTTAAGCAGGTTGGGTGGAGTTTCTGTCACATTCAACCAAGAGTCCTGACCGATGGGTAAGTGGTCACTGATTGGTGACTTCCTCGCTCTCTTGCCTGTGCGCTCTGTAAGTGCAGGGAACCTGGCCCGGGGCTCGAAAGCTACAAAGAAGGAAGAGGCCTCCAGAAATCTCAGACTCTGGCCTACCTCGTGAAGGGGCCTAAAGCAGGGACACGATCAGAAGCCTCCGATGTTAGACCAAGGTTTAATTTCTGATAGTCAATCAGGATTTCTTAGGGACCCTTCTGCCTGCCCACTCTTTAAACGTTACTGTCCTTTCTTTTATATTTGTCCTGTGGTCTCACCCTTCTGTTTCACAGAGTGGAGAGAGCAGACAGATCTCTGGGAAGTCCAGAGTCCCCTGAAAGGACGTGCTCAGCTTGTGCACCCCACTAGCCCAAGGAGACCCACCCAGCCTGCCTGGCCCTACTCCGGCCCTGGTTCTCTCACCTCCTGCAGCTCCCACACCGCTGCCCAAGTCATCTCTCAGATACAGCATGATCTCTGGAGTCCGGACTTGGGTTCAAATTTTGGGTCTATCATTTCTTTGGTTTCAAATCACAGATTTGAAGCTATGTGACCTTGGGTAAGGGACTGGGTTTCTCTGAATCTCAGTTTTCTCCTCTGTAAATGGAACCTTGCCCTCGGGGAGCTGTGAGGCGGGCTGCCTGGCTCGTATCTGACACCTGGCTCCCTCCTGCAGCCTCTGATATTCCTCTGGGAAAACACCCCACCCATTCGCAGCCCCCAGGGCTCAGGTCAAGCTGGCTCAGCCTCTGGTGGCAGTGGGGCCTGGCACCCACGTGGATCGAGCTCAATTTCTACAATTTCTTGGGAAACAGTACTGTCTTTCCTCTGAGCATTTTAAAGGGAGAGGAAATATCACAGAGCTGCTGGTGACCATCTGCAAAAGGTAAACCTGCCAGAGACTGAAGGAAACCAGGCTGAGGACTGGAGAGAGACATGGCTGATGCCATCCTGAGAGCATCTGGATCCGGGCCAGCCTGCAGCCAGCTTTCACTCAAGGGAGTCAAGACAGGCTTCTTTCTGCTTAAGCAGGTTGGGTGGAGTTTCTGTCACATTCAACCAAGAGTCCTGACCGATGGGTAAGTGGTCACTGATTGGTGACTTCCTCGCTCTCTTGCCTGTGCGCTCTGTAAGTGCAGGGAACCTGGCCCGGGGCTCGAAAGCTACAAAGAAGGAAGAGGCCTCCAGAAATCTCAGACTCTGGCCTACCTCGTGAAGGGGCCTAAAGCAGGGACACGATCAGAAGCCTCCGATGTTAGACCAAGGTTTAATTTCTGATAGTCAATCAGGATTTCTTAGGGACCCTTCTGCCTGCCCACTCTTTAAACGTTACTGTCCTTTCTTTTATATTTGTCCTGTGGTCTCACCCTTCTGTTTCACAGAGTGGAGAGAGCAGACAGATCTCTGGGAAGTCCAGAGTCCCCTGAAAGGACGTGCTCAGCTTGTGCACACAAGTGTCTTTCCAAGGAGAGGGCCTGTGACTTTCTTCCTGTTTGCAAAACGGTCTCTGATCTCCTGAGCTTGCAAAGCTTCTCCACACCTCTTCCAGGTGATCACTCGAGCCTTGAGCTCTCAAGACCATGTGCTGGGCCCTTCACCAGACTGTTTGTCCTTCACTTCATCTTACTCAATTTATTCTTATCACGGCCCAGTAGTTTAAGTGTGGCTTAACTTACTGGCTTCTCTGGTAAAGAATCTGCCTACAATGTGGGGGACCTCAGTTTGATCCCTGGGTTGGGAAGATTCCTTGGAAAAGGAAATAGCTACACACTCCAGTATTCTGGCTTGGAGAATTTCACAGCTCGTCCATGGGGTCACAAAGAGTCAGATATGACTTTCACTTTTTTCACAGTTTACAGAGGGAGAAGTTGAGGCACAGACAGATTAAATGATGGTTTTTGTACAAAAGGTTGTTTAGGAACAGCCATCTTGCTTCAGCCACTGTCTTGACCTCGAAAAAGTCGCTTCTTTGTAGGCAACTCCCTGGGACAGCTGAAAACTGGCAAAACCTGCACTGGAATCTAGATCTGAGGCTGCTAAACATGTCTCTCACCTCCAGAGCAACAATGCTCCGGGTCTGTCTCCAGTGCAGCCATGCCTCCTGAGGCCAGATTCAACAGGGTATCAAGCTCAACCCATCAGGACCAGGTGGCTCCTGCCCAAGCCCTGAATCACTGTGGGGGAAGGTGTGACCCTCAGGAGCCCCGGACAGAAACAGAGGTCTGTAAGTGCGGGACTGGCCCTGAAGCTACACAGAAGGAAGAGGCCTCCAGAAATCTCAGACTCTGGCCTACCTCGTGAAGGGGCCTAAAGCAGGGACACGATCAGAAGCCTCCGATGTTAGACCAAGGTTTAATTTCTGATAGTCAATCAGGATTTCTTAGGGACCCTTCTGCCTGCCCACTCTTTAAACGTTACTGTCCTTTCTTTTATATTTGTCCTGTGGTCTCACCCTTCTGTTTCACAGAGTGGAGAGAGCAGACAGATCTCTGGGAAGTCCAGAGTCCCCTGAAAGGACGTGCTCAGCTTGTGCACACAAGTGTCTTTCCAAGGAGAGGGCCTGTGACTTTCTTCCTGTTTGCAAAACGGTCTCTGATCTCCTGAGCTTGCAAAGCTTCTCCACACCTCTTCCAGGTGATCACTCGAGCCTTGAGCTCTCAAGACCATGTGCTGGGCCCTTCACCAGACTGTTTGTCCTTCACTTCATCTTACTCAATTTATTCTTATCACGGCCCAGTAGTTTAAGTGTGGCTTAACTTACTGGCTTCTCTGGTAAAGAATCTGCCTACAATGTGGGGGACCTCAGTTTGATCCCTGGGTTGGGAAGATTCCTTGGAAAAGGAAATAGCTACACACTCCAGTATTCTGGCTTGGAGAATTTCACAGCTCGTCCATGGGGTCACAAAGAGTCAGATATGACTTTCACTTTTTTCACAGTTTACAGAGGGAGAAGTTGAGGCACAGACAGATTAAATGATGGTTTTTGTACAAAAGGTTGTTTAGGAACAGCCATCTTGCTTCAGCCACTGTCTTGACCTCGAAAAAGTCGCTTCTTTGTAGGCAACTCCCTGGGACAGCTGAAAACTGGCAAAACCTGCACTGGAATCTAGATCTGAGGCTGCTAAACATGTCTCTCACCTCCAGAGCAACAATGCTCCGGGTCTGTCTCCAGTGCAGCCATGCCTCCTGAGGCCAGATTCAACAGGGTATCAAGCTCAACCCATCAGGACCAGGTGGCTCCTGCCCAAGCCCTGAATCACTGTGGGGGAAGGTGTGACCCTCAGGAGCCCCGGACAGAAACAGAGGGGCTACTCACCCTCAGGCGTTCCCGGCGGGGCAAGTTCGGCCCCCGACACCCACTGGTGGCAGCCCAGGTGGTAGAAGAAGATGCCATCCTCATAGCACTTCTCTTCCTGGTAGTGGGTGTGCACGTTGCCCCCTGGGAAAGGAGGAGAGGGGCACAGCTGGCCAGCCTGAGGGAGGTGAGGGCATTCATGCAGGGAGTCTCAGCTCAGACGTGGGGCCCTGGCAAGGCAGGCAGACAGTTGGAAATGGGAAGCCTCCTCACCATAGACCACCATGTAGTTGCCCAGGACACTGGCTGTGTGGAAGGCTCGCTCCCGTGGGCCCTGAAGCCCATCCCGGCCCTTCAGGGTGGTCCACACGCGTCGATCCACATGGAAGAGCTCGGTGGAGTTCACCCGCACAGAGAACCTGTCGGGGAGAGGTGGTGGAGGGGCTCAGGGCAGGAAAGTCCTCTTTCCCTCCTTGGGGCTCTTAGGAGCCGTGGTCCCCTGGGGTTGAGACTGGCTTTACCTCGGAACTAGCAGGTCCTTGCGGGCAGGACCCACGTCCGACTCATCTCTGGGTTCCCTACATAATCTAGCCAGGGTCAGGGCTGAATGGATCGAGGAATGGGTGCGTGTGGGCACAAGAACAAGAGATTGGGTGACAGATTAGAGAATGAGTGATTGGGTAAGTAGATGAATGACTGAAGGAAGGATGGAAGCGAGGGAGGGATGGCTGAGTGACTGCAAGAGTCTATCAGTGGGCAAAGGCCACCACAGGCTACAGCCCCAGGGTACTGGGAGGCCAGCTCTGCAAGGCGGGGTTATGGGGCCCCGGCATGGTCGACTGCAGAGTGCTTGAAATCTTTAGGCAACTCCTGGGACAGCTGAAAACTGGCAAAACCTGCACTGGAATCTAGATCTGAGGCTGCTAAACATGTCTCTCACCTCCAGAGCAACAATGCTCCGGGTCTGTCTCCAGTGCAGCCATGCCTCCTGAGGCCAGATTCAACAGGGTATCAAGCTCAACCCATCAGGACCAGGTGGCTCCTGCCCAAGCCCTGAATCACTGTGGGGGAAGGTGTGACCCTCAGGAGCCCCGGACAGAAACAGAGGGGCTACTCACCCTCAGGCGTTCCCGGCGGGGCAAGTTCGGCCCCCGACACCCACTGGTGGCAGCCCAGGTGGTAGAAGAAGATGCCATCCTCATAGCACTTCTCTTCCTGGTAGTGGGTGTGCACGTTGCCCCCTGGGAAAGGAGGAGAGGGGCACAGCTGGCCAGCCTGAGGGAGGTGAGGGCATTCATGCAGGGAGTCTCAGCTCAGACGTGGGGCCCTGGCAAGGCAGGCAGACAGTTGGAAATGGGAAGCCTCCTCACCATAGACCACCATGTAGTTGCCCAGGACACTGGCTGTGTGGAAGGCTCGCTCCCGTGGGCCCTGAAGCCCATCCCGGCCCTTCAGGGTGGTCCACACGCGTCGATCCACATGGAAGAGCTCGGTGGAGTTCACCCGCACAGAGAACCTGTCGGGGAGAGGTGGTGGAGGGGCTCAGGGCAGGAAAGTCCTCTTTCCCTCCTTGGGGCTCTTAGGAGCCGTGGTCCCCTGGGGTTGAGACTGGCTTTACCTCGGAACTAGCAGGTCCTTGCGGGCAGGACCCACGTCCGACTCATCTCTGGGTTCCCTACATAATCTAGCCAGGGTCAGGGCTGAATGGATCGAGGAATGGGTGCGTGTGGGCACAAGAACAAGAGATTGGGTGACAGATTAGAGAATGAGTGATTGGGTAAGTAGATGAATGACTGAAGGAAGGATGGAAGCGAGGGAGGGATGGCTGAGTGACTGCAAGAGTCTATCAGTGGGCAAAGGCCACCACAGGCTACAGCCCCAGGGTACTGGGCCAGGCCAGCTCTGCAAGGCGGGGTTATGGGGCAGGTCACTCACCGGGCAGTGGAGGGCCGGTGTCCACCGTGAACCAGCAGGGCACGGGACGGGGTGTGGAACACCATGGAATGGCCGGTGGCAGCAGGGGGCCGCCCACCTGCTGGAATCACCTGCTCCCAAAAGCCCCCACTGGTGCTGTCGAGGCGGAAACGGAAGAGGCCAGAGGAGAAGAGGTCGTGCTGGGTGCGGCCACCAGACACATAGAGCCACGTGTTGTCCACTAGGGCTGCTGCGTGACCTGCCAGGCCTGGCGGCCCCGAGGGACTGGAGGCAGGTGGTGCCAAAAGCTCCCAGCGGCCGCCGCCCATCGGGCTAAAGGCCCAAACGTCACTGGTGAGGGTGCCATCAGCCAACTCGCCGCCCATCAGCACCAGGAAGCCGGCCCAAGCCACGGCCACGTGGGAGTGACGGGCAGCCTGTGAGGAAGAGACCAGGATGCAGGGATGGCGAGGGAAACAGGTGGTGACACACAGGAGGACAGGGAGAGGCAGCCAGACAGAGAGGCAGAGACAAGGCAGGATGGAGAGACACCCAGAAGGTGAGGCAGAGGCAGAGACAAACAGACACACGACAACAGAGAAAGGAAGAGAGACCCAGGAGACAGACACACGCAAATAAAAAGAGAGGTGTGGCAGAGAAACACCGTAAGAGAAAGAGCAGTAAGGGAGAAATAACAGAGACCACAGAGAAAGTCAGAGGTACAACCCAGAGAGAAGGAGATATAGAGACCAAAAGAGCAGACGATCCAGTCAGAGACAAAAGCAGAAAGATGAACCAAGAGACAGGAGACACGCAGACAGGAGAGATGCAGAAAGGAAGAAAAAGAAGAAAAGCAGATAGAAAAGCAGAAGCAGGAGGGATAAGTGACCCTGTATCAAGATGCAGGAGCTAAGGGAAATAGGGTCACTCTGCGGTGCCACTGAGTCAATGGACATGAGTTTGAGGAAACTCCAGGAGGTAGTCAAGGACAGGGAGCCTGGCATGCTGCCCCACGGGGTCGCAAAGAGTCATACACGACTGAGTGACTGAACAGCAACAACAACTGGGGCGCCCTGGCTGGGTCTGACACCGTGGACAGGCACCCCAGGTGGGGCAGAGGTGGGGTCCATACCGGGGCAGGGCTAAGGTCCCAGCGCTCCCAGGTATTGGCTGAGAAGTTGTACAGGACGAGGTCGCCCAGTGCACGATTGAGGTCCTGGCCTGTGGAGAGGGGGACGGCATCAGGCCCTGGCCACAGGCTGCCCAGTCTTTAGACCCCAGACCCACAGCCGGCCTGCTCACCTCCGAAAACAGCCAACAGCCCTGGCGGGGACAAGAAGGCACCAGCCGCCCCGATACGGGCGGAGAAGGCAGTGTCCCCGGCACTCACGTTGTGCCACCAACCAGCCCCCTGGTTCTCCCACAGGTGCAGGTCGCAGGCACGTCCCAGGAAACCAGGCTCACAGCGGCACGGTCCCAGGGGCTGGGGGGAAGGGGACACAGGCAGGAACGGAGACAGACAGACAGGGAACAGAAACAGAGCCAGAGCGAGATGGAAGAGCAGAAAGGGAGAAGCAGAGAGATGAATATGAAAGGAGAGGATGGAAAAATAAAGAGGCAAAGAGAGAGGAAGGAGACAGTAGAGGAGATGGACTCAAGAGACACAACCAGAGGGAGGCAGAGAAGTGGAGAAAAGAAGCCAGACCAGCAGAGAAAGGGAAAGAAAAGAGACCCGGGAAGAAAAATGAGGATGGACAGAAAGACAGGTTGGGGGAAAAAAAAGTGGTGAGGTCACTGTAGGCCTGGGCTGGAAGAACTCAGATCTGGGAAGATCAAGGCAGGGAGAGCTCAAGGCATGATCCAGTCCCAGAGCTGGATATGCAGGGCAGGGCCTAGGCCCTCAGTCAGTAGTCAAAAGTCCGAAGTCATGGCTGGGAGCTCAACCAAACAGAGTGGGTGGGTGGGAGGGTGGAGTCGGGCCTGGTGAGCAGAAGGAAGGTGGGTTCACAGGTGAGAGGTAGGTTATAGGTGAGGCTGGGAGTGGGCTCAGGCAGAGGAGGGACGCCCCCCTCCATGAAGGTGGGGTGGGACAGAGTCACAGGTAGAGGAGTGGGGTGTGGCCAGAAAGGGGAGTCCTGCAGGAGGGGGTCAGCATCATGGGAGACAGTAGGCTGGCAGGGGTCGTCTCAGGCAAGGGCAGAGTCAGAGCCAGGAGGTGGGGATGGAAGACGTGCGCACGGGTCAGGGCCCGGGGCTGACACGGGGGACAGGCTCACCGAGGCACAGGTGCCGTGGCTGCCACAGTAGGCTGAGCACTCCTGCAGGCCACAGTCAGGGCCCCCCCAGCCCGGCTCACAGACACACACCCCGGGGGGCTGGCACTGTCCATGGCTGCGGCAGTTCCCGGGACACAGAGAGAAGTGGAAAGAGGCGTTGAAGCCCAGCAGGTTGTAGTTGGCATCGCTGAAGAGGTGCAGCAGCATCTGAGGCACAGGATGAGGGGAGTTCTAGGGCAGCACGGAGGGGGGTCCGCTCCTGTGTCCCCTGACCCTGGGGGTCCCCAACTCCTTTCTTTCTCTCTCTCCACCTTTCTCTGTCCCTGTGTCTCTCCAACGGATGTAGAGTGCCCTGCCTTGCATCGCCCTCGGAGTATCTACCTGCCTGTCCTACACACTCCACACAGATCCTTCAGCCCTGGCCCCACAGTCCCGCCCCCACCAACCTTGCCCGAGGAAGCCTCGATGGACGGAGGCCGCGTGCTCCCACTGAGACTGGCCAGCAGGGGCCCACGTGGGAATCACCATCATACACGAACAGGTAGTCGTGCATTCCGTGTCCAGGAAAAGGAAGTCAGCAGGATCCGGTGCCGGGAGCTTGGAGCTGAGTTGAGAACACAGGGCCCAGGCTCAGACACGGAAAAAAATCAGGTGGGGGCATGGGCCGGGGAAGAACTCAGATCTGGGAAGATCAAGGCAGGGAGAGCTCAAGGCATGATCCAGTCCCAGAGCTGGATATGCAGGGCAGGGCCTAGGCCCTCAGTCAGTAGTCAAAAGTCCGAAGTCATGGCTGGGAGCTCAACCAAACAGAGTGGGTGGGTGGGAGGGTGGAGTCGGGCCTGGTGAGCAGAAGGAAGGTGGGTTCACAGGTGAGAGGTAGGTTATAGGTGAGGCTGGGAGTGGGCTCAGGCAGAGGAGGGACGCCCCCCTCCATGAAGGTGGGGTGGGACAGAGTCACAGGTAGAGGAGTGGGGTGTGGCCAGAAAGGGGAGTCCTGCAGGAGGGGGTCAGCATCATGGGAGACAGTAGGCTGGCAGGGGTCGTCTCAGGCAAGGGCAGAGTCAGAGCCAGGAGGTGGGGATGGAAGACGTGCGCACGGGTCAGGGCCCGGGGCTGACACGGGGGACAGGCTCACCGAGGCACAGGTGCCGTGGCTGCCACAGTAGGCTGAGCACTCCTGCAGGCCACAGTCAGGGCCCCCCCAGCCCGGCTCACAGACACACACCCCGGGGGGCTGGCACTGTCCATGGCTGCGGCAGTTCCCGGGACACAGAGAGAAGTGGAAAGAGGCGTTGAAGCCCAGCAGGTTGTAGTTGGCATCGCTGAAGAGGTGCAGCAGCATCTGAGGCACAGGATGAGGGGAGTTCTAGGGCAGCACGGAGGGGGGTCCGCTCCTGTGTCCCCTGACCCTGGGGGTCCCCAACTCCTTTCTTTCTCTCTCTCCACCTTTCTCTGTCCCTGTGTCTCTCCAACGGATGTAGAGTGCCCTGCCTTGCATCGCCCTCGGAGTATCTACCTGCCTGTCCTACACACTCCACACAGATCCTTCAGCCCTGGCCCCACAGTCCCGCCCCCACCAACCTTGCCCGAGGAAGCCTCGATGGACGGAGGCCGCGTGCTCCCACTGAGACTGGCCAGCAGGGGCCCACGTGGGGAATCACCATCATACACGAACAGGTAGTCGTATGTGCATTCCGTGTCCAGGAAAAGGAAGTCCAGCAGGATCCGGTGCCGGGAGCTTGGAGCTGAGTATGAGAACACAGGGCCCAGGCTCAGACACGGACCCTCTCCCATCCCCAGCCTGCCTCCATGTAGCCCATCCACAGACTTCAAGCCCTCCTCCTCATGATGCTGAGGCCCAAAGATGAGTCAGATCTTGGCTTTGCCTTTGAGGGGCTCCCAGGCTCACAACCCACAGAGGTCAGAGATGCAACAACAAGAGGAATAGAAGCTCAAAGAAAGGACGGTATCAGCCCTGGAAAGGGCTCCTGAGATCAGGCTGAATACCCCCTCCCCTAGTATTGAGATGGGAAAATTGCAGTGCACAAGCAGCAGCCCTTTCCAGTGCGCACACAGAACTGTTTCAGCTTATTCTTGAGCCTCAGACCCAAGCCTAAGGGTCAGGGTCCAGGTGCGAGCAGAGAGACAAAGTCTCAGGTAGAAAAGGGCCTCTGGAGGGTCCTCTATTCCAGGATCAACAGAACCCCAAGGGAAGAGGCCTGTTTCTTCCTCCTGGGCAAAGATGGAACTTTGGAACCCCACAGCTCCTCCTGCCCTGAGCCAGGGTCGCTTCTCCACGTTTACTGTAGTCGCCAAGGGCACAGCCTCCAGAGGCAGACTGCCTGGGCTCAAATCCTGGCTCTGTCACTTCCTAGCCACTAGCTGTGTAACCTCGGGCAAGTCACCGGATATCTTGGGATCTCTTCTTCATCCATAAAATGGGGATATAGTAACTGTGTTTGATTCAAACTTCTTGAATCAAGAGATGAGGGCTGGACTTTCCGGCGGTGTGGGGAGTTTTCTGTAAGATCCCTTCATGCCATAGCCCACTCCGCCTTTCTCTGTCCCTGTGTCTCTCCAACGGATGTAGAGTGCCCTGCCTTGCATCGCCCTCGGAGTATCTCCCTGCCTGTCCTACACTCCACACATATCCTTCAGCCCTGGCCCCACAGTCCCGCCCCCACCAACCTTGCCCGAGGAAGCCTCGATGGACGGAGGCCGCGTGCTCCCACTGAGACTGGCCAGCAGGGGCCCACGTGGGGAATCACCATCATACACGAACAGGTAGTCGTATGTGCATTCCGTGTCCAGGAAAAGGAAGTCCAGCAGGATCCGGTGCCGGGAGCTTGGAGCTGAGTATGAGAACACAGGGCCCAGGCTCAGACACGGACCCTCTCCCATCCCCAGCCTGCCTCCATGTAGCCCATCCACAGACTTCAAGCCCTCCTCCTCATGATGCTGAGGCCCAAAGATGAGTCAGATCTTGGCTTTGCCTTTGAGGGGCTCCCAGGCTCACAACCCACAGAGGTCAGAGATGCAACAACAAGAGGAATAGAAGCTCAAAGAAAGGACGGTATCAGCCCTGGAAAGGGCTCCTGAGATCAGGCTGAATACCCCCTCCCCTAGTATTGAGATGGGAAAATTGCAGTGCACAAGCAGCAGCCCTTTCCAGTGCGCACACAGAACTGTTTCAGCTTATTCTTGAGCCTCAGACCCAAGCCTAAGGGTCAGGGTCCAGGTGCGAGCAGAGAGACAAAGTCTCAGGTAGAAAAGGGCCTCTGGAGGGTCCTCTATTCCAGGATCAACAGAACCCCAAGGGAAGAGGCCTGTTTCTTCCTCCTGGGCAAAGATGGAACTTTGGAACCCCACAGCTCCTCCTGCCCTGAGCCAGGGTCGCTTCTCCACGTTTACTGTAGTCGCCAAGGGCACAGCCTCCAGAGGCAGACTGCCTGGGCTCAAATCCTGGCTCTGTCACTTCCTAGCCACTAGCTGTGTAACCTCGGGCAAGTCACCGGATATCTTGGGATCTCTTCTTCATCCATAAAATGGGGATATAGTAACTGTGTTTGATTCAAACTTCTTGAATCAAGAGATGAGGGCTGGACTTTCCCGGCGGTGCAGTACGTAAGAATCGGCCTGTCAATGCAGGGGACATGAGTTCAATCCCTAGTCTGTGAAGATCCCACATGCCACAGAGCAACTGAGCCTGTGGGTCACAACTACAGAGCCTGCGCTCTAGAGCCTACACTCTGCAACAAGAGAACCACAGCAAAAAAAAAAAAAAAAAATAGAGAATCACCGCAACGAGAAGCCCGCACATCACAACTAGAGAGTAGCCCCCGCTCACCACAACTAAAGAAAGCCTGGGTACAGCAACAAAGACCCAGTGCAACCAATAAATAAATAATTTATTTAGTTTTTAGAAAAAGACAGAGAACACTCTTTCTCTTCAACAATGAGGCCAAGCAGACGCAGAGATGCAGATCTTTGTGAAGACTCTAACGGATAAGACCATCACCCTTGAGGTGGAGCCCAGGGATACCACTGAGAATGTGAAAGCCAAAATCCAAGACAAGGAGGGCATCCTACCTGACCAGCAGCATCTGATTTTCGCAGGCAAACAGCTGGAGGATGGCCATACTCTGTCAGACCACAATATCCAGAAAGAGCCCACCCTGCACTTGGAGCTTTGTCTGCAACGCGGCATCCTCGAGCCTCCTCTCCGCCAGCTCTCTCAGAAACACAGCTGCGACAAGATCTGCCACAAGGGCTATGCTTGCCTGCAGCCCGGGGCTGTCAACTACCCCAATAAGTGTGGCCACTCCAACAACCTGTGCCCCAGGAAGGTCAAATAAAGCCCCTCCACTGGCTTCTTTGCCGGCAGGGTGGCCCCCTGCTCAAGCCCCATGGCCCTGGGGCCTCAATAAAGTTTCTCTTTTATTGACTGGAAAAAAAAATAAAGAGACAGAGAGAGAGAGATGAGGGTTGATTCCTGACTGCGTGTATTTGGGAAGAGCCTCAGAGACTAGCTTGGCCAATACAACCCAGCAGAAGCGATGCACTTCAAGACTGCCACTTTCACCTGAGCCTCGTAGAATACTCCTTTCTCAGAACCAGCTGTCATGCTAGCAAAGGCCAAAGTCACGTGGAGGGGCCGTGTGCCGGCATCCCAGCTGTCATCCCCTGCTGAGCTTCCAGCTGACAGCGGGTATCAACTGCCAGCCCATGAGAGAGCTCCCTGGGCACCCAGGCCAGGTGACTGTCCAGATGACGGCAGTCCCCACCGACATCTGACTGCGACCACACAGGAGGCCGTAACAGATAATGCACCTAAAGTGCTTATTTATGACGAGGCCTTGCACTTCAGACTCCGGGAGATGGTGGGACAGGGAAGCCCGGCGTGCTCCAGCCCATGGAGTGCAAAGAGTCGGACACGACTGACTTAACTGCAATTCGTAACACCACTACTCCTAGCCATCACCATTCCTGCTCTCTGCCAGGTCCTGGTTCCAGAAGGTTCTCTCATCCCACGTCTCCCACTAAGGGCTCAAGGAAGTCTTGTGGGCTAGGAAACTTGGAGGCCTGGCTTCCAACTCTGTTCCGACCTGCTGGAGGACCTGGCCCAGTCCCTTTTCCCAGGTTCCTCGGTACACCTGCCTGCACACTGGGGATGGCAACGCGTGCTCAGCTGCTCAGTCACATCCGGCTCTTCGTGACCCCGTGGACTGCAGTCTACCAGGCTCCTCTGTCCATGGGAATTTTTAAACAAGAATACTGGAGCGGGTTGCCATTTCCTCCTCCAGAGGATCTTTCCAACCTAAGGATGGAACCCATGTTTCATGCACTGGCAAGGTGTGTTCTTTGCCACAGGGCCACCAGGGAAGCTCGTTCACTATTCATGTAATATGTGATCCTGGGCCAGTTCCCTGGGCTCTCTGGACCTCGGTTTCCTTGAGGTAAGCCGGGGATAATTCTTCTTACCATATTCATCATATCAAAGCTGGTGAGACAATCCTAGATGGTGACTCTCACATGCCAGCACCCGCCTTGTCCTCCCTCAGAACCACTGATCCAGGCTCCTTCCTGGCCTCCTGTCTTGCCCTGATATGGGTTCCTGATGGATCCCCACCCCGCCAGCTCAACCTCTCGCCCTTACCCTCCCCTGCTCAAAAGCTCTCCATGGCTTCCCACCATCTCCGTGAGAAAATCCAGCTCCCTAACCGGGGGTTTGGAATCTCCACTTGCCCTGCGTCTCCCCATGGCTTACAGCTTGACCAGGAGCTTGGCCTTTGCATAAGTGGGGGCCGTGTGCCGGCATCCCAGCTGTCATCCCCTGCTGAGCTTCCAGCTGACAGCGGGTATCAACTGCCACCCCTCCCTGGGCACCCAGGCCAGGTGACTGTCCAGATGACGGCAGTCCCCACCGACATCTGACTGCGACCACACAGGAGGCCGTAACAGATAATGCACCTAAAGTGCTTATTTATGACGAGGCCTTGCACTTCAGACTCCGGGAGATGGTGGGACAGGGAAGCCCGGCGTGCTCCAGCCCATGGAGTGCAAAGAGTCGGACACGACTGACTTAACTGCAATTCGTAACACCACTACTCCTAGCCATCACCATTCCTGCTCTCTGCCAGGTCCTGGTTCCAGAAGGTTCTCTCATCCCACGTCTCCCACTAAGGGCTCAAGGAAGTCTTGTGGGCTAGGAAACTTGGAGGCCTGGCTTCCAACTCTGTTCCGACCTGCTGGAGGACCTGGCCCAGTCCCTTTTCCCAGGTTCCTCGGTACACCTGCCTGCACACTGGGGATGGCAACGCGTGCTCAGCTGCTCAGTCACATCCGGCTCTTCGTGACCCCGTGGACTGCAGTCTACCAGGCTCCTCTGTCCATGGGAATTTTTAAACAAGAATACTGGAGCGGGTTGCCATTTCCTCCTCCAGAGGATCTTTCCAACCTAAGGATGGAACCCATGTTTCATGCACTGGCAAGGTGTGTTCTTTGCCACAGGGCCACCAGGGAAGCTCGTTCACTATTCATGTAATATGTGATCCTGGGCCAGTTCCCTGGGCTCTCTGGACCTCGGTTTCCTTGAGGTAAGCCGGGGATAATTCTTCTTACCATATTCATCATATCAAAGCTGGTGAGACAATCCTAGATGGTGACTCTCACATGCCAGCACCCGCCTTGTCCTCCCTCAGAACCACTGATCCAGGCTCCTTCCTGGCCTCCTGTCTTGCCCTGATATGGGTTCCTGATGGATCCCCACCCCGCCAGCTCAACCTCTCGCCCTTACCCTCCCCTGCTCAAAAGCTCTCCATGGCTTCCCACCATCTCCGTGAGAAAATCCAGCTCCCTAACCGGGGGTTTGGAATCTCCACTTGCCCTGCGTCTCCCCATGGCTTACAGCTTGACCAGGAGCTTGGCCTTTGCATAAGCTCCTCTCTCTATCTTGAACACATTCTCTCTTCCTGCCAACACACTTCTCCACCTTCTCCAAGAAGCCTTCCCTGATCTGATGCCCCCAGGCTGGGGGAGGTGCCCCTCTAGGTTCTCACTTTCCAATACAACCTTCATTTCTCTGGGCCAGGACCATCTGTGTCCATCTCCCCTGAAGCCCACGAGGCCCACAGGACAAGGCCTGAGCTTACTACTCATCTTGGGGGATCCCTCCCCAACTCTGCCCAGCACAGGGGCTGATGCTGAGCAAAGGCTCAGAAAATACTGGATGAAGGAAGGAAGAAATGCACCAGAGAGCATACTGAAGCTGGCACCTCTCCTTCAGGCTCTGGCCAGAGTCCCCACGAACAGCACATAGAGAGGCCAGGCTGTGGTCTGGAGAATGTAGAAGCACCACTCAGTGAGGCCAGGCAACCAGGCCTTCCAGAATCTTACCAGCCTCCACAAAACTATAAAGCTCTGTTCCTGGAATCGTAACAACCACATCTTTGTCAAGGGACAGCCAGCGACTGGCTCATCATCCGCCTACTCCCAAGTTCCTCCCTAGGTTCAAGTCTTCCTGTTTCCACTCAACAGGGGGTCTAAGCCCCAGGCCATCCTGGACAGAGACTGAATCCCAAATGCCCCTGCTTTTCAAAGACATAATGCCTCTTCTTCATAAGGACGTTATGAGGACTGGGCACAATGAAGTATGAACATGGCTTAAAAAAAAAAAAAAAGTAAGTATGCCAGTTGCTTATTTTTTAATAGATGGAGGAACACATTGGTTCTCAGAGGTGACAGATAATGGGAAGGATGGGATCTCAAGGAGGGGTTCAAAAGTCCCCAGGGTTCCTCCTTACCCCAACATCCAACTGATTGGTCCCCAAATCTCACTGGTGAAACTAGACTTGTCTCAGGATTCTCTATGCCTCTCCACCCATTTAGTTCCTGCCCCAATTCAGAACTCACTCTCTCCCACAAGACTAGCACAAGTCTCAGTGTGCTCCCAACCCAGCCTGACAGTGACACCCTATTCATGCTCAGAATCCCCCTCTGGCTCCCCATCAATCCCCAGAGAAAAGTCAAGCTGCTCAGCATGCCACTCAGGACATTTCTTTCCCTGTCTCTGGCCCCCTCTGCTCCTCCCAGGCAACAGTTCAGCCAAACCAGACAAACCGAGACATAGCTCTGTGATCCACCGGCCCTTCTTTCTTTTTTTAAGCCACGCTGTGAAGCATGCGGGATCCTAGTTCCCCAACCAGGGACTGGACCCATGTTCTGAAGTGGAGACAACCACTGGACCACCTGGGAAGTCCCACCAGCCTCTCTTTTGTCTTCAACAAAAAACAAGAAAAACAGGCTCTAGCCTGTCTCCTTTTCTCACCCAGTACACTCCTAACCCTGAATATTCATTGGAGCGACTGATGCTGAAGCTGAACGTCCAATACTTTGGCCCCCTGATGAGGAGACAACTCATCGGAAAAGATCCTGATGCTATGAAAGACTGAAGGCAGGAGGAGAATGGGGCGACAGAGGATGAGATGGTTGGATAGCATCACTGACTCATGGACATGAGTTTGAGCAAACTCTGGGAGATGGTGAAGGACAGGAAAGCCTGGTGTACTGCAGTCCACGGGGTCGCAAAGAGTCAGACACAACTGAGTGACAACAACAACACTCCCATGCATGTTTCAGAACCCTGCCCCGGGGGCTCCTCCTCTGTGACTCCCAGTAGTCTTCTCACTCCTCTAGGTCTGTCTACCCAACCCTGCATCTCCTTCCGTCTCAGCACCGGGGGTTGAAGGTCTGTGTCCAGCTTTACCATCCTCAACCAGGCTGGAGCTCTTCAAGGCCGGAGAATGATTTATATCCCCAGTACATATACACATACTTCCTATTCTCTTCTCACCCCCTAGACAGAGCTGGCCCTCACGATGGGGACAGACACACTCAACCCCAAGAAACACACTTCTCCCAGACCCCACGTGACAGTCACAGAGATCTTCTAATCCATAAACTGGATCATGACTTTCCCCTGTTCAAAACCTTCCATGGATACCCTCGGTCCCCAGGTAAAGACCAAGTTCCAAAGCCTACAAAAGGAAGCCCCGCGTGACCCAGGCCCTGTCACACCTCTAGTCTTTGCCCAGGACCTCCCCTGGTGGACTCCCATGTCTCCTAGGAGGCCAGCTCCTCATCCACGGCCAAGGGAGGCCTTCCTGCACTTCTTCAGCCACTGCCTCTCCACCTCTTTGTTGCCTTCAGGGCACAGCTCAAACTCACCAGGCCCTCCCCCTTCTGGTTCCTCCCAACCCTCCTACCTCTGGCTCAGGGTCTTCTTGGATTCTGTGTCCTAGCACACAGATTTTTAGTTCCTCAAAAACATCATACACTCCTGTTTCCGCCCCTTTGCCCCCTATTCGCCTTACCTGGAATGCCCCTTGGCCGTCCTACATACTTCTCTGGCCTCAGGTGCAGCCCAGGCTCAGTCAGATGTCACCTCTGGGATTCCCACTCCCTGGATGTGGGTTTGTATCCTCCACAAGCCTGGGAGCCCAGAAGGGTAGAGATGGGGCCCTTGCACAGGCTGTTCCCTCTTGCTGGAACGCTTTTCTCCTCTTCCAGGAAGCCTTCTCTGCTCTCACCCACCCACAGGGTCAGGCACCTCCTCTGAGCACCCCCAGGCCCATGGGGTTCCTCCATCACAGCCCTGGTCACTCTGGGCTGGACTGTCTATTAATGTCCTTGTCTTCCCCATTGGAGTCCAAGTCCCAAGTCATCGGGGAATGCTGGGGCTGTGTAGGTCTCTGCTATATCCCAGTGGCAAAGAAAATACTTGGTACATGAAGGACTGAAAAAGTGCTTTTATTGAAGTACTTTAAAAAGTCTAACACGGGGCTTCTCTGGTAGCTCAGTGGTAAAGAGCTCGCCTGCCAATGCAGGAGACACAGGTTCAATCCCTGATCCGGGAAGATCCCACATGCTGCAGAGCAACTAAGCCCGTGAGCCACACTATGGAGCCTGTGCTCTAGAGCCTCAGAGCCGCAACTATGGAGCCCATGTGCCCTAGAGCCCGAGTTTCACAACAAGAGAAGTCACCGCAACAAGAAGCCTGCTCACCTCAAACTAGAGAGTAGCCCCCACTCCCGGCAACTAGAGAAGAGCCTGTGGCAGTAGTGAAAACCCAGCATAGCCAAAAGTGAATAAATAAACAAAATTTAAATAAAAAGTACACCACGAATAATTCTAACGCCATTTATTGGGTATTTACTATGAACCAGGCACAGTAAATATCTGTTCTCATTGAATTCCAACAGCCGTATGAGGTGAATACTATTATTCCACATGCAGGGAGGAAAAGCCAAATCTTGGAGAAAGGAAGCCACCTGCCCAAATTTACAAAGCTAGGAAGAAGTGGAACCCAAATTTGAAGCCAGGTGGCTGGGCTCAAAGCCTGAGTTTTCAACAATTTGTTTTCAAATGAAGCTTTTAGATTTTTTCTTTTAATTTATTTTTACTTTTTATGGTCTCTCCACACAGCATGCAGGAGCCTAGTCACTACCATGAACGGAACTCAAGTTCCCTGCAGTGGAAGTACTGAGTCTTAATCACTGGGTCACCGGAGAAGTCCCTAAGTATCTAACAATTACTCAGAATAGCCCTCACTGATACCCTGAGTGGTAATTGTCTTTATTGGTCTGGTGCAACTCCCCTACTAGACTTCAAGGTCTCCCAAGGCAGGGCCCAGGTTGGCTGCTCTTCAGAGCAAAGGGCCTGGATCAGAACCGGTTCTGGGAATGTAGTGAGTGGATGAATAACGGCATAAATGAATGAATTGGCGCACCAGCGTCTGTGTGACCCACACGGCCCCACTCACCCTCGATGAGCCATTCGCAATTGCCATTGACGCTGTAGTTGCCTGCACCATCTGTCACGAAGCCGGGAGCCTCTCGCAGCACTTGTCGCTGCCCCTTGCAGTCCCCTGCCTGGGCCCCAGGGGACAGTGGCCCCAGCATGGCCAATGATATAGCCAGCGCCGCTGCCAAAGCCGGGCCCAGGGCCATCGCCGCCTCCTCCCGTACTGACGGGTCTTAAAAGACCCGGAGAGGTCCCTCCACCCCGTTCGAAGCCCTGTAAATGCGACCACTATGGATGGGACATGGCCCTGTAGACCAGCGAGGTCCAGGAGCCGCGGTCGCAGCGAAGGGAACCGCCGCTATCGCTAGGCTCTGGAGGTGGGGGGTTGGCCCTGCAGATCCATGGAAACACCTGCAAAAGGGGTCGTTATAGAACGGGCATTCCCTTAGGGGCCATAGGAGTACCTTAAAGATATGGGCCCCCATAGACTGGCTGACCCCATAAACGATGTCCAGCAGTTACAGTCGCGGGCCGCTGCAGGCCGAAACGGAGCTTAAAGACCAGTGGGGTCCCCAGTGAGCGAAGGGGGTCTACAGTCCGGCGGGGGCCTACATCAAGGGTGAGGGTCGGGCTGGACTGGAGGGTCCTCCAGGAAAGACCCCTCCAGTCAGGGGCGGGGCGCGAGCAAGTGCCTGGGGCAGAGTCAGTCTTCAGGAGCTCAGGCCTGCGCCCCAAAGACGAACTCCCCTGCTCACCCACCCGCGCCTCGCGTCCGAGCCGGATGAGCCAGATCAGAGAGACGAGGGGTGCTCGGGCCAGAGCGGCCACGGGAAGACCCGCTGGGAGGGCGAGAGGGCGGGGGCCGAGCGGCTGCTGTGGGAGGGAGGATGCAGAGGAGGCGAGAAGTCCCAGAGACGCAGGTCAGAGCGGCCCTGGGAGGACTGCAGAGCACCCAACCCCACCCCTCCAAAGGGAGACTTCCGGAAAATTCCCCGCCTAGTTGTTCCTAGACGCATGCGCAGCAGTGACCGCCTTGGCCTGTGAAGTGAGAATGACATGCGCGGTGCTAAAATCGTAACCCCGAACTCCCCGTGCAGGTGGCTGAGCGAAGCATCGGCCACTGGAGGGCGCTTCTACCTATAACTGGAGCAGAGAAAGTAAAAATAAAGGAGCTGTACAGTAAGAGGACTCTGCTATGATTCATATCTTTGGTGCTCTCAGAGTCTGGGTCAACAAAAGGTCAGGTTATGCAGGTCCCTCCCAAGATACCATTTTACAGTTGGCTACACTGAGGTCCCGAGCCTGGAACGGTGCTTACTCAGCCAGGACTCTGAGCACTATCAGGATGTAAAAGAGCCCATCTTAAAGATTAAAAACTCAACGAATCCTCTTTATTTTGGCAAGAAGGGGAAAAAGTCTTTCTGCCAAGGACCTGAGGGAGGGCCTCCGGGATGGAGATAGGGTAAGCAGAGTACGGGTCTGAGGCCACAGAGATCCAGGGAAAGGTTTCAGAGTCGAGGCCGTCTTCATAATATCCGTCCTGGGAGCGATGGCTCCGGGGTCGCGGATTCCTGGATCCGGGGTCCTGGCCCCATAGACTGGCTGACCCCATAAACGATGTCCAGCAGTTACAGTCGCGGGCCGCTGCAGGCCGAAACGGAGCTTAAAGACCAGTGGGGTCCCCAGTGAGCGAAGGGGGTCTACAGTCCGGCGGGGGCCTACATCAAGGGTGAGGGTCGGGCTGGACTGGAGGGTCCTCCAGGAAAGACCCCTCCAGTCAGGGGCGGGGCGCGAGCAAGTGCCTGGGGCAGAGTCAGTCTTCAGGAGCTCAGGCCTGCGCCCCAAAGACGAACTCCCCTGCTCACCCACCCGCGCCTCGCGTCCGAGCCGGATGAGCCAGATCAGAGAGACGAGGGGTGCTCGGGCCAGAGCGGCCACGGGAAGACCCGCTGGGAGGGCGAGAGGGCGGGGGCCGAGCGGCTGCTGTGGGAGGGAGGATGCAGAGGAGGCGAGAAGTCCCAGAGACGCAGGTCAGAGCGGCCCTGGGAGGACTGCAGAGCACCCAACCCCACCCCTCCAAAAAGGGAGACTTCCGGAAAATTCCCCGCCTAGTTGTTCCTAGACGCATGCGCAGCAGTGACCGCCTTGGCCTGTGAAGTGAGAATGACATGCGCGGTGCTAAAATCGTAACCCCGAACTCCCCGTGCAGGTGGCTGAGCGAAGCATCGGCCACTGGAGGGCGCTTCTACCTATAACTGGAGCAGAGAAAGTAAAAATAAAGGAGCTGTACAGTAAGAGGACTCTGCTATGATTCATATCTTTGGTGCTCTCAGAGTCTGGGTCAACAAAAGGTCAGGTTATGCAGGTCCCTCCCAAGATACCATTTTACAGTTGGCTACACTGAGGTCCCGAGCCTGGAACGGTGCTTACTCAGCCAGGACTCTGAGCACTATCAGGATGTAAAAGAGCCCATCTTAAAGATTAAAAACTCAACGAATCCTCTTTATTTTGGCAAGAAGGGGAAAAAGTCTTTCTGCCAAGGACCTGAGGGAGGGCCTCCGGGATGGAGATAGGGTAAGCAGAGTACGGGTCTGAGGCCACAGAGATCCAGGGAAAGGTTTCAGAGTCGAGGCCGTCTTCATAATATCCGTCCTGGGAGCGATGGCTCCGGGGTCGCGGATTCCTGGAGAGTCTCAGGCAGGGTCCTGGCGATCGTCACTGGTGTTCCGGGGTCCGGCGGGGTCAGAGATCTCGGAGGGGGCGAGGGGGCCGGAGGTCACGGAACAGCGGGAGCCCAGAATCCGGTGCCGCTCGGGGCAGGGGCTGAGGGAGGGGACGGGGAGAGCGGCTCCCGCGGGACCGTTTGGCACAAGAGTCGGGGGGACGGGGCGGGAGCGGGACACTACGCACCCCTACCTGGGCGCGCAGGGTGGGGAGCTTTGGGAAGGTTGGGGATGGCAGAGCCCTGGGGCCGGGATAGAGAGGGGATCCGGAGTGCGGCCGGGGCCGGCGCGCGGCACATGGGCTGGGGCGGGTTGGGGTGCTCAGACCGGGGGTGCGGTGCCCCCGGCCGTGTGCATGCTGAAGTATTCGGTGAAGCCAGTGTGCGGCGCCGCTGTCTGGGGCATGAGCGGCTGGTAGGGCGGTGTCGGGCCATCCCAGCTCGGGTCGGCCGCCTTGGGGAACCGAGAGGAAGGGGGCGGGGAGGCCGCGCCCGGCCGGGCCATTGTCACCACGCGGCCCCTCGGGGCCACCGCCGCCGCCACCGCTGTCTCCTCCACCTGCTTCCCGGCCTGGGAGGGGGGTCAGGATCAGAGGCTGTCCTGGACCCACGGGGGCAGATGCGGCCCCGAAGGCCCTTCCCCCTACCCCCGATGATCCCCCCTCCCGAGCTGTGGGCGCAACTGTGAGTCAGGGGCGCCTGGGCAGTGGGGCCATGTACTCAAGGGGAGGCGTCGGGGTGCGCCGGGCGAACTCCGGCGGCGGCCGGGGAGGTGGGGGAGAACCGCGGAAGGCCAGTGGCGGCGGGGGAACCGCGCGGGGTGTCTGAGGGGGCGTGCGCAACAGCGCCAGGACCCAGTCTGGCAAGGTGGGCGCGGGCGCCGGGGGACGGTCGCGGCGCGGCGTTGGGGCGCGGAGGGTCCGAAAGGCAGGGGGTGGGCTCAGGCGCCTGGGTGTGGAGGGTGGTGGAGGGGCCGGGAGCGGAGTCAAGTACTCCAGGGGCGGCGCCAGCAGCTCCTCAGGCGCCGGGGGTGCCGGGGGCACGGGGCTTACGCAGGATGTGGGCGGGGGGATGGAGAAGAGCTCCGTGAAGTTGGGCACCGAGTCGCTGATGAACGTCACGTTCCCATAGACGTGCTGCGGGAAGGCCTTGTCTGCAGATTGGCTGCCTCCCGGCCCTGGGGCTCCAGCCGAGGCGATCTGCGATGTGCGCACGTGGTATGGGAAGTTCTTGTTGGCCGCCGACGGGCGTGTCATGATCTGGGTGAAGGGCCAGCGCAGGTTGGAGAAGGGCTGCCTCTACAAACATGGGGCCCTAAGGATCCCCATTCACTTGACATCCCTTGCTTCTTTGAAACGCTTCTTCCCCACCCAGGGATAGGACCTGTGTCTCATGTCTCCTGCATTGGCTGGCAGGTTCTTTACCACTAATGCCACCTGGGAAGCCTATCAAGTATGGATAGTTACTAGCTATATGTGGCTATTTAAATTTAAAATAATCGAAATTAAACTTAAACTTTTATTTCTCAGTCACACTGGCCACATTAAAGTGTTCAGTAGCCACATGGGGTTAGTAGCTATTGTATGGGACAGCACAGACAGAATATTTTCATAAATAGAAAGTTCAATTGGACAGCAACGAACAGATTCTAGGATGTTCGCTCCCTGAGGGCAGACACTTGACAGGTCTCTTCCATACTCAATCCCTAATACCTTCTAGAACAGTGCCTGACCCTTATAGTGTTAGTCGCTTGGTCATGTCCGACCCGCTGCGACCCCATGGACCACAGCCCACCAGGTTCCTCTATCCATGGATTTTCCAGGCAAGAATACTGGAGTGGATTGCCATTTCCTCCTCCAGGGAATCGTTTCAACCCAGGGATTGAATCCACATCTTCTATGTCTCCTGCATTGCAAGCACATTCTTTACCCACTAAGCCACTGGGAACACATATACGCTCTCAATATACTCTGCTTGAATCTAGAGATGTCTTTGACATTAACTGGCAGGCCACGCAGACAGGGACGGGGGTGACCCTAGTACTGCACACAGGAGCCCAGCTCAGTCCCTCTAAGGTTGCCGCTGCATAAGTGAACAAAGAGCTGAAACCAAAGAGCAGTGGAAGGCGGAGGTGGAGCTGTACTGAGCTAACGTGAGCAGTTTTAGGAAGGAAACAAGTTGAAGGTGAAGTGTGGAAGAAAGGGCATTGTGTTTGGTGTGGTGAGCCTGCACCCCTCCTCCTGGCCCCACAGCTCACTGCACTTGGGATCTGGGGCATGCTGACTAAACTCCCAGAGCTCACTGCAGAAAGGGGGTTGCAGTGCCTGCTTGGAAAGATGAAGAGCGGGTGGAAATCAAAACCGCTGGTACAGAGCCTGGCACATGGTGGCTTCTCTGCATTTTGCCCCTCTCTGTCCTTCTGTGACTTCTTGCAGAGCCTTAAGCGTAACAGTCTCAGGAAAGTGAGTCTGTACCTAAGTCAGGTTCTAGGGTAGAACATGGGAGACCTGGCCCCCTCCCTCAGTGGCTGAGTATATTCCCTACAAAGAATACATGAGGTCCCTACTCAGGCTGATCGTAATGCCACCTGGGAAGCCTAAAGTATGGATAGTTACTAGCTATATGTGGCTATTTAAATTTAAAATAATCGAAATTAAACTTAAACTTTTATTTCTCAGTCACACTGGCCACATTAAAGTGTTCAGTAGCCACATGGGGTTAGTAGCTATTGTATGGGACAGCACAGACAGAATATTTTCATAAATAGAAAGTTCAATTGGACAGCAACGAACAGATTCTAGGATGTTCGCTCCCTGAGGGCAGACACTTGACAGGTCTCTTCCATACTCAATCCCTAATACCTTCTAGAACAGTGCCTGACCCTTATAGTGTTAGTCGCTTGGTCATGTCCGACCCGCTGCGACCCCATGGACCACAGCCCACCAGGTTCCTCTATCCATGGATTTTCCAGGCAAGAATACTGGAGTGGATTGCCATTTCCTCCTCCAGGGAATCGTTTCAACCCAGGGATTGAATCCACATCTTCTATGTCTCCTGCATTGCAAGCACATTCTTTACCCACTAAGCCACTGGGAACACATATACGCTCTCAATATACTCTGCTTGAATCTAGAGATGTCTTTGACATTAACTGGCAGGCCACGCAGACAGCGACGGGGGTGACCCTAGTACTGCACACAGGAGCCCAGCTCAGTCCCTCTAAGGTTGCCGCTGCATAAGTGAACAAAGAGCTGAAACCAAAGAGCAGTGGAAGGCGGAGGTGGAGCTGTACTGAGCTAACGTGAGCAGTTTTAGGAAGGAAACAAGTTGAAGGTGAAGTGTGGAAGAAAGGGCATTGTGTTTGGTGTGGTGAGCCTGCACCCCTCCTCCTGGCCCCACAGCTCACTGCACTTGGGATCTGGGGCATGCTGACTAAACTCCCAGAGCTCACTGCAGAAAGGGGGTTGCAGTGCCTGCTTGGAAAGATGAAGAGCGGGTGGAAATCAAAACCGCTGGTACAGAGCCTGGCACATGGTGGCTTCTCTGCATTTTGCCCCTCTCTGTCCTTCTGTGACTTCTTGCAGAGCCTTAAGCGTAACAGTCTCAGGAAAGTGAGTCTGTACCTAAGTCAGGTTCTAGGGTAGAACATGGGAGACCTGGCCCCCTCCCTCAGTGGCTGAGTATATTCCCTACAAAGAATACATGAGGGATCCCTCCACTCAGGAGCTGGCACCCTCGCCAATGCCTGTTTCTCTGTCTGGTTCTCTCTGATGCCAGATCTTTGGTCTGCTGGAAGAGAACTGGGTTCAGAGTATCCCATCACCCCCACCAAAGGCCATGGAGCCTGGCAGGTCACCTTCCCTCTGTGGGCTTTAGCTACCCATCTCTGTACAGTGAATTCAATGACCATTATCCATCCTGTCCTGGGGCTGCTCTGCTAATTAAACAAGAGGGCAGAAATAAACATATAGGGGTGTTGCCAGCATGAAACAGAGGCTGGTTCAAGACAGGTGACCACTGAATGGTGGATGGATGGATAAATGGAGGATGGATGGATGAATGGAAGAATGAATGAATAGAAGGACTGTCACCCAGAAAGCCAGATAGGATGTAAACAAGTCCAAAAAAGAGGTTTGCTGCTGGCAACCCCTGCTGCCATTCAGATCTAGGCCACCTGGAGCCCCAGCCTGACCCAACCCAGCCTGCTTCTTCCCATGATGGAGCACCAGAGAGAGGAGAATATGGGGGGTAAAAACCAAGAGGCTTAGGGAAGGCAGTAGGGATACAGAAGGGGAAAATGAAAGTCTGGGAACACAGGGTCAGGATGGAAATGGGGATGGGGGCAGAGAAAGAGGGTAGGGTTGGAGGAAGAGCCCAGGACACAGAAGTGGGAGAGAGGAATGGAAGAGGCTGGACTCTGGGGGATACAGTGAGGCAGCCTGGAAGAACTCAGCAGGCTCTCAACAAGCTTCTATTTAAATGCCTGAAGGGATGAAGTGAAGGAAATGGATCAAGAGCTCAGAACAGAAGTTCAGGCAGCTTAGAGGTGGAGAGCCTCATTCATCCTCCACCCAGTGGTTGCACACCCTGCCCCCGATGCCCAGCTCACCAGGAACACGCCATGGGCATACAGATGGATCCCCAGCTGGATGCCATTGACAATCTTCTCCCGGGCCCACTTGGGGATCCCGAAGTTGGCGATCAGGGCCATGACTGGAACTGCAAAGAACCTGAGGGGAGGCGGTGGGTCTGTAGAGACACTGTCCCTGCCTTCCATCCCATCCCATAGCCCCAAATTCCCTGCTATGCATACACACAGGCCCCAAGTGGATCCCAAACTGGAAGGAAGCCAATGTGACCTTCAGAAACCAAAGGTCAAAATGAGACAGGAATCCCACTGTCCTAGGAAGTCTGGTGGGGGTGGGGGATGGGCAAGGAGTAGGCAGAATTTAACTCAGTTCTACCCCACCTAAAATCTTGGCACCTGATAGGAAATCAACAGATGTTTGATGAGTTAATTAACATAAGATAATAACAATTAAGGACTTACTGTACTGCATGCCAGACCTGTTACTAAGCATTTCATGACTATACATTCCTGTACATCTCAGAGACTCTATGAAGCAGGTACAGCTTCCATCCCCATTAAACAGGTAAGGAAACTGAAGCAGAGAAAATTTAATTGACGGTATGTAAGGACACACAGTTTATAAGCTTTAGAACTGGGATCTAAACCCAGGCAATCTGGCTCAGAATCCACCTACTTGGGATCTCCCTGGTTTTCCCAAGACTATGTTCCCAATGCAGAGGACTTGGGTTTGATCCCTAACCAGGAACTAGATCCTACATGCTGCAATTAAGAATTCAAATGCCGCAACTAGTGATCCCACGTGCTGCAACTAAGACCCAGTACAGCCAAAAATTAGTCAATAAATATTTTAAACGCATATATGAGGATATATGTGATTTGAAAAAAAACAAATCCACTTTTGACCCTATGAACCATACTGTTGTTCGCATGCATTGTAGAGAGGAATGGAAGAGGCTGGACTCTGGGGATACAGTGAGGCAGCCTGGAAGAACTCAGCAGGCTCTCAACAAGCTTCTATTTAAATGCCTGAAGGGATGAAGTGAAGGAAATGGATCAAGAGCTCAGAACAGAAGTTCAGGCAGCTTAGAGGTGGAGAGCCTCATTCATCCTCCACCCAGTGGTTGCACACCCTGCCCCCGATGCCCAGCTCACCAGGAACACGCCATGGGCATACAGATGGATCCCCAGCTGGATGCCATTGACAATCTTCTCCCGGGCCCACTTGGGGATCCCGAAGTTGGCGATCAGGGCCATGACTGGAACTGCAAAGAACCTGAGGGGAGGCGGTGGGTCTGTAGAGACACTGTCCCTGCCTTCCATCCCATCCCATAGCCCCAAATTCCCTGCTATGCATACACACAGGCCCCAAGTGGATCCCAAACTGGAAGGAAGCCAATGTGACCTTCAGAAACCAAAGGTCAAAATGAGACAGGAATCCCACTGTCCTAGGAAGTCTGGTGGGGGTGGGGGATGGGCAAGGAGTAGGCAGAATTTAACTCAGTTCTACCCCACCTAAAATCTTGGCACCTGATAGGAAATCAACAGATGTTTGATGAGTTAATTAACATAAGATAATAACAATTAAGGACTTACTGTACTGCATGCCAGACCTGTTACTAAGCATTTCATGACTATACATTCCTGTACATCTCAGAGACTCTATGAAGCAGGTACAGCTTCCATCCCCATTAAACAGGTAAGGAAACTGAAGCAGAGAAAATTTAATTGACGGTATGTAAGGACACACAGTTTATAAGCTTTAGAACTGGGATCTAAACCCAGGCAATCTGGCTCAGAATCCACCTACTTGGGATCTCCCTGGTTTTCCCAAGACTATGTTCCCAATGCAGAGGACTTGGGTTTGATCCCTAACCAGGGAACTAGATCCTACATGCTGCAATTAAGAATTCAAATGCCGCAACTAGTGATCCCACGTGCTGCAACTAAGACCCAGTACAGCCAAAAAATTAGTCAATAAATATTTTAAACGCATATATGAGGATATATGTGATTTGAAAAAACAAATCCACTTACTTTACTGTTGTGCATGCATGCTCAGTCGCCTCAGTCGTGTCTGACTCTTTGTGACCCTATGAACCATAGCCCGCCGGGCTCCTCTGTCCATAGGATTCTCCAGGCAAGAATACTGGAGTGGGTTGCCATGCCCTCCTCCAGGGCATCTTCCTGACCCAGGGATCAAACCCACGTCTCTATCATCTCCTGCATTGGCAGGCGGGTTCTTTACCACTAGCACCACCTGGGAAGCCAATTTACTGCTATGTTATATTAAATGAAAAAAAAATCACAACTAGCTTCTGCTGGACATTGACTCTGTGCCAGACTCACAGCCCTCCTCAGTTGCCCTCTGCATGCTCAAGGTACCCATTTGCAGGAGATACCCTTGGCAACCCTTCTGTATGGGCAGGCAACCTGAGGCACTCTTTTTTTTCACCTTGGGAAAGTAATTCTTTCCGGGTGACACAGTGAGTAAGTGGCAGACTCTGGTGACAGCTGCCCATCTTGAAAGCCCATCAGCCTCCCCAAAGAGGGTCTAAGTTGGGGACAGCGATTTCCGGGGAGCTGGGGAAGGTAGGGACAGGTTAGGGGCCCAGCACATCTCACCAGAGGGTGTAGGCAGCAAAGAAGGGCACGTAGAAGGGCTGCTTCTCTGGGAAGTGGCGCAAAGAGATGAGCACGGCATAGCAGAACCACACGTAGGCTGCCACCTGCAGCCCAATGAGCCCGTAGCCCGCCGGTGACTCATACGTGTAGAGGACCTGGCCCGGGTCAAAGAACTGGACCCAAGGGAGAGGGCTGGTCACAGCCATGGCCTTCAGCCCTCCGCCCAGGGACCCCAGACCCCACCCTCCGAGACCCAGGGTACAGAAGTATTAATCAGGAAAGAAGGAGTAGGAGAATGAGAGCTGGAGATGAAAGCATCCAGAGGGAGAGGGCAAAAAGACAAAGACTATCTGCTACCATGGCCTAGTACAGGGCTGTACACCACCATGTGGAAGCCCTTCCGTTTGCACCAAGTTGATGAAGTAGGTCTTATTTTCACCCCACCTCACAGAAGGGGAAATTGAGGCTAAGCAGGAAGCCTTTCAGCCAAAGTCAAGGTGATATAAAGCCTCAGAGAAGTCCCCTGGTGTAGGTAAGACCCTCCTAATTTTACAAAAGAGGAAGCAGCCGAGGGGGACGGGACACCCATCAGTCAAGGTCAGCCAACTGGGAAACGGGAGAGCCAGAGTGGACTCCAGGTCTGTGTGACTCCTGAACTTAATCACGACACTAGGCGTGAAATGTGACAGACAGCAAGACAGAGGGAGGAGGAAGAGAGAGGCTTAGAGAGACAGGAATGCACTTAGAGAGGTAGATGGGAAGGCAGAAAACCACAGAGTGGCAGAGAAAGCGAGCCAGGAAGAGCGCTAGCAGACAGGTGGAAGGGGCCACCGAAAGCGTCAGGGGTCGGGGAGGACAGAGCAGAGCCTGAGCAGTGGCCAGTGGGACTCACCTCCGCCTCGTAGATGAGCAGCGCCACGTGCGTGAGCGTGTACAGCGTCATGTAGACAGACAGCTTCACGGAGCCCGAGTGGCTGATGCGGCCCCTGGCGGCAGGCCATGAGGGGAGACAGCAGGGGTAGGGGCCGTCAGAGAGGAGGAGGCCGCTACCCCCCAACCAGATCTCTGCTCTGCTCCCCAGCCCAGCCACCACCGCCCCACCCCCCGTGCTCCCTCCCGTCCCAGCCTGGGCACCGTGTCACCGTGAATCCCTTCCCCAGAAGGATGAGCATCAGCAGGAAGATGAGGAAGCTGGAGGAGAAGAGCAGCTTGGCTGGTAGAAGGGAGGAGAGGGCAGCTCAGATGCAGGCGCGGCTGGGAAGGAGCCCCAGCACCCTCCCGGGCCCACTGCTTTCTCACCCAAGATCTTCAGACTCTCATTGCCAATGCCATCCGTGGCATACTGGCCCCAGTAGATGCAGAAAAATAGGAGGCTCAGGACTGAGGGGACGATGGGCAGAGAGAGGAAAGGACAGACGCCGGCTTAGGGCATCGCTGTTCCCTAACACTATGATCCAGAGGACCAGAACCCTTCCTTCATGAGAATGAAGGAAGGATTCTAGATTCCCTACTCCTGCTGACCTCCCGAGATACTCTGGAGTGCAGGCGCCCAGCTCCTCCTCCCTCAGACCCAGGAGTCCAGACCCCCAGCCCTTTCTCCCTCAGACCAGGAGTCCAGGTCACCTGCCCCTCCTGCCTCAGACCCAGGAGTCCAAGCCCCTGGCCACTCCTTTCTTAGACCTAGGTATCTGAGCCCTAAGTCCCTGCTCTCACAAAACTCAAAAGATACTTAAACCTCACCCTCCACTCCTGCTGCAGCCATGAACATTTTATAAGTCGTGTGGAGCAACTGGCGACCTTTCAGCAAATCTAGGAGGAGGACAGAGGAAGGCTGTACAAGGCAGGAGCGGGGAACGGCTCATCTCCTCCAGCCTTGTCCCCCTTCCCTCATCTCCCCTCCTCCGCCCCCACTGTGGACCTGACTCACATCCAAAGTAACAAGAGAGGAAGAAGATAAGGATGAAGATGAGGAGGAAAGTCACATCGGTCTCCAGGATCCCTGCCAATGTGAGGGAAGGAGGAAACTTCCGTCAGGATGGGTCTCCCTCAACAGGCTCCCAGTTCTGGGCTCCCACAAAGATCCTGGGTCCCCAGATGCTCACCAAACTCATCAGCAGAGAAATGCCGTGTCCAGAAGGACTTGCCGTTGGTGAGGACCATCTCATACTCCAGCTGCAACCCATCTCCCTGCAGGCAGTGTGGAGGCCTGAGGAGGGCAGGCCTGGGCAGGGAGGGGGCTAGCAGGAAGACAAGGAGGAGAAGCCCCCGTGACCGGCCCAGCCACTTACGCCACACTTGCTGAGTGCGATGTACCACCACCTTTCACGCACTGAGCGGAAGCTGCGGCCACTGGAACAGCTCAGGTAGCGCGTTCCCTCCTCTGACACCACCTGGGGAGGAGCCAGAAGGCTGAAGCCTGCCTGTGCCTCCCCCTGGCCCTTGACCTTCGGCACCTGCCCATCCCCCAGGCTGGGCCCATACCTGACAGCCTGACCAGGCATACTGGGTGGTGAGGTTGATGACCTGGTTGTTCTCTGGTCTGATCACGGACTCCTTGGCCAGGCAGTCCTAGGGGAGGGGATGGACTTGGTGACTCCTTGGCCGGCTTCAACTCAGTCTCCCCTCCCCTCCTGCCTCCTCCCAGACTTCACCTTGTCCCCTGCCTTGTACACGGCTGGCCACTGGGATGGGTCGTCGAAATAGAGGAGGATGTTCTGACAGCACTTGCCCTGCAGACCCAGAGAGGGGAGGGGTTCGGGAGCTGGGGTAGCCCTTGCCTTCTTGGTAGGCCAAGGGGATATCCAGTCTCAGCACGGTGAGTGGTTGGGGAAGGCTCACCTCAGGGTATCGGAAACGGAAGTCTAGTCGGCCATAATCAGAGAGGAAGCAAAATCTCGTGAGGAACACCCAGTCCTGGAAAAAGGGGCCCACTCAGACCTTCTTCTGAGTCCCTTGAGAACTCTCCTTGACTCCACAGAGCCACCCCCCAACTTTTTCTCCCTACCCTGGACTGGTTTCCCAAGAAGCATAAATGGAACCGAGCACCTTAAAAGTTCTTCTGGGATCCTCTTACCTTGGTTCCAGGATTCCTGCTTCGGATGCCCCCCACCCCAAGTTTCTTCCCCTCCTTTCAAACACTTCTCCCATTTCCCAGGGGCCTGAGAAAGCCTGGAGGGCCAGATCCTTGTCCTGGACACCTTTTATCACGGACACCATCCCACTGGCAACCTCCTCCCTCCCCGCCCCAGCTTTTGCAGACCCCCCCCCACGGTGGTCCCAGAGACCATGAGGTGCTGGGGCGTATTGAAAATGGCCCCCTCCCGGTCCTGAACAGGAGTGGGAACTCGGGCTCTCCACGAAGTGAAAAGTGCTGTCCCTTCAGCACCACCTCGGCGTCCCCCACCCCAACCCCAAACTCCGACTCTTCCAACCCCGCCTCCTTCCTCGCCCAACTCTGACCTCAGTGTCCCTCCTACAATCCCCATGGCTCCTCTCGACCCCCTGGCCCCCCTCAGCCTGGACCCAGACCCAGTCCCGCATCGCCCCCGACCCCACCCCCGCACCCACCCCCCGCAGCTTTCAGGGACCGCTCGGGAGGTTCGGCAGGGGGCGGGGCGGCACCTCCCCCTCCCCTCCCTCCTGTCCCTCGGGGGTCCGGCGGGTGGCAGGGGAGGCCCTGCGCGCTTACCTCCTTGGAGCTGAGGTTGCCCCGCACGTACTTGGCCCGGGCGCGGGGGGGCAGTGGCAGCAGCAGGAGCAGCAGCGGCGGCAGCAGCAGGCGACACAGAGCGGGAGCGCGCGGGGGCTCCATTCCACCCGCTCCAGCCCCGGCCCCGGCCCGGGCTCCGCTCCCGCTCCCGCTCCCACTCCGGCCCAGAGACAGCGGCGAGTATGCGCGGGCCGGCTGGCGCGCGCCCCCGATTAAAGGGGCCGCCGGGCACCGCTCTCCTTGCCCTCTCCTCCAGAATGACCTGGCCTGGGCCGTTCCCAATCGCCATGGGAGGGGACGCCCTTCTTCCTTCCGCTCCACTCCTCTCCAGTCCCAGCCTTCCCCTCTGGGAGTCTCCTTGATACCTTGTGCTCCCGCGTCCTAAAATGAACTTGCATTTCCCCAAGACAAGCATCCTCCTCCAGACTCCCATCTCAGGGATGCCCACAACCTCCAAGCTCTGACTCTGTCCTGACCTCCCAGGGTCCTTTTCTCCCTACCCTGGACTGGTTTCCCAAGAAGCATAAATGGAACCGAGCACCTTAAAAGTTCTTCTGGGATCCTCTTACCTTGGTTCCAGGATTCCTGCTTCGGATGCCCCCCACCCCAAGTTTCTTCCCCTCCTTTCAAACACTTCTCCCATTTCCCAGGGGCCTGAGAAAGCCTGGAGGGCCAGATCCTTGTCCTGGACACCTTTTATCACGGACACCATCCCACTGGCAACCTCCTCCCTCCCCGCCCCAGCTTTTGCAGACCCCCCCCCACGGTGGTCCCAGAGACCATGAGGTGCTGGGGCGTATTGAAAATGGCCCCCTCCCGGTCCTGAACAGGAGTGGGAACTCGGGCTCTCCACGAAGTGAAAAGTGCTGTCCCTTCAGCACCACCTCGGCGTCCCCCACCCCAACCCCAAACTCCGACTCTTCCAACCCCGCCTCCTTCCTCGCCCAACTCTGACCTCAGTGTCCCTCCTACAATCCCCATGGCTCCTCTCGACCCCCTGGCCCCCCTCAGCCTGGACCCAGACCCAGTCCCGCATCGCCCCCGACCCCACCCCCCCCGCACCCACCCCCCGCAGCTTTCAGGGACCGCTCGGGAGGTTCGGCAGGGGGCGGGGCGGCACCTCCCCCTCCCCTCCCTCCTGTCCCTCGGGGGTCCGGCGGGTGGCAGGGGAGGCCCTGCGCGCTTACCTCCTTGGAGCTGAGGTTGCCCCGCACGTACTTGGCCCGGGCGCGGGGGGGCAGTGGCAGCAGCAGGAGCAGCAGCGGCGGCAGCAGCAGGCGACACAGAGCGGGAGCGCGCGGGGGCTCCATTCCACCCGCTCCAGCCCCGGCCCCGGCCCGGGCTCCGCTCCCGCTCCCGCTCCCACTCCGGCCCAGAGACAGCGGCGAGTATGCGCGGGCCGGCTGGCGCGCGCCCCCGATTAAAGGGGCCGCCGGGCACCGCTCTCCTTGCCCTCTCCTCCAGAATGACCTGGCCTGGGCCGTTCCCAATCGCCATGGGAGGGGACGCCCTTCTTCCTTCCGCTCCACTCCTCTCCAGTCCCAGCCTTCCCCTCTGGGAGTCTCCTTGATACCTTGTGCTCCCCGCGTCCTAAAATGAACTTGCATTTCCCCCCAAGACAAGCATCCTCCTCCAGACTCCCATCTCAGGGATGCCCACAACCTCCAAGCTCTGACTCTGTCCTGACCTCCCCCCAGGTTTGGTCCCCAAACTGCTCTTTGATTGCCCATCCTTGACCCCAGAGCCATCACCAGCTGTGGCCATCCCACATCCCATGCACCCTGTGACATTCCTACAGAAACACAGAGGCAGAGAGTGGGCAAACCACTTGTACTGGGTCATACAACTCTGAGGTGGCAGAGAGCCTCCAAGGTAGCAGAGAGCCCTCAGCCACAACCACTGCATCCTGCTGCCTGACCCTGTCCTGTTACTGCTTACCAGGGTGTGAAATCAGTTGCCCTGAGGCAGAGGAGGTGATGTTACCAGGAACCCACAAGCAGATTCTGAAATCAATTGCTTGGGTTCAAATCCCAGCATTGCCATTTCCTTCCTATAAAACCTCAGCCAAGTCACACCTGGGTGACCTCCTAGTCCAGTCCCCTACACCCTGGTACTGCCTTTACGGTTTCCCCACGGGCAACCAGGAGCCCTGGAAAAGCTTTCCAGAGTACAATCCAAGGCCCTCAGCTTCACTTTCCTGATTAGATTCCAACACATTTTTAGTTTTATCCCGCCCCCTCCACTGCAGAAAATTTGCTGCTCCTCAAAATATCATTTAAAAAAACTTCCTAAGTCAAGAGGCCAAGCAAAAAACATAAGTGAGTGAAATGGTGAGTGTGGATCCCACCAAACAGGAGCCTCTGCTACTTGGCTTCAGCCAGTTTTTCACAGGAGGGACTGTAAGTCTGATATGCCAGCTTCTCTGCTTTCTCTTTTTTTTTTTTTTTGAGAAAAGCCAGAATTTTTTTTAACAAGCAAACTGATTTGTAACAGTAGATAATTGATTCAAAAATGTTAAATATACTGTAGACTAAAGAAAAAAGTCTGTCCCTCCTTCCTCCCAGAATGACCTGGCCTGGGCCGTTCCCAATCGCCATGGGAGGGGACGCCCTTCTTCCTTCCGCTCCACTCCTCTCCAGTCCCAGCCTTCCCCTCTGGGAGTCTCCTTGATACCTTGTGCTCCCCGCGTCCTAAAATGAACTTGCATTTCCCCCCAAGACAAGCATCCTCCTCCAGACTCCCATCTCAGGGATGCCCACAACCTCCAAGCTCTGACTCTGTCCTGACCTCCCCCCAGGTTTGGTCCCCAAACTGCTCTTTGATTGCCCATCCTTGACCCCAGAGCCATCACCAGCTGTGGCCATCCCACATCCCATGCACCCTGTGACATTCCTACAGAAACACAGAGGCAGAGAGTGGGCAAACCACTTGTACTGGGTCATACAACTCTGAGGTGGCAGAGAGCCTCCAAGGTAGCAGAGAGCCCTCAGCCACAACCACTGCATCCTGCTGCCTGACCCTGTCCTGTTACTGCTTACCAGGGTGTGAAATCAGTTGCCCTGAGGCAGAGGAGGTGATGTTACCAGGAACCCACAAGCAGATTCTGAAATCAATTGCTTGGGTTCAAATCCCAGCATTGCCATTTCCTTCCTATAAAACCTCAGCCAAGTCACACCTGGGTGACCTCCTAGTCCAGTCCCCTACACCCTGGTACTGCCTTTACGGTTTCCCCACGGGCAACCAGGAGCCCTGGAAAAGCTTTCCAGAGTACAATCCAAGGCCCTCAGCTTCACTTTCCTGATTAGATTCCAACACATTTTTAGTTTTATCCCGCCCCCTCCACTGCAGAAAATTTGCTGCTCCTCAAAATATCATTTAAAAAAACTTCCTAAGTCAAGAGGCCAAGCAAAAAACATAAGTGAGTGAAATGGTGAGTGTGGATCCCACCAAACAGGAGCCTCTGCTACTTGGCTTCAGCCAGTTTTTCACAGGAGGGACTGTAAGTCTGATATGCCAGCTTCTCTGCTTTCTCTTTTTTTTTTTTTTTGAGAAAAGCCAGAATTTTTTTTAACAAGCAAACTGATTTGTAACAGTAGATAATTGATTCAAAAATGTTAAATATACTGTAGACTAAAGAAAAAAGTCTGTCACCACAGCCAGGCTTCATCTGCCCATTCCTGCCCTGATCCTGCCCACACACTGTTCGTGTGCCCACCAGACCAGAAGCCTCCCCCAAGCACAGCACAGAGGTGATTCACACGAAGTCCCAGCATGACCCAGGGATGCAGGCTGAATGGACCACACATGCACTGTTTCATAGAGGAGCATTTCTAGATTGCCTGAAATATTCTTTTCCTCCTCTACTAGCAAATTTGTGAATACTTAAAAATATAGGGGTCTTATGTCAACTCCCTCATCTGCAGGGCGGTCATCACTCCCTCCTTGGATTCCCCACCCCTGGACCTCTCTCTCTCCTAGATGCAACCACAAGGGCTGAAACCATGTTCACCACTGTACTGGGAGTCCCCTGAGGACACAACCTCAGCCTCACTCACTCCAGAGCCCCAGCATCACCAGTCAAACACATAGTCGGCCACAATGGGTGGATCTGTACCTGCCCCTCCACTTTGGACCCAGGATTCAGAGCTAGGGAAAGCTGTTCTCCTGGGCCAGTCAGTCGCTAAAAATCAAAAGGACCATAAAGAAGGCACTTTATTGAGATGATCAGAGTTTGAAATTTCTGCCCCCAACCCAGCTTCAACCTGCTCAGTACAGTCTCATGGGTGGAAAGGACCAGGCCTCTGGGCTGCTCTGAGCTACCACCCAGGAAAGGCTGGGAAGTGGGGCTGGAGGGCTCGGACTCCAGTCCAGAGCGGAGGTTCGGGGCAACAAGGGTGATGGTGGCTGGGGCAAGAGCTGTGGTGGGCCTACCCCCCAGGGCCGAGGAGGGGGCGGTGTGGCTACTAGCCAGATGCTTTTCAGCAGATCAAAGGCTGTTGGGGGGCCCCAGGCTGCCCCAGATGGCGAAGGAAACGAAGATAATGGGGGTGGCCTGGGACCTTTCAGTGGCGCCAGGCTCACCCAGCTCACAGTAGGAGTGCTGGCGGTGCGAGGCATAGCAAAGGTGAGCTCCTTTGTCTTTCTCCTCTGCCTCCCCTCCCCTGCGGCCTGCTCAGGACTGTCGATCCAGGAAGGTGTCATCCTTTGTCTCTCAGGGGCCGCGCTCTCGGTCCCTGGCACCGAGGAAAGAAGCATGGGGAATGGCTGAGCTAGAGCAGACAAAGGAAAGAGGAGCTTAGGAGGCAGGAGGTGATTCACGAAGTCCCAGCATGACCCAGGGATGCAGGCTGAATGGACCACATGCACCGTTTCATAGAGGCGCATTTCTAGATTGCCTGAAATATTCTTTTCCTCCTCTACTAGCAAATTTGTGAATACTTAAAAATATAGGGGTCTTATGTCAACTCCCTCATCTGCAGGGCGGTCATCACTCCCTCCTTGGATTCCCCACCCCTGGACCTCTCTCTCTCCTAGATGCAACCACAAGGGCTGAAACCATGTTCACCACTGTACTGGGAGTCCCCTGAGGACACAACCTCAGCCTCACTCACTCCAGAGCCCCAGCATCACCAGTCAAACACATAGTCGGCCACAATGGGTGGATCTGTACCTGCCCCTCCACTTTGGACCCAGGATTCAGAGCTAGGGAAAGCTGTTCTCCTGGGCCAGTCAGTCGCTAAAAATCAAAAGGACCATAAAGAAGGCACTTTATTGAGATGATCAGAGTTTGAAATTTCTGCCCCCAACCCAGCTTCAACCTGCTCAGTACAGTCTCATGGGTGGAAAGGACCAGGCCTCTGGGCTGCTCTGAGCTACCACCCAGGAAAGGCTGGGAAGTGGGGCTGGAGGGCTCGGACTCCAGTCCAGAGCGGAGGTTCGGGGCAACAAGGGTGATGGTGGCTGGGGCAAGAGCTGTGGTGGGCCTACCCCCCAGGGCCGAGGAGGGGGCGGTGTGGCTACTAGCCAGATGCTTTTCAGCAGATCAAAGGCTGTTGGGGGGCCCCAGGCTGCCCCAGATGGCGAAGGAAACGAAGATAATGGGGGTGGCCTGGGACCTTTCAGTGGCGCCAGGCTCACCCAGCTCACAGTAGGAGTGCTGGCGGTGCGAGGCATAGCAAAGGTGAGCTCCTTTGTCTTTCTCCTCTGCCTCCCCTCCCCTGCGGCCTGCTCAGGACTGTCGATCCAGGAAGGTGTCATCCTTTGTCTCTCAGGGGCCGCGCTCTCGGTCCCTGGCACCGAGGAAAGAAGCATGGGGAATGGCTGAGCTAGAGCAGACAAAGGAAAGAGGAGCTTAGGAGGCAGGAGGTGAGCTTACCTGGCAAGTGTGGCTGGCAGCTCCGGAGCACCAGGGTGAGGTCAGGCACACAGCCGTGGCAGGCCTGTAAAGTGCCCACGATAGCATCTCTGGCCTCTTGAACTAGGTTCCTCCTGGGGAAGGCTTGTGGCAGAATCAGCTGGCATTGCAACTCCCCCAGCAGTTGCCCCAAATCAGGGAGCTGTGGGGGGCGGGGGGGGCCTGGGCCCGAACCTCCAGGCACCTGGTTTTCCTTGCCCCTTGATTTTGGGGCTGGTTCTTGGGCCCTGACTGGGCTTGAGGAGGACTTGGTGGGGAGTACAGGGGCACCTGACCCCAGGGACCCATTGCTAAGCAGCCGGGCCACGTCCAGAGATTTCACCTCGTGGTTGAAGAGACCCCGGTGCTCCCGGCTCAGGCGGCCCTGGGTTATTACCACGAGCTTGGGGGCAGTAGGGGCCACAGAATTCCGGAGTACCACATGTGGATCCTGACTGGCCAAAGGAGGATCCTGATGGGCCAGTGGCCGCCGACTGCCCACCAGGGCCTCATTACGCTCCCGCCTGGTCTTCCGACGGCGGACACGACCAGGTCTCTCAGGCCACTGTAAAGGCTTGGGGGCTGGCCCTCGGGGGTCCATGGCACCCTTGAAGATAAAGATAGGGTGGTCATCAGTGAAGTCAGTAGTGAGCAGAGAGTGGTTTAGAGTGAGGTGGAGTACTATTCAGAGACACAAGATGAGAGAAAGGGATTGGTAAAGAGCAATTGGAAAAGGCTTGGTCAGGGTAGTCAGGGAAAAGGGAGTCATAGGGGTGGGATGCGATCAAGGGAGTCATGCCAAATGGGAAGATTTGTCAAGAGATAGAGAAAGGGTTAGAGGGAACCAGGATGTGAGGAAATCGCTTAAAATCAATCATAATATTAGAGGGATCTGGTGAATCTGAAAGGGACTTTGACATCCAGAAAGGATGACATCCAGAAAGGGATTTCTATCCAGAAGATACTGGAGAATGCAGAAAGTGGAGAGAAATGGTAGACAAAGAAAGGCAGGAAAGAGAATATATGTTGGAGAGACAAAGTCGGGAGGGCAGAAAGGGCGACAAAGGCGCTATCGTGGACTGGGGCCTGGTCATATCGACCACAAGACTGCGAGAGGCAGGTGGCGGGAAGATGGGGGTCGAGTTGGTGGGGATAGGGCGAGGGAAGAGCACCTCACCTCCTACCCACAGTGAATCCTGGCCCGCCCTGCCCACTCCACGTGGCTGTGGCGTACAATGGCTTCTTTTCTATGGCGACCCCAGTTCTCGACGTCCCTGCCGCTCTTCCGGGCCTCACCATGGGCCTTCTGCCTGCACCCACGCACGCATGCGTGAGCCCCGCCCACGTCCTTCGGCTTCAAGCTCTGGAGTCATAGGACCGGCAGCACGTGCTGCCCGCGGGGCGGTTATAGCCCCGCCCCACCAGCCTCGCTTTCAGAAACTTCTTTTATTTGTCCTAGGCACCCTTCAATTGGCTGTAAGGTCCACTAGGCCCGCCCCCTTCCTCAATGCTGATTGGCTCACATCTGTCTTGCGGTCTTTCTCTCGAGAGCGCCAGGTGAGGCAAAGTCAACTAGGAAAAGGGCCATGGTATCTTCCATATACACCCTGTCAGTTCCCTTACAGTCCACAGGCTTTATCCCTAGAGAATCAATATAGTCGTCGTTATTTGGAGCTGGGCTCCAGAGCTATACTATCTAGGTTCAAATGCCCAGACTAGCACATTGGAGTTTTGTGACCATGGAAAAGTATGTAACTCCTCAGAGCTTTAGTTTCCTAATCTGTAAAATGGAGTTGGTATCTTCTCCTTCTTATAATTGCTAAGTATGAAATGCACCAACATTCAATTTGAAAACAGCGCTTGGGGAATGGACGCCTTAAAACTTTTTCTCACTACACTCTCTTTTTTATTTTTTGCCACGCAGCTTGTGGGATTTCAGTTCCTTGATTAGGTGTTGAATCCGGACCACCATTGTGAAAGCCTGGCGTCCTAACCACTAGTCTACCAGCGAACTCCTCCCTCAGACTCTCAAATGAAGCTATGCCAGAGTATTCCCCATATCCTAATACGCTATATTGTGTATTCCCTAGTAATATTGCTTGCCCAACCTTCATGATCTTTCAAAGCCTAACTCCTTAGATAATACTCCTAGGAAACACGTCACTCTCAGAGTCCATCTCTTCCCACAGAGATCCCCTGTACATGCCTTAAAACACAACTTTGTGTTGTGTTGTCAGCTGTGTGTCTGGATTCCGCCTCCCTCAACACACTGGGAGAAGGCCAGGATCTGACCCATTCGTTTAATACTCATTCAGCCAGTACTTGCGAACAACCATAGACAGTACTTGGTACTATGAGTCAGGCCCTTTAAAATAAAATCATTCAGCAAGTATCAACCCTTGAAGCAAACCTCCCCACGCACGCATCGTGAGCCCGCCGTCCTGGCTGCTCTGGAGTCATAGGACCGGCAGCACGTGCTGCCCGCGGGGCGGTTATAGCCCCGCCCCACCAGCCTCGCTTTCAGAAACTTCTTTTATTTGTCCTAGGCACCCTTCAATTGGCTGTAAGGTCCACTAGGCCCGCCCCCTTCCTCAATGCTGATTGGCTCACATCTGTCTTGCGGTCTTTCTCTCGAGAGCGCCAGGTGAGGCAAAGTCAACTAGGAAAAGGGCCATGGTATCTTCCATATACACCCTGTCAGTTCCCTTACAGTCCACAGGCTTTATCCTAGAGAATCAATATAGTCGTCGTTATTTGGAGCTGGGCTCCAGAGCTATACTATCTAGGTTCAAATGCCCAGACTAGCACATTGGAGTTTTGTGACCATGGAAAAGTATGTAACTCCTCAGAGCTTTAGTTTCCTAATCTGTAAAATGGAGTTGGTATCTTCTCCTTCTTATAATTGCTAAGTATGAAATGCACCAACATTCAATTTGAAAACAGCGCTTGGGGAATGGGCGCTTAAAACTTTTTCTCACTACACTCTCTTTTTTATTTTTTGCCACGCAGCTTGTGGGATTTCAGTTCCTTGATTAGGTGTTGAATCCGGACCACCATTGTGAAAGCCTGGCGTCCTAACCACTAGTCTACCAGCGAACTCCTCCCTCAGACTCTCAAATGAAGCTATGCCAGAGTATTCCCCATATCCTAATACGCTATATTGTGTATTCCCTAGTAATATTGCTTGCCCAACCTTCATGATCTTTCAAAGCCTAACTCCTTAGATAATACTCCTAGGAAACACGTCACTCTCAGAGTCCATCTCTTCCCACAGAGATCCCCTGTACATGCCTTAAAACACAACTTTGTGTTGTGTTGTCAGCTGTGTGTCTGGATTCCGCCTCCCTCAACACACTGGGAGAAGGCCAGGATCTGACCCATTCGTTTAATACTCATTCAGCAAGTACTTGTGAACAACCATAGACAGTACTTGGTACTATGAGTCAGGCCCTTTTCCAAGCAAGTGGATTGAGGCAAAACGTAAACATAATAAACAAGATTCATCTTCATATCCCAGTATCAACCTTCCTAGAAGTAATGAATAGATAAGGTCTCCTTTGGGAGTAGAGCTGCAGGAATATGACCAGGACTTTTTTTGTGGGGGGGAGGCAGGACACCCACCTGCCCCCTCAGAACGAGGAGATCTGGTAAGACTTGAGATCTGAGATTAATTTGGGGCAGTAGGTGGAGGGCAGCGACCTTAGGAGGCCTTCGCTGTGAATGTAGGTTTCAGAACCCAGACACATCCAACTGAAGTCAGTCAGCCATAGCTTTAGGAAGGGGAACGAGGCCACAGATCTGTAAGGTGAGCTGCACTGGAGGGGCGCCAGGCTAGACTTGGCCCTTACAGCATCTCTAATTTCCCTTATCTTTCTGCATCTTACCCTCTCTGCAGGGTCAGTGTTGTCTGTAACTCAAAGACATATAGTTTAGGTATTATGCCACAAAAACTGGTGTTTTTTGAGCATGGAAGGGCCATGAGCAGACAGGCTCACTAAAGTCCTAGCACTGCCTTAAAGTGTCTCCTTAATAGTTGAGTCTCTAATTTTCACATTTTGCCATCCTCCTTTTCTCTCCCCTACATCTAAAGAAAATGGGAGCGTCCCTTTCTAGCCAGGTGCGTACGAGACACCCTCTTAGGTATCCAAGAATGGACTCGTCCACTCACTCCCCCACTCACGCGTGAATGAGGCGCGCGCGCGCGCACACACACCCACCCACCCCCACACACACACCCTCCAACACCGCCCCCCCACACACCCCCTCCAACACCATCACTGGCCCCTCCCCACATTTCTCGCTCTACTACAAATGGTTTCTTCCCCAGGACGGGAGCTACCTTTTCCCCGCCTACTCTCTGCCTGGTAGTTCGCTCCTCCTCGTGACGCCGGTAGGGTGGTTTCTCCTCCCCCCGCCACAGTGCTGGATGGTCGCGCCTCCTCCCCACACCCCCGGTGCCCGGGTGCGCCAGCCGCCGCCGTGGCCGGAGAGTGAGCGGCGCGGACAGGAAGCGCCGGACGAGCTCATTGCGCGGCCGCCGTGGGGGAGGCGAGGGTTCCCAAAAGTGAAGGTTTCCGCCCCGGTAAAGGAGGCGGCGCTCGGGATCCGTCGCGCCCTCCGCAGGAGTGCGGGCTTCGGGGCCGTCCATTATTGCCTGAGGGGTAGAGGTGGGCGTGGCGGCGCCACCGCCTCCCGGAACATTCTCCGGCCGACCGCGCTTGCTTGTCCTACAGGAGCTGAGGCGCCAAGATGAGTGGAGATGAGAACCCAGCCAGCAAGCCCACGCCGGTGCAGGATGTGCAGGGCGACGGGCGCTGGATGTCCCTGGTGAGCGACCCCGCCCGCGATACTCTGGAGTCCGGGGCTGGGCGCGGGGAGGGCGGGGAGGCGCTGAGAAAGCAGCTGGTTCGCGCTGCTCTCGAGATGAGATTGGAAAACTGAGGGCAGTTGAAGGTGGTGCTGCCTAAGGAAGTGGGGTGGGCGGCCCCGAAGCGCGCCTGCCGTTGACTCCCCCTTGATGTCCCCAAAGCACCATCGGTTCGTAGCCGACAGCAAAGATAAGGAACCCGAAGTCGTTTTTATCGGAGACTCCTTGGTCCAGCTGATGCATCAGTGCGAGGTGAGGCCCGTCCCCCACCTCCTGCCCTACCTAGGCCCGGGCCAGGCGGTGTATGGGTCACCCAAACTAGCCTCAGGTAGCGCGGGGCACCCAGAATCTCTGTACAATGTGCTACATTCTACTGGGACGGTAGTTCCTTTTTGTATAGTCAGACTTAAAATGAGGCTTCTTGCAAGAAAATGCCTAACGATGAAGCTCTTTGTTTGCTTAGAACAGTGCACACCCATAATGGATTTCCACAAAGTGAAGGCCAGTAGGTCTCTAAGGAAGCTCAATCTTGGTATCTTTCCACTAAGAGATGTTAAACCAAAGTGAAGCTCGACAGGAATGCTGTTGGTTCGACGCCTGGCTCGAGCAGAATGGGTTTTCATAAAAGGAGTTTTACTTCTATGGGGTCTCATGAAAGTGAGGTTATAATGGGTTTGCATAAAGTGAGGTTTGACCATATTAGGGTTTGCTCAAGGTAAGATTAATCAGACTGCTTCCATAATGCAAGGCTCAAACATGACATTTACTCACTCTTTGGATAGAGAGTGGTGGTCCATACTGACGATGCCCTTGTGCCCACCCTGCTTCTTGCCCACAGATCTGGCGGGAGCTCTTTTCTCCTCTGCACGCACTGAACTTTGGCATTGGCGGCGACAGCACGCAGCACGTGCTGTGGCGTCTGGAAAATGGAGAGCTGGAACACATCCGCCCCAAGGTGAGCAGGGCTTAGGTGGGCAGCCAAAGCACCCTTAGCCTGCCCCTCACCACCACTCCATCTTCTCTTTTCACAGATTGTGGTGGTCTGGGTGGGCACCAACAACCATGGGCACACCGCAGAACAGGTGACTGGCGGCATCAAGGCCATAGTGCAGCTGGTGAATGAGCGGCAGCCCCAGGCGCGCGTCCTGGTGCTGGTGAGAGAGTGGGTGGGTGGGGAGGAAGGACGACAGTGCTCCAAGACCTCTTCAGGGAAGACAGCTGCGGGGTTCCTGGAGAGGGGCTCAGCAGAGGGGCTGTGGTTAAGGACATTTCAGGAACCAACTAGATCCCTTTGCCTAAGGGACTGCTAGAGTCTGGGGGTGTCAAAAAACTCAAAACACTTCAAGAGCCAAAAGTGGTCAGCCATTCCTAAGCTGAGTCTAGCCTTCATCACTTCTAGAAAATTCCACTTCTAGAATGAGGTGTCCGATCACAGTTTGGAAACCTGTTTTCTCATCCGTGGTATATTCTGCAGCTGGGCACAGGACAGGGGGGAAAGGAGGACAGTCTGGTATAGGGGAACAGAATAACTACATGCTGACTCCTCATACCTTCCTCAGGGCCTGCTTCCTCGAGGCCAGCACCCCAACCCACTTCGAGAGAAAAACCGACGGGTGAATGAGCTGGTACGGGCAGCACTGGCTGGCCACCCACGGGCCCACTTCCTGGATGCAGACCCTGGCTTTGTGCACTCAGATGGTACCATAAGCCACCACGACATGTATGATTATCTGCATCTGAGCCGCCTGGGGTACACACCTGTCTGCCGGGCCCTGCACTCCTTGCTTCTGCGTCTGCTAGCCCAAGACCAGGGGCAGGGTGCTGCCCCTCTGCCGGAACCAACCCCCTAAGCATCTGCCTTCCTGCAACATTAAATTTTCATTTTCAGTCTCCCATTTTCTGCTTTGTGGCCACGCCCATCTGGGTACCTGAACCTCAGATGGTTTCTCAGCACAGTAAGAAATACTGAACCTCAACTCCAGCATCTATGACCATGTAGTTCTGCTCAAGGCACACCTCACCAGTCCATCAAGACACTCTGGTTTGTGCAGTCAGGCAGATTTGTGGTATAATAATGCTCCAAAAGACAAAAATAATGCTCCAGGCAGGCACCACCAATCAATAACCCACTAGGTGAAAATGATTTGCTAACCTGACCCTGTAGCATCAAGGTCAAGCAAGAGTGCTGTGTGACCCAGCTGTCAGAGCCCACCTACTGCTGCCTACCAGTGTGCAAATGCTCTTCCCTGGGGTCTGGAATTTCTGGTGCTCTCATCAGAGCTTACACGTGACTGATAGCTCTCTGATCCTCCTACCTGAGGAGTCAGTCCTCCACGCAGCATGTGGGTATTCAGGCTGTGATGAGGCAGAAACCAGGAGGATCCCTCTGGCTGTAGTTCTGGCTCAGACCACATATGGGCAGCAGGGGTCACTGAGGATTCCTCACCCAATGCCCTCCAAGTTCAGACCTTGCAGGTTCAAGTGCGACCTCAAGGGTGAACTGCCTTCATAGCACCACATCATTGGCCTTTCCTGACCATGCCTGCTGAATGACTGGGTGGGCAGGACTGCCTGTCCACCAGGTCTTGCTGATGTAGGGAAGGGATGCGTCCTCTCGGGTTGGGGGGAGAAGTTTGAGGTGGGGTGCTGGACTGGTACGAGCCACATCCCTTCTCCCTTGAGAGCGGGTAGCCACACAGGTGTGTTAAACAGCTTTAATCTCGGTCATTGCGGCTTCTCAGCACAGTAAGAAATATTGCACATGATCAACATGTTTTGTTCTGGGGATGGGGACAAGGGTGGGGGAATCACCTTCTTAGAAAGTACAACCCAAGTTGGGAGGGCAGAGGGGGTGTGGAGAGAACCCTCCCCCGTGCCTGTGGCAAAGTGCAGGAGCCCCCACCCCCAAACTAACCTGAGTCCAGCCCCTCTGGGGGAAAAAGGGGTACATGAACTCCCCCTACTCCACAGGCGCCTCCCTGTGGCCTGAGGCCCACACTACCCTCCAGCTGGCAGCCCTCACACGAGCCATTTTGCATAAAGTACAAGTGAAAAGGTCTGAAGGTAACACACTCCAGGTTATGTACAGGGGCTCGGTGCAGGGAGACTGTGTCCCGCTTCCCCTCAGCTGCCCCCCACCACAGGGAAGGAGCTGCTGGGGAGCAGGGTAGACGAGGAGCAGGCCTCATTCCGCCCCCAACTGTTAAAGACGAAATGGCTTTGTTGGGGAGAAGGCAACCATCCCACGCCCCCCCATTCCTGCCACCTGCATACTGTCCATGTCCTGAGGGGGGGTACTGTGGGCCTGGGGTCTTCTCAGGAGCCCCTCACCTGCCTGTGGCAGCCGTGGAGGGACCAGAGGGGGGTGATGAGGGTTGGGGGGGCCCCTCCCAGCCAGGCTGTCCGGGCCCAGGCTCTGGGGGTGGAGGCAGTGGTGGGGCAGCCGGAGCTGTGCCAGAGTCCGAGCCAGGTGAGGTGGGGTCAGGGCCCCCTGCAGGGCTGGGAGTGGGAATAGGGGCAGCAGCAGTGCCAGCGGGGGGCGGTCCGGGGAGGGGGGCCTCGGCTCCTGGGGGCTGCTCCGTGGGAGTGGCCGCCTGCATGATCTTCTGGCGCACCTCACGGATCTTCAGCTGCAGACAGACCTTAGAGGGGAAGATGTCTGCATAGCGGGCCTGGAAGGCTGCCGTGGCCTGGGCTGTGGACAGAAGGGACAGGTGAAAAGGAGAGGGCAGGTTGAGAGAAGTAGTTGGGCCCCCTCTAAGTCCCCCCCGACCCTGAGGCTCCAAGATCCACTCACCTGATGGGAAGAAGCCATGATCCTGGAAGAGCTGCATGACTAAGGCCCGGCGCTGGTCCAGGGTGCGCCGCAGCGAGGAGTATGGCACCTTCTCATACTCCAGCTCCCCGAGCACATCCTCAGCTTCTGTACCTGCAAGCGGTGCAGGAAGCTCAGACAAGCCTTGGCAGCAGCCCAGCCCTCCACCACCACTTGAGTGTCCACTTAGCCCTCGCTGAACGCTATTACACAGCAGGGTTCAAATAGAGAACGCACCCAAGGTCATGTGGCAACCTAGGGGCCTGTTCAACTCCAGGACTGGGTTTTCCTGGTAGCTCAATGGTAAAGAATTCACCTGCCAGTGTAAGAGACATGGGTTTAATCCCAGATCTGGGAAGATCCCACATGCCCCAGGCAGAGCAACTAAACCAACGAGCCACGCCTCCTGAAGCCATTGGGCCCTACTGTCTCTGCTCTGCCACAAGACAAGCCCCTGCAAGAAGCCTGAGTACCACAATCAGAGGAGACCCTACCCCCTCACACAACTAGAGGAAAGCCTGCACAGCAGTGGAAAGCTTGCACAGCAGTGGAAACCTAGTGCAGCCAAAAACCACACCTCCAGACCCACCTTGCCCTGTTGTCCTTCCACTCAGCCACACCCACCCCACCTCTCCCACCTTTAAGCCTATTCCTGAGACCCCCACACCTCCTGAAGGCCCTGGGACCCCCATAGCTCTGCCTGCCACCACACCAGCACCTGTACGGTCAAGGTGAAGATGTCCCCTCGCACTTGGCACTCTTGGGAGTATTGGGCTCCGAGCTGCAACTGGGCGTCCCATCTTGGCGGGCAGACCTTAGAGCGGAGCATGTCAGTGCGGGGGTCCGGGAGCCTCGGCTCCTGGGCTGCTCCGTGGGAGTGGCCGCCTGCATGATCTTCTGGCGCACCTCACGGATCTTCAGCTGCAGACAGACCTTAGAGGGGAAGATGTCTGCATAGCGGGCCTGGAAGGCTGCCGTGGCCTGGGCTGTGGACAGAAGGGACAGGTGAAAAGGAGAGGGCAGGTTGAGAGAAGTAGTTGGGCCCCCTCTAAGTCCCCCCCGACCCTGAGGCTCCAAGATCCACTCACCTGATGGGAAGAAGCCATGATCCTGGAAGAGCTGCATGACTAAGGCCCGGCGCTGGTCCAGGGTGCGCCGCAGCGAGGAGTATGGCACCTTCTCATACTCCAGCTCCCCGAGCACATCCTCAGCTTCTGTACCTGCAAGCGGTGCAGGAAGCTCAGACAAGCCTTGGCAGCAGCCCAGCCCTCCACCACCACTTGAGTGTCCACTTAGCCCTCGCTGAACGCTATTACACAGCAGGGTTCAAATAGAGAACGCACCCAAGGTCATGTGGCAACCTAGGGGCCTGTTCAACTCCAGGACTGGGTTTTCCTGGTAGCTCAATGGTAAAGAATTCACCTGCCAGTGTAAGAGACATGGGTTTAATCCCAGATCTGGGAAGATCCCACATGCCCCAGGCAGAGCAACTAAACCAACGAGCCACGCCTCCTGAAGCCATTGGGCCCTACTGTCTCTGCTCTGCCACAAGACAAGCCCCTGCAAGAAGCCTGAGTACCACAATCAGAGGAGACCCTACCCCCTCACACAACTAGAGGAAAGCCTGCACAGCAGTGGAAAGCTTGCACAGCAGTGGAAACCTAGTGCAGCCAAAAACCACACCTCCAGACCCACCTTGCCCTGTTGTCCTTCCACTCAGCCACACCCACCCCACCTCTCCCACCTTTAAGCCTATTCCTGAGACCCCCACACCTCCTGAAGGCCCTGGGACCCCCATAGCTCTGCCTGCCACCACACCAGCACCTGTACGGTCAAAGGTGAAGATGTCCCCCTCGCACTTGGCACTCTTGGGAGTATTGGGCTCCGAGCTGCAACTGGAGCGTCTTCTCATCTTGCGCTTGGGAGAGGTGGGGTCCTCAGGGGCTGAGTCCAGGTCTGATCAAATGGAAGCAGGTTCAGTGGCGATGGCCCCAGTCTGTCCCCCTCCTCCCCTGGGCGCCTGGCCCTCGCCTACCAGTGGAGTTCTTCCTCTTCTTACGGTAGGAGCCCAGGATGGCCCGGGGCGAGGTGGCCAGAGACTGTAGGGTGGGCGAGGGCAGCACTTCCTCGGGCCGGAACTCAGGCAGCTCGGCAAAGCGCTCTTCGAAGTCCACCTCCGACAAGACCCTGCTGGAGAGCAGGCAGGGTCACCTCGTCCACCGCTGCCTGCAGCTGCCCCTCTCCCACCAAGCAAACACACTCCACCCAGTCCCCCAGCCCATGCTCACTTGTCCACAGAGTCAAAGGTCTTCTTCAGGGGCGGGGGCCGCACCTTCACCTTCTTGCCAGCACTAGCCACCTCCTTGCGCTCAGGGGTGTCCCCGGCTGCCCTCCCACTGCCGCCCTCACTGCTGCCGCTGCTGCTGCTACCAGGAGCTGGGGCTGGAGCCAGGGCCGGACTGGGAGGGGTGGGCGGCTCCCCTCGGCTCTCCAGGCCCAGCCCGGGGATGCGCCAGTCTGAAGAAGAGCTGGGGAATTTGCTGGCCTGGGTGGGGTGGGGAGGGCAGGGAGATGGAGGACATGGGGATCAGACTCACCAGAACAAGATCTACAAACACGGAGATGAATACTGACTGCTGAGACACAGAGCCATTGGAAAGACCCAGTCGTGTGGAGACAAACAGGAGGCCAGAAGAGAACCCACAAGCAACAGAGGGAAGGGGGTGGGGTGGGCCAGAAGGGCAGACAGGGGGCAGAGGGGCACGGCCAAGCAGCGGTGGCCACCCCAGGCCTGCTGGCACTCACCATGGTCTCAGGGCCCTTGGCGCTGGTCTGCTCCTCAGCAGGAGGGGGCGGCGGGGAACTGCTCCGGGCTGTGGGAGCCCAGGTCTCTGGGGGCAGTGGAGGGGCTGGTGTGGCTGGCCGCCCCTCAAGCTCTGACTCGGATGTTGGGGGCTCACGGGTCAGGCCAGGCTCCAAAGGCTGCCGGGGCACAGGACCTGGCCGCCCAGGAGCACCTGCCTCAAAGGAGCCCACGGGAATGCTGGCGATGGCCGCCTTCACTTTCTGGGGGGCCTTAGGGGTGGGCCGCTGGGCCTTCGGGGCCACTAAACTGTAGGTCATGGAACCTGAAGGTAGAGAGAATAGTTGCTGAACCAGGCCTGAATGGAATCCATCCCCTGGATCCTACCCCCACGCCGCCCTCAACTGACCCAACACCCACCTGTGGCGCTAGGGAAAGGGCTGGAAGGGGCTGGGGTGGCAGTGGCAGGCACTGGTGGGCCCTTGGGCAGGATAGTGGCAGGTGGGGTGGTGCTGGTAGCCACAGTGTAGACCAGGCCTGGGGGAGCCTGGGACGGCTGGGCCAGAGGTGCTGTGGAGGTGGATACGGGGCTGCCAGGGTAAAATGCTGTGATGACAGGACCACTGGGGGCTGCGCAGGTGGGAGGCAGCTGGGGGCTGGGCACGGGCGACACGCCCACCTGGCCAGGAGCCAGCAGTGGGGCTTGGCCTGCAGAGAGAGAGAGAGGCAGGGAACGAAGTTAAGGCCCGGGCTGCCTTCGCCCCTACCCTTGGTCCCCAGTTGTCAGTCAGGCCACCCCTCACCTGAAAGCAACGGCTGCACAAAGGCAGGGCCACTGGGCCCCAGAGAGGTGAAGCCCAGGGCGACCGAGCTCGTGGGCCCGTACGAGGTGACTGTTCCAGGTTGACTGGACGCAGGACTGGTGCCCAGAGGCAGTGCATGCCCGCCTGCTGACTGCACGTAGGTGATTCTGCCGCAGGAGAGGAAAGGGGAAGGTGTGAGGCGAGCTGGCCCCCAACCCCTCCCCTACAACAACCCTCAGAGAGGGGCTCAACTGCCATACCTGGTGGAAGAGGGCAGCAGGACCTTCTGAGGCTGAGAGGCAGGGCCAGGGAGCGGGGCCGGGCTGAGGGGCGGCACCAGGCCGCTGGGTGTGCTCACGGGCACTGGAGTCAGCTGGATAATCTGTGGGCAAAGCCACCACAGGCTGGGCTGAGCTGGGGCCCCAGAGCGGGGCAAGGGAGGCCCAAGACCTGGCAGAATGGGTCTCAGCAGACACAGAACACAGACATCGGAGTGGACATGAGGAGGGTGAAGCAAAGAGAGAGAAGACCAGAGAGGATGGAGACAGAGAAGGGACAAGGGATGAACACTGAAGGCAAAATCAAGATGCGTGGTGACATCAAGCAAGGCAGGAGACAGAGGCCCAGAGACAAAGGGGAGCAAAGGAGGAGACTGAACAAAGATAAGACACAGAAGCCACGAAACACAGAGACCAACGCCCAGAAGAAAGGAGGAAGGGACAGACAGGGCCCGCACCAAGGTGCCCTTACCTTGCTGGGTGGCTGAGCACCATTCTGCACTGGGACTGAGAAGGGTGGGCTCACCAGGGGCAGCGGCTGGCCAGCCCCTCCTCCCCGCACTGACATGCCTGGGGTGGCCAAGGGCACGAGTACTTTCCCGGGCAGCAGCTGGGCTGAGCCCCCTGCGGGCGGGGCCTGCACAGGAGACACTGACTGGGCTGCAAGGTAAGAGAGCAAGTGGTTACACAGGAGTGGAGGGGCCTTGTGCCCCTCTCCTTGTGCTGCCCAGTCCAGGCCTCACCTTTGGGGGGTGGGGCGGAGGGTACAGACTGCAGGATGGGGATGCCAGGAGTGGGTGCGGTGGCAGCCAGGACTTTGCCATTGGTGGAGGTACCCGGCGGGAGGGTGAAGCGGATGCTGGTGGTGGGGGCAGAGCTGCCGGGAGCCGCTGCCTTGGTCCCAGGGGCTGGTACTGGGGCCGGCGCCACTTGCAGTTGCTGGGGCAACGTGGGCAGAATGTACTGAACCTGGGTGATACCCCCTGCCTTGCCCAGGGGACCCGGCTGCAGGATGCCCAGGGGCATTGGCCCATTGGGGCCACTCCCAGCACCGGCTCCCGAGCCTGCAGCTACCCCACTGCCAGGGCCCCCCTGAGTAATGAACTGGACAGCAGGCGGCGCTGGGGTCCCATAGCCCGGGGTGCCCACCAGCAAGTTGGTGACAGTGGCAGGTGCCTTCCCCACAGTGCCCAGGAGGGGCCCAGCCACCAGGTGAGGGGCTGCAGAGGTGGCAGCTCCCGACTTCTTGTCCGAGTACACTAAGCTGACGCCCAGCGGGGAGCCCCCAGGTGCCCGGGACGCAGTGACAGCCTCAGTCCTGGCGCTGGCTGTGTCTCCGGGAGATGCTTCGGCCCGGCCGGGAGTAGGGAAAGGCTTAGAGGCGATGGGTACAGGAGTGCTGCTGACAGGCCGCACCACGTTGGTGACCATGGTGGCGGCCGGGCGGGACAGGGGGGCTGCTGAGGCCCCGTAGGCCAGTGAGGGCGCTGGGGCTGAGGGCACGCGAGCTCCGCTACCCTCCCGTTCCTCCTTGTTTGAGGGCAGGACCAGTGTCTGCAGGACGCTTCCTCCCCCACTGGGAGGCGCTGCGATGACAGAGGGGCCGGGTGGCTCCAGGCTCCCTAAGCTTTCAGGTCTCTTGCGCCGGAAGGTTGCAGGATCCGCCGGCAAAAACCGGGTGGCCTTCGAAGGTGTCACAGGGCCCCCAGTTCCAGTGGGTGGGGGCCGCAGGGGGCCTGTGGTGCTGCCCTGACCTGACTCCTGGGCCTTGAAGGTCCCTGAGCCCAGTGGGAAAGATGTGGCGGCAGAGGCGGAGGAGGAGGCAGGTGAGGATGCAGAGGAGGATGGGGTGGGCCCGTAGCCTTTGCTGAAGCCTGCAGGTGGATCTGGGGGCCCTGGGGGCTCAGGGTCCAGCGACGGACGGCAGTGAGTAAAGGAAGAACGGATCACAGGTGAAAATACCTTCCGGCCAAAGCTCTGAATGGAAAAAGGGACACAAGAGCACGTCAGGGGAACCTGAGGACCCATACCTGGCCCATTCCCCTTTCCCTGCCCGGCAGCCAGGCCAGATGAAAGCCTCCCTCCACTCATCCAGGCTGTGACCCCCCCGGGGGATGTAGCTTGCCTTCTCTGGGCCTTGATCGCCTCCTCTGTCAATACACACAAAAGGAACATTCTCCCCTACCAGCATGTGTGGATCAGACAGCAGCAAGGCCCAAGCCCTCACCTTGCTGCCCTCTGGGTCCTCCCCAGAGCTGTCTCCGCTCTCGCTGTCAGTCACCCGCTCCTTGCACTTGAGGTCAATGTCAGTAGTGCCAAAGCCATCATCAGCTGAGGGAGCAGAGGAACAGTGCTGGAAAGGGCTGGGAGCAGGGCTGCCCAGAACAGAGGGTCTGGAGCCTGGCTCTGGCCTCAGCTCCGCCCCGAGTTGGCTAAATGTTATCCAGGAACGCTGCTCCTCAGCCCAGGTGTGCCCACCTGCGCACTGGCAGACCCTGAGAGCACACTCCTAATGGGACTTGACGCTGTGCCCAATGGCCTGGCCATGCCCGTCTTCCTGTCTCGCTTAGGGCTTCTTGAGGGCAGCACTGGGCTTCCTCAGTAGAGCCTGAACTGAACTGAACACGCCCAGGATCACAAACAAACATGGAAAGGAGAAAATGAAGGGGCTTAAGGGCCTAGACCAGACCGAGTCTCTGCCCACCCTTCAAACCTGAGCCTGTGCTGCTCCCTGGCTAGGATTCTGGGTCTTGTGACCACTTACCAATGACATCATCATCCCCTTCCTCCTCACAGATGACCATGCGCTCCTCGTCACTGGTCATGTCCTCACTGGCTGCACGCTGAGAACGGGAAGCCCGGGTGGGCAGCAGTGGGGGCCGTCCACTGGCTGCCAGGGCGCCTCCCTCGCCAGGCGCTGCAAAGGAGCCTGGGGCTCCATACTGGGTGGAGGGCTTAGGGCCAGCATAGGACGCAGGACCAGACACCATCTGCAGGGCAAGTGCAGGGAGAGTTCCGCCAGGTTGGTCACTCCAGGCAGCCCTCCCGGCCCGTTAACCTACCCCTGCAGTCTCCCCTCCAGACCTGAGTCAGTTCCTGCAGCGCCTGGCTGTCTACCTCCCCTCCATCCAGGCTGTGGACCCCGCTGTGAGAGAAGGCACGGGGCCGGGCTGAGCCAGGTCCTCCGACAGCGTGCAGACGTTCTGCCCCACAGGAGCCACTGCCCGGAGCCTTGGCATCCGAGCTTAAGAGCGTCTGGGCTGTGACGGACAGGAGCTCTGAGGACACTGGAAGGCAGGAAGGAGAAAGGGCTGCAGTCGGGAAACTTGCTACCAGCACCTGGGCTGGCCAAGCCATCCACAGGTATTTCTAGATACTGGGCAGAAGCAGGTTGGACTTCTCGGAGCATGAGGCAGAAAACATTCCACCCACCACCCCAGCATTTCCCACGAGCTCCAAAGGGGGGACGGGGCAGTGCGGGGCTGGGAGCGGGCCCAGGTGGTGCTCTGGCCTCAGCTCCGCCCCGAGTTGGCTAAATGTTATCCAGGAACGCTGCTCCTCAGCCCAGGTGTGCCCACCTGCGCACTGGCAGACCCTGAGAGCACACTCCTAATGGGACTTGACGCTGTGCCCAATGGCCTGGCCATGCCCGTCTTCCTGTCTCGCTTAGGGCTTCTTGAGGCAGCACTGGGCTTCCTCAGTAGAGCCTGAACTGAACTGAACACGCCCAGGATCACAAACAAACATGGAAAGGAGAAAATGAAGGGGCTTAAGGGCCTAGACCAGACCGAGTCTCTGCCCACCCTTCAAACCTGAGCCTGTGCTGCTCCCTGGCTAGGATTCTGGGTCTTGTGACCACTTACCAATGACATCATCATCCCCTTCCTCCTCACAGATGACCATGCGCTCCTCGTCACTGGTCATGTCCTCACTGGCTGCACGCTGAGAACGGGAAGCCCGGGTGGGCAGCAGTGGGGGCCGTCCACTGGCTGCCAGGGCGCCTCCCTCGCCAGGCGCTGCAAAGGAGCCTGGGGCTCCATACTGGGTGGAGGGCTTAGGGCCAGCATAGGACGCAGGACCAGACACCATCTGCAGGGCAAGTGCAGGGAGAGTTCCGCCAGGTTGGTCACTCCAGGCAGCCCTCCCGGCCCGTTAACCTACCCCTGCAGTCTCCCCTCCAGACCTGAGTCAGTTCCTGCAGCGCCTGGCTGTCTACCTCCCCTCCATCCAGGCTGTGGACCCCGCTGTGAGAGAAGGCACGGGGCCGGGCTGAGCCAGGTCCTCCGACAGCGTGCAGACGTTCTGCCCCACAGGAGCCACTGCCCGGAGCCTTGGCATCCGAGCTTAAGAGCGTCTGGGCTGTGACGGACAGGAGCTCTGAGGACACTGGAAGGCAGGAAGGAGAAAGGGCTGCAGTCGGGAAACTTGCTACCAGCACCTGGGCTGGCCAAGCCATCCACAGGTATTTCTAGATACTGGGCAGAAGCAGGTTGGACTTCTCGGAGCATGAGGCAGAAAACATTCCACCCACCACCCCAGCATTTCCCACGAGCTCCTGTCCTCCAGGTTTCGAGAAGCAAGACCACTGCTCCTTGGGAGGCAGCCCCTCAGAGAGCAGGAGAGCCTAGCTGTGGCGTTACCTAGCTGACCACCACAGACTCTCTGAGCCTCTATTCCCTCATCTCAGAGAAAAAAAGAACATCCCTCCCCTCACGTCCCTTGAAAAGGCCCCAACCTACAGGATCGCTCCAGAGAAGTGCCTCAAAAGGGTGCACCCTCAGCCTATAGATGCAGCCAATGAGGACCTTGCAATTTCGGTCTTGCGAGCCAGACGAGCTGGGATTTCAGTTCAGGCTCTGCTACTTCCTAGGTCTTTCTGGCTTTCAAGCAAGTTATTCTGCCTCTCTGAGCCTCAGTTTCCTTGTCTACAAAATGGGTTCTCGGGTGTTTTTTTGGCTCTGGTTTTGAATGCTAAAAATCATGCTCTAAGAGATAGATACCTGTCATGTAGCAAACACTCAATAAATGTCACCCCAAGACTTGTTTGGAATCGGGACCTATTTAGACCTCCCTGACTCCTTCACACGAGGCAAGTGCCAGTTCTTTTGTGGGTGAGGGTCCTCAAATAAAATAAAGCAGAGAGGAGCTTCTGGGGAAGCGGGTAAGCACGCAAAGGAGAAGCTGGGGGCTCCCAAGAGGGAGGTGAGGGCACAGGGGTTCACGGACCTCCAGGGGCAGCAGCTGTGCCCGTCTCTGACATGCTGCGCTCCCGCGGCTCCTTGTGCCCTCCAGCCAGCCCCAGGCTCGTGGGCTTGGCCTCAGAGCTAGACTTCTTCCGGTCCTTGTTGCACCACTTCCAGTCTGGGTGGGCCTTGAAGTGGGCCTCTTTCACCTAGCAGGAGAGGGCAGGGAGACCCTTCACTCACCCACCCTACGAGACAATGCAGAGGAGCAGAGGAGTGGTGGTGTTACCTGGAAGGCCAGGTCGTGGTACTTCTGTTTCTCCTTGGGCCCCAGAGCGTACCACCACTCGCCCAGGATCTTACTGACGGTCCGGTTGTCCTGGTTGGGGTGCGCTGGTGGACCTGGGCTGGCCAAGCCATCCACAGGTATTTCTAGATACTGGGCAGAAGCAGGTTGGACTTCTCGGAGCATGAGGCAGAAAACATTCCACCCACCACCCCAGCATTTCCCACGAGCTCCTGTCCTCCAGGTTTAGAAGAAAGACCACTGCTCCTTGGGAGGCAGCCCCTCAGAGAGCAGGAGAGCCTAGCTGTGGCGTTACCTAGCTGACCACCACAGACTCTCTGAGCCTCTATTCCCTCATCTCAGAGAAAAAAAGAACATCCCTCCCCTCACGTCCCTTGAAAAGGCCCCAACCTACAGGATCGCTCCAGAGAAGTGCCTCAAAAGGGTGCACCCTCAGCCTATAGATGCAGCCAATGAGGACCTTGCAATTTCGGTCTTGCGAGCCAGACGAGCTGGGATTTCAGTTCAGGCTCTGCTACTTCCTAGGTCTTTCTGGCTTTCAAGCAAGTTATTCTGCCTCTCTGAGCCTCAGTTTCCTTGTCTACAAAATGGGTTCTCGGGTGTTTTTTTGGCTCTGGTTTTGAATGCTAAAAATCATGCTCTAAGAGATAGATACCTGTCATGTAGCAAACACTCAATAAATGTCACGCCGCAAGACTTGTTTGGAATCGGGACCTATTTAGACCTCCCTGACTCCTTCACACGAGGCAAGTGCCAGTTCTTTTGTGGGTGAGGGTCCTCAAATAAAATAAAGCAGAGAGGAGCTTCTGGGGAAGCGGGTAAGCACGCAAAGGAGAAGCTGGGGGCTCCCAAGAGGGAGGTGAGGGCACAGGGGTTCACGGACCTCCAGGGGCAGCAGCTGTGCCCGTCTCTGACATGCTGCGCTCCCGCGGCTCCTTGTGCCCTCCAGCCAGCCCCAGGCTCGTGGGCTTGGCCTCAGAGCTAGACTTCTTCCGGTCCTTGTTGCACCACTTCCAGTCTGGGTGGGCCTTGAAGTGGGCCTCTTTCACCTAGCAGGAGAGGGCAGGGAGACCCTTCACTCACCCACCCTACGAGACAATGCAGAGGAGCAGAGGAGTGGTGGTGTTACCTGGAAGGCCAGGTCGTGGTACTTCTGTTTCTCCTTGGGCCCCAGAGCGTACCACCACTCGCCCAGGATCTTACTGACGGTCCGGTTGTCCTGGTTGGGGTGACGCTGGTGGACCAGGGCCCGGTGCCGCTTGCTGAAGATCATGAAAGCATTCATGGGCCGCCGGATGTGGTCCTTCTCCCGCTGTATGAGACATTGGCCCCAGCGGGATCATTAGGACAGGGAGACAGGTTCGGACATGGGGTCAGCTGGGGACGGGTGGGGAAGAGGCACCTTGTTGGGGCTGCGGCCATCCTTCTCTGAAGATGAGTCTCGTTCCTTGGGCAGGGCACTGAGGGACTGGGTCCGGCGTTTCCCGGGTGGTAGGGGCAACTGTATCTCAGGAGACATGATGGAGAGGAAGCTGTGGAGGAGACATGAAGGCAAGGGAGCATGCGGACAGTGAGAACCACGTCTTGGTCAGCAAGCCCTTCCCCAGTTCCAGGCCTCCGGGCACTCACGCATCATCATGGTCACTCTCCGTCTCACTGTCCAGCCGAGGCTCTCCTGGGGGTCCCGGGGCCTCCTCCTCTGTGGTGGGAGGGGGGCCCTTCCCAGGTTCCACCACCCCCAAAGTGTGGGGGGGTCCAGGCCCCGGGCTCTCGGGGCATGTGGCTCCAGGGGGGCGACCCAGGTCAGCATTCCCTGTCCCTCCGGGTGGCTGCTCGTGAGCGACGGCCGCCGACTCAGCAGGCTCTAGGGGCAGAGCGGCCGGCAGATCAGAGGGCTCTGGGGCCACCAGGACCCCATCCCCAGGCCTTCCCATGGCCCCTACCCCTTACCTTTGCTCTGGTTGGAGGCCACAGGGTGGCTGGCAGGTTGCTGGGCCTCACTTGGCTGCACAGAGGGGTCAGGCTGGCTGGGGGCCAGGAAGGGGACTAAGGAGTGCCAGGGGAACACGGCCACAGAGCGAGGTTCCACGTTCGTCCACACTGTGGGAAGGAGACAGCTGAGCGGGGTGGCCAGAGAGCCCGGCCTTGACCCGCCCCCTAACTCAAGCTCTTTTTCATCCCGGACAAGGTGGCGTCCCTCTTCTTTACTCTCTCTCCCCAATCCCAGAGCCCCCTGGGCTGATGCATGCGACGTCACTCAGGAAGAACTCCTCCCTGACAGATTTCTAGATTTATAAGAACGAAAACAGAAGCAGGGAGAGAGTCCTCACACCCCACACCCTCCCCCACCTCCACCAGCCTTGCCACCAGGGACCAGGCCAGAGCAACAACTGGCTCCTGTCGCAAACCAGGCCATGTTCGCTTGCCATCTCACTCTCAAGACCTTAGCGAGGCTGGAGACCCCCATCACGCCACATTCCTGTGACCACACTGCATCTGACAGAGCCCCTCACCTGGGCCACACACTCCCATTCTCTAGAAACAGGTGGCCCGATCCCTTCTCTCCCTCGCTTCTCCTCCATCCCCTCCTCACTACCCACAGGGCTTGGGGTCTTCAGGCCTTTCTCCACGCCTCCGTACCCTCACCACAGATCCCAGAGACCCAGACCTGCCCTGCCCGGGCTGGACACTTCTTGCTTCAGTATCTTTCTCCTTCCTCCTCAAAGAGAGATCTATGGCCCATGAAGAGGTCTCCCAGCCTTGCTCACCTGAATCCCCTGAGCGTCCCTCTAGTGTAGTGGCCAGCCCCCTCGCCCAGCAAGATTGGAGAGTAAGCTCCTCAGAAGAAAAAGCAGGGACAATGGGCCAGACAAGAGAATTGTTACAAGACTGCCCAGGCAAGACAACACCACCAGGTGTTTCCTTGAGAATAGCACAGGAAGGTCCCTCCCTCATAAGGGAGCCAGTCCCAGAGGTCCAACCTTCTGTTCCAGGAGCTGGGTGGTAAGAGAGCCAGCCTGAGGCTGTGGCCCACCCTTGGCTGGACTCCTGGGCTGGCCCAGGCTGGGAGTGGGTCTTCTTCTCACTGCCAGTTCCCTGGGGGAAGAGGAATCTGAAGAAAAAGCCCCTGCAAGGGGAAGACAAGGAAGACAGGAGGAAAATGCCCTAGCCCTGGTCCCCATCTTTCCAGGCTCCCTTGATCTAGATCTGACCTCAGCTGACCCCAGCTTCCAATGCCTTCAGAAGGCTGGCCTTGGGGAGTCCCTGTGGGAGGCACTGGCCTCAAAATCTGCTTCTGTGAGATGCTACCAAAACAAGAAGTAGGCATCAAGGCAACAGAAGAGGGACAAAGAAGCCAACACTGGAGAAGACTCAACACTCTATGAAGATCCCTTCCCTACCACTGGGGCATGGGAGCCCCACAAGCCTGTCGGGCCCTCCAAACCCATAACAGCCTTCAGAGACCGGGACCAATCCCTCTTTTCACCAGATCGTGCCATCAGGGCCTCATCTTCTGCTGGGTGAGAAAGAAGGGGGCCAGTAGACAATGGGAGAACAGTCCTTTGGTTCTGTTTCTCCTAAACTCCTCCCTACTGCATGAGACTCCAGGTTCCTGGATCTCATCCTCTTTCTCTGAAGAGCACACCACAAACACATCACTCTTGAACAAACAGTGCCTCACTCATGTCCCAAAACCTGTCCTTAGCCCACTTCTCATTCACAGCTCCTAGCGCCTCCCCACTCTCTGTTCCACATCTGGAACCATAAGATCTCACTCTGCTATTCTAGTCCATACGCCGAAGCCAAGGTGCTCTGCATCCTTCACCTCCCGAGACAACATACCTATTCCACCAGCACCTAAACCCCACAGCTGTCCCCAGCTTCTCTGCACTCCCATCACTCCGCTACACTCCCACCTGCCATCACTAACCACTCGGGCCATCCGAGCTCTGTAACTTTCCCCTCTACTCTGCCTCCACCGTTCTCTTACTATAACCCCATCACCATTACTCCGTACTCAGCACCCCGACATCTTGACCCCTGCAGTCCCAGGACCCAGGCGCTACTGACCGAACATGCCGAGACCACGAGAGGCCGCGCCGGACGCGGGTTTCCAGGTTTCCCTGGGGGACCCTCCTGGGCTGGCCCAGGCTGGGAGTGGGTCTTCTTCTCACTGCCAGTTCCCTGGGGGAAGAGGAATCTGAAGAAAAAGCCCCTGCAAGGGGAAGACAAGGAAGACAGGAGGAAAATGCCCTAGCCCTGGTCCCCATCTTTCCAGGCTCCCTTGATCTAGATCTGACCTCAGCTGACCCCAGCTTCCAATGCCTTCAGAAGGCTGGCCTTGGGGAGTCCCTGTGGGAGGCACTGGCCTCAAAATCTGCTTCTGTGAGATGCTACCAAAACAAGAAGTAGGCATCAAGGCAACAGAAGAGGGACAAAGAAGCCAACACTGGAGAAGACTCAACACTCTATGAAGATCCCTTCCCTACCACTGGGGCATGGGAGCCCCACAAGCCTGTCGGGCCCTCCAAACCCATAACAGCCTTCAGAGACCGGGACCAATCCCTCTTTTCACCAGATCGTGCCATCAGGGCCTCATCTTCTGCTGGGTGAGAAAGAAGGGGGCCAGTAGACAATGGGAGAACAGTCCTTTGGTTCTGTTTCTCCTAAACTCCTCCCTACTGCATGAGACTCCAGGTTCCTGGATCTCATCCTCTTTCTCTGAAGAGCACACCACAAACACATCACTCTTGAACAAACAGTGCCTCACTCATGTCCCAAAACCTGTCCTTAGCCCACTTCTCATTCACAGCTCCTAGCGCCTCCCCACTCTCTGTTCCACATCTGGAACCATAAGATCTCACTCTGCTATTCTAGTCCATACGCCGAAGCCAAGGTGCTCTGCATCCTTCACCTCCCGAGACAACATACCTATTCCACCAGCACCTAAACCCCACAGCTGTCCCCAGCTTCTCTGCACTCCCATCACTCCGCTACACTCCCACCTGCCATCACTAACCACTCGGGCCATCCGAGCTCTGTAACTTTCCCCTCTACTCTGCCTCCACCGTTCTCTTACTATAACCCCATCACCATTACTCCGTACTCAGCACCCCGACATCTTGACCCCTGCAGTCCCAGGACCCAGGCGCTACTGACCGAACATGCCGAGACCACGAGAGGCCGCGCCGGACGCGGGCACCAGGGGCCTGTGGGCTGAGTACATGGTCCGGCGCGGGGGGGCCCGGCCGGTGCTCGCGCCTCCTCAGCGGCCGCCGGCCGTTCCGCCCGCCGCCGGCTCCTCGGCCGCCACCGCTCGGGCCCGGGGGGAGCTGGAGGCCGTTGCCACATGCCCCCCCCAACCGCACCCCCTCCGGCCGCCCCAAACGGGGGTCTCTGCCGGGCGCGCCTGCGCACAACAACGCCTGCCTCCCGCCGCCCGGGGGGCGGGAGGAGGTCAGAGCGCGACGGCCCCGCCCCGCCCCCCGGCGCGCGCGGGGGCCGTCACGGGGCGCGCGGCACGGGGGCCATCGGCGCCGCCCCCTCCTTCTCCCTCCTCCCGCGCGGAGCCGGGCGGGCGGGGCAGGTGGGGCGGGGCGCGACGCGCGTGCGCGGGGGCGGCCCCCTCCCTTCCCCGTTCGCTGGCTCGCTCCCTCCCTCCCTCGCAGCTCCGGCGGGTAACGGCTCCGGCCCCGAGCGCCCCGGCTGCCGACGCCGCGCCCCGCCTTTCCGAGCCTGGGGCCCGCGGCTCAGCGCCGGGTCGGCCTCCGGCGGGCAGACGGACGAGCGTGCGTGCGTCCGTGCGCTCCGAGCGAGCCCCGCGCCGAACCACCGCCGCCTCCCCGCCCCGCCACTACTACGCGCTCCCCTCCCCCCGCCGCACATCCCCCCGCCCCTTCCCCGCTTCCCCCGCGGCCTTCCGCGCAAGCCCGGCCCACTGCTCGCGAGTCCATTGGCTGCCGCCGCCGCGCGCGGGTCAGGCCCCGCCGCGCCCGCCCCCATTGGCCGCCCCGGGGGAACGTCAGTCATATGCAAATAAGGACAGGGCGGGGCGGACTCCGGTTGGACCCAAGCCGGCCCGGGGCGGGACCGCGGGAGGAGGGCGGCAGGCAGGGCGCACTGCAGTAAAGGCATTGAGCCAGGGGGGCGGGCCGGGGCGCCGCGCTGCAGAGGCCCCGGGCTGGGGGTGGTGCTTGTGTGTGTCCAGTCTGCGCGAGGAACACACTCACGCGCGGCTCGGCCCACCTCCCTCACGCCCACCTGGGCGCGCACGGCCCCACAGAGCTGACAAACTGCATGTAGGGTTGGGCCAGCCACCATGGAGCCCTCACCAACTCTCACAACAGCAGTCACAAACTCACACACGGATACACACTCCTACTTAGACTTTCCTACCACACCCATTATCTTGTACACACCCCAGGGTCATATGTACCCTCCGTCTTACACTGTCACGCACCTGGAGCAACTCCTCACATAAATGTACCACCTCCCTCCCACTCTAACCCTCCATCACGCCCCACCCACCATGGCACACACTAGTTCTCACCCATCTCTTCATATCACCCACTTCATGCATGCCCTGTCATACTTGCTTCATTAAAGCATCACATATCCACCAGCTCCCGTGAATCATCATACAAACACAGAATAATCTCAAGCACCTCATCACGGCCACTGCACTGCACACACCCTAGGTCTCTCCAACACAACCGTACACTCATACGGCCTTCCTGGCACACCCCCAAGTCCAACACAGGTAACTCTCACAAGTGCCATACTACTGGCCCCGCACACTTTATAAACTTTCCCTGGTGAGCGCTAACTACTTCAGTATTCTGACTCATCGGGTATACAAAAGTGCCATGCCCATACCCATCATTCAGCTACTCTGACACTTAGTGGCTACCTGGGACCATGCACCTCCCAGTGGAAGGCAGGAGGCCACCACTCTACGCTGGGAGCCACACTTTCCAGAAAAAGGAAACTAATACTGGGGCTGCTCTGTGCTGGGAACTTGTATGTATAGCCCTGCATCCTGAATCCTCACAACCACTAGGGAAGTACACTTTATTATGCTCATTGTTCAGATGAGAAAATGAGTCTCAGAGAAACTGAATAAACTATGCAAGATCACACAGCTGGGACATTAACAGCCCAGCGCTCCAACTCGAGTGATCCTTCCGCTCCTGAAAATTCAACCTCAGGGTGGACCAAGGCAGAGACTCCCAACCCAGAGGTATGAGAGTATCTTCAGACTGTGGTTCAGAGATTGATGAACTATAGACAGGTTTGAGGGCACAAAGACAGGCAAGGTCTGGGGCTCACCAGGCAGAGAGGCAGCAGCCTTGATCACCCAAGAGAGGGCCCTGAGGCCACATCCTGTAAAGATGGAGGCCTGGGGTCACAGCTGGGTAGAGATTGCATGGGCTCGGACAGACCAAGACTGAGCTTCTACACAGGTGGGGCCGCAGACAGGTACAAACCCTTTTCCCAGCCTTTAGCACCTACAGACATGAGATGAACGCATGGAGAGGGGGCAAAAACCCAGGGTAACCTGAGTCTAGAGGGAAAGAGAAGGTCTGTAGCCCTCTGACCTCCAGAGACTGCAGGGCCAGACTCTTGGCTGTGAGCCTGGAGAGACCAACAGAGGGACTATTAGGTGACTGCCCCCTCCTCCCTATGCAGCCCCAGACTCAGACCCTCCATTACCTCACTGCCCCAGGGACTGCAATGTGAAGCAGAAATCAAGGCTGAAATCAATGTGGCCTACTCCATCTCCCCACCACTGCCCCCTCCTCTCCCCACCCGTGAGTCACCTCCTGGCAAGTTAACCCCTTCCCCACTGCAATGCAGCCCAGGGCCTGAACTCAGAAGAACCCTGCCCCCAGCACCCTCACTTGTGTTGGGTGAGAAAAAGAGCAAAAGTCTGGCACAGTAGGGAAAGAGGGCCCCAGACATCTGGGAGGGTTGCACATCTGGTAAAAAGCAGTGCCCACATAGGACGGATGGGAAGAGGCCCCTTACAGGGTAGGGTACAGCCAAGTGGGGGCCCAGCCTAGCAGGGAGGGCCGGAATCCAGGCAGGAAGGGCCCCTGCCCTGGGCACGGGCCAGCCCTATACTTAGTTTTCATTGTTCACAATGGAGGAACCCTGGGTGGGGGTGATTGGGAGAGGACAAGTGGGAGCAGCGATGAGAAAATGAGTCTCAGAGAAACTGAATAAACTATGCAAGATCACACAGCTGGGACATTAACAGCCCAGCGCTCCAACTCGAGTGATCCTTCCGCTCCTGAAAATTCAACCTCAGGGTGGACCAAGGCAGAGACTCCCAACCCAGAGGTATGAGAGTATCTTCAGACTGTGGTTCAGAGATTGATGAACTATAGACAGGTTTGAGGGCACAAAGACAGGCAAGGTCTGGGGCTCACCAGGCAGAGAGGCAGCAGCCTTGATCACCCAAGAGAGGGCCCTGAGGCCACATCCTGTAAAGATGGAGGCCTGGGGTCACAGCTGGGTAGAGATTGCATGGGCTCGGACAGACCAAGACTGAGCTTCTACACAGGTGGGGCCGCAGACAGGTACAAACCCTTTTCCCAGCCTTTAGCACCTACAGACATGAGATGAACGCATGGAGAGGGGGCAAAAACCCAGGGTAACCTGAGTCTAGAGGGAAAGAGAAGGTCTGTAGCCCTCTGACCTCCAGAGACTGCAGGGCCAGACTCTTGGCTGTGAGCCTGGAGAGACCAACAGAGGGACTATTAGGTGACTGCCCCCTCCTCCCTATGCAGCCCCAGACTCAGACCCTCCATTACCTCACTGCCCCAGGGACTGCAATGTGAAGCAGAAATCAAGGCTGAAATCAATGTGGCCTACTCCATCTCCCCACCACTGCCCCCTCCTCTCCCCACCCGTGAGTCACCTCCTGGCAAGTTAACCCCTTCCCCACTGCAATGCAGCCCAGGGCCTGAACTCAGAAGAACCCTGCCCCCAGCACCCTCACTTGTGTTGGGTGAGAAAAAGAGCAAAAGTCTGGCACAGTAGGGAAAGAGGGCCCCAGACATCTGGGAGGGTTGCACATCTGGTAAAAAGCAGTGCCCACATAGGACGGATGGGAAGAGGCCCCTTACAGGGTAGGGTACAGCCAAGTGGGGGCCCAGCCTAGCAGGGAGGGGCCGGAATCCAGGCGGGAAGGGCCCCCCTGCCCTGGGCACGGGGCCAGCCCTATACTTAGTTTTCATTGTTCACAATGGAGGAACCCTGGGTGGGGGTGATTGGGAGAGGACAAGTGGGAGCAGCTTCATGTCTTCAGCCATCCCCAGCTCTAACCGGGGCCTCCCTAGTTGGAAAATGCTGAGGAGGTTCCCCAAACCAGGGCCTCAGCCATTTGAGTGGGGATGCTCCGCCAACCTTCACTCAAAGCAGACACTAGCATTCATTACAGTGCGGTCACCTCTGCACTACTCCAGAACCAACTCCACGAAAGGTCTGGCCCCAAACAATCCCCATGGCACCAGCCCATCCCAGCCTGGGGACAGGGAGCCCAGAGAGAGACAGCAACTGCCACCCAGGGTGGCACAGGCTGAGGCCTGCCCAGGCCCCGGGACGCAAAGCCAGGGATGCTGACAGACTGAGGACAGGCAGGCGTGCTCTGAACTCCGGGCCCCCGTTTATTGAGCCCGAGAGGCACCGCGCCCTGCCGCCTGCGGCTCCCCACCCTGCTCTCCAGGCCTGGGTCCCCGCCTCGGCTCACCACCCCGGTGTCCCCAGCTCCCCTCACCCGCTCTCCACATACGCACCCACCCACCCACCCCGGGCGGAGTCGGCGACGGCCAGGGTTGCCTGGGGAACAAGCTCAGGATTGGGCTGGTGCTGCTCGGGAGGGATGGGGGCCTAAAAATAGCGCCAGGGTGAGTCAGTGAGTGGGGCTGGGGTAGGCAGGGGGACCAGAAGGGAAAGAGAGGCAAGTGAGAGGTGTGGGGGAGGCTCCCCAGGGATTGGGAGATGGGCGGGATAGGCTGGAGGGAGGGATGTGGATTTGGGGATAGAAAAGGGAATTGACGAGTGTACAGGCGCCTGGGCTGAAGAGGCTGGTCCGTGCGGGCTGAGGGAGGCGCCACTGCCTGGGCGGAGGAGGGGGCGCCGCCCTGCGTTCTCCTCCCCAACCCCGCGCTCACGAGATTTTCCACTCGCCGCCTGGCCCCCAGCCAGCCCCTGGCGGGCCCCACAAAGCCGCTTTGTGCTGGGAGGGCGGGCGGGCGCCCGGCCGGCCTGACACCCACGCGGGCCGCGTCGGGGCGCGGGCCAGCTGGCACCCAAACTGTCTGCTGGGGTAGACCTCCCCCACCCAGCCCGGGGACGCAGCGGCGCAAGGGTTAAAGGCGCAGGGGCGGGGGAAACGGGTCTCAACCAATCGGCGTCGGCGGGCGCGGCAACAGCCAATGAGAAGACCGGAGGCCCGACGCCCCAGGCCTACCCCCCAGGGGCGCGGGAATGGGCGCGGCCCTAACTGGGTGCAGGTCTGGCTCCACAAAGCCCCCGGTGCACCCTTTTTCCCTGGCTGCATCGCAAGAAACGGGCTCAGAAGGGGGTAGGAGCTTGCAGTCAGGAGGTGACACGGTCAAGATTTGAGTCCAGGTCTGCCTGGCTTCACGATCAGCTTTTCCACCCAAATGAGGAGACCGGGGTTCCCTGGCTCAGACCCCCCAGCGGAGCGGGAAAAGGGGACGGGGTGCGGGCGGAGGCGGCGGCGCGGCAGGCTAGGGTCCAGCCGCCTGCGGTGCAGCCGCTGCCGCCGGTGGTAATGGGAGCCAGACGCCGTCGTCGCCGCTAATGCGCCTCCCTCCCTGCCACTAATGGAGCCATTAATGCCCGGGCGCCGGGGGCTGCGGGCCACACACACCACCACGCCGCTGCGCGTGCGCAGGCTAGCAATTTCCCCCTCCACCCGCGGCCACCAGGAGGCAGCCTGACGCTTTGCAGTGCCTGGCGCTGGGGCCTCTTCCAAGAAATCTCCGAGACTCACTCCTGCTACCTCAAAAAAGCCTCTTCTCTCTTCTCTCCTGCAAATCATCCTCTTCTCCCCAGCCTAGATCTCCTTCCTGTCCAGGGATCTTTGACACCCTGATCCAACCCTTTACCTCTGATCTGAACCCTTTCTAGGCTCTTTACTGGGCTGACACCCAAGTGTAGCCTGGCTGGACCTGTCTTCCTGGGCACCCTTCTGCCAAACCTAGGCCCGTGTCAGCTCCAGCCTCAATGGACCACTCCAAGGCCATGCACTTTCACCCTTCCTGGCCTTTGCTCCTCTGGCTGCTTAAGCCTGTATGGCCCTACCCTGAACTCCACCCTTCTTCCTGCTTCAGCTCCAATGTCACCTCCAATGAGAAGCCTACCTCAACTTCCCTCATCACCTCATTGAGCCACAAAGAGTTGGTCTCTCTTCTGCCCTTCTCTGGTTCCGGGCCTCCCTCTGCCATCCTCGCCTGTGCCTGCATCTGCATCGGCCTTCTCCACCCACTTCCCCAGAGCCACTTAGCCTAGGCCATGAAGAGGGGTGAGGAGGGACTTCTGGTGGGAGAGAGGGGGTTCACTGTTTTGAAAATAAATGGAAATTCTGGTGGGCAGAATCTGGATCTCGGGCGCGGCCCTAACTGGGTGCAGGTCTGGCTCCACAAAGCCCCCGGTGCACCCTTTTTCCCTGGCTGCATCGCAAGAAACGGGCTCAGAAGGGGGTAGGAGCTTGCAGTCAGGAGGTGACACGGTCAAGATTTGAGTCCAGGTCTGCCTGGCTTCACGATCAGCTTTTCCACCCAAATGAGGAGACCGGGGTTCCCTGGCTCAGACCCCCCAGCGGAGCGGGAAAAGGGGACGGGGTGCGGGCGGAGGCGGCGGCGCGGCAGGCTAGGGTCCAGCCGCCTGCGGTGCAGCCGCTGCCGCCGGTGGTAATGGGAGCCAGACGCCGTCGTCGCCGCTAATGCGCCTCCCTCCCTGCCACTAATGGAGCCATTAATGCCCGGGCGCCGGGGGCTGCGGGCCACACACACCACGCCGCTGCGCGTGCGCAGGCTAGCAATTTCCCCCTCCACCCGCGGCCACCAGGAGGCAGCCTGACGCTTTGCAGTGCCTGGCGCTGGGGCCTCTTCCAAGAAATCTCCGAGACTCACTCCTGCTACCTCAAAAAAGCCTCTTCTCTCTTCTCTCCTGCAAATCATCCTCTTCTCCCCAGCCTAGATCTCCTTCCTGTCCAGGGATCTTTGACACCCTGATCCAACCCTTTACCTCTGATCTGAACCCTTTCTAGGCTCTTTACTGGGCTGACACCCAAGTGTAGCCTGGCTGGACCTGTCTTCCTGGGCACCCTTCTGCCAAACCTAGGCCCGTGTCAGCTCCAGCCTCAATGGACCACTCCAAGGCCATGCACTTTCACCCTTCCTGGCCTTTGCTCCTCTGGCTGCTTAAGCCTGTATGGCCCTACCCTGAACTCCACCCTTCTTCCTGCTTCAGCTCCAATGTCACCTCCAATGAGAAGCCTACCTCAACTTCCCTCATCACCTCATTGAGCCACAAAGAGTTGGTCTCTCTTCTGCCCTTCTCTGGTTCCGGGCCTCCCTCTGCCATCCTCGCCTGTGCCTGCATCTGCATCGGCCTTCTCCACCCACTTCCCCAGAGCCACTTAGCCTAGGCCATGAAGAGGGGTGAGGAGGGACTTCTGGTGGGAGAGAGGGGGTTCACTGTTTTGAAAATAAATGGAAATTCTGGTGGGCAGAATCTGGATCTCGGGAGTCAGGAGATCCCCTCAAACCCCTCTTGGGGCCTCATTTTCCCAATGCACCCAAGCAGTGGGTGGATAGTGCCTAGTCTCTGAGATCCTACAGCTGGGGTAGACTATATGTGGGACTCAGTTAAATGGAGCTGGCACCAAAATGTCTTCTGAAAGGTGACGGGGGTGGGGGTGGTAGGGGTGATCCGGGTCATGCTCTCTAGCAGGTGGGTGGGCACAGGAACTGCTTTCCTGCTGCTCCCCCACAGCCGGATCTCCTAGCTTGGCCCCAGAAGCCCCCGCCTTCCTGCCTGTCTTGAGAACAGGTGCTTGGGTGTTGATGGGTCTGTAGGATGCCTCCTGACGCCTCTCAGCAGCTTTCAGGGACAGGAGCAGGCATCTAATTTGTCAAGGATCAAGAAGGGGCCTTCAGGCCTAGACATTCTCCCAACACTCTCCAAGAAGGGAGCAGATGTGGTGCTTAGCAACTCTCCCCTGACTTAAAGGAGTAACGTTCCTGATGTGCACAGAGTGGGGGTGGGCACCAGGATGGGGGAGGTGTGTCTGTCTAAAGAAGGGGGGCCAGAGGAGAGGTCAAGGCTGCATCAGAGACAGGATCCCAAGGTGGGGGAACTAAAATCAAAAGAGGGTGGAATGAAAGCCCCAACAAGACTAACGTCTAAAGAGGTACAAACTAGGAAAGACATAGAGAGTTAGACGCAGAGAAAGCCAGACAAAAGTCCAGGGAGAGACACTCAGCCCCAGAAAAAGGGATCCAGACAGAAACAGGCAAACCGACCCGAAGTGGCACAAACAGGCAGATGGGCAGACAGGCCCAGGAGAAGGGGTTCTGCCTGTCAATACGGGGAAACCAGGCAGAAGCTGGGAGCTGGAAAGTCGGGCCATGCCAGGCACAGGGCTGGGACATCTGGCCTCCAGGGCCAGGGCTGCAGGCACTGGGACAGCTTCCTCTCTGGGGGAGCAGGCGGGAAGAGTCAGAGGGAGGTGGCAATGGCAGCTGGCTGGCCCGGCCACGCTCAGAATGTGGAGAATGCTGGCCCGCCTGCTCCAGCAAGTCCCCCAGCGGAAGCAAATGCCTGCCAGGGGGCAGAAGCAGGCAGGCTGCCCCGGGCCACCCCCTCACACCTGCTGCCCTAACGGAGGGTCAGGTCCTGGCAATGGGCTGGCTGAAGGGGTCAGGGTGATAGCTTCACTATGTTACTGGGCACGGTCTGTCCTATCGGAGAAGGCCCCAAGGTGCTTACCTCCCAAGGCCTCTGTGAGAAGAACAAAACGGCCTACTGGCTGGGAACCTGAGGCCACCCTGGATACCTCAGCATGGGTGTAGTCAGGGCGGTGCTGCTCAGAACCGCCAGGACAGGCACTGGACAAGTTCTGACAACCAGGTGGCTTCCAGCAAGGGGCCTCCCCTCTCTGAACCTCAGTCCCCCTCCTACTGTTGACAACGGGGCTTGTAACTGGTAATCCCTACTTCATAGTATCAGGAAGTTTCAATGAGATGGCCCCAGGCCTGAGGTTGGGCACGTGGAAAATGCTCAATAAGGCAGGCTACTATTACTGTTGTTATTATTACTGAGAGTGCCTAAGAGCCTGGGCTCTGGTGTCAACAGCCTGAGTTCAAATCCCGGCTCTCCTTCTTCCTAGCTGGGTGACCACTGACAAGTTCCTCTGCCTCTTGGGCTGCAGTTTCCTCCTCTGTCCAGTGGTACTAATAATCCTGCAGATCTCCTGGGGTGTTGTGAAAAGTCAGTGACTAAAGGCTCACTGAGTGCTTACTGAGCAGTGTGCCCCCCACACACACACGGGTGGTACTCAATTAATTATTATGACTCTTACTTCCCATAGGAAGAGAGTCCTGTGATCTAGACCAAGAGACCTGGTTCAAGATCCAGTCCTGGGCTTCCCTGGTAGCTCAGTGGTAAAGAGTTTGCCTGCCAATGCAGGAGACATGGGTTCAATCCCTGATCCAGAAGGATCCCACATGCTGCGGAGCAACTAAGCCCGTGAGCCACAACTATAAAGCCTGTGCTCATGAGCCTCAAGAGTCACAACTGTTGAGCCCGTGTGCTGCAACTACTGAAGGCCGTGTGCCCTAGAGCCCGAGCTCCATGACAAGATAAGTCTCTGAGGCTCGTGAGCACAGGCTTTATAGTTGTGGCTCACGGGCTTAGCTGCTCCACAGCATGTGGGATCCTCCTGGATCAGGGAGTGAACCTGTGTCTCCTGCATTGGCAGGCAACAAGAAGCCTGCTCACTTCCACTAGAGAGGAGCCCCCACTCCCTGCAACTAGAGAAGAGCCTGTGGCAGCAGTGAAAACCCAGAATAGCCAAAAATAAATAATTAAAAAAAAAAAAAAAAGACCCAGTCCTGCCCACTCCCTGGCTGGGTGACCTCCTGATGGGCTCATTTTTCTGTCCTGATGGACTCATTTTTCTGTCAGGGTCTCACTTTTCCTCATCTGGAAAATGTCGGCAGGAACCCTGTTGGACCACCTGGATAGGTCTCACGTCACCTGCATCAGTGCCATCCCTCCCCACCGGCAGCAGTGAGGGACACGACCAGGCGGTGCTGTGTGTGAGGGCAGTGTCGGGGGCTGTAGGGAGGCAGGGGGGTGAAGGGGATGGATGAAGCCCTTCTGCTTCAGTTTCTTCATCTGCCTCAGGACAGAAATCCCTGCTGTGCCCAGTTTGTGTGATTTTTCTCATATCAACTACAATAACAAATGTAAAAAATGCTGGAGGCGGGGCAAAAAACACGGCTTACCCACTCAGTATATGAGCACGAGAGGCCAGCATCGACCCTCTATCCTCTGCCCTGAGTCTCGCTGGAGCTCATTGAGGGCAGGGCCTGGGCTCCTTTCTACAGTCATCTGTGCCCCAGCCCAAGACACAGCGGATCCTACTCAGATCCACACACCCACCTCCTTTCCTACCTGGTCTCCCCGTCTCCGTTCTCAAAAAATGAAACTCACCCTTCATGGTACAACCCTCCATGGCTCTCTAGTGCCCTCAGGATAAAGTTCCCAAGTCTTAGAAGGACCCTGTATAATCTGACACTTGATCTGCTGCTCACCTATGTGGCCACACATCCCAACACTCACTCGCCATCTAGAGTCTTTGACTTTGCAGATTCAACTTCCTTCACACTCTGACTCTCACCTCAAGGCCTTTGCACAAACGCTCCCCTCTGCCGGAAGTCCCCCTGCTGGCCTTGCCAGGCTCTCTTCTGCACACCCTTCAGGCCTCACTTTAGAGGTCTTCTCTGGTGGCTTAGATGGTAAAGAATCCACCTGCAGTGCAGGTTCGATCCCTGGGTTGGGGAGATCCCCTGGAGAGAATGGCTACCTACTCCAGTATTCTTGCCTTGAGAATCTCATGGACAGAGGAGCCTCATGGGCTACAATCCAAGGGATTGCAACAAGTTAGACACAACTGAGCAACTTAAGCATGCACACACAGCCCCTTCTCCAACAAGCCCTTCCCGACTTCCCCTGGCCTCCTGGACTTCCTCTATCCCAGCCCTGACCACTCTGGACAACTACTTCCTGGGGACAGGTCTGTCTACTCCAGGAACTAGGAGCCCCTCTGAGGATGGAACTGTGTCCTTAGCATCAACCAGCACAGGGCCAGGCACAGAGAGGACAGGGAATGAACAGATAAATAAGAAAAAGATTCTCTGGAAGGGGCGGGTGACGGGTTCATCACTTTCCATGAAAGTTGCTCTGACACAGCCCAGGCCAGCTGGCTCTCCAGCACCACCACAGAAATGCCTCTTCCCCACCCCTGGCCTCAGTCGTCCGGCCACACCGCCTGGCCTCAGCTGTGCTCCTTCCAGCCTCAGAGCCTTCCCATCAGCCTCCCAGGAAGTTCTCCTGTCCCAAGGTTGCTGGTTACGACTCCTCCTCCACCTCCTGGCTTACATGCCCTGTCCTGAGGGGAGCCAGACGAGGTTTACCTCTGGAGGCATGCCCGGCACGCCCCCAGCTCCCAGCCAGGGCACACAACACACCTGTGCTATTCACCAGATGCAGTGGCAAAGATGAGAGCTCCAGGCATGGACCTGCCATGCTGGCAGAAGGACCCACTGGAACCTCAGTCTTCCCATCTGTAACTCAGGACGGTAGCCAAGTGGTCACGAGCCAGCCCGCTTGAAGGCTGGCTCCACGATTTATTAGCCACGTGACCCTGGGCAAGTTACTAACCTGACCTCAGTTTCCTTTTTTTATTTTTAGCTGTGCCATGCAGCAGCTTACAGGATCTTAGCTCCCTGACCAGAGATCAGACTTGGGGCCCCTGCAGTGGATCCCCAACCCTGGACCACCAAAAAATTCCTAGTTTGCTCTAAAAGAGCACACCCAGGGCTTCCCTGGTGGTCCAGTGGGTAAGGACACAGCCTTGCAGTGCAAGGGGCGACAGTTCAATCCCTGGCCTGGGAAGGTCTCACGTGCCGCGGAGTGGCTGGACCGATGTGTCCAACTATGGAGCCGGAGCTCTGGAGCGCATGCACGCAGAGCTGGGGCTCTGCGACGAGAGAGATCACTGCAATGGGAGGCCTGCACAGGCCAAAGAATAAAGATAAATAAATGAAAGATCAATAGAAGTTGCCAAAAAAAAAAGAATTAAAAAATAAATAAAAATTAAAAAAATAAATACATAAATAAAAGAGCACACCCACAGCAGGACTCAGTATGCTCTGAGTGCTATGTTAAGGGGTGGGTGTGAGGTTAGGTGAGATAGCCCACTTGTAGTGCTGATCATGGTGACGCCCCTGCCAGTCCTCCGGACATGGGAGTTGTCATCATCATTATCATCTGTTACCCCATCAGCTCCAGGGGCGGGGGAGGCCTGGCTTTGAGCCTGCACTCAGGAAAGCTCTGCTGACGAGTGGACCCCTCAAGACTATATTCCTCAGGAAACCCTGCACTGAGCCTACAAAGTCCACACACTTGCCTAACACGTGAATTCCCACTGGAATGCCCATGCAAGAGAGGAAGCCAGCCTCCCCTTGAATGCCCCCCGGGCTGAGGAGCTCACCTCTGCTCAAGAGTCAGTTTGCCAGTGGCCCGGTGCAAAATGAGCCCTCACCCAGCCCCTCCACCAGAACCTCTTACCTGTCCCAGGCCGACCCATGATGACTTCCTTTTTGGGTGCAGGATGGCTGGTGTAGCTGCTGGGCACCAGGACGGGCAACAAAGCAGCAGGTGAGGGGTGGAAGGCCACCGGCTGGAAGGGCGAGGAGGCCAGACCAAAGGTGGGCATCGGCTGGGCCACAGCAGTTGGCGCAGCTGGAGGCACAGTGATGGGTACGGGGGCCGGCAAAGGAGGGGGCAGGCCAGGCTTCCCGCTGGCCACCCCGGGGGGCACCGGGGTCTCTCGGCAGCCCCGCCCAGGCCCGCCAGCCCGGGCCTCGCTGCCAGTGCCCACCTCCCCTGGGAACTTGGAGGGCAGCGGCACATCTGGGTTACGGACAATGACGGGTGAGTCTCGTTGCACGGCAGGCACCCGGCGGACGGAGGGCCCAGGGTCCGAGGTCAGGCCGGCAGGTGGGGGCAATAGCAGCAAAGGTGAGGGCTGGCGGGAGCGGGAGAAGGGCACGGCGGGCGACACGGCTCGGAAGCCAGCTGGCGTGGAGGGCGTCGGCGTGTGGGACACCGAGTCCACGCCAGAGTCTAAACTGTCACTCTTGGAGAAGTCCGGGGCCGCTCCTCCACCCGCTGCACCGGGGGCCCCCAGCGCCCCCGGGTGGGGCAGCAGCTCTGTCTTCCGTCGCCCAGGGCTGATGGGCACAGTAAAGGTCAGGTTGGTCTGGAAGGTGGGGAGGATGCCAGAGGAGTGGCGCTCTCGGGGGGCAGGTGGCGGTGGGTGGGGGCCCAGGTCTGGAGGCGTCAGCACGCCGCCCTTGGGGGTGCTGGCACTCAGGTGGCGGCTGCGGACAGCGGTGCGCTGGATGACCGGCGAGGCGTTGATGGGGCTGAAGTTGGCAGGGCGGAAGCCGAAGAGCGGCGAGGGCGAGGGCGACGGGGCTGGCGAGAAGGGTGACTGCGTAGAGACGGGCGAGAAGGAGGGGGTCCCCGAGCGGGAGCTGCCCAGGGACACCAGCATCACCGCTGCTTCACACTCGTCAAACTCGAAGCGCGACAGGTCTGCAGGGGCCACCAGGCGCGGACGGGAGTCTCCGCGGGCTGCCACGCTGCTAGCCTCGCTGTCCCGAGAGGTCTCGTCCCCCCAGTCAAACTCGGTGCTGCCTTCGCGGGCCGCCACGCCCGCCGGCCGCCCTGCCCCACCTGGGCCGCTGTCCGCCAGGCCCTCCATCTCCTTGGTTCGCATGGACAGGTGGCGGGAGCAGTAGCCCCGCCGCTGCGACTCCTTCATGCAGCCGTCTCGTGAGCACAGCCGTCGCCACTGCTTGCCATTGAACTTCTTCCGAATTCCATTGGGCGTACAGACCACATCACCCTTCTTGTATTTCTGCTGGGCTGCTGTCAGTGGCGTTCGGGCCCGGGCCGCTGGGGCAGCCCCCTTCTCCAGCGAGGCCACACTGCTGCTCCGGCTGCCACCCTGGCTCCCCTCCTGGCAGGGGGAGGGCTGCTCGCCAGGGCGGCCTGGGCCCGCGAAGGCTGGGGACTTGGGTGGCGGTGACAGGAGCTGGGGCGGGGGCAGTGGCAGCAGAGCCGGGGTGCCCAGGGCAGGCGGGTGCTTCTCCTCACTCTCCTCACAAGCCCCCAGGTTGCCACCAAAGCTGATCTTGGAGACCTCAGCATCCTCAGGCTGCTTGGAATCCAGCACGGCAGGGCAAGGGGGAAGGGCGGCCCCAGGCTCGGCCTGCTCCTCCTCAGGGCCCGCCAGGGGTTTCCTCAGCAGGGCTTCGGGTTCCCAGGGGGGCCGCAGCAGGCGGAGGCTGGAGCGGGCCACCCACACTGCCTCCTCCTGCTCCCGGTGCGGTGGCTGTGGCGGCTGTGGCAGGGTGGCTGCTGGGCCCGGCTGAGAGCCAGGGCCAGGGCCAAAGCGGACCTTATAGGCAGTGGGCTTGGTGGCCACCTCCACCACCACACCCTCCCTGTAGGCGGCCACACCAGGCTCTACACAGGTACAGACCGCTGTGCCCACTACCAGCGCCCCTGGTGGGGGCGTGGTGTCCAGAACCACATCCACACCCCCGCCAGGCACCCCCTCGTAGAAAGTCAGGGCCCGGTCCCCGTGGAACTGCACACCCAGGTCCTGGCTTCGGCGTACCTGGCGCACCACGGCTGGCAGGAAGAGGCCGTCCCCACGCCGAGCCAGCACTCGCTGGGACCTCAGCTGTCGCAGATCGTAGCCCCCAGGGGTGCTGCCGGGGGGCCAGGGGCCTAGGCTACAGGCTTCAGCCGGCTCATCTTCCAGGTCGGCTGAGTGCTCGCTGGCTGTGTCGGTGGAGGAGGAGCGCGTGGAGGTGGGTGGCCGTGGAGGCACACCCAGGGCACCTGCCTCCTCGGGGGTCCGTGCCCGCTCTTCAGGGGCACCCGCCGCCCCACTGCCGCCATTGCCAGCCCCATGCTCCTCCACGTACTTCTTCTTGGGCGCTCGTGACTTGAACGTGGCCGTCTTTCGACTAAGTGAGGGCTCCCAGCGGCCTGCCTCCCCCTCCACCTTGGGTTCCTCGGCTAGGCCTGGGGCCGGGTCATCAGGGTGTAGCTCTGGGGGTAGCCCCTCGACCCCAGGGCCCCGCTCAGCCTCCTCCTCCTCACCCTCCTCAGCCTCTTCTGCCCCAGGCTGTTGTTGCTGCGCCTCAAAGTCTTCCTCTTCTGGCTTGTCACCCTCCCCAGCCCCTCGCCGCCTCAGGGCCTTGGCCCTGGTGGCTGGTGGAGACTTGCCACCGTTGCCAGAACCCGGGAGGCTGGTGCACGCCTTTTTCATTGGCTTCATCTTTTGTTCACCTGCCAGGTGAGAGGACAGACAGGGATCATTGGAGCAACTCAGGAACACCCCTATACCCAGTGTCCCCCAAGATTTGCCACTGGCTAAAGACACTGCCTCAACTCCATGATCCCCAAGGTTTCCTGTCGGGCTGCCTTCCACTTCTGCGGGCCCATGGCCAGCACCCAGACACAGACTGGCACCCACAGGCCCTGAGCTTGGGATCCCTCACATAATCTGCTTTCCCTGCAGAGGACATAGGTGCAGACACAAACTCTTGACTGCCCCAAGGGGCCATGACAAAAAGTAAGAGTCCACGCCTATGGAGCACTCATTTTGTGTGGAGCCCTGGCCTAACCTTGCCTTTATTAACCCACTGCATCCTCACCACAGCCCTAAGAGGCGGATGCTACTGTCAGCCCCGTTTACACGGGAGGAAACTGGGGCACAGAGACATCAAGCCACTCGTCCACAATCATCCAGCTGGGAAACGGCAGAGCTGAGATCTGAACCCAGGCAACCTGGCTCCAGAGCCTGTGCTCCTAACCGTTTCAGTGGGCTGTCTGTCACATGATCCAGAGGGCACACTTCCTTGCACGGTCAATGGCCAGAGAGCACACGCACTGACACACACACATGCACAAGCACACAGTCACAGAGAGGGAGGTGACTGGGCTGTGATGTGAGCCTCTCTCTACCACCCCCACCCGGGCCCTGGGCAGGCTGGCATCACCGGGAATTGTGGGAAGGAGTGGGCAGCTGCGAGTCCCCAAGGGACAGCTGCCCACTCCGTTCTGCACCCCAGGCCTGCCAGGTACAGCCATCTCCCCAGATCCTGGCTGGGAACAGGCAGGGGCATGTCTGGGGCAAGAGCTCATACCCAGTGCTACGACAGGGCCGTGCAGAAGTGCACACACACACACACACAGCACACGTATACACACACACACACACACACACACACGGCACACACACACGTCATCACACAGTGGGACACGGGGCTACACCCCAGGGTTTCACAGTCCCACTGGATGGGAACCTGCCCCTCCCCCCAAAGCACCCAGCGAGATACCCAAAGCCCAGCCACCCCTTTTCTGGTCGGCGTGCATCCCCACCCTGACTGGGCTGGCTCTGGCAGGGTGGCAGAGCCGACTGGGTCCCCCGGCCCCCAAATATGCCCTTGGACTCCAGGTGGGGGTAAGTGGGAGAAGGTCAAAGAAAGCAGGACAAGCCCAGCAGGCCAACCTCACCCACTTCCTGAACAGTCATTACTGCCCGCCCCCTTTCAAGCTGCCCTGAGAAAAGAGAAGGAAAAACTTTACTCTGAAGTGACTCAAAGAACCTGAGAGGTTAAAGGGGGCCCTTCGGAGGGTTGGGGATCCAGGACCATAAGCCAAATACTATCAGAGGCACCCCTGACTCAGTCTTCAGGCTCCTATGGCATTTTGTGTGGAGCCCTGGCCTAACCTTGCCTTTATTAACCCACTGCATCCTCACCACAGCCCTAAGAGGCGGATGCTACTGTCAGCCCCGTTTACACGGGAGGAAACTGGGGCACAGAGACATCAAGCCACTCGTCCACAATCATCCAGCTGGGAAACGGCAGAGCTGAGATCTGAACCCAGGCAACCTGGCTCCAGAGCCTGTGCTCCTAACCGTTTCAGTGGGCTGTCTGTCACATGATCCAGAGGGCACACTTCCTTGCACGGTCAATGGCCAGAGAGCACACGCACTGACACACACACATGCACAAGCACACAGTCACAGAGAGGGAGGTGACTGGGCTGTGATGTGAGCCTCTCTCTACCACCCCCACCCGGGCCCTGGGCAGGCTGGCATCACCGGGAATTGTGGGAAGGAGTGGGCAGCTGCGAGTCCCCAAGGGACAGCTGCCCACTCCGTTCTGCACCCCAGGCCTGCCAGGTACAGCCATCTCCCCAGATCCTGGCTGGGAACAGGCAGGGGCATGTCTGGGGCAAGAGCTCATACCCAGTGCTACGACAGGGCCGTGCAGAAGTGCACACACACACACACACAGCACACGTATACACACACACACACACACACACACACGGCACACACACACGTCATCACACAGTGGGACACGGGGCTACACCCCAGGGTTTCACAGTCCCACTGGATGGGAACCTGCCCCTCCCCCCAAAGCACCCAGCGAGATACCCAAAAGCCCAGCCACCCCTTTTCTGGTCGGCGTGCATCCCCACCCTGACTGGGCTGGCTCTGGCAGGGTGGCAGAGCCGACTGGGTCCCCCGGCCCCCAAATATGCCCTTGGACTCCAGGTGGGGGTAAGTGGGAGAAGGTCAAAGAAAGCAGGACAAGCCCAGCAGGCCAACCTCACCCACTTCCTGAACAGTCATTACTGCCCGCCCCCTTTCAAGCTGCCCTGAGAAAAGAGAAGGGAAAAAACTTTACTCTGAAGTGACTCAAAGAACCTGAGAGGTTAAAAGGGGGGCCCCTTCGGAGGGTTGGGGGATCCAGGACCATAAGCCAAATACTATCAGAGGCACCCCTGACTCAGTCTTCAGGCTCCTATGGTACCCCGACCTCATGTCTCCCACTTGGGGCCTGCTGCTCCTTAGGATCCTGCAGTCCCAGGCTGCCTGCTCTCTGAGCCAGTCCTAGGGTCCTCGCGGGCAGCGGCTGGAGAGCCGGGGGCTCCTCACACTGGGGCAGTTACCCAAGTACCCAGGATGTGGGCAGTGGCCACCACTTCTCCCATGGACCCGCTGGGCCACCGTCCTGGGCATGGAGACTGGGCCCAGCACAAAGCTTTGCATATCCCACCCAGGGCCTACAACCACAGTGCCAGGCACCCCTGGACCCTGCTGCCTGGCCCAGGCTCTTCGTCCTAGAAGCCAAGCCTCTTTCTTTCCCCGGGGGCCTACTCTCTTCCTGTCCACTCCTCTCTAGAAAACTCCCACCCACGGCCCTGTGGGCCCGCACCTCCTTCAGAATCTAAACAGTAACTCCTGAAGCCCAGGCTGGCCCAGGCCGCTCAGGGTCTCCTCTCCTCTGCTCTTATCAGGCCTCCGGACACCAGCCTCTCTGCCACTCTCTCTCCCATCCTGTCACCGTCTCTGCCTCTCTCTTCACAGGCCCTAGGCCCCCTCCTCAGGCACCCCCTCCCTGGCACCCTCATCTCTCTGTCACCCCTCCTCCCAGTCTCTCTCTCATGTCTGCCATCTCTGGACCTGTCACCTTCTCTCCCCATCATCTCTCCTTGTCCCCCCTCCAACTCTGTCCCCTCCTTCTCCCTGTCACCCTGATCTAGTCCTGTCACCCCTCCTTTCCTGTTACCGGGGCTCTGCCCGCCTCCCCTTCTTGTCACTCTGTTTCTGTCACTCCATCTCCCCACCACTTCCTCTACTCTGTCACCCCTTCCCACCATCCCACTCAACCCTTTCCCCTGCACCCCTTCCCCGTCCCTGCCACCTGTCCCCACTCGGCCCCCAGCACCCCAAATCCCCCCAGCCTGTGTCAGCCCTGGCCCCGCCCCTCACCTCGGGCTCAGCGGGGTTTCGGGGCGGGGGGCCGTGGCCCCGGCTCGGTCCGGTCCGGTCCCTCCCCGCCCCCCCTCCGGCTCTCTCTCTCGATTCTCCCTTTTTTTTTTACTCCAACACACAAAATGGTGAATGGACCTGCAACAGCTGGAGCAGTCAGCCAATCAGCGGCCACAACCCCGCTGACCGGCGCCGTCCTAGGCCAATAGATATTCAGAGCCTGGTAGGCTCCGCCTCTCAACGACGAGCGACGTTTGCCACAACCAATCGTGCCCACCCGGCAGCGCGAAGGGGAGGGGCCAAAGTCCAAGATCGGCCTCCCTCTGGGACCGACACCAACCTGAGCCTACGACCGCCAGATCAGCCTAGGGTCCTACCTTACAACAAATGATAGACATCAGCGTTAACCAATCGTAGCCCGTCTTAGTGAAGAATGACAAATACAGTACCCAGTCGTCTTGCACCCTAGGCCGGAACCCAGCCTCTACGAAGGACAGTAGCCAATGAAATGCAGGAAGGCGGGGCTAAAGGACCGTCTCTCCAATGAGCAGGCTTTGAAGGCGTGGCCTCAGCGTTTGTTGACCGGCTAGTCGCAATTCCTGCTGGGAATGGTAGTCTTCTTACGTCTCTGGCCCATAGTCGACAGTACATGAAAGACTACAACTCCCATGTGACAGAGTGCCCGGACTCTGAAGAACCCGTGCGTGGAGAAAAAGTCGAAAGGGCAGTTCCTCGTGAGTCTCACTGGACGCCAGGAACCTCTTAGACCCAGGGCCCCGACTCACCCAGATTCCCGGCTCTGGAGTCGCTGCTGGCTCCTCTCAGTGGCGGCGATAGCGGCACAAGGGGGCGGTGCGAGGAGCAGCCAACCGCCACCCGCGAGCCCCGCAGCCAATCATCAGCAGTCGGGGCGGTGCAATGACCTCACCGGGTTCTACTCTCTTACCCCTCCCCCTCGTGGTTGTTGCTGCCGGTAGCCGGGAGTGGGGAAGTTTGCGGGGGGGAGGGGAGGAGAATAAGTGATGTCACCTTTCCCCCGCTTCATTGGCTGCCGAATGGCCGGGACTACAACCAATCAACAGTCTAAGAAAGTCTGGCGCGGCCCCGCGGAAAGCCCTGTTGCCATCGGGAGGGTAGAGAACAAGCACTTGTCGGGTGGCGCGCGCTGCGGAGTAGTTTCCGCGCGTGGCTTGGGGCTTGGTGGCCCTAAGAACAGGCCACCTTTCCAAGACTGACATTTAGGACAGTTCGGTTTTCTGACAGCCCGTCCTAGGCATAGGGTGGGAGGAAGGCAAGAGATGGGGAAATACAGGGTGTCATGGACCATCACATTGCATTCCAAGAAGAGCCTACAGTCTGTAGGTGTTCACACATGGTGCGGGATCACACTGGGGGTGGAGAGAAGGATATGCCCTGTTAGTAGTAGATCCCTGCTGCCCAGATACAGATACGGATTCATACCAGGTGTGAAGAACATGCATCCAGCCTATTTGCCCACATTCGCACTGTGGGTGAGAGTATATTGTGATATGGCCAGTTCACTTTGAGCTATAAGGAAATACACAGTTGTCCAATGGGATTCACTGAGTATGCAGGAAATTGACATTATCCGTGAGATTCACGTTATCCACTGTCCACAGATTTGCCTTGAGAGTGGCCACTGTCTACAAGGAGTTCACACTGGGAAAGAATCTTACACTGTTTCTTATGCTATTATAATATTATAGGGCTTCCCAGATGGCTCAGTGGTAAAGAATTCACCTGCCAATGTAGGAGATGTGGGTTCTCTGAATCAGGACAATCCTTTGGAGAACGGAATGGCAACTCCAATATTCTTGCCAGGAAAATCTCATGGACAGAGGAGCCTGGTGGGCTATAGGCCATGGGGTCACAAAGAGTCAGACACAATGTAACACCAGAGCACGCACACATTATGCTATGACTTATACTACCTTATGCTGCCATATTATTACTGCTATCTTAATATCATTCTAAAAGAGAGTTTGTACTTCCATACTGAGTGGGCCCATATTGAATGGGCCCTGAGTTGAGAGAAATTGTACAGGCCTGTTTATACTGTGCCCATGGGGTAGATACTGTGTCTGAACAAAGTGCATATTCATCAGAGAGTTCCCACAACCCACTTAGGTAGACCCTTGGAGAATTGTTCCTTCTGTCCTACAAGGGTTCACAGCAGCCACATGTTTGGTGATGTTCACTGTCTGTGCTAACTTTGTCACAGATATGAAAGAGATTAAGTATAGTGTCCACAGGGAGGTGCATATTGGGCAAAAGTTCACATTGCCCATGGGAGCTTACATTGTATTGGAGAGGGGAGGATTTCCATCAATTGGGATGGTGTTTCAGGCTCCAAAGTCAGTTCACAGTTCACATCAGGCATGAGAGAGAATTAGACTTAATGAGGAGATCTGCAGTCTCCACAAAGAACTTCACCCTGCCTAGGAGCACAGTGCCACAGTGACAGGTGTTCTCTCCATCTGTTTGGGCTTCCCAGATGGTTCAGGGGTAAAGAAGCCACCTGCCAGTGGAGGAAACAATGGTTCAATCCCTGGGTCAGGAAGATCCCCTGGCAAGAAGGTGAGAAATGGCAACCCACTCCAGTATTCTTGCCTGGAGAATCCCATGGACAGAGGAGTCTGGTGGGCTACAGTCCATGGGGTCACCAAGAGTTGAACACAACTCAGGGACTAAACAGCAACAACTGTCTGTTCAGGACTGTCTCTGAACGTGATGTGTGTTTACCGTTGTTGGAGTTGAAAAATCTGCAAAAAGCTGAGTCAGCCCGCAGCCCTGCCCTCCCTCTCTGTGGACACAAAGCTTTGCTACCTGCCCACTCCTGTAAGCACCAGCCACTCCCCTGGCCACCCCCAGATACTTAAGGTCCATCCCCTTGCACCATCAGTCTCTTGGCCTTACCTCTGGGACACTTATTACTCACCATTGGGTGCTCCCCTGCTCCCCTCTCTCTCCAGGTCATGTCTGTGTAGCCAGATGCCTCATAGTGGCTCCTACCTAAGCCCAATATGAATAAACCTAATTCTCTCTGGCATCCCTCCTCTTCTCTTTCTTTTACACTTTTCTTACAACTTTCCACAGAGGAATCCCCACTGCTTATTCATTCCAGTTACACCATGCATAGAGGAGAGCTATCGGTGAGAGTTCACACAGTCCAAGGCCTATTTCACATAACTGCCATAACAAAGTGCATATTCATCAGAGAGTTCCCACAACCCACTTAGGTAGACCCTTGGAGAATTGTTCCTTCTGTCCTACAAGGGTTCACAGCAGCCACATGTTTGGTGATGTTCACTGTCTGTGCTAACTTTGTCACAGATATGAAAGAGATTAAGTATAGTGTCCACAGGAGGTGCATATTGGGCAAAAGTTCACATTGCCCATGGGAGCTTACATTGTATTGGAGAGGGGAGGATTTCCATCAATTGGGATGGTGTTTCAGGCTCCAAAGTCAGTTCACAGTTCACATCAGGCATGAGAGAGAATTAGACTTAATGAGGAGATCTGCAGTCTCCACAAAGAACTTCACCCTGCCTAGGAGCACAGTGCCACAGTGACAGGTGTTCTCTCCATCTGTTTGGGCTTCCCAGATGGTTCAGGGGTAAAGAAGCCACCTGCCAGTGGAGGAAACAATGGTTCAATCCCTGGGTCAGGAAGATCCCCTGGCAAGAAGGTGAGAAATGGCAACCCACTCCAGTATTCTTGCCTGGAGAATCCCATGGACAGAGGAGTCTGGTGGGCTACAGTCCATGGGGTCACCAAGAGTTGAACACAACTCAGGGACTAAACAGCAACAACTGTCTGTTCAGGACTGTCTCTGAACGTGATGTGTGTTTACCGTTGTTGGAGTTGAAAAATCTGCAAAAAGCTGAGTCAGCCCGCAGCCCTGCCCTCCCTCTCTGTGGACACAAAGCTTTGCTACCTGCCCACTCCTGTAAGCACCAGCCACTCCCCTGGCCACCCCCAGATACTTAAGGTCCATCCCCTTGCACCATCAGTCTCTTGGCCTTACCTCTGGGACACTTCTTCCTCTCTCCCTGCTCCCCTCTCTCTCCAGGTCATGTCTGTGTAGCCAGATGCCTCATAGTGGCTCCTACCTAAGCCCAATATGAATAAACCTAATTCTCTCTGGCATCCCTCCTCTTCTCTTTCTTTTACACTTTTCTTACAACTTTCCACAGAGGAATCCCCACTGCTTATTCATTCCAGTTACACCATGCATAGAGGAGAGCTATCGGTGAGAGTTCACACAGTCCAAGGCCTATTTCACATGTCCCTGGAAGAATTACATAAAATGCACCTAACTTAGTTATGCAGTTCATTGAAATTACACTGTCATGTGGAGGTGGGGGATGATGCTACAGGAAGCAGGATAACACAGGCTTAGCCACGTTGCTCTAGGTAGAACCAAGCTGGGCTTCCTCGTACCTGTATGACCTTGGGCAAGTCACTGAATCCCCCTGTGACTCAATTTCTACATCTCTAATGAGATCATTTTTTTTTTGTCAGTCCTATGGCATAAGGTTGTTATCAAGATGTACTGAATTATAATGTGCAAAGCTGAAACTAAGACATGGGGCAGCGCCCCCCCCCCCACAAAAAAAGATGTACAAAGCATTTAGGTCCATGTCTTTAGCAGGGTAAATCCTCAAAAATGTCAAGTATTGGACTTCCCTGGTGGTACAGTGGATAAGAATCCACCTGCCAATGCAGGGAACATGGGTTTGATCCCTGGTCCAGGAAGATTTCATACATGGGAAGGTTCCACATGCTGTGGGACAACAAAGCCTGTGCACCACACCTACTAAACCCATGAAGCTCCCATACCTAGGACCTGTGCTCCGCAACAAGAGAAGCCCCGGCAATGAGAAGCCTGTACATCACGTGGAAGAGTAGTTCCTGCTTGCAGCAGCTAGTGAAAGCTTGCATGCAGCAATGAAGACCAAACCCCACCTAAAATGAATTCATTCATTTAAAACATGTTATCTACTATTATGATCATTATTATTCAGAAGTAGAGTATTGAAGAGAAGTATATCCTTGAAGATTTTGTGCTGCCACAAACTGGTGACCTTGTCCATAGTTTGTACATGTTGGCTGTGGTGGCGCTTTTTTGAAAGAATTACAGCCTCTGGCATATCTGTGGGGCATTTATCAAGCCATCAGGAGACATTATGCTCTAGTGCTTGATGTCCCATTGTAACAACATTTAGCCCTGTAACCTTGAGCCGATAACCTTTCTCAGTCTCACGCTCTGTGTCTGAAAAACAGGGATCTTTCTTTTTTTGTTGTTTTTTAACAGGGATCTTTAGAGTATCTATCTCATTCAGTTGAGATGAGGACAAAATAAGACACTGAGTCTAGGGCCTTGTGTATAGTAAGTGCTCAATAAATGTGAGCGGTGATTTTTATGTGGTCTTCCCTGCACTCAACTCTGGTAAATCCCTGCCCTTCAGGAATTCACTAGGGACTTCCCTGGTGGTCCAGTGGCTAAGACTCTATGCTCCCAGTTCAGGAAACCCAGGTTCAATCCCTGATCAGGGAACTAGATTCCACATGCGCATTTTCTGTAAGATTCTGCCTGTTACAACCTTAAAAAAAAAAAAAAAAAAAGAGATTCCATGTGCCACAACTAAGATCGGTGCAGCCAAATAAATAAAATATTACAAAAATTCACCATTGCCTGGCTTTCATCTGGGGCCTATTGTCAATGATGGGTTACATTTCAGGGAATCATATGGCCCTAACACTTCGTGTTGAAGGGCAGTTGGGTAACTTTTTATTGGAGACTTAAGACTTTCAGTCTGGGAAAGATGGGAATAATTGTATTAAAATTACAAGGGCTTTCTGGGTTGCTCAGTGGTGAAGAAACCACCTACCAATGCAAGAGAAGCAAGAGACGTGGGTTCATTCCCTGGGTCTGGAAGATCCCCTGGAGAAGGAAATGGCAATCCACTCCAGTATTCTTGCCTGGGTAATTTCAGGGGTGGGGGAACCTGGCGGGATACAGTCCATTAGGATCCCAAACAGCTGGACACAACTGAGCCACTGAGCACACCCCCATGAAAATTATAAAAGCAGAGTTTTTAAAATGTTAATAGTCTTTCAACTTTATTGACTCTTTTAAGAACTATTATCAGTTAGATTTAAGTTCAAACACAAGCAATAGAAATCCAAACAATGGTGGGTTAAACAGAATAGAGATGTATATTTCTTACCACTGAAGGGATGGATCACCTTCTGGTCTTTTGAGTCACACTTCATTCCTCCTCCCCAGTGACTGCTGAAGCGCTTGCCATTGGCTCCAAGTTTCAAGCAGGGATACAGCATGTCAGGGTTTGACCCTAAACAGCTCTTGTGGAAGTCTCACTAAATTTGTATCTCTGTATCTTATTTGCCAAATGCATTTGGCTACTTCTACTTGACCCCAGAGGGTTTGAATGGAATAGGGAGTTGCTTCCTGTGTATGGGAAAGGGTTAACATTATCCATGACTTGGGACGGGACTTTCTTGGTGATTCAGTGGTTAAGACTCCGTGCTCCCCAGGCAGGGCCCCAGGTTCATACTTGGTCAGGGATCTGAATCCTGCATGCTTCAACAAATATCAAAGATTCCACATGCTACGACTAAAACCCTGCACAGTCAAGTAAATACGACAGTGGCATTGCTGTTTATTGCACCCACTGGCTGTGTGTGTTAGTCACTCAATCGTGTCTGACTCTTTGTGATCCTGTGGATTGTAGCCTGCCAGGCTCCTCTCTCCATGGGATTTTCCAGGCAAGATTATAGGAGTGGTTTGCCGTCTCCTCCTCCAGGGGATCTTCCTGACCCAGGCATCGAACCACAGTCTCCCGCATTGCAGGCAGATTCTTTACCGTCTGAGCCACCAGGGTTGAGTCTCTGCTATTCACAGAGTGGTTTCCCCTCACCCTGGTCATAGCATTGTCCACTTGGGGGCACAATGTCCCTAGGTTCCATGACATGAGGCCATGCCATGGGCATGACTGTGGGCTATACTGTTCACAGGAAGACTCACATTGCTTACTGAGGTGACCCTGTTTACATGCCTATCTACACCATACATGTGCTCACCCTCATGTGGGAACTGATCCCGCTGCTCTAGGAATTCATACAACAGTGAAAAGCTATGCTGCCTCTGTGGCAGCACACACAGAAGAGGGGACAAGTGATCTGTAGGGGGTTCAGCTCAGTTGAGTCGCTCAGTTGTGTCCGACTATTTGCGACCCCATGGACTGCAGCACACCAGGCCTTCCTGTCCTTTACCCAGAGCTTGTTTGAACTCATGTCCATTGACTCACTGATGCCCTTCAACCATCTCGTCCTCTGTCAGTGTGTATGGGGATTTTTTACTGTATGGGGACTCACACTGTTTATGAGGGTTTGACCCTAAACAGCTCTTGTGGAAGTCTCACTAAATTTGTATCTCTGTATCTTATTTGCCAAATGCATTTGGCTACTTCTACTTGACCCCAGAGGGTTTGAATGGAATAGGGAGTTGCTTCCTGTGTATGGGAAAGGGTTAACATTATCCATGACTTGGGACGGGACTTTCTTGGTGATTCAGTGGTTAAGACTCCGTGCTCCCCAGGCAGGGCCCCAGGTTCATACTTGGTCAGGATCTGAATCCTGCATGCTTCAACAAATATCAAAGATTCCACATGCTACGACTAAAACCCTGCACAGTCAAGTAAATACGACAGTGGCATTGCTGTTTATTGCACCCACTGGCTGTGTGTGTTAGTCACTCAATCGTGTCTGACTCTTTGTGATCCTGTGGATTGTAGCCTGCCAGGCTCCTCTCTCCATGGGATTTTCCAGGCAAGATTATAGGAGTGGTTTGCCGTCTCCTCCTCCAGGGGATCTTCCTGACCCAGGCATCGAACCACAGTCTCCCGCATTGCAGGCAGATTCTTTACCGTCTGAGCCACCAGGGTTGAGTCTCTGCTATTCACAGAGTGGTTTCCCCTCACCCTGGTCATAGCATTGTCCACTTGGGGGCACAATGTCCCTAGGTTCCATGACATGAGGCCATGCCATGGGCATGACTGTGGGCTATACTGTTCACAGGAAGACTCACATTGCTTACTGAGGTGACCCTGTTTACATGCCTATCTACACCATACATGTGCTCACCCTCATGTGGGAACTGATCCCGCTGCTCTAGGAATTCATACAACAGTGAAAAGCTATGCTGCCTCTGTGGCAGCACACACAGAAGAGGGGACAAGTGATCTGTAGGGGGTTCAGCTCAGTTGAGTCGCTCAGTTGTGTCCGACTATTTGCGACCCCATGGACTGCAGCACACCAGGCCTTCCTGTCCTTTACCCAGAGCTTGTTTGAACTCATGTCCATTGACTCACTGATGCCCTTCAACCATCTCGTCCTCTGTCAGTGTGTATGGGGATGTACATTGTTTATTTGCTTTCTCACCATCTGTATGGGGACTCACACTGTTTATGAGGGTTCCACTGACTCTGTGGGGGTTACACCATTTATGTGGACTGCCTGGTTGTATGGATCCACACAGTTTATGAAGTACTGTTTGAATGGGGCTCAGATCACGTCTGAAGGTGAGCGTATCTGGATAAGGTTTATGAGGGCCATGCTGCCTATACTGGAGTTCACATTGTTTAGAGCATTACCCTGTCTGTTGGGGGTTTAGATGGTCAACCCAAGAGTTACATTGTATAAGAGGTTTACATCAGGTACAGCTACTCTGTATCTACTCTGATTGTGGCCTTATCCTAGCGATTAGCAGACTCAGTTCACTTCAGAAAGAACTCCTTACCAGCCTACTCTATGCCTGTAGCCTGCACAACTGCTATAGCCTACTCTCGGATGCTGACTGCAGCCATGAAATTAAAAAATGCATGCACCTTGGAAGGAAAGCTATGACAAATCTGGACAGCATATTAAAACAAGAGACATCCCTTTGCTGATGCCCATCTAGTCAAAACTATGGATTTTCCAGTAGTCATGAATGGATATGAAAGGTGAACCATAAAGAAAGCTGATCATTGAAGAATTGATGCTGTTGAATGGTGGCGCTGGAGAAGACGCTTGAGAGTCCTTTGGACTGCAAGGAGATCAAACCAGTCAATCCTAAAGGAAATCAACCCTGAATATTCACTGGAAGGACTGATGCTAAAGCTGAAGTTCCAATCCTTTGACCACCTGATGGGAAGAGACGACTGATTGGAAAAGAGCCTCACATTGGGGAAAGTAGAAGGCAGAAGGAGAAGGGGATAGCAGAGGACGAGATGGGTGGATAGCATCACGGAGTCAATGGACACAAGTTTGAGCAAGCTCTGGGAGATGGTGAAGGACAGGGAAGCCTGCCATCCATGGGGGTGCAAAGACTTGGACACGACTGAGTGACTGAAATGAACTGAACTGACTCAATCGACATGGATCTGAGCAACCTCCAGGAGACAGTGGAGGACACATCAGAGGAGCTGATGTGCTATAGTCTATGAGGTTACAAAGAGTCAGACATCACTTGGCAACTGAATAACGACAACTATATGGCAGACCCTGCTCTGGGCACACTGCTTTAGCAGCCTGTACTGGTGCTAGGGCAGTGAAGAGGGTGGATCAAATGCCTGTCTTTGTGGAACTGACACCCAGTAGGACAAGTTCACCTTTTATGGAGGTTTCCCTGTTTAGGAGACCTACACCAGGATTCATATTCTTTAGGGGGTTGTGTTGGCCTTGACTGTCCTGGGTTTCTCAGTGTGTTTGGAGCTGGATGTATTGGGATTACATTGGGTCTAAGAGGGTTCGCTGTCCAAAGATGAGCTAATCCATTCATTGTTGTGTGTGTTTTTAAAATTTTATTTATTTATTTATTTTTGGCTATTCTGGGTTTTCACTGCTGCCACAGGCTCTTCTCTAGTTGCAGGGAGTTGGGGCTACTCTCTAGTGGAGGTGAGCAGGCTTCTTGTTGTGGTGACTTCTCTTGTTGTGGAACTCGGGCTCTAGGGCACATAGGCTTCAGGAGTTGCTGCACATGGGCTCAACAGTTGTGGCTCCAAGACTCTAGAGCACAGGCTCCATAGTTGTGGCTCACAGGCTTAGTTGCTCCGCAGCATGTGGGATCTTCCCGGATCAGCGATCGAACTCATGTCTCCTGCATTGGCAGGCGACCTCCTTACCACTGAGCTATCAGGGAAGCCCCCATTCGTTGTTGATTACCATGTTTGGGGGATACTATAGGCAATAAAACTGACAAAATTCTCTGTCCTCTTAAGAGCTGTTATGAAGGAGGGAGTTAGATGACAAGCAAATACATATGTCTGATGAGGATAAATACTAAGGAGAAAAATGGTGCGGGACACAAGGGAACTTTCCTAGAAGCCTAGTGGTTAAGACTTTACTCTTCCCATGCAGGGGGTGTGGGTTGATCCCTGGATGGGGGTGGTAAGATCCCACATGCCGCATGGCTCAGCCCGAAATATAAAGGACACTTAGGATTTAGTAAGGGGACTCCAACATAATAGTGGTCAGGGATTTCCCTGGCAGCCCAGTGGTTGAGAATCCATGCTTCCACTACAGGGAAGGGGGTACAGTCCCTTGTGGGAGAACTGAGATCCTCCATGCCACGTGGTACAGCCAAAATATAGATACAGATATACATATAGGTATATATATACCTGGGCTTACCGGTTGGTGCTAGTAGTTAAAGAACACACCTGCCAATGCAGAATTTGCAACAGACACAGGTTCGATCCCTGGGTTGGGAAGATCCCTTGGAGGAAGCCATTGTAACCCACTCCAGTATTCTAAGCTGGAGGATCCCCATGGACAGAGGGGCCTGGTGGGCTACAGTCCATGGGGTCACAGAATTAGACATGCCCGAGTGCACAAACACAGATAGGTATATATCTATATCTACAAATAGGTACATATCTGTATCTACATAGTGGTCAGGCACAATACATAGTGGCTTTTTTGTTTTGTTTTGAATTTTATTTTTAAAACTTAGCCGTGCTGCGTGACTCGTAGGATCTTAGTTCCCTAGCGTGCCCTCAGCTGTGAAAGTGTGGAATCCTAGACACTGGACCACCAGGGAACTCTTGGGAAAGTGGGTTTTGCGTAAAAACCTGAAGGGGATGAGGGACAGAGTTATGCAGACTTCTAGGGACAAAAAGCCCTCAAGGCAGACGGAAGAGCAAGGGCAAAAGCCTGGAGGGAGGAAAGGACTATCCCTGGCAAATTCAAGGACTAGCAAAGAGACAGGGAGTGTAACTAGAGAAGAAATGAAGGGGAAAGTTGGAAAGTGGAGTCAGGAGGGAAGAAGGGTATTGAAGGTAAGGCACTGTTAAAGACACGTGTTAGCTTTCACTCCCAGGGAGCAAAGGGGCTGTTGGAGAGGGTTTGGGGCATTCAAGAGGTGTCCTCTGGTTGACTAGAACCCTTCTGCTTGCTGGTGGAGCACAGACTATGGGGATGAGGCAGCAGGGAGACCAAGAGGCAACAGCAGGGGCTTCCCTGGTGGTCCAGTGGGTAGAGTCCACCTTGCAGTGCAAGAGGCACCAGTTTGATCCTTGGCCCAGGAGGATCCCACGTGCTGTGGAGCGGCTGGACCGTTGTGTCCGATTAGAAGCCAGTGCTCTGGAGCACATGCGCCCAGAGCTGGTGCTCTGCAACGAGAGAGGCCACTGCAATGGGAGGCCCACACAGGCCAAAGAATAAAGATGGATGAAAATAAATAAATGTTAAAAACCGGGACTTCCTTGGTGGTCCAGAGGCTGGGACTCCAAGCTCACAATGCAAGGGACCTGGGTTCAATCCCTGGTCAGGGAACTAGATCCCACATGCCACAACTAAGACCTGGTGCAGCCAAATAAATAAATAAAAATAAGTAAAAAAAAAAAAAAAAAGGCAGTAAAAGAGAACAAATTCAAAAAAAAAAAAAAAAGAAAGAGACAACAGTAGACCAGGGCTGTGGGGGTGAGGCAGAGAGGGTGGCTGGCTGAAAAAGCAGAAGGAAAACTGATGGGAGCTTCCTTCAGACTGGACTTTGGATGAGAGAAAGGAGTCTTGGATGACTCTAAGGTATTCTAACTGCACATCCAGCAAAATGGAGTTGCAATTTCCAGAGATGGAGAGGGATCACACTTTGGGGGAGCTCCAGGAGACCTTGCTGGCTTGGAAAAGGGAGACACTGTGAGGTGGTTCAATGTGTGAAATTGGAGTTTGGGGTAGAGTTCTGAAACGGAGATAGAAAGTTGGGTGGAATCAGCATAGTATTCATCAGCTGTATGAAACCATGGGCCTGGTGGAGACTGTCAAGGGAATGTGTGTTGAGGGAGAAGGGAAGAGGCTCTGGGACTGAGCCCTGGCTCCTGCAGCATTTCCAGTCAGAGAGGAGGAAGGGTGATAGGCTGACAAGGTTACATATTCTGTTTGGCAATGGTTACGCTGTTTAAGTGGCTTCCCTCTCTAAACCAGGGGTCCCCAACCTCTGGCTCTAATGCCTCATGATCTCAGGTGGAGTTGATCCCTCCTCTCCCTCATCCATGGAAAACCTGTCTTCCATGAAACCTGACCCCGGTACCAAGAAGGCTGGGGACTGCTGCTGTAAACCGTGTGGGTGGATCCTAGTATTTCTAAGGGGAGGACATTGTTCACAGAGTAGTAAGGCTTCACTGTTGCTCAGATGGGTGATGAGTGGGTTACGATGATGATTTTGTACTGTCCACAGTTTCCTTTCTAGGCATGAATCTGTGAAGAGTTGTGACTTCTATGGGGGTTAGGTTCTGTCCATGCCTTTGCCTGACAACAATAGGATAAATGTTATCTGTATCAGGACAGTAAACTGGAACAAGAACTCCTAGGCCTGTGGGAGTGGGAGTGTCTGACCAGATAGCTGTTTTCTCCATGGAGTGTTACCTGTTCATCCCAGGCAGCTCCAAGGTCTGTGAGAGGCTGTGTTTTTTACCAGTCGCAGGGGCTTTTGTGAAGGCTTTCCATAGTGGACTGGGGAAGTTGTTGGGTGTGGGGGGAAATTCATCCTCACTGGCATTCACATGGAGTCTTGGTTGGATAGTACAACTTCAAAGAATGACCAGCAGTGAGAGTCTTCATCACAAGTCCACAACATTTGGATGTTTCACGCTGAAATGGTGGGGTTCACCATCCCTGGTGGTTTTCAGTGTCCATGAGGCAACTAGACTATCCAACACGGTCCACACTTCCACGGTGCAGTCATGTTATATTATCTGTGGACATGTCGTTTTCACCAGCAACTCCCATTCTCGGGTGATGGTTGATGCCCACCCACCATGACTGTGTTTCAAAGAAACTGTGAGACTGAGTTAGTTATCCAGCTGGGTCAGGGTAGGATTCTGCTCTTAACAGGCAATTTCACTGTCAGTGCTGTGCATTTATGGCCTATGATTGGAGTCTCTAGGCTGACATCGTCTACAGGGTACCCTGTTCACTCTGCTAACAATCACCAGGGTTTATTGCCCACTTACCTCAAATCTCTGCTTCCTTGCAACAACCTAATATTAACACTGCCATTTTACAGATGGGGAAGTTGAGGCTCAAAGAGATAAATTCACTTGCTCTATGTCAGATACACGGAACAGCCTGAGTTTGGGTTGCCACTTTGGTCTTAGTCTTCTGGAGGTCATTGAGGCTGTAATAGATCTATTATTACCTTTTAAAACTTGGCGTCATCCTTCTCTGAGGGGTGGAGCGGTAAAGAGGCAGGAAAATATAGCGGTTAAGGGTGGTGATGTTGAATTGAGTAGACTGGGTTTAAAGTCTGGCTCCAACTCTTCTTGAGCACTGTTTTCTTAATCTGTAAATGGCGCTGGAACCCAATAGGATAAATGTTATCTGTATCAGGACAGTAAACTGGAACAAGAACTCCTAGGCCTGTGGGAGTGGGAGTGTCTGACCAGATAGCTGTTTTCTCCATGGAGTGTTACCTGTTCATCCCAGGCAGCTCCAAGGTCTGTGAGAGGCTGTGTTTTTTACCAGTCGCAGGGGCTTTTGTGAAGGCTTTCCATAGTGGACTGGGGAAGTTGTTGGGTGTGGGGGGAAATTCATCCTCACTGGCATTCACATGGAGTCTTGGTTGGATAGTACAACTTCAAAGAATGACCAGCAGTGAGAGTCTTCATCACAAGTCCACAACATTTGGATGTTTCACGCTGAAATGGTGGGGTTCACCATCCCTGGTGGTTTTCAGTGTCCATGAGGCAACTAGACTATCCAACACGGTCCACACTTCCACGGTGCAGTCATGTTATATTATCTGTGGACATGTCGTTTTCACCAGCAACTCCCATTCTCGGGTGATGGTTGATGCCCACCCACCATGACTGTGTTTCAAAGAAACTGTGAGACTGAGTTAGTTATCCAGCTGGGTCAGGGTAGGATTCTGCTCTTAACAGGCAATTTCACTGTCAGTGCTGTGCATTTATGGCCTATGATTGGAGTCTCTAGGCTGACATCGTCTACAGGGTACCCTGTTCACTCTGCTAACAATCACCAGGGTTTATTGCCCACTTACCTCAAATCTCTGCTTCCTTGCAACAACCTAATATTAACACTGCCATTTTACAGATGGGGAAGTTGAGGCTCAAAGAGATAAATTCACTTGCTCTATGTCAGATACACGGAACAGCCTGAGTTTGGGTTGCCACTTTGGTCTTAGTCTTCTGGAGGTCATTGAGGCTGTAATAGATCTATTATTACCTTTTAAAACTTGGCGTCATCCTTCTCTGAGGGGTGGAGCGGTAAAAGAGGCAGGAAAATATAGCGGTTAAGGGTGGTGATGTTGAATTGAGTAGACTGGGTTTAAAGTCTGGCTCCAACTCTTCTTGAGCACTGTTTTCTTAATCTGTAAATGGCGCTGACAAGAGTAAATTCCCTTCTTTAGGGTTTTGTGAGGACTGAATGAGAAGATGCCCCCGACAGTGGCTGGCCCAGTGCCTGGCACATCATGAGCGTTAGCAGGTCGGGGGAGCTGTTATGATAACAATGATGAGGATGATTATTGCTGGACCACACTGCTCCCAGAGGGTGACAATATCCGTGGGGGAGCTGCACTGTCCGTAGGCAAGGTTACATAATTCCCAGGGGTGGTGATGCTTCCTGGGAGGCCTTGGTCTCCCCAAGGAAGAGGCCTGAGCTCTTCTGATGCACTGGTGAGGGACTGCCCTAAGGCCGCTAAGAACCCAGCAACAGAGGCTGGGCTTCAAGCCCTAAGCACCCGGAGACTGACCCCTCAGGCCTTCCCTCTCTGTGGCCTCTCCCTATCTTGGTTTCACTCTCTCTGAGCATCTTCCCCCACTCCTCTCCTTTGATCCCTCTTGAGTGTTTTCCAGGATTGGTCTGTGAACATAGCTGCTATTTGCCCTCCACAGTTGGCCATCTGATCATTACTGATTTCCTGTTTCCCCCGAAGCCTCCGGCTCCATCCATTCCTCCCAGATGCAGAGAACAAACTTAACACAGCCCTGGCCTTCATCCTTAAGCCCTGCCTTCCTCTCGCCTGGCAACCCTTTAGTGCCCCCTTAGAAGCACATTTGTTCAGACTTTGGTCACCCCCTCGCATCCTGGCTCCACCCCGGAACCCCTGCCCAGGAGGTGGAGGTGGGGTACCTCGCGCCAGCTGTGTTCCTAAGGCAGCTGCAGTCTGGGGATTGACCGCCCTGGTCACTTCCTCCCGAGTTGAGGCTCAAAGAGATAAATTCACTTGCTCTATGTCAGATACACGGAACAGCCTGAGTTTGGGTTGCCACTTTGGTCTTAGTCTTCTGGAGGTCATTGAGGCTGTAATAGATCTATTATTACCTTTTAAAACTTGGCGTCATCCTTCTCTGAGGGGTGGAGCGGTAAAGAGGCAGGAAAATATAGCGGTTAAGGGTGGTGATGTTGAATTGAGTAGACTGGGTTTAAAGTCTGGCTCCAACTCTTCTTGAGCACTGTTTTCTTAATCTGTAAATGGCGCTGACAAGAGTAAATTCCCTTCTTTAGGGTTTTGTGAGGACTGAATGAGAAGATGCCCCCGACAGTGGCTGGCCCAGTGCCTGGCACATCATGAGCGTTAGCAGGTCGGGGGAGCTGTTATGATAACAATGATGAGGATGATTATTGCTGGACCACACTGCTCCCAGAGGGTGACAATATCCGTGGGGGAGCTGCACTGTCCGTAGGCAAGGTTACATAATTCCCAGGGGTGGTGATGCTTCCTGGGAGGCCTTGGTCTCCCCAAGGAAGAGGCCTGAGCTCTTCTGATGCACTGGTGAGGGACTGCCCTAAGGCCGCTAAGAACCCAGCAACAGAGGCTGGGCTTCAAGCCCTAAGCACCCGGAGACTGACCCCTCAGGCCTTCCCTCTCTGTGGCCTCTCCCTATCTTGGTTTCACTCTCTCTGAGCATCTTCCCCCACTCCTCTCCTTTGATCCCTCTTGAGTGTTTTCCAGGATTGGTCTGTGAACATAGCTGCTATTTGCCCTCCACAGTTGGCCATCTGATCATTACTGATTTCCTGTTTCCCCCGAAGCCTCCGGCTCCATCCATTCCTCCCAGATGCAGAGAACAAACTTAACACAGCCCTGGCCTTCATCCTTAAGCCCTGCCTTCCTCTCGCCTGGCAACCCTTTAGTGCCCCCTTAGAAGCACATTTGTTCAGACTTTGGTCACCCCCTCGCATCCTGGCTCCACCCCCGGAACCCCCTGCCCAGGAGGTGGAGGTGGGGGTACCTCCGGCGCCAGCTGTGTTCCTAAGGCAGCTGCAGTCTGGGGATTGAGGGGGGGCGGCTTCTGCGTGCTTCTCTCTGGTCACTTCCTCCCCAATTGGGACTGGGGCTATCTGGAAGGCCAAGACCCCATCCCTGGAGGGGAGGAGGACACAGCCGCCTCCCCATTTCCGACTCTGGGAAATGCTTTCCACCCATCCCACCCCACCCTTGGACAGCTGCCCCCATTCAGACTGGGCGTGGGGGTGGGGGGGTGGGGAGATCACATAGTAAGGCCAGCCTGGGAAATGTTGTGGTCTTGATCATCCTCCAAGGTTTGACCCGCACCCCCTGCACAGAAAATTTTGCCTCCTCCAAAAAGGTCCATACTCCTAACAAAAGTTTCTGACATTCATCAGAAGGTATCCCCTAACCCCTCTTACAGGCTTCCAAAGAAAATCAGGACCCCGCAGTGGGCGGGAGAGGAGGAAGGGCGGCAGGTCTCGAGTCCTGAGGACTTAAAGTTATCTTCAGACTTGAAGCCTCAGAGAAAGGTCATGACTCCCAGGACCCCATCCTCCCCGAGCCCCCTCCTTCCTTCCTCCCCCGTCGCGCGGCCCCTTTAAGCCTAGAGCCGGCCGGTCCTCAGTGGCTGCGCGCCGGCGAGAGTGTGTGAGTGTGTGTGCGCGCGCGCGCGTGTATATGTGTCTCTGTGTGTGTGTGTGTGTGTGTGTGAGAGTGAGTGAGTGAGTGCGCGGGGAGGGGGCGGGCGCAGTGTCTCCATGGCGACGCGGCGGTGACGTCGCCGGCCGGGGGGCGTGGGCGTCCCGGCCCCGGAGTGCGATATTAACCCGGGAGGCGGCGGCGGGGAGGGGAGAGGCTCTGAGAGGCGAGGCCGGTGAATCGGCGAGGCGGCCCGACGTGCTCGGGACGGGACGGGGCAGCGCGGGCGCCGGGAGCTGCGGCCCGGAGTCGGGGCGCTTCGCCCCGGGCCCCCCAGCATGAAGACCCCAGCGGACACAGGTGGGGGCGGGGGCAGCACGTGTGGGGGAGACTTGTTGCCCCGGGAAACCTGGCGGAGAAACTTTGGGGGGGGCTGAAGGGTTCTGGGGGAGCCAGAGTGATCCCCAGTTCCGGGGACCCCCAAACACTCGAGACCTGTTGCTTCTTGCGGCGCGATCGGGGTTGTGCACCGGACCCCCAATTTCTGGCTCTGGGCGCAGTGGTGTGAGTGTTGCGAGTCCTGGTTCTCACCTTGTCTGGACCCCGAAAGCTGGGCTCTCCCTCACTCCCGGGATCACGGGGGTGGCTGGGTTCCTCCCCGCCGCTCTGTCACGTTGCACTCTGGGGGCCGGGACGTGTGCGGGTTGTGTGTGTGGGGGGGTGCTGTCCACAGGGCCCGCTATTCCCGGTTCCGCGTTGCACGGTCCGGCCCGTGACCTTCACCGTGATGCGTGCCCCCACCGGCTTAGAGGGGGATACGGGATGGCCTCTAGGAGGAGAGCGTGAGTGGGGAGCCCGGGACTCGGGGTCCGGGCTGCGCCGCCCCTCCCCCGCCCGTCTCCGCCGGCTCCTCGCTCCCCCGCCCGCGCCGAGTCGCAAAGTTCCAAAGCGCAGCCCGAACGTTCGAAAAAGGAACTTTTTGTTTCCGACCTTAGAACGCGCGGCTTTAAGGTCGCTTCGGAGAGACCCGGGAACCCTCCTCCCGCGCCGCGGGGACCCGAGGTTGAGGAGGGTGGGGAAGGTGGGGGGGACGAGGAGGCTCCCCCCTCGCCCCCCCTCCCTCATCCAGCTCTTCTCTTTCAACCGGCCGTCTCTTCCCTCCGCCCCCCTCTTCCCGGCCAACTTGCTCCTCCTTAAGGGGCCAAGGTTCCCCTCCCCCGCCCCCCCCCGGGCCGGCGGGTGGGGGGCAGCAGGATTAGCCCCCCCTCCCACTCGGACTTTCCCCCTTCCCTCCCCGCCGCCCCGGCTCTCGCTGGCTGGACTTTGCGCCCGGGCGCGCTGGGGGAGGGGTCCCAGCCGCCCCCTGCCCGTCTACCCCGTCGGAATCCGGCCCGGGGCGGGGACGGGGGAGGGGGAAGGGGGCCGGGCGCCGCTGTTCAAACTTGTTTCCTTCCCCCGGCGGCGGCCGCGGCTAGGGCTCCAGTGTGCGGGTGTGTGCCCCGACCGGCCCACCCACCCCGCCCCCCCTTGCTCGGCGGGTGGGGGCAGCTCTTAAAGGGCTCCGGGCCGGGCTCCGGCGCTTGGGGATCGGGGTCGAGGAGGGGGCTGGGTGTGGGACAGGGGTTCCGAGTGCACTAGGGTCAGTCACGTGCGTCCCACGTACTCTCTGGCTCCCAAAGGCTCCAGGGCCGCTGGGCCTCGGGAGCGGCCGGAGCCTCCCCTCGCCGGTGGAGGGGGCCGAGGCACCCAGAAACCCCGCCTCGCCTTCCCTCCCTGCTACGGGCCTTCGCCTGGTGGGACCGGCTGAGCCGCTCCCCCATCCCAGTCTTGGGGCCGCGCCGTGTGTGGGTTCTCTCGCTGGGGGAAGGGGCGGGGACCTGTTCTGGCCTCCCGAAGGGCCCATAGGTCCATCAGCCTCCAGGCTGGCCGCTGCGCGCCCCTCCATCCTATCCTCCATCCCGGCCCCTCTCTTCTCTGCCGCGGCTGTTTCCCACTTCCTGTTTTCTTCCCGGCCCTGGCGCCATCGAGGGCTGCCTGGAGTGGGGGAGGTGGTGGGGCCCCCCCAGGAGGCCGGCGTGTTCTTCCTTTGCCACTACCCCTCCCTTCCGACCCCTATAGTCCTTTTAAAAAAAGTTTGGGCAGTTAATGTGAATTTGAGGGGTGCCTAGAATTCTGGCGCACCCCCTTCCCTGCCCAGGCTTCCACAATCTGTCTGGGAGATTCCCTACCCCGCCTCTGTGGGATCCAGGTGTGTCTTCTGGGACCCCGCCATCCCAGCCCTTCCTGTCTGCTGCCTCTTCTCCACCCTGTCTGGCAATGTCCTTAGCTTTTCTCTGTGTCAGCTGCTGTGTGTCTGCCTCGCTGTCCCCCCATGCTCCAGAGGTCCTGCACCCCCAGGCTTTCTCAGGGCAGGCCGGGTGGTTCCCTGTTTTAAGCACGTGGACTCATATACAACACACACACACACATGGTCCCCTTGCCCGTGCCTGGCTCCTGGCTCCAAAGCCTGGGGAACAGAGCCCCATTGAGACACCCTGACGTCACCCCTCATCTTCCTTCTCCCCCCAAAGCTGGGAACAGGCCCTCGTGTATACCGTGTCAGATGAGGAAAACTGGCTTTGGAGTGGGCCTGGGAATGGGGAGGGTCCCTGCCACGAGTGGGAGCCAGGGTCCTGACCCAGGAGGGAGGTTGTTCAGGGAAGGGGCTTCACTGAGGGGGCCTGGGTCAGCCCCCCGAATGCAGCTTGAGGCCTTTCCAGAGCCCCCCACCTCCCTTCCGAGTTCCCTTTGTGTTGCATGTAGTCTCTCTCACTCCTTCTCTTCTGCAAAGTTTATTTTTAGCCTCCTGCTCCCCCGCTCCCAGGACTGTCGCTGCACACACGTTGCCTGGTTACCGGGACAAGGAGGCTGGGCGGGTGGGCTGAGAAGGGTGGCTTTAATTTTGGGGGGAGGGTGGAAATCAGTACACCCCCAACACTAGACTGATGTCTCAGGGGCTTTGGCCCCCACCCTGAGTCCTGAGAGAGCCAGATTGGGGCTTAAGTGGCGGGGGCGTTGAAGCTTGGTGGCATGAAGGGAGACAGGAGTTTTTGGAAGAGGTTGGCGGGTACATGAAGCAGGCAGTCTCTTGGGTTCTGAAGGGCCTCTGGTCCCTGGACAAGACAGCTGGACCAGGGTTCTCTAATAGGGTGAGGATGAAGGGTTGAACACCTGGATTTCCAAGAGTGATGGGACTGGATGCTGGGGTCCCCGAACGGGCAGTCAGGGGCTGTCACATGTGAATGGAGCAGGAGCTGCTGCTACAGGATCCTGGGTCTGTGACCAGCTGAGGTCATAGTTCATATCTCTAGAGTCCTGAGGGACTGACTGGAGGCTGGGATTTCTGAATGGGGCAGGGACCAGGTGGGGAATGCTGGCCATCCCAGTCTGCCCAAGGCCAGGGGTTAGGGATTAGAGTCAGCTCTGATTTAGAGGGAGTGGTCCCTGTGGGAGCAGGAGCTGCTGATCCTCGGCGTCCCTATGGGGAAGGCTCTGCTGTTGGATTCCAGACTTGGGTGGGGGCTTTTGGGAAGGTTCCTTGTTGCCCCAGGCCAGGTTGGTACCTGCTAGAGCTGGGGTTTGAGCCAGGACCAGGGGAGGGAGGCTGGTCCTTGCAGCCTGACTGGGACTTGGGACCCCGCCCATCTTCAGCTGTCCACCTTGGCCTTCTCCCTCTAGTGGCACCAGGGCTCCGGCCTTCCTCCCCCAGCTTCTCTTCCTTTCCCTCCTCCCACCCCTCCATTACCGGCTGCCTAGTGCTGAATTATTGATGGCCCCTGATTACCCGGGGGTTTGGGAAATGACAACAACCGCAGCCCCCCCAACTCTCCCCGCCAGGCTGCCCACCCCCTCTTGGGACCAGCCAGCCCACCACCAACCTCTACCCAAGGTTAATGCTGGGGGCGGGTAGGTAGGTGGGCAGGGAAGAAGCTGAGAATGAGAAAACAGAAGGGGAATGGGCTGGAGCCTGCGGTGCCTGTTCAGTGCTGAGACCCTCCAGCCAGGTGGGGTCCGCGTGCCGGGGTCTGGGTCGGGCAGTACATACAGCACGGGGGGTCCCAGGCTTGATGGGGGGGGCTCTCTCAGACAGTCTGGGTTCCACTCTCCCGGGAAGACAGAAGCCTCTGTGTGTGCAAGCGCTGACCTCATCGTCAACCAGCCACCCCACCCCTCCTGGTCCTTTTAAGAAAAAAAGAAAAAAAATCCTTCTCTTGGGGCCTAGGGTGGGAGTGAGGGCTACTCCGGTGGGTCTTAGGAGGGAGACCGTGTATGTTCCTGGGCGGGGGCCGAGGAGGTTGGGGGACAGGGGCGTGGTAATGACTGACCCTGAATGGGAGTGAGGGTGGGCTCGGGGGGCTAGTCTCAACCCGTCTGGCCACGTGTGCCCCTTCCTGCCCCTCCCCCACTGGCAGCCCTGCCCGCCGGCCTGGCTTGGTGCCTGGCCCCCTGGCACTGGCCCCGGGACCCGCCGCCGACGGTTTCCTGTTTCTCCCGGTGTCGCTGGAGCAGGCTCCAGCTTCCCCTCCCCCAGCTCCTGTCTAGCCCCCCTCACGCACAGACAGACACTGTCTCCCTCTCACCAGGTCTTGACTTGGCAGAGACGACCCGGGTTTCCAAACTGTGTTAAGGGCGGGTTGGGAGGCGGACCCTGGGATGGGCCCCAGAGCCCCGGACTCGGCGCCCTGACCTGGGGCTGCTGCCCTGCCTCCTGTCCCCAGGCTTTGCCTTCCCGGATTGGGCCTACAAGCCGGAGTCGTCCCCCGGCTCCAGGCAGATCCAGCTGTGGCACTTCATCCTGGAGCTGCTGCGGAAGGAGGAGTACCAGGGTGTCATCGCCTGGCAGGGCGACTACGGGGAGTTCGTCATCAAGGACCCCGACGAGGTGGCTCGGCTCTGGGGGGTCCGGAAGTGCAAGCCCCAGATGAACTATGACAAGCTGAGCCGGGCTCTGCGGTGAGGAGGGCAGAGGCCCCCAGGGCAGACATGGACAGCCTCCCTGACCTGTTGGGAGTCCCCTGGCCCGTGGGAATAGACGTGGGTTGGACTGCCGGCTCTGCCACACGGCAGCTGTGTGAGTCCTGAGCCCTCTGAGCCCGTGTGTCACCCGGAGGAGTCCTGAGGAGAGAAGGCGGTCATGGATGTGGGGCCTGTAGTCTGGCTCGAGAAATAAGGGGAGAGCTGGTCCCCACTGTCTGGGCCTTGAGTCTCATGTGGCCCATGTTTCTCGGTCACCCTGTCTGAGCAGCACTAACGTGGGCCAAGGTTTGGGGTCTAGGCTCAGGTCCCCTGTGACCGACGATGCGATGTTGTTTCTACATCTCTAGCTATTACTACAACAAACGCATTCTGCACAAGACCAAGGGGAAACGGTTCACCTACAAGTTCAACTTCAACAAACTGGTGCTGGTTAATTACCCTTTCATCGACGTGGGGTTGGCCGGTGAGTAATGGGCTGGCCGGCGTGCCTTGAGAGGGAGAGCAGGGTCTGTCTGACCTTATCGGTGAGGCCGGGGCCTTGACATCTCGTCTCTCTCCCCTCTCTTGTCAGGGGGTGCGGTGCCCCAGAGCGCCCCGCCAGTGCCCACCGGCGGCAGCCACTTCCGCTTCCCTCCCTCCACGCCCTCCGAGGTGCTGTCTCCCACTGACGACCCCCGCTCGCCACCAGCCTGCTCTTCGTCCTCCTCCTCCCTCTTCTCGGCGGTGGTGGCCCGGCGCCTGGGCCGAGGCTCGGTCAGTGACTGTAGTGATGGCACATCAGAGCTCGAAGAGCCCCTGGGAGAGGACCCGCGGGCCCGACCGCCTGGCCCTCCGGAGCTGGGTGCCTTCCGTGGGCCCCCGCTGGCCCGCCTGCCCCACGATCCCGGTGTCTTCCGTGTCTACCCTCGGCCTCGGGGTGGCCCTGAGCCCCTCAGCCCTTTCCCGGTGTCGCCTCTAGCTGGGCCTGGCTCCCTGCTGCCCCCTCAGCTCTCCCCGGCTCTGCCCATGACCCCGACCCACCTGGCCTACACCCCGTCACCCACGCTGAGCCCTATGTACCCTGGTGGTGGCGGGGGCCCCAGTGGCTCAGGGGGAGGCTCCCACTTCTCCTTCAGCCCTGAGGACATGAAACGGTACCTGCAGGCCCACACCCAAAGCGTCTACAACTACCACCTCAGCCCCCGCGCCTTCCTGCACTACCCCGGGCTGGTGGTGCCGCAGCCCCAGCGCCCCGACAAGTGCCCGCTGCCGCCTCTGGCCCCCGAGACCCCACCGGTCCCCTCCTCAGCCTCGTCCTCCTCTTCCTCCTCCTCCTCTCCATTCAAGTTTAAGCTCCAGCCGCCCCCCCTGGGACGCCGGCAGCGGGCTGCTGGGGAAAAGGCCCCGGTGGGCGCTGACAAGGGCGGCGGCATGGCCCTGGGCAGCGGCAGCGGCGGCAGCGCAGGCGGGCTGGCCGAGGGGGCCGGGGTGCTGGCCCCGCCACCGCCACCCCACCGCCGCAGATCAAGGTGGAGCCCATCTCCGAGGCGAGTCGGAGGAGGTGGAGGTGACTGACTTTCATCGACGTGGGGTTGGCCGGTGAGTAATGGGCTGGCTGGCGTGCCTTGAGAGGAGAGCAGGGTCTGTCTGACCTTATCGGTGAGGCCGGGGCCTTGACATCTCGTCTCTCTCCCCTCTCTTGTCAGGGGGTGCGGTGCCCCAGAGCGCCCCGCCAGTGCCCACCGGCGGCAGCCACTTCCGCTTCCCTCCCTCCACGCCCTCCGAGGTGCTGTCTCCCACTGACGACCCCCGCTCGCCACCAGCCTGCTCTTCGTCCTCCTCCTCCCTCTTCTCGGCGGTGGTGGCCCGGCGCCTGGGCCGAGGCTCGGTCAGTGACTGTAGTGATGGCACATCAGAGCTCGAAGAGCCCCTGGGAGAGGACCCGCGGGCCCGACCGCCTGGCCCTCCGGAGCTGGGTGCCTTCCGTGGGCCCCCGCTGGCCCGCCTGCCCCACGATCCCGGTGTCTTCCGTGTCTACCCTCGGCCTCGGGGTGGCCCTGAGCCCCTCAGCCCTTTCCCGGTGTCGCCTCTAGCTGGGCCTGGCTCCCTGCTGCCCCCTCAGCTCTCCCCGGCTCTGCCCATGACCCCGACCCACCTGGCCTACACCCCGTCACCCACGCTGAGCCCTATGTACCCTGGTGGTGGCGGGGGCCCCAGTGGCTCAGGGGGAGGCTCCCACTTCTCCTTCAGCCCTGAGGACATGAAACGGTACCTGCAGGCCCACACCCAAAGCGTCTACAACTACCACCTCAGCCCCCGCGCCTTCCTGCACTACCCCGGGCTGGTGGTGCCGCAGCCCCAGCGCCCCGACAAGTGCCCGCTGCCGCCTCTGGCCCCCGAGACCCCACCGGTCCCCTCCTCAGCCTCGTCCTCCTCTTCCTCCTCCTCCTCTCCATTCAAGTTTAAGCTCCAGCCGCCCCCCCTGGGACGCCGGCAGCGGGCTGCTGGGGAAAAGGCCCCGGTGGGCGCTGACAAGGGCGGCGGCATGGCCCTGGGCAGCGGCAGCGGCGGCAGCGCAGGCGGGCTGGCCGAGGGGGCCGGGGTGCTGGCCCCGCCACCGCCACCCCCACCGCCGCCGCAGATCAAGGTGGAGCCCATCTCCGAAGGCGAGTCGGAGGAGGTGGAGGTGACTGACATCAGCGATGAGGACGAGGAGGACGGGGAAGTGTTCAAGACGCCTCGTGCCCCACCTGCACCCCCAAAGCCTGACCCCGGCGAGGCCCCCGGGGCCGCCCAGTGCATGCCCCTCAAGCTGCGCTTTAAACGCCGCTGGAGTGAAGACTGTCGCCTCGAGGGGGGTGGGGGCCCCACTGGGGGCCTCGAGGATGAGGGTGAGGACAAGAAGGTGCGTGGGGAGGGGCCTGGGGAAGCTGGGGGGCCCCTCACCCCAAGGCGGGTGAGCTCTGACCTCCAGCATGCTACAGCTCAGCTCTCTCTGGAGCCTCGAGATTCCTGAGGGCTGTGGGCTGGGGACCCCTGTTCCCCCCACCCCCATGCCTCTTTTGCTGCCTTAACCCCCTCCAATTCCCCAGAGGCGAGGGCAGTCTTCTAGTCTTTCCCTGCCTCCCTCCTTCTACTCCCCCATGTTTTGTATAAAACTTTTAATTTTTTTTTTTTTTTTAATGGTGAGGGTGGGTGGGTGCCCAGGGTGTCCCCTATCTGTGGATTTCTAAGCTCTGGGCAAAGTGATGGGGGCGGGAGGGGGGGGAACTGAGGGGAGCCACCTCCATTCTGGGGAATTTATATTTGAATTGAGGCTCTAGCCTCAAAGCCCAGGAACTTTTTCTATTACAATCGCTTAGGAAGTAAAGCCTTGTCTCCCTCCCTGTCCTCGGCCTCCTGCTCCTCCCTGTTCACCCCCTGCCATCCTCAGCCCCATTCCCGCCTTTCCCGCCCCTCCAGGGGCCGTGAGTGCCTGGGATTCTCATAGCCCCACAGGGTTGCAGCAGAGGAGGGAGGGACATTTTTATGATGAACCAAAAATTCCGTGTTGGGGGGGTTGGGGGCGGAGGAGGGTGAAGGGTGCCGCCCATAGGCCACAAATCTCTACAAGTGCCTGCTGTCCCTCTCCTGGTTCCCACCCCAGTGCCAGTCCAACCCCTTCACCCCCATCTGCTCCTAGGACCAGCCCCGTAAGGCAGGTGGGTGGGGAGAGGGGTGCCCTGAAACCAAACTGGAAGCCCCCTGTCTCCCAACTGGGGCCTCTGGGGTGGGGGTCTGTGGTCAAGCCTTATTCTGTATCGGGGACGGAGGGTGGGCAGGGAGGGAAGTTGGGGGCTGCTGGAGAATGTATTCAAAACAATAAAAACTTTGGACCTTTGGATGCGGTGATCTGTCCTGGGTGCTGGATGCATCCACTTCAGGCCCAGAGCCTTCGCTTAGTTCTTAGAGATCCGGGCCTTAAGTGTGGATCCATGGCTAGAGGGCCTAACCCCATCTGAAAGGGTCAAATCCAGTCCTGGGGAATGAACTCCTGACCTTGGAGGGGGGCACTTAACCCCTGGGCCTGGTGATGAAGGTCTCAGGCTTTCTCTAGCCCTCCTACTACCCCCTCTTCTGTGGGGGATCTCCTAATCCTTGGGGCCATGGTAACACCTTGCTGTGGCCCTTACTCTTCTGCCTGAAATGTCTCTGAATTCCTATCCATTCCTCCAGGCTCTGGTGAAGGCCTGGGGCTCCTCCTACACTATCTTTGGTGTCCTGTCCCGTCACTCTCCTCAGAGGTACTCCTGAGTTAATCTGGGAGCCCTTTCGCAACAAGCTTGCAGTGTCTTGAAATTTAGACTTTTCAAGGCATTTTAGTGATCTTCCCATCAAACCCTGGGAGCATTCCGCCAGTGAGTTAAGAAAAAATTAAAGGGACCAGCTTCATCACAGTTGCTCTTGATTGACTTGCTGTGAGCCAGGCACCTGGTTGGGAGCTGCGGTACTTTATCTCCAACATCCAGCAAAGGTGAGGGCAAGCCGCTCCCTGAAATGATTCACCTAAGGCCTTAAGCCCAGCTGGGACTTTTAATGAAGTCTGTCTCAGAAGCCCGTGTTCTTTCAACAACTCCTGAATTCTAAAGTCAGGATGGTTGGATCTATACCAGGATCTCAAGGTTCTAAGGTCTGAGAAGTGAACTCATATAGCCAGAAGCCCAAGTTGGAGGACATGAATCAGAGATGAAAGAAACAGGAGGAGGAAGCCACACTGGAGGTGCCCATAGAGACGGATGCAGATGAGGTGTCTGAGGCCCAGAGGTGGAAAGGAGTTCTCCAAAGGCCACACAGCTGCTACGAGAATGAGAACTGAGGGCTCGGGGCCTGCTGGACTGGCTTCACTTACGTACAACTGAGGGAGGAGCTGGAAATTCCTACCCACTCTCACGCCAGCCCAGGGTGGGTGGTCCCGGATGATTGATGCCTGCTGGCAGGGAAGAAAGGATCCGGGGCTGGGGTACTGGCAGGAAACAGGCTCCTGTAGAGGCCTGCAGGCAACTGCTCCCTCTCCTGGGTGATGTAAGTCACTCCCTTGGGGTGGGGGCCACTGGGCTATTTCTGGAAGAAGGGATGAGGCATGTCTCCTGGCAACAGAGATATAGCTGAGTTGGTGGTGGTTGTGTGATGGGGAAAGGGGGATGTCACCGCTGAGGGAGGAGAAGGACCCTGACTAGCGGTCTCAGCACGTGATTTCAGTGCCTTCAAAACACCTCTGAATGGGGTCCAGCAGGGAATCAAAAGCACTCAGCTCTAGAACTGTTCTCCAGGTCGGACCACAGCCCAACCAGACTTTTTGCCCCAAATACTGGCTGAGTGGGATGTCGCAGGTGGCCTCTGCTCTGGGAAACTCTAACAGCTCCTCTCATCTTTGAAAATGTTCCACCCAAAACTATTCACAGTTGCTGCAAGGCCATATCCTTGTTCCCTTCCACATCCTCCAGGATCTCTGATAACAGGTAAAAGCCCTTTATAGATCTCAAGACACTTCATCCACTAATTCGTGCCCTCAAGATCCTTACCTATAATCCTCAGCACTCCCACGGTCCCCCAAAGCTCCCTCCTTAGGCTCCTCAACCGCCCCTCCTTTCTTCAGGTCCCTCAAAGATCCCCTCACTCACCAGAAGTTTCTCAGTCTCCCACAGCTCTTACACCCAAGTGCTTTCAGACTTCACTCCAGGAAGGCAATCTCCTCTGAGCACCTCCAGACACCCCAAGGCCCCTCACAGCCATCTACAACCCGCTCTAGCACCCCTCAACAAACATTCTCAATTTGCACAGATACTCGGGTAAGATTCCTTCAGACGGACCCCTGTATCCTCTGGCGGTTAAGCACGCGCCGCACTCTGCACGTCCCCCCCCCCCCCGGGTTGAGCCGTTAAGTAACCGCCGCTTATTCCGCTCTGTTCTGCCCTTGTAGGCCTTCTTGGTCTGGGTTAGGATTTCCCAGGTTTGGGGACTTAGATTTTTGCTTTTGGACTCCGGAGCCGCCGTCAGAGGGCAGCAGGCACCGTTTGAGGAACCACTACAACTCCCAGAGACACCCGCTTTGGGCTGTGCGTGAAGCCGCCTTCATTCATTGAGAAGACAGCGGAAGTGTGACTGCGCTTGGCCTTCTGGTCAACGTAGTTCGAAAGGCTTCAGCGTTCCCGTCCGTCCTGCCCCAGAGGTTTGCGTTCGCTGGGAATTGCAGTCAGCTACAGAGTGGACAAGAGTTTCTCAGGCTTCTGAAAGGGTAGGGTAATTAGTGTGATCACAGGATCCGATTAACGTGAAAGGTGGAACTCCATCTCCCATCATTCGACGAGGGAGGCGAGGCGGAGGGTGACTTAATATCTGCTACAAATATTTTCAAGACAAATTGTGCTTTTTCTTCAACATTCGGCTCAGCCTCCTGGTGAAAGAAGCTATTATCCGAAGTCTGTATTGTCTTGAAAATCCACCGGAAACCTTGTTTCCTACATCGTTTGCAGGGAGGGTTTTCCTTCCGGATTTGTGGAAACTAGGAGAGTTTGCACTCCATTATCCAGCAGCCCCTGATCGACTTCGGCTCTTTCTTGGGACCTGGGGGTGGAACAGGAGGTGTTGAAACTTTCTCAGAGTCGCCCCTAGGCGACTACTGTCTTTCACCTTTTACTCACGCTCTTCCCAGCAAGCCTCAGGTCTCTTCTCACAAAGGGTCGGGGTCCTCCGGCATGCTTCAGGATCACGGTAGACCCCGCCCCCTCAGTCAGGGGTAAGGCCGGCTTGAACTTCATTTCCCAGAAGACACACGGGCTGGTTGTGGTAATTCACTCCAGGAGGCATCCCCAAGGCCCCTCACAGCCATCTACAACCCGCTCTAGCACCCCTCAACAAACATTCTCAATTTGCACAGATACTCGGGTAAGATTCCTTCAGACGGACCCCTGTATCCTCTGGCGGTTAAGCACGCGCACTCTGCACGTCCCCAGGTTGAGCCGTTAAGTAACCGCCGCTTATTCCGCTCTGTTCTGCCCTTGTAGGCCTTCTTGGTCTGGGTTAGGATTTCCCAGGTTTGGGGACTTAGATTTTTGCTTTTGGACTCCGGAGCCGCCGTCAGAGGGCAGCAGGCACCGTTTGAGGAACCACTACAACTCCCAGAGACACCCGCTTTGGGCTGTGCGTGAAGCCGCCTTCATTCATTGAGAAGACAGCGGAAGTGTGACTGCGCTTGGCCTTCTGGTCAACGTAGTTCGAAAGGCTTCAGCGTTCCCGTCCGTCCTGCCCCAGAGGTTTGCGTTCGCTGGGAATTGCAGTCAGCTACAGAGTGGACAAGAGTTTCTCAGGCTTCTGAAAGGGTAGGGTAATTAGTGTGATCACAGGATCCGATTAACGTGAAAGGTGGAACTCCATCTCCCATCATTCGACGAGGGAGGCGAGGCGGAGGGTGACTTAATATCTGCTACAAATATTTTCAAGACAAATTGTGCTTTTTCTTCAACATTCGGCTCAGCCTCCTGGTGAAAGAAGCTATTATCCGAAGTCTGTATTGTCTTGAAAATCCACCGGAAACCTTGTTTCCTACATCGTTTGCAGGGAGGGTTTTCCTTCCGGATTTGTGGAAACTAGGAGAGTTTGCACTCCATTATCCAGCAGCCCCTGATCGACTTCGGCTCTTTCTTGGGACCTGGGGGTGGAACAGGAGGTGTTGAAACTTTCTCAGAGTCGCCCCTAGGCGACTACTGTCTTTCACCTTTTACTCACGCTCTTCCCAGCAAGCCTCAGGTCTCTTCTCACAAAGGGTCGGGGTCCTCCGGCATGCTTCAGGATCACGGTAGACCCCGCCCCCTCAGTCAGGGGTAAGGCCGGCTTGAACTTCATTTCCCAGAAGACACACGGGCTGGTTGTGGTAATTATTCTGATGCCTCTGTGTTGACTACATTTCCCAGCAGAGACTGCAGCCTAGCAAACGAGGTAGGAGGAATGCTTTCCCTCTCCATTTCCTAGTTCATCTCCGGAAATGCAGTATCCACTTGGAGCTTAGAAATCACATGGAACTCCATTTCCCGGTGTGCTTTGGCAGTGGCTTTACACCTGCAATGCGGTGAGGGCGTGGCGACGACTACATTTCCCGGCTTGCCTCACGGCCAGATAGCGGCCACCGGCTCCGACTCAATTTCCCAGAGTGCACTTGACGCCAGCCGGTATACAACCAATAAACTAAGTGAGCGACTGGACTCCGTTTCTCGGAGTGCTTCCGGCTTACATACTTCAGATGCAGTGGGGGCGACTACCTTTCTGAGGCACACCTAGGGATGTGCGGTTGCCGCAATGGCGTGAGTGTGAGACTCTGACTCTGCCGCAGAAAGTGCTTCAGACTCCCCTGTGGAAACAGTTTCCCAACTTCTTGCCCGGAACTCTTACTTTCCTAAGTGCGGAGCAACGCATCATCCCCGCGGGCCTCGCGTACGTTTTTTTACGAACTACGTTTCCCGGCGTGCCACGCGCCTCTCTCTGTGAGGGCCTAGAGCGGCGACGGCAGCGCGCTCGGCCGGCGGACTGCATCTCCCAGCGTGCCCCGCGGCGGGCGCTGGGCCGGAGCCGGAGCCCGAGCGGCGCGGCCTGGAAGAGGCCGGAGCCCGGAGGAGGCGGCGGCGGCGGCAGCGGCGGGGGCAGCCCGGGCAGCCCGAGCCCCGCGGCCTGGGCCTGCGCTCGGCGCCATGAGCGGCGGCGCGCCTTCGGGGGGCGGCCCTGGGGGCTCGGGCCGGGCGCGGACCAGCTCCTTCGCGGAGCCAGGCGGCGGAGGCGGCGGCGGCGGTGGCGGTCCCGGGGGTTCGGCCTCTGGCCCAGGCGGCAGCGGAGGCGGGAAGACGTCAGTCGGAGCCATGGGCGGGGGCGTGGGGGCCTCAGGCTCCGGGGGTGGCCCCGGCGGCAGCGGCGGAGGAGGCAGCGGCGGCCCCGGCGCGGGCACCAGCTTCCCGCCGCCCGGAGTGAAGCTGGGCCGTGAGTACTAGCAGCGCCCGTGGCGGGTGGAGATGAGATCCCTGAAGCTACTCCGAGGTCAATCAGGCTCTTCTTTATGGTCAGGGAGGAGGCCGAGGTCACTGCCTCCTCAAACTGAGATCTGAGATCTCCCCCTCCCAGACAGAGGGATTTGAAGGGGGTTTACTATCACTTGGGAGTTTAGAATTAGAATTAGTAATCGTCTGAGGGACAGGGTCACAGGTTCCTGTTCTTCCAGTCCCCAAGTCTTGGGTCCATGAACCCTAAAAACAGGAATCTGATGTTTCCATCCATTTGAGAACAGGATCAGGGTCGTTGTCGTTTGCAAGTGGGGCTCAAGGGTTATCGTTTCTCAGGCCAATGAGAATAAGATCACCACCACCCAGAGGAGAGGTCTGAGTTTACTTCCTTTAGAGCATGGAAATTTGGGGTGAGGGTCCATGAGAAGCAGGAATTTGGGCTTGCCATCCCCGTTTTTTCTCAGGCCAACTGAGAATAAGATCACCACCTACTTCCAGAGGAAGTTAGCCCTTCGCGCCGGCAACTTCCCGGACTCTTACTTTCCTAAGTGCGGAGCAACGCGGGCCTCGCGTACGTTTTTTTACGAACTACGTTTCCCGGCGTGCCACGCGCCTCTCTCTGTGAGGGCCTAGAGCGGCGACGGCAGCGCGCTCGGCCGGCGGACTGCATCTCCCAGCGTGCCCCGCGGCGGGCGCTGGGCCGGAGCCGGAGCCCGAGCGGCGCGGCCTGGAAGAGGCCGGAGCCCGGAGGAGGCGGCGGCGGCGGCAGCGGCGGGGGCAGCCCGGGCAGCCCGAGCCCCGCGGCCTGGGCCTGCGCTCGGCGCCATGAGCGGCGGCGCGCCTTCGGGGGGCGGCCCTGGGGGCTCGGGCCGGGCGCGGACCAGCTCCTTCGCGGAGCCAGGCGGCGGAGGCGGCGGCGGCGGTGGCGGTCCCGGGGGTTCGGCCTCTGGCCCAGGCGGCAGCGGAGGCGGGAAGACGTCAGTCGGGGCCCGGGGCGGGGGGGGGGGGGCCTCAGGCTCCGGGGGTGGCCCCGGCGGCAGCGGCGGAGGAGGCAGCGGCGGCCCCGGCGCGGGCACCAGCTTCCCGCCGCCCGGAGTGAAGCTGGGCCGTGAGTACTAGCAGCGCCCGTGGCGGGTGGAGATGAGATCCCTGAAGCTACTCCGAGGTCAATCAGGCTCTTCTTTATGGTCAGGGAGGAGGCCGAGGTCACTGCCTCCTCAAACTGAGATCTGAGATCTCCCCCTCCCAGACAGAGGGATTTGAAGGGGGTTTACTATCACTTGGGAGTTTAGAATTAGAATTAGTAATCGTCTGAGGGACAGGGTCACAGGTTCCTGTTCTTCCAGTCCCCAAGTCTTGGGTCCATGAACCCTAAAAACAGGAATCTGATGTTTCCATCCATTTGAGAACAGGATCAGGGGTCGTTGTCGTTTGCAAGTGGGGCTCAAGGGTTATCGTTTCTCAGGCCAATGAGAATAAGATCACCACCACCCAGAGGAGAGGTCTGAGTTTACTTCCTTTAGAGCATGGAAATTTGGGGTGAGGGTCCATGAGAAGCAGGAATTTGGGCTTGCCATGGCCCCAACGAACAGGGCCAGGGCTTTCCAAATTTCGTACTCAGTCGTCATCTGTTTTAAAACTGTTAGTGCATAATATGTAGAATTACACCCTTGGTGGTAATTCACTATTGCCGCTTCTTTGAGAACAGATTGGAAGTTAGCTTACCTTTCATACCAAATCCACAGCCCCTAAGGTTCAAGAAAAGATAGCTTTTTTGAAGGGTCTCTTCACAGAAAATGGAACGAGGGCCGGGGAGGTTACCAGTTCCTCCCCATAGAATAGGGATGTGAAGTTATACCCATTTCATTATTCTAATGCATGATGTCATTGACTTGGGAAAAATAGCTGTATAGGACTGTCTCCCTCACTAGCCCCTCTGAATGAATCTGATTCATCACTGACCTCTTTTCTTTGGAGAATCTTTCATCAGTTACCCCAAGAAGAGGGAACACTGTCCTCAACTTTTGCCATCCACAGAATGTATTGGAAATTAGAGCTTTCTTTTAAAGGAGTGAGGCCTAACAGACCCCTGATGGCAGAGCTCTGGTTCATCATTCTCACTATTAAGTGAGCCCAGTTATATACAGGATGGGGCCTGGGGCTCTGGACCTCACAGATGAGGTCAGGCCAGTGCCTTTCTCTTAGCCCCAAAGTATTTGGTAAGAGCTAATTGTTCCCCAAAAGTGAGTTAGGACACTAGCACTCACTCCAGGAGGAGCCATTCATTTCTGTCACCAGAAAGCAGTGGTGAAGTTACTAGCCCCATGTAGGGAGGCTTAGAATTACTGTTTGTCCCCGGGCTGTGAGAGGGGTTAGTGCTTTCCTAACACAGAAGTAACGCAGGGTTCCTGCTCTCCCGTGGAAGAGGTTGGGTCAGGCTTTCCCGAGGGAGGAGGGACCAGAAGGCAGTTAGCTTGGGTAGTGGATGGATTCAACATCTGGGAGCGTTGGTGCCTCCTCCCGTCGGGAGGGACCAGTAATTTGCTGCTCATCAGGGTGGAAATTAGGGGTTACCAGCCCTTGAACAACAAGAGGCTTTATGTTCAGTATTCTCTCACGGGAAGAGTTAGGATTCGGGGTTCCCTGAAGAGAAAAGGAGAAAGGGGGGGGGCTTTCCCAACGAACAGGGCCAGGGCTTTCCAAATTTCGTACTCAGTCGTCATCTGTTTTAAAACTGTTAGTGCATAATATGTAGAATTACACCCTTGGTGGTAATTCACTATTGCCGCTTCTTTGAGAACAGATTGGAAGTTAGCTTACCTTTCATACCAAATCCACAGCCCCTAAGGTTCAAGAAAAGATAGCTTTTTTGAAGGGTCTCTTCACAGAAAATGGAACGAGGGCCGGGGAGGTTACCAGTTCCTCCCCATAGAATAGGGATGTGAAGTTATACCCATTTCATTATTCTAATGCATGATGTCATTGACTTGGGAAAAATAGCTGTATAGGACTGTCTCCCTCACTAGCCCCTCTGAATGAATCTGATTCATCACTGACCTCTTTTCTTTGGAGAATCTTTCATCAGTTACCCCAAGAAGAGGGAACACTGTCCCTCAACTTTTGCCATCCACAGAATGTATTGGAAATTAGAGCTTTCTTTTAAAGGAGTGAGGCCTAACAGACCCCTGATGGCAGAGCTCTGGTTCATCATTCTCACTATTAAGTGAGCCCAGTTATATACAGGATGGGGCCTGGGGCTCTGGACCTCACAGATGAGGTCAGGCCAGTGCCTTTCTCTTAGCCCCAAAGTATTTGGTAAGAGCTAATTGTTCCCCAAAAGTGAGTTAGGACACTAGCACTCACTCCAGGAGGAGCCATTCATTTCTGTCACCAGAAAGCAGTGGTGAAGTTACTAGCCCCATGTAGGGAGGCTTAGAATTACTGTTTGTCCCCGGGCTGTGAGAGGGGTTAGTGCTTTCCTAACACAGAAGTAACGCAGGGTTCCTGCTCTCCCGTGGAAGAGGTTGGGTCAGGCTTTCCCGAGGGAGGAGGGACCAGAAGGCAGTTAGCTTGGGTAGTGGATGGATTCAACATCTGGGAGCGTTGGTGCCTCCTCCCGTCGGGAGGGACCAGTAATTTGCTGCTCATCAGGGTGGAAATTAGGGGTTACCAGCCCTTGAACAACAAGAGGCTTTATGTTCAGTATTCTCCCCTACGGGAAGAGTTAGGATTCGGGGTTCCCTGAAGAGAAAAGGAGAAAGGGAGGCATCCAATAGCCACCTAGGAGGATGGGGAAGGGATAAAGAGCCTCCACACCCGCCATGAACTTCCCTTAGAGACTCCCCGCCCACCCACAGCCCCAGGGTGGGGTGGTGGCTGAGAGGGAAAGGTCAGTAGATGGTGTGTACCCTTTGCTCCCCAGGTGACAGTGGGAAGGTGACCACAGTGGTGGCCACTCTGGGCCAAGGCCCAGAGCGCTCCCAGGAGGTGGCCTACACAGACATCAAAGTGATTGGCAGTGGCTCATTTGGGGTCGTGTACCAGGCGCGGCTGGCAGACACCAGGGAGTTGGTGGCCATCAAGAAGGTTCTCCAGGACAAGAGGTTCAAGGTAGCTTGCGGGGAAGGGGGACCAGGAGGTTTCACTGCACATGAGTGGAGGGAGAACCAGCCAGAGTGCTGGACTTGGGTGTCCACAGCAGATCTGAGCGTGGGCCAGAGGAGAAGGGCGTGAGATGTGTGGAAGATGGGGATGTGAATACCAAGAGGACCCAGAGCTGAATTTTTTTTGGCTTTTGTTCTCCATGAGGGCTTTGTAGGCAAATTTACCTTACTCAGAGGTTCTCTGAGGGTAGGTACTGCTGTTACTCCCGTTCTAAGTAAGCAGAAACTGGAAAGTGAGACTCCGATAAGAACGTTGCCCGAAGTCAAGACTAGAATCTGATTCCCAAGCACTTCACCTTAACCACAGAGTTACGCTGCTGCCCAGAGGATAAAGGAGCCTGGTGAGGCTGACAGTGGAGCTCTGTCGTAAGGGTCTGGCCAGTACCAGAGAAATCCTCTGCTGCACGTGCCTGGTTGTGGGGCTTGCTCGCCCCCGAGGAAAAGATACCCTTTCCTCATTCATACACGGGTTCCCTGGGAGCTGGTAGAGGCCCTTTGGGTTCTGTATGGTCTGGACGCAGGAGAAACTGAACCTGGGCTAAAGGAACCAGGTTAGAGCTTAGGTCTCGACCAGTTAGAAATCTCCGGGGCAGGTCTTCCTCCTGGACACTGGTTAGCATTTGATTATAGATGAGTCCCAGAAGTGAGAGAGGTCTGAGGATAGGGAGCCCTGAGGCCCCAGAGGAGAACAGAGAAGAAGGAAGAGTGTTGAGATGGGTCTTCTGAGAAGAGGCTAAGGCTGGATCCCCAACTGGGAAGGTGAGGGGAGAAGCCTGGAGTCTCGGACTCACGATTCAAGCCGGGGTCCAAGGGCCCAGATGCCTCCCATGAAAGCAGTGGGGCGAACTGGGGACCAGGGGGACCTGGATGGCCTCTCCCTGTCTATGATGACTTGTGCCAGGCAGGGAGGTGGGCCTCCTTTGTCCATGTCATGTGGTTTTTCAAGAGAAGCTGGAAAACTTAGATTTGTATGTGAAGTCATTTGACTTGTAAATCTCAGCAAAAAACCCAAACATTTTTAAGAAGTAGGCTGCAGAAAGTACGCGTCAGTGTCTGAGTTTAGCCCATAAGCCTCCAGCTTGTAGTTTAGCCCATAGGCCTCCAGCTTGTGTGTGAGGGGAGCTGGGAGTGGGGAGTTAGGGACCTCCCCCTGGGGCTTTGCAGTTGGAACCCGGGGAGTGGCGAGGGGAGCTGGGGTGAGGGTGCTCGCGAGGGGAGGTAGGGAGAGCGGGCTCTCTTCTGAGGCTCTCTTCCTTTGCCCCCAAGAACCGAGAGCTGCAGATTATGCGTAAGCTGGACCACTGCAATATCGTGAGGCCGAGATACTTTTTCTACTCCAGTGGGGAGAAGGTGAGACCCGGGGGTGTGGGCTCCTCCTCCGATCGGACTCCACCCGTCTGCCCACCTTTCTTGTGGCTGCTGGTCCTGTGATTCCCCACAGACCCTCCCTCCCCCTCTTCCTTGCTCTTTTCTCACGATGCTTCACACCTCTCCTTTGCTCTCTGCAGAAAGACGAGCTTTACTTAAATCTGGTGCTGGAATATGTGCCCGAGACCGTATACCGGGTGGCCCGCCATTTTACCAAGGCCAAGTTGACCATCCCTATCATCTATGTCAAGGTAGGCAGGCTGCTGGGCTGGTCCCGGCCCGCAGAGCCAGGGGCTCCAGACAGATTCTCCAGTCATTTCCAAGTTTACCTTGGTTTCTGGAGGCCTCACGTGCCCTGCCTTTGTCCTTGCACTCCCAGAGACGGAGCTCCCTAAAGGCAGGGCAGCCCAGCCTGAGGCCTGATTCAGTCAGGAGGCGGGCTGACTGGCCCTGGAGAGGCTGCACATTGCCTGCTCGGGTGCACACTGGGAGCCCACTGGTAGCAGTTAGTGTTGAGGGGGTTAGCTCAGAATCGGGGTCCAAGGGCCCAGATGCCTCCCATGAAAGCAGTGGGGCGAACTGGGGACCAGGGGGACCTGGATGGCCTCTCCCTGTCTATGATGACTTGTGCCAGGCAGGGAGGTGGGCCTCCTTTGTCCATGTCATGTGGTTTTTCAAGAGAAGCTGGAAAACTTAGATTTGTATGTGAAGTCATTTGACTTGTAAATCTCAGCAAAAAACCCAAACATTTTTAAGAAGTAGGCTGCAGAAAGTACGCGTCAGTGTCTGAGTTTAGCCCATAAGCCTCCAGCTTGTAGTTTAGCCCATAGGCCTCCAGCTTGTGTGTGAGGGGAGCTGGGAGTGGGGAGTTAGGGACCTCCCCCTGGGGCTTTGCAGTTGGAACCCGGGGAGTGGCGAGGGGAGCTGGGGTGAGGGTGCTCGCGAGGGGAGGTAGGGAGAGCGGGCTCTCTTCTGAGGCTCTCTTCCTTTGCCCCCAAGAACCGAGAGCTGCAGATTATGCGTAAGCTGGACCACTGCAATATCGTGAGGCTGAGATACTTTTTCTACTCCAGTGGGGAGAAGGTGAGACCCGGGGGTGTGGGCTCCTCCTCCGATCGGACTCCACCCGTCTGCCCACCTTTCTTGTGGCTGCTGGTCCTGTGATTCCCCACAGACCCTCCCTCCCCCTCTTCCTTGCTCTTTTCTCACGATGCTTCACACCTCTCCTTTGCTCTCTGCAGAAAGACGAGCTTTACTTAAATCTGGTGCTGGAATATGTGCCCGAGACCGTATACCGGGTGGCCCGCCATTTTACCAAGGCCAAGTTGACCATCCCTATCATCTATGTCAAGGTAGGCAGGCTGCTGGGCTGGTCCCGGCCCGCAGAGCCAGGGGCTCCAGACAGATTCTCCAGTCATTTCCAAGTTTACCTTGGTTTCTGGAGGCCTCACGTGCCCTGCCTTTGTCCTTGCACTCCCAGAGACGGAGCTCCCTAAAGGCAGGGCAGCCCAGCCTGAGGCCTGATTCAGTCAGGGAGGCGGGCTGACTGGCCCTGGAGAGGCTGCACATTGCCTGCTCGGGTGCACACTGGGAGCCCACTGGTAGCAGTTAGTGTTGAGGGGGTTAGCTCAGAATCGAGGTGGAGACCTAGATTGCAGAGAGAGGACGAGGTCCGAGTCCTGGCCCTTGGCAGCGGGGGATGGGAAGGAGGCAGGCTTGGAGGGAGGTTAGTGTGCACAGAGCCAGGAACTCCGGCATCTTTGTTCGTTGCCTGTGAAGGCTCACTCCCCAGTGCCTGCTGCCGTGTCCTGTGTGTGACTCTCTCTCAGGAGGTGTTTGAATGGGTGAGGGAGTGAGTGCTTAGGGATGCTGTGGAGAACAGAACTGGAGCAGCCAGCTGCGTTGGGAAGAGGGTGGGTTCATGTTTGCTGGAGGTTGCGTGGGGCCTCCTCCTGCTTTAAGCATCCCAGGCCTAGGTGAGCCTTGCACTGTACCAGTGATTGGTACTGTGGGGCCCCCCCTCTGCGGGATGGGTGTGGGGGCGGTTTGATTTGTGGATGGTGTCATGTGACTGCCTGAGTGTCGTCGACCCAGCGCTGAGCAGCTCTAGAGGCCCAGGTGACTGAGGCCCAGGCTTTGCTCCTGAAGAGCTCTCAGCTTAGCAGGGCGGACAGGCATCGTCTCACGATTATACAACTACCATCAGCTGCTGAACTGGGAAACAGGAGGCCCCCAGCCCTGCCTGTTTAGGGGTGAAGGATCGAGGAAGGCTTCTGGAGGGACACTGGGCATGGGGCAAGAAAGCAGTGCCTGGCCACGGCCACTGGGAGCAGAGGTGGTAGCGCCCAGGAGGCAGGCCTCAGCAGTTGTACATGCAGGGCCAGGGCGAGGCCCTGGGGACGCGGCAGTGATGGAAACCCAGAGATCCCTGATCTTGACGCTTCCATCCTGCTTGGTAGGAAAGAGAAGAGCAGGACATTCCAGGTGGAGAGGGGCTGGCCTGAGGGCGGTTTGGAGGTGAGTGAAGGAGGCTGAGCCCTTCCTGTAACCATTGGTTTTGGTGAGGCTCCCCAGCCTGCTTTAGAATGAGGGCTTCCTGATGTATCAGCCTCCTTCGTCAGGGGTCTGTCGCGTGTGCGCTTGAAGCAGCGGTTTCCAGAGTGTGGATTGGCACCAGCCCTGGGGAGCTGATGGCAGAGCCTCCTCCTCAACTACTGAATTAGAGCCTCTGGGAGTGGGCCCTGCAGTCCCTGTTTTAACACGGCCTCCACAGGACGCTGGTGCTCACCAAAGCTTGAGAACCAGAGGATAGCAGAAGTGTTTTCAAGGCAGGGAGAGCGGACCTGGCAGGGCTGCAGGCCGAGATGGTGGAGCAGGGGCGTGCTCTGAGGGGAGAGCTGGGCTGGAGTTCTGCTGTCCCCTGCCCGCCCCAGGTGTACATGTACCAGCTCTTCCGGAGCTTGGCCTACATCCACTCCCAGGGTGTGTGTCACCGCGACATCAAGCCCCAGAACCTGCTGGTGGACCCTGACACTGCTGTCCTCAAGCTCTGCGATTTTGGCAGGTGGGCCTCACCTGGGGTGGGCGGGGTGGCTGAAAGGGCGTGGACAGATCCCGACCCTTGGCTTGCGTTGACTCCTGCCCATGTCTTCCCACAGTGCCAAGCAGTTGGTCCGCGGGGAGCCCAATGTCTCCTACATCTGTTCTCGCTACTACCGGGCCCCAGAACTGATCTTCGGAGCCACTGATTACACCTCATCCATCGGTCAGACCCGAGGGAGGGCGGGATGGCAGCTGTGGCGGGATGGCAGCTGTGGCAGGGCTTGAGTGCTTGCTGTGTGTCTACCGGGCTCGGTGATAAAAGCTGAACATCTGTTCTTTCAGCCTGTCCTCACAAGTTTAGGAAGGTGATGCTGTCGCGTGTGTGTTTGACAGTCGGAAGCCAGAGTGGCGAGGCCACCTGCCTGCCGTCAGGTGGGCCTGGGTGGGGCTGGGCTCTGGAAGCAGACCCGACTCGAGTCCATCTGGCTCTGGAACCTCGCGGGCAGTCCTCTCTTCACCGTCAGGGGGAGGGGCTGACGTGGCCTTGGGGGAATCCAGAGGTGAGGCTCTGCCACCCTGAGGGTGTGACCTGCTCACAGGGCCTTAGTGTTCTTCCCTGTGGCTGGGGGTGGCAGGGCCCATTTCCAGACCTGAGGAGGGGGTGTGAAAGTGGAAGAGAACGTTCATCGGCAGTGTGAGGAAACTTCACAGTCCCTCGGTGTGAGCTTGTGCTGTGGGGGTCAACGTACAGACCAGGGAGGGGCAACTAACTACCGGGCCACAGTTATTCCCAAGCGCGGGAGAGAGGCCGGAAGTGAGGGAGGCAGCCCTCTTAATGCTTCGCTTGCCTGAGTACACAGGTGTCTGTGCTAGGCCTGACGGTGTGTCCTCCGAGGCTAAAGGCAGAGAAAAGGTTTACTGGGATCACAGAGTGGAGCGAGGTGACGGAAACATCGAGAGTGGAGAGTATAGCGCTGTCAGGCAGACCTGGAATTTCAAAGTCAGGCTCCTGTGTTCCTAGGCTGTGTGTGACCTTGTGCAGGGCCCTTCCTTTCTGAGCCGAGAAAATGGGGCTCTTGGCATCTCTCTCTTGCTGACTGTGAAGGACAGAAAGGTTTGCCCGCAGATGGGCATGGCGGCTCTGACCCTCCCTTTCCTCTTCAGATGTGTGGTCGGCTGGCTGCGTATTGGCTGAGCTCCTCCTGGGCCAGCCTATCTTCCCTGGCGACAGTGGGGTAGACCAGCTGGTGGAGATCATCAAGGTGAGGGCAGGCAGGGCGGGCAGGGATGGACTCAGGGCCAAGGGTCTCGGCTCAGACCCCTCCCTTTCCCTACAGGTGCTGGGAACACCAACCCGGGAACAGATTCGTGAGATGAACCCCAACTACACGGAGTTCAAGTTCCCCCAGATAAAAGCTCACCCCTGGACAAAGGTGGGGCAGGGCTTAGGGCTCAGGCAGTATGGCTGAGGTCCTCCTTGGGAGGCCAGCAGGTCTGGGGACCTGGCTACAGAATTGTGGCTCAGTGACTTTCATCACGTTGCAAAGTTTATGGAATTTCCCACATTGTAAAAGCTGGGGCCCCACAATAAATCCCAGAGGCCTGCTTTCTGGTGGGAAACGGGCTTACAGCCCAGCTGGGCCCAGAGTGTCTTGGGACCTGGGTGGGTTGTTTATCTGATCCGAACTCACTTCTCCTCAGAGGGTGCACTCAATTTTCTCATCTGGAAAGTGGGTTTGTAGGTGGGGGGCAGGAGAATACCAGTGAGTGCCGCAGGTCTCACCCTTGCCACCTCTGTCCCCCCACCCCAGGTGTTCAAATCCCGAACACCGCCTGAGGCCATCGCGCTCTGCTCTAGCCTGCTGGAGTACACCCCGTCCTCGAGGCTCTCCCCGCTGGAAGCCTGCGCCCACAGCTTCTTTGATGAACTGCGATGTCCTGGAACCCAGCTCCCTAACAACCGCCCACTTCCCCCCCTCTTCAATTTCAGTCCTGGCGGTGAGGGCTCACCTGGGGTCTGGGGTGCTGGAAGGGCAGCCAGAAGCGATGAAGAGCTTGATGTGGAAGACAGGCGGTGGGGAGCTCGGGGTGGGCTGCAAGGCAGTCCTGGGACTCAGGAGGTACACCCCCTGTTGATTCAGGGAGACCCCAACCTATTTCATCTGCACTCTGCGATCTCCCATGTTAGGCCCCTTCCAGTTTTTCATTTAAAGTGTTCAGTGGCTACCCACGTCCCTATCTGGTGCCCCTTTCTAACCCGGCCTGGGTCTCCAGTGCCCTGACTAGGCATGTCCATTCCTGTCTCTAGAACTCACCATCCAACCATCTCTCAACGCCATTCTCATCCCTCCTCACTTGAGGCCCCCGGCGGGCACTGCCTCCCTCACCCCATCCTCACAAGGTAAGTTGGGGGCCATCTTCTGCATGATAAAGCTGCATTTCTCAGTCTGGGGGGTGGGTCTGTTCTCACAACCCTTGAGTTTACTGCAAGTATGCAGAAGCTGTTGATATTCTTGACAGAAGGCAAGTTTCCCACATGAATGGCCACCCTTTGTAAGGCCTGTATTTTATTTATCCTAGGCAGTATGGCTGAGGTCCTCCTTGGGAGGCCAGCAGGTCTGGGGACCGGGCTACAGAATTGTGGCTCGGTGACCTTCATCACGTTGCAAAGTTTATGGAATTTCCCACATTGTAAAAGCTGGGGCCCCACAATAAATCCCAGAGGCCCGCGTCCTGGGGGGAAAACGGGCTTACAGCCCAGCTGGGCCCAGAGTGTCTTGGGACCTGGGTGGGTTGTTTATCTGATCCGAACTCACTTCTCCTCAGAGGGTGCACTCAATTTTCTCATCTGGAAAGTGGGTTTGTAGGTGGGGGGCAGGAGAATACCAGTGAGTGCCGCAGGTCTCACCCTTGCCACCTCTGTCCCCCCACCCCAGGTGTTCAAATCCCGAACACCGCCTGAGGCCATCGCGCTCTGCTCTAGCCTGCTGGAGTACACCCCGTCCTCGAGGCTCTCCCCGCTGGAAGCCTGCGCCCACAGCTTCTTTGATGAACTGCGATGTCCTGGAACCCAGCTCCCTAACAACCGCCCACTTCCCCCCCTCTTCAATTTCAGTCCTGGCGGTGAGGGCTCACCTGGGGTCTGGGGTGCTGGAAGGGCAGCCAGAAGCGATGAAGAGCTTGATGTGGAAGACAGGCGGTGGGGAGCTCGGGGTGGGCTGCAAGGCAGTCCTGGGACTCAGGAGGTACACCCCCTGTTGATTCAGGGAGACCCCAACCTATTTCATCTGCACTCTGCGATCTCCCATGTTAGGCCCCTTCCAGTTTTTCATTTAAAGTGTTCAGTGGCTACCCACGTCCCTATCTGGTGCCCCTTTCTAACCCGGCCTGGGTCTCCAGTGCCCTGACTAGGCATGTCCATTCCTGTCTCTAGAACTCACCATCCAACCATCTCTCAACGCCATTCTCATCCCTCCTCACTTGAGGCCCCCGGCGGGCACTGCCTCCCTCACCCCATCCTCACAAGGTAAGTTGGGGGCCATCTTCTGCATGATAAAGCTGCATTTCTCAGTCTGGGGGGTGGGTCTGTTCTCACAACCCTTGAGTTTACTGCAAGTATGCAGAAGCTGTTGATATTCTTGACAGAAGGCAAGTTTCCCACATGAATGGCCACCCTTTGTAAGGCCTGTATTTTACATTTTATATGCCTGTATTTTATATTCAGATGCAAACTGGAAAACCAAAGACATACGTTTGGCCTGCACAGTTAAATGTGTTGCTCCCATTTCAAAATTGGGGCCATTTTATGTACAGATCCAAATCCCTGTTTCTCTTGGGGAAGAAAACCAGACTGGGAGCTGTGGGCTTGCCTCTGCTTCGGGCAGATCTGCCATTTGGAGCTGAGGTCTGGCTCCCTCTGTGCCAGGGGTCTGAGTTCCCTTGTGAGTTAGTCAGTGACCAGCTCAGCCTTTTGGAGGCTTCGCAAATCTTAAGTTTGCGACCGTAGGCCAAAAGTGTTAACTTTCAGGTTCTAACATAGCATCTCACACCAGCTTAGGGTGGGGGTGGGAGGGCAAAAGGCCAAGGCTAACTGTTTGCTCCTTCCTCCCCCTTAGGTTTAAGTGAGACTCAGACCGGCCCGGATTGGCAGTCAACCGATGCCACAGCCCCCCTCACTAACTCCTCCTGAGGGCACCACCAACTATGCTTCCTTCCATCTGGGAGCCCCCAGTGGGCTGGGAAGGGGGGGCCATAGCCCACTGAGCTCCTGCCCTGACTGGGCCCCTAGACTAGAGGGCAGAAGTAAACTTGATCCCACCCCCACCTCCAGTCCCTCCCTCACCAGCCTCACCCCTGTGGTGGGCTTTTTAAGAGGATTTTAACTGGTTGTGGGGAGGGAAGAGAAGGAAGGACGGGATGCGGGGGGCTTGAGGACCTCCTACCCCCTCAGCCCCCTCCCCTTCCCGCCAGGTCTCCACCTCCTCCAACCCCCTCCTGTCCTGTGTCCCTTGTAAATAGAACCAGCCCAGGCCCTCTCCTCCTCTTCCCTCCCCTGGCCTCTGGGTGTAAATAGATTGTTATAATTTTTTTCTTAAAGAAAATGTCGATTCGCACCGTCCAACCTGGCCCCTTCCCACCCTACAGCTCTATCCCTATTCCTGTCCTCTGCCCCTAAGGCCTCCTCTCTCCTCTCCCCACCTTGGAGGGCAGGGGCAGTTTGTCTTAGTTTTCACAGTAAGGTTTGCCTGTGTACAGACCTCCGTTCAATAAATTATTGGCATGAAAACCTGCTTCCTGTCTGGACACCTGTCTTCACAGAGGTGAGAGAGGAGTCTGGAGGGCAGTCCTGGGACAGAGTAGGCTGCATCTCAGGTAGGGGTGCAGGGGGGAGTGAACCCAGGCTGACCCTGGTTCAGGTGCCCAGGCCTCCTGCACCTCAGCTCTCTGCACATGTGGTAAACTGGGTCGGGCTCACCTGCTGCAGCACACATCATCTGCCTCCCAAGTGGGCAGGGAAGCGCTGCATTCCCAGGTGACCAGTGAGAGAACTGGCTGTCAGATAGGTCAGGGCCACAGAGTACAAGTGGCAAAGTCAAAGTCTGAACAAAGGGCTCCCTATCTCATAGCCTGAGCCACCTGCCACTTCAGGGGAACACAGCACGACGGGGGGCGGGGGGAGTCACTCGGGCCAAAACAGCATTGGTACAGACTCTTGGTGGGTGTGGAGGGGGGCAGAGGAGCTATCGCCAAACAGATCCCAAAGCCTTCATTCTGCTTAAATGGCCCCACCTAGCCCACCTCTTGGGATGGTGACAAGCCTGGGAAGGCTGTCCCAGAGGGCCTGGCTTTTCCCTCTGAAAACATGCTGGGGCCAGATGGTAGGGCCGTGGCAGAACGAAAGGGCGTCTCTTCTGCACGGTGCCAATGGTGGGAGAGGGCAGGAGGCCCTAGAAATAACAGAGGGTGAGGGACACGTCCAGTACTGGACTCCAACTGAGAAGCAAAGGGAGAGGACATATCCCTGAGGGTGTTCAGGGACTGTCTGTAGCACCTGGCCTCTGCTCTCTGCTCAGGTAAACCCAGGGCATCTGCATGACCGTCCAGAGCAATCCCCGGCCTCTCTGCTCCACACCATCAGATGTCACTTGTTTGTACAATGAACGTGGAGAGCAAGTGGACTAGATGAGGGAAGGAGGGTTGATCTGGACAAGGGGCTGACTGACCTTAGTTTCCTGGGGACCCCTGCCTGCTGCACACACCCCATGGGCCATGAGGTCCCTAAGGGCGTCTTCCGCCCTCCTGGTCTCCGCCCAGGTTTGGCCCCATCCTCTGCTTCCTGGACCACCTTCTGCTTCCCCTTGGTCACACCCTGATGAATGCCAAGGAGCCCCCACCCCACATATGACCTTCACCCCATCCCATCTCCTGGACCTCCTCAACTTCTGAGGCTGGCTTTCAAGGCCTTCTCAGGTCTAGACTCTCCCCTCAAGCCTTCACATCCCTGCCTCTTCCCCCCCTCCTCTGCCACCTGGCCTCCCTCCTGGACAGCTCAGCTGCAGACCTGTCCTGCCGCACCTGACTGAGCACCTCAGTCTGCAGGGCCTGCCAGGAGCCTGCCCAATGGGCCTGCCATGAATGATGTGCTTTCATTTGCAGAGGGAAGACCTGTCACCGCTGGTTAACTTCTGGAAAGGTTGGGGATTCCTTCCTGCTCCCAAGACCTTTTACTTTCAAAGCCCCTTAAACCCCAACGGCTCCAGTTACTTTTTCTCCAGTTTTTACCATGACTCCTCTGAGTTGCAGCCCCCTGCACTGGTTTCAGGTCACAGTCACTCAACAGCACTGGTTACAGACATGGGCTGAAAGGACCACCTGGATTCAAAGCCCAGCTATGAGACCTTGGGCGAGTCTGTCCCTGTGTTCTTACTTGGGATGATACTGAGATCGCCTCACAGGCCTGCCAGGATCACAATACATGCATAGTGCTGACAGCAGGCCCGCTGTGGCTGGGCAGCCAAATGGCTGCTGTTACCATCGGCGTCAGTAACTGGACGACCTCCAAGAGTACCAAGAAGTCCCCCTCCCAGTCTTGTCTGCCTGGAGTATTTTCTTCCTCTTCTACTAACAGATGCCTATTTTTTCAAGGATTACCTCCTCTAGAAGTCTGAGCCCTGACCTACCAAGAGATCTGTTCCCCGCTCCAGGCTCCTGCTAGCCCTGCACCTCCCCACTGCAGCTCTGAGGACCTTGGGGCTGAGGTGTGCCTGCCCCACCTGAGGCAGGGAGGCCTTAGGACACCTGGGCTGAATAAATCGAGAAGACACTCGGGACTTCCCTGGTGGCCTAGCGGCTAAGACTGCGCTTCCAGTGCAGGCAATGTAGGTTTGTTCCCTAGTCAGGGAAATATATCCCCCATGTTGCAACTAAAAGATCCCGCGTGCCTCAATTAAGACCTGGATCAGTCAAATAAATATTAAAAAAAAAAAAAAAAAGACACTCAGAGCAAGGCCATCTGTTCTTGTGTGTGTTCCTCCAACCCCCCTGCATGGCTCCTAGGGCGGAGCCCCTGTGTCTGACTCATGCCTGGGTCTCCAGTATCACCCATCTGCAGCTGACTACCCATCTTTCAGTTGGAAGTAAGATTAACAAGGCCCAGAGATGTCAAGTACCTTCTTTTGCCAGGCAGAGCCAAGTCCTGGAAGGCCAGAGTCCAGGGAAGGCTAGGGCCGTGGTGGGGACAAGCAGAGGACCTGAAGAGCTATGTGACAGTGCCCAGCATAGACCTGGCACATGGTTGGGACTCAAGAAAGGTTACCTGATGTTGCTAGGCACCAGGGTGACGTGGAGCAAAGAGCCCTGGAGGACCCCACTTTGCAATGCAGGGATGATCTGGGACAGATCATATGGTGTCCAGAGCTTCAGTGTCCCCTCAGGCAGAGAAAGGTGACAGCTGGTGGGGCTGTCCTGAGGAGTCAGTGGGGAAGAGGCCAGGGTGGATGCTGGCACCCGGTGGGCACCAGAATGGCTTGCCAAGGAGTAGTTCCCTTTCCCCAGTGCCCAACTTGCTTTTGCAATCAAACTTTAGCTTAGCTTCCCCGGTGCTGACAGCAGGCCCGCTGTGGCTGGGCAGCCAAATGGCTGCTGTTACCATCGGCGTCAGTAACTGGACGACCTCCAAGAGTACCAAGAAGTCCCCCTCCCAGTCTTGTCTGCCTGGAGTATTTTCTTCCTCTTCTACTAACAGATGCCTATTTTTTCAAGGATTACCTCCTCTAGAAGTCTGAGCCCTGACCTACCAAGAGATCTGTTCCCCGCTCCAGGCTCCTGCTAGCCCTGCACCTCCCCACTGCAGCTCTGAGGACCTTGGGGCTGAGGTGTGCCTGCCCCACCTGAGGCAGGGAGGCCTTAGGACACCTGGGCTGAATAAATCGAGAAGACACTCGGGACTTCCCTGGTGGCCTAGCGGCTAAGACTGCGCTTCCAGTGCAGGCAATGTAGGTTTGTTCCCTAGTCAGGGAAATATATCCCCCATGTTGCAACTAAAAGATCCCGCGTGCCTCAATTAAGACCTGGATCAGTCAAATAAATATTAAAAAAAAAAAAAAAAGACACTCAGAGCAAGGCCATCTGTTCTTGTGTGTGTTCCTCCAACCCCTGCATGGCTCCTAGGGCGGAGCCCCTGTGTCTGACTCATGCCTGGGTCTCCAGTATCACCCATCTGCAGCTGACTACCCATCTTTCAGTTGGAAGTAAGATTAACAAGGCCCAGAGATGTCAAGTACCTTCTTTTGCCAGGCAGAGCCAAGTCCTGGAAGGCCAGAGTCCAGGGAAGGCTAGGGCCGTGGTGGGGACAAGCAGAGGACCTGAAGAGCTATGTGACAGTGCCCAGCATAGACCTGGCACATGGTTGGGACTCAAGAAAGGTTACCTGATGTTGCTAGGCACCAGGGTGACGTGGAGCAAAGAGCCCTGGAGGACCCCACTTTGCAATGCAGGGATGATCTGGGACAGATCATATGGTGTCCAGAGCTTCAGTGTCCCCTCAGGCAGAGAAAGGTGACAGCTGGTGGGGCTGTCCTGAGGAGTCAGTGGGGAAGAGGCCAGGGTGGATGCTGGCACCCGGTGGGCACCAGAATGGCTTGCCAAGGAGTAGTTCCCTTTTCCCCAGAGGTGCCCAACTTGCTTTTGCAATCAAACTTTTTATTGTTGCTCTTTAGCTGGGTCACACCAAGGCCGTGTCCAATTGCAACAGCCCACTGGCTTCAGAGGCCCCTAGGGCTGCCTGGCACAGCTGCAGTGTGTCCACAAGGGCCAACGGCTGGGATGTCTCGATGATGGCAATGGTCTCCCCAAGCTCCGTGCACATGATGGTCTGCTGAGGCTCGGGTGGCGGGGCTGGGGCAGGAGGGGGTGACCGGGGAGGCTGCAGCGTTAGGGTCCGTGCCTGGGCGTGGACCCGCTGATGCACTCGCAGGCCCGCCATGGCACGGAACCAGCGGCCGCAGGTCCCACAGTAGTAGGGGCTCTTGTTGTAGAGTCCAGTGATGGGGAGGCGGGGCGCGCGGGCGAAGGCGACCGGCCGCAGGTGCAGCCTCCGGTGCTGCTGCAGGTTAGAGCTCTGTGTGAAGCGCTTGCCGCAGTCCAGGCACTGGTAGGGACGCACGCCCGTGTGAGTCAACTGGTGGCGGCTGAGGTTGGCTAGAGAAGCGAAAGTCTTGCCACAGGAGTGGCACTGGAAGGGCCTCTCACCCGTGTGTGTCCGGAGGTGGTTGCGCACGTGGACCAGCTTCTTGAAGCCCTTGCCGCAGACGCCGCAGCGGTGCCGCCGCTCGGGGGGCCCGTGGACAGCGCGCCGGTGCCGGGGGAGCCGGGAGGCCGAGGCAAAGGACTTGGGGCACTGTGGGCAGGGCAGCTGGGCGGGAGGGGCAGGGGGCGGTGGAGGTATGGGCTCCACTGGAGGTGGGGAGGTCACTGCGGGTGCCACTGCAGGTGCTACCACTGTGGGCGCTGCCGGTGGGGGTGCCCCGCTCTTGCCGGCATGCGTGCGCCGGTGGTAGAGGAACTTGGTCATGTTACTGAACGTTTTGCCGCAGCGGCACCGATGCAGTGGGTTGGCAGTGTGTGCCCGCCGATGGGCCACCAAGGTGAGCTCCGTGGGGCTGTCCTGAGGAGTCAGTGGGGAAGAGGCCAGGGTGGATGCTGGCACCCGGTGGGCACCAGAATGGCTTGCCAAGGAGTAGTTCCCTTTTCCCCAGAGGTGCCCAACTTGCTTTTGCAATCAAACTTTTTATTGTTGCTCTTTAGCTGGGTCACACCAAGGCCGTGTCCAATTGCAACAGCCCACTGGCTTCAGAGGCCCCTAGGGCTGCCTGGCACAGCTGCAGTGTGTCCACAAGGGCCAACGGCTGGGATGTCTCGATGATGGCAATGGTCTCCCCAAGCTCCGTGCACATGATGGTCTGCTGAGGCTCGGGTGGCGGGGCTGGGGCAGGAGGGGGTGACCGGGGAGGCTGCAGCGTTAGGGTCCGTGCCTGGGCGTGGACCCGCTGATGCACTCGCAGGCCCGCCATGGCACGGAACCAGCGGCCGCAGGTCCCACAGTAGTAGGGGCTCTTGTTGTAGAGTCCAGTGATGGGGAGGCGGGGCGCGCGGGCGAAGGCGACCGGCCGCAGGTGCAGCCTCCGGTGCTGCTGCAGGTTAGAGCTCTGTGTGAAGCGCTTGCCGCAGTCCAGGCACTGGTAGGGACGCACGCCCGTGTGAGTCAACTGGTGGCGGCTGAGGTTGGCTAGAGAAGCGAAAGTCTTGCCACAGGAGTGGCACTGGAAGGGCCTCTCACCCGTGTGTGTCCGGAGGTGGTTGCGCACGTGGACCAGCTTCTTGAAGCCCTTGCCGCAGACGCCGCAGCGGTGCCGCCGCTCGGGGGGCCCGTGGACAGCGCGCCGGTGCCGGGAGAGCCGGGAGGCCGAGGCAAAGGACTTGGGGCACTGTGGGCAGGGCAGCTGGGCGGGAGGGGCAGGGGGCGGTGGAGGTATGGGCTCCACTGGAGGTGGGGAGGTCACTGCGGGTGCCACTGCAGGTGCTACCACTGTGGGCGCTGCCGGTGGGGGTGCCCCGCTCTTGCCGGCATGCGTGCGCCGGTGGTAGAGGAACTTGGTCATGTTACTGAACGTTTTGCCGCAGCGGCACCGATGCAGTGGGTTGGCAGTGTGTGCCCGCCGATGGGCCACCAAGGTGAGCTCCGTGCCGAACCCGCGGCCGCAGTCCACGCAGAGGTAGCGGGCCTCTCCGCGGTGCAGCCGCAGGTGCTGCTCCAGGGAGGCCGCCTTCTTGAAGACCTTGGAGCAGGTCGTACACTCGTGGGTGCCACCCACGTGCGCCCGCCCGTGTGCCAGAAGCCGGTTTTCGGAACTGAAGCTGCGCTGGCACTGGCTGCAATAGAAGGGGTGAGCCGCGGACGCTGGGCCGCGGGATGGCCGCCGGTGTCGCCGGCGGGTCCCTGCTGAGGTACAGTGTGGGGGACCATCCCCCTCACCCTGGGCCCGGCTGGCTGCAGACTTGTCACCTCCCTTAGCAGGGTCGCCCACCTTGGCTGCTGCCTCTTTCTCATCCTCTGTCTCCTCGTCATCTTCCTCCTCTAGCCCGTTGTGTTCTTCTTTCTCTAGAGAGTCAAAGTGAGTGCCCTGATGCTCCAAGAACTCCTCGGGGGTGGTACAGAGGGTAGAGCACTCAGGGCACTCATAGGGCTCCATCTTGACTTCCGGTGCGCGGGGGGGCGGAGGCAGTGGTGGGATGGGAGGCGACAGCTGAGGCACCGGAGGTTTCGCTGTGGCAGCAGAAAGGTGCTGGGCCTTGCGGTGAGCCACCCACAGTTCAGGCGAGGGAAACAGCTCCTGGCAGTCTCCGCACTGGTACTGGATCTGGCTGGCAGACTCCCGCAGGTGGGCGTCCTGGTGGGCCAGGAGCTCCCTTGGGGAGAGGATGAGCTGGCTGCACTCACCGCACTGGAAAGGCCCCTCCTCAGCCCCTGGCACCAGCTCCGGCTCCAGGCCAGTGTCCTGGGTGCTTAACGCCTCCTCCTCCGGGACAGTGGGCACGTGCTGCTCCTGGTGTGAGAGGACTTCTTCCAGCGTGTTGTAGAGGGTGCCACACTCCGAGCACATAAACTGGAAGAAGAGGGAGGAGGCCAGGGCCTCCCCAGGTGTCATCTCAGCCAGCTCCGTGGACATCTCCATCTTCTCCCCTAATGCCGATGCTGACATCTCCGCGGCTCCTGGCAACATCTGTGTCGGCATCTCAGCCACCTCCGCCACTTCAGCCACCACCTCTGCCATCGTCCGGAAGGCAGGGCCTGGAGAAAGGATGGGGGGAGGGTGGCGCTGGTGAGACAGCAGGAACTCAAGGGGAGGGCAGATGTCTCAGGAGTTCCCCTGCCCAGGCCATCACTCACCAGCCTCTGCCAGTCAGCAAGTCTGGATCCAGTGTTTACATCTCACTCCTCAGTGAGCCCATGCTCTGGGGCTGAACTGCATCCCATGGCACCCAGGCATCTGCAGGAGACAGTTCTCCTCAGTCTGGCCTCTCAAGCAACCCTGCATACCAAGAGTGCTGGTCACAGCCCTTCTAAGAACTCAACCTATCTTTGGGCCTCCTGGCTTCTGCCTGTGCAGGTTCATCTCTGGGCAGCATCTTTCCTCCAGTTACATGTCCTCTAGCCCCAGGCCCCAGGGATTTTCCCATCTTCCTCCTCTAGCCCGTTGTGTTCTTCTTTCTCTAGAGAGTCAAAGTGAGTGCCCTGATGCTCCAAGAACTCCTCGGGGGTGGTACAGAGGGTAGAGCACTCAGGGCACTCATAGGGCTCCATCTTGACTTCCGGTGCGCGGGGGGGCGGAGGCAGTGGTGGGATGGGAGGCGACAGCTGAGGCACCGGAGGTTTCGCTGTGGCAGCAGAAAGGTGCTGGGCCTTGCGGTGAGCCACCCACAGTTCAGGCGAGGGAAACAGCTCCTGGCAGTCTCCGCACTGGTACTGGATCTGGCTGGCAGACTCCCGCAGGTGGGCGTCCTGGTGGGCCAGGAGCTCCCTTGGGGAGAGGATGAGCTGGCTGCACTCACCGCACTGGAAAGGCCCCTCCTCAGCCCCTGGCACCAGCTCCGGCTCCAGGCCAGTGTCCTGGGTGCTTAACGCCTCCTCCTCCGGGACAGTGGGCACGTGCTGCTCCTGGTGTGAGAGGACTTCTTCCAGCGTGTTGTAGAGGGTGCCACACTCCGAGCACATAAACTGGAAGAAGAGGGAGGAGGCCAGGGCCTCCCCAGGTGTCATCTCAGCCAGCTCCGTGGACATCTCCATCTTCTCCCCTAATGCCGATGCTGACATCTCCGCGGCTCCTGGCAACATCTGTGTCGGCATCTCAGCCACCTCCGCCACTTCAGCCACCACCTCTGCCATCGTCCGGAAGGCAGGGCCTGGAGAAAGGATGGGGGGAGGGTGGCGCTGGTGAGACAGCAGGAACTCAAGGGGAGGGCAGATGTCTCAGGAGTTCCCCTGCCCAGGCCATCACTCACCAGCCTCTGCCAGTCAGCAAGTCTGGATCCAGTGTTTACATCTCACTCCTCAGTGAGCCCATGCTCTGGGGCTGAACTGCATCCCATGGCACCCAGGCATCTGCAGGAGACAGTTCTCCTCAGTCTGGCCTCTCAAGCAACCCTGCATACCAAGAGTGCTGGTCACAGCCCTTCTAAGAACTCAACCTATCTTTGGGCCTCCTGGCTTCTGCCTGTGCAGGTTCATCTCTGGGCAGCATCTTTCCTCCAGTTACATGTACACAGAGGTGAAGCGAAGATTTTAAGAGCACAGGCTCTGGACCCACACTGCATTGGCTTGAATCCGAGCGCCACCACTTACTCTGGCTCTCTGAAACTGTCTTCTCACCTGTAAAATCGGCTAAAAGTAGGACTGACCACAAAGTCCCTGGCACTTGATAAAGGCTAGATAGGACCATGACTTATAATTCTCCAGAAATGTTATTTTTCTATCCTGAGTCTGATGCTGCCGTTTCTTCTGCCAAGAAAGTTTTCTCTTCTTGTCTGCTACTGCTGCTAAGTCGCTTCAGTCGTGTTCCACTCTGTGTGACCCATGGACTGTTGCCTGTCAGGCTCCTGTGTCCATGGAATTCTCCAGGCAAGAATACTGGAGTGGGCTGCTGTGCCCTCCTCCAGGGGATCTTCCTAACCCATGGATCGACCTCAGCTCTCCTGCACTGTAAACGGATTCTTCACCATCTGTGCCACCAGGAAGTCCCTATATGTATATATACATATATATATATACACACACACAACCCTATGGACTGTAGCCTGCCAGCCTTTTCTGTTCATGGGATTTTCCAGACAAGAATAATAGATTGGGCTGCCATTTCCTTCACAGTGAGGACATCAGCACCTTCCACTTCATATGAAGGCCACTGCTGCTTGGCCGCCCCTTCCTCCTCACAGAAGCTCTCTGCAGACTTGGAGTCTGGAGGCTTCTCAGACTCTCATGAAGGCCTGTCCTCCTGCCTTTCCTCAGCCTTTAGGACTAAGCAAGCCCGTCGGGTCTTTGATTCCTCATCAGTAACACGCATGTCTCTAGTTCCTCACTGCAGAATCGATGGCTCAAGAGATAGCAGCTCCAATGGAGAGCGGTCTCTATGGGATAGCTCTTTTACAACTTAAGAATCATTACCCTGCTGTTTTCATCCATGAAAAACAGACTGTTAAGTACTATTTTCTTGGGCTCTTCTTCTCTAACAAACTCTTAGCCAGCATGTCCTTTTGTGAAGTCCTTTTAAACAACATATCTATATCCACAGGATGCTGGTCACTTCCTCCTCCTTAGGGTTCTTTTTTTGGCTGCACCTCTAGCATGTGGGATCTGCCCTGACTAGGGGTTGAACCTGTGCCCCCTGCACTGGAAGCACGGAGTTGTAACCACTGGACCACCAGGGAAGTCCCTCCTTGGCATTCCCATGGTATCCTGTGCCACCTCCACCATAGCAGATGTCTTGAACTTGGGATAGAGTCTCTGCGCTCATCAGACAAGCTTGCCGGCAGGACAGGACTGATCTGTTGTAGGGGTGGCTGTCACCAAGAGAACCACTGACCAAGGGCAGGGATTTGAACTTCTGAATGTCCCCCTATGTGCCCCATCTCTCCCTCTCCCAGCGTGGACTCAATCCAGCCGGGCCCTTTCACACAATGGGGGTTCAGAGTCCTTCAGTCTGCCCCCATGTGCAAGACCTCACTCAGCAGTACTTCTCCAAATAGAATCACACCGTCTCCACTTCTGCAGCTCATCTGGCAGTTGAGCTGACAGCTCTGCACCCCCAAGTTTCTCGTGTTAAGCTCCCAGAGGCCTCACCACAATCGGCACTGAGTAGATGTGCTGAGTGAATAATGCTCCTTCCAGAAATCGAGGCCCTGAGAGCATAAGTCTCTCTGTGCACCGTCCCCTTCTCCCACCAGACTAGCCCTCTTATTAAACTGTGAATTCCCCAAACAACAAGGCCCAGCACTGGCCCCTGCTATCAGCTGCTGTTCAATAATCCCATTTCCTTCACAGTGAGGACATCAGCACCTTCCACTTCATATGAAGGCCACTGCTGCTTGGCCGCCTTCCTCCTCACAGGAGCTCTCTGCAGACTTGGAGTCTGGAGGCTTCTCAGACTCTCATGAAGGCCTGTCCTCCTGCCTTTCCTCAGCCTTTAGGACTAAGCAAGCCCGTCGGGTCTTTGATTCCTCATCAGTAACACGCATGTCTCTAGTTCCTCACTGCAGAATCGATGGCTCAAGAGATAGCAGCTCCAATGGAGAGCGGTCTCTATGGGATAGCTCTTTTACAACTTAAGAATCATTACCCTGCTGTTTTCATCCATGAAAAACAGACTGTTAAGTACTATTTTCTTGGGCTCTTCTTCTCTAACAAACTCTTAGCCAGCATGTCCTTTTGTGAAGTCCTTTTAAACAACATATCTATATCCACAGGATGCTGGTCACTTCCTCCTCCTTAGGGTTCTTTTTTTGGCTGCACCTCTAGCATGTGGGATCTGCCCTGACTAGGGGTTGAACCTGTGCCCCCTGCACTGGAAGCACGGAGTTGTAACCACTGGACCACCAGGGAAGTCCCTCCTTGGCATTCCCATGGTATCCTGTGCCACCTCCACCATAGCAGATGTCTTGAACTTGGGATAGAGTCTCTGCGCTCATCAGACAAGCTTGCCGGCAGGACAGGACTGATCTGTTGTAGGGGTGGCTGTCACCAAGAGAACCACTGACCAAGGGCAGGGATTTGAACTTCTGAATGTCCCCCTATGTGCCCCATCTCTCCCTCTCCCAGCGTGGACTCAATCCAGCCGGGCCCTTTCACACAATGGGGGTTCAGAGTCCTTCAGTCTGCCCCCATGTGCAAGACCTCACTCAGCAGTACTTCTCCAAATAGAATCACACCGTCTCCACTTCTGCAGCTCATCTGGCAGTTGAGCTGACAGCTCTGCACCCCCAAGTTTCTCGTGTTAAGCTCCCAGAGGCCTCACCACAATCGGCACTGAGTAGATGTGCTGAGTGAATAATGCTCCTTCCAGAAATCGAGGCCCTGAGAGCATAAGTCTCTCTGTGCACCGTCCCCTTCTCCCACCAGACTAGCCCTCTTATTAAACTGTGAATTCCCCAAACAACAAGGCCCAGCACTGGCCCCTGCTATCAGCTGCTGTTCAATAAATGCTCCCTGAGTAAATGATTTACTAAAAGCGCAGAAGCTAAACTTTCTGACTCCTTCCCTAATTTTTGAGTAACCCGGGGCCCTGGCACACAAAAGCCATTCAATAGCAGATCTTCCCGGAAACCAGGGGCCTGAGAGTTCGACTTCTCATTGTTTACTACTCCTAACAGAGAACTCTCCTTCGGTGAGGCCCAGCGCCTGGTGCAAGGCTTATACACAGCAGACACCCAGTAAATATCCAGAACATGGCCTGAGAAACCCGAACGTTAAACTTTCCTTGGCAACATTCCTCATTTTCCAATCTTGGATTGTGACCTACTGAGAAAAAAAGATGGGTTTTTGCTATGTGGGAGATCAAAAAAAGGCGTTCAGGAAAGAGCCCACCACGGGCCTGGAAGTTCAACTTTGCTGAGACACCACCCTTTTCTCTGACCAGACTTATCAACTCCGCGGCCCTGCAAACAGTGAGGGGCCTGCACGCGACCGGAGCTCAGTCAACGCTCCAAGGCTCAGAGACAGGAGCACTCTTTCCACTCCGCGCCGCTCCCGCCCAAGCGCAGGCCCCAGAGCTCCCCTCGACCCCCGGAGTCCCCTTCGTTCTCCCTCCGCCCTCCCGTCAGCTCAGCGGTCTCTTCCCCGCCCGCCCCGCGGCGCCCTCACCCTTCTCTCTCGTCTCCTGCAGCCCCCGCCGCTCTTGACACAGACCCTCAGCTCCAGGCGCGCGGGACCCCTCACCATCCACACCTCCCATTGGGCGGCGCCCTTACGTGACAGCCAATCAGAGCCGAAAGCGGCGGGCAGGCGCCTTTGCGCCTGCGCGTGGACGCTCAGGCGGGGCTCGGCGAGTTTCTCCACGCACGCAACTCGGTCCTGTGGGCGGGGCTCCGCACTCCGAGCAGCGCCTGCGCAGTTCTCCCGGGTCGCTGCTCTGTTGAGTCTGAAAGTGGAGAGTAGTGGGCGTCACTGAAAAGCAAGGCTCCGTGGAGTGGACTGATTGACAGAAGACCTTGACAGAAGTGTCGTTTTATAGCTGAAGAGACCGAGTATGCCTGAGAGCACAACTTTGGAGTCAGACACACTTGGGGTATTTCCCCTCTGTGGGCCTCACTTTTACTCCTGCGTAAAATGCGTTCAGTCACATCCACCTCAAAAGCTGTGGAGGGGATTGGATGAACTCAAACAGGTAAAAGCACTCAGCCCAGGACCTGATACACCGCGGATGCTCACTATACCCCATCTAACCTGGACATAATCCTTTCCAGTTTGTAAAATTGCTTTCCCTTCCCTTCCACTCTCCCGTCAATTTAATGATAACCACTTATTGGGCATCTACAGTGTGTCGAGCCCAGGACTTTGTTTCTGTAGATGACAATTGCTGTAAAAGGGAGGGGAATGAACTCTTCCGAGGTCACTGCTGCAGCCAGTGCCAGGCAGGACCCAGGCCTCCCAAGGGGATGGGAAATGGTCCCGGGACCTGTCCTAAGGTACTTGAAGGTCCTGATCTTGAGTCACCCCAGTGAGGGGCAGGGTGGCCACCACGCCCATGCCCTTGCCGCGGGGTTAGGGGTTGTGGGGCTCAGACATGCAACCTTGACAACAGCTCTGTTGTTAAAGACATGCTCTTGCCAGAATGAAACTGGTAGGTGAGATTAAAGAGGGGTATTCAGATGTGAGAGATGGATCATAAAAAAAGATGAGTGCCAAAGAATTGATGCCTTTGAACTGGTGTTGGAGAAGAGTCTTGAGAGTCCCTTGGACTGCAAGGAAATCAAACCAGTCAGTCCCAAAGAAAATCAACCCTGAATATTCATTGGAAGGACTGATACTGAAGCTCAAGCTCCAATCCTTTGGCCACCGGATGCAGAGACAGGTGGGAAAGAGCCTGATGCTGGGAAAAATAGAAGGCAAAAGGAGGATAAGACAGAGGACAAGATGGTTGGATGGCATTACTGAGTCAATGGACTTGAGTTTGAGCAAGCTCCGAAAGATGGTGAAGGGCAGGGAAACATGGTGCGCAGTGCATGGGGTCGCAAAGAGTGAGACAGGACTGAATGACAGAATTGAACTGGTTCAGAATCCACGTGACCTTAGAGGTGAGAGATAGAAAAGGGTTTTGGGGGCGGGGCGTTAGAGCCCTGAAGGCGAGTCTGACTGTAATAGGGGAGTCATGATGGGCACAGTCACATGGAGGGACCTATTACAATCAAGGAGGTATTGGTTCCTAAAACGAAATGCGGAGGCTTAGTCTTGATCAAGGAAGGGACTTATAGATGGGGGGGTCTCTGTTCGATGAGGGGGTAATTCCAGTCAGGATCACGAGGTGGCACAGAGGGGATGTATGCTGCCAATTGAAATAAGGGGCAGCCTAATGGAGGGAAGTTCAAGTCCAGATCATTAAGTACGTTGACACTACTCGGAGCCAGGACGGTCGTGATTATGGTCCTTGGCCATGGGCAGCTGGGAGCAGTGGTAACGTGGGCGTCTAGGTCATGATTAGAAGGGGGCTGTAACCCATGACATGCGTAGTTTCTACAGGTCGTGATGTGGGGCAACAAGGACTCTAGCTCCAGTTACCCGCAGAGGCGTTCCAAACGCGGAAGCACGCTTGCTCTGCGCAGGCGCAGCACCGGCCAGACGCTACGGCTGGGGGCGGGTTCGGGGGAGGGGCTCGAAGGCCTCAGTCTGCGCTTGCGCCTAAGGGGCGTGGCTGTCGCACCTGCGCGAGTTGGGCGAAGGAGGGGCGAGGTGACGCAGGCGTAATAATAGAGAAGGTGCCAGAAAGATCCAAAACAAGTGGCTGCGGCCGTCGCCCGGGAATCGCGAGACGCCGAAAATCGGTAAGGCTACGGAGAGGCCTACGAGCGACTAGTGACGGGCAGACGGGACCTCCTGGGACCTGGGGAGAAGGCAGGGACGCCCTTACAGGACAAGGGTGTCGGATTCGGACAGCGCCACCTGTGTGGCTGCTTTGATCCGTCTCATTGTAGGGGGCATAGGCTCTCTTTTGGTACCACTTAGGTGGAGCTGTAAGGCTAATCGGACAGTACCTCTGGATGGAGCCAAGAAACATGTCCGGACAATACAACCCACAGTCAAAGGGCAGTTGGCTGGGTGCCCCTCGTTGGGCCCCAGGCTTGTTCCGACCGAATCACTTGCTTGTCTGGGAGGCTTGTTCGGAACATACCACTTGGCAAGGGGGCACTCGGGTTTTGCCAGCCCGAGTGGTCGGAGGATGAGCGGGGTCTGGCGTCTGGACCTGTTACTAGGGACCTCGGGCGATACCATTCTCCTGTGGGAGAGGGGGGAAGCTCACAGGGCTTGGACGTGAGAGTAGCCGTGCCTGTCGGGACGCGACTGGCGAGACGCACTGGCGGGGGTGAGGTCCGGGTCTCCGTGTCGCTGACCACTGCCCCCTCCTCGTGTGGGTTCTAGGCCCTGGTTCTGAGCTTGTTCCGCCTCCGCCACCCCCGGGCATGGCGCTGACCGAGTCGACCCCGGCCCCGAGCTGGGAGGAGGATGAATGCCTGGACTACTACGGGATGCTGTCGCTTCACCGCATGTTCGAGGTGGTGGGCGGGCAGCTGACCGAGTGCGAGCTGGAGCTGCTAGCCTTCCTACTGGACGAGGTCCCCGGCGCCGCCGGCGGCCTGGCCCGCGCCCGCAGTGGCCTGGAGCTGCTCCTGGAGCTGGAGCGCCGCGGACAGTGCGACGAGAGCAACCTGAGGCTGCTGGGGCAATTCCTGCGCGTCCTGTCGCGCCATGATTTGCTGCCACACCTGGCGCGTAAGCGGCGTCGGCCAGGTATGGTGGAATGGGAGGGTGACAGACTTCCCCCGGGGAGAGGACCTTGCGTTCTCTGGGCCTGGCCTCCACCGGTGCCATTATCAGACAGTCTGTGTCTCATCGCACTCTTTCCTCCTCCCTGGATATCAATGAGAAGCACAAGAGGGAGGAGGCAGGGCATTGGGAGGGGTGAGCTTGTGGAATTTGGCCACGTCAATAGTGATGTTTGTGGCCACTGTCTACGGAGGGCGTATTTCATGCGGGGCACAGCTGTAAGCCCTGCTTCATATGTACTGTCAGCTTATGTTCATCTCCTTCCATGATCCTAACAGGAAGTCCTGTTTCTGTCCCCAAGGCACAGGGAAAACAGCATGTCAGAGAAGTTAAGCAGCTTGCCCAGTGGAATTTTGGCTGGGTGCCCCTCGTTGGGCCCCAGGCTTGTTCCGACCGAATCACTTGCTTGTCTGGGAGGCTTGTTCGGAACATACCACTTGGCAAGGGGGCACTCGGGTTTTGCCAGCCCGAGTGGTCGGAGGATGAGCGGGGTCTGGCGTCTGGACCTGTTACTAGGGACCTCGGGCGATACCATTCTCCTGTGGGAGAGGGGGGAAGCTCACAGGGCTTGGACGTGAGAGTAGCCGTGCCTGTCGGGACGCGACTGGCGAGACGCACTGGCGGGGGTGAGGTCCGGGTCTCCGTGTCGCTGACCACTGCCCCCTCCTCGTGTGGGTTCTAGGCCCTGGTTCTGAGCTTGTTCCGCCTCCGCCACCCCCGGGCATGGCGCTGACCGAGTCGACCCCGGCCCCGAGCTGGGAGGAGGATGAATGCCTGGACTACTACGGGATGCTGTCGCTTCACCGCATGTTCGAGGTGGTGGGCGGGCAGCTGACCGAGTGCGAGCTGGAGCTGCTAGCCTTCCTACTGGACGAGGTCCCCGGCGCCGCCGGCGGCCTGGCCCGCGCCCGCAGTGGCCTGGAGCTGCTCCTGGAGCTGGAGCGCCGCGGACAGTGCGACGAGAGCAACCTGAGGCTGCTGGGGCAATTCCTGCGCGTCCTGTCGCGCCATGATTTGCTGCCACACCTGGCGCGTAAGCGGCGTCGGCCAGGTATGGTGGAATGGGAGGGTGACAGACTTCCCCCGGGGAGAGGACCTTGCGTTCTCTGGGCCTGGCCTCCACCGGTGCCATTATCAGACAGTCTGTGTCTCATCGCACTCTTTCCTCCTCCCTGGATATCAATGAGAAGCACAAGAGGGAGGAGGCAGGGCATTGGGAGGGGTGAGCTTGTGGAATTTGGCCACGTCAATAGTGATGTTTGTGGCCACTGTCTACGGAGGGCGTATTTCATGCGGGGCACAGCTGTAAGCCCTGCTTCATATGTACTGTCAGCTTATGTTCCTCTCCTTCCATGATCCTAACAGGAAGTCCTGTCTCTGTCCCCAAGGTACAGGGAAAACAGCATGTCAGAGAAGTTAAGCAGCTTGCCCACATATAACAGTGGAATCCTGTGTGTCCCTGGAGAATAGAGAACAGGAGGTGCAGCTTGTTGAGACTGACAAAGTGTTTGATCCATGAGGCTTACTTTTAGAGCGGATATCAGACTATATAGGGCTTTCCTGGTGGCTCAGTGGTAAAGAATCTGCCCATCAAGGAAAGAGACGCGAGTTCAATCTGTGGGTGGGGAAGATACTCTGAAGAAGAAAGTGGTAACCCACCCCAATATTCTTGCGTGGGAAATCCCATGGACCAAAGGAGTCCATCAGGCTCCAGTCCATGGGGTCGCAAGAACTGAACACGTCTTGAGACTAAACAGCAGCAACGTTAGACTAATAGATGAAATTACTATGACTCTTATTTTGGTCTATGAAGATGTTTTTATTTGAATGACTTACTTATAGATGTGGTTATGGAAAGACTGAAACAGAGTAGTGGAGCAGAGAAAGAAAGTAGGGAGTGGATGTTTCAGAGTGAAAGGAGGCCCCGTTAAGATTTTATGACCACTCCAGACCTTTCTGAAGGAAACAAAAGACCTTTCTGTGAAGGTGACATTTGAACTGAGGCTGTTTTCCTGCCCGGGTGCATAGATCTCAAGGGGAGAACATTCCAGGAAGCGGGAAAGACAGACTTTCAAGTCCTGAGGTAGGACTGAGTTTGGCACTAACAAGGGCAGTGTGGGAGGAGCAGAGAGGTAGGTGAGAAGCCATGTAGCACAGTCGCTTGCAGGTTACACAGCTAGAAGATGGGAGCTAGGATTCAGATCCTGCTGGTTTGTCTCTATAGCTGAGGGCCTTAACCTTTGTGAGCAAAGTACTCCCAGAGCAGTCCTTAGAAGGTGAGGAGTCCCTTGTGTGCTTGGGCTACAAGCTGTTGAGTCCTCAGCTGGGTTACCAGAGGTGCTGTGGCTCATTTGGGGAGGGGGCCTGTTTGCTTCTCTGCCCGGGGTAAGCCCACGGGATTTGGATAACCAGGAGATGGGCAGAACTGACAGCATTTTTGGAAAAATGCGTTTGGGGGTCAGGCTCTGGAAGAGACGATTTGGGGCACTGGTAGAGCCCTGCCGACTCCTTGCGGCCTCAGGGAGACCCAGGGGCAGTTGAGGGCAGGTGAGGAGCACGCAGGCAGCATTTTACAGAATAGCCCTGCTGTAGACAGTCGGCGCTGCTGTAGACGTGGATTAGGTGGCCCCACAGGAGATGGTGAGTCTTCCATCCCAGGATGCAGCAGGCTCCTGGGCTGCAGGTGTTTGAGAAGCGGCTGCGTAGGCTTTGACCTCGGGAAACTCCGGCACCCTGTGGGGCAGGTGCTCCTCTAGGTTACTGGAGCGGGTGGTGAAAATTGGAGGCTGAGCCTGGAAGAGGCGTGGAGGGGCTTCAAATACTTTTTTCCGTCCTTTCTTCCCCTGCAGTGTCTCCAGAGCGCTACAGCTATGGCTCATCCAGCTCTTCTTCCAAGAGGACCGAGGGCAGCTGCCGTCGCCGTCGGCAGTCAAGCAGTTCTTCGAATGCTGAGCAGGGTCAGTGGGAGACAGGTAAGTGTCCCTCTCTTCCTTCTGACCCCTGATGAATCTACCCCATCCTGACCTAAGAAGAAAGGAGCCTGAATGGGTATTCTTAACCCCTTGACAACCAGGGAAGTCCTGAGTCTGTCTCATTTTTGCTGTGTTTGTGTGTGGGGATTGTGTTTATTGCTGCAAAAGCCTGTGTCCAGAAGCCACCTGTGCCTTGTGGTTTTATATGTCATTTAAATGGCATCACATTGTAGGTGTTACCCTTCACATGGCTGTCTTTATTGGACGTGTTTCTGAGATTGATTCGCATTGGGTTTCTAACTGGTTTAGTTTCATTGCCGTGCCAGTTTATCTACTCTCCTCCCTTCTCCCAAGCGTTTAATCATTCAAACACTATTTCACATTTACAGAGAAAAAAGATTAGTACAATGCACCTGTTTATATCTCCCACTTAGATTCATTCATTCAGACATTTTGCCAGTTTGGCTTTGTGTATGTGTATATGTAACTCTGGGTTTTTAGGGGCCTGTTTGCTTCTCTGCCCGGGGTAAGCCCACGGGATTTGGATAACCAGGAGATGGGCAGAACTGACAGCATTTTTGGAAAAATGCGTTTGGGGGTCAGGCTCTGGAAGAGACGATTTGGGGCACTGGTAGAGCCCTGCCGACTCCTTGCGGCCTCAGGGAGACCCAGGGGCAGTTGAGGGCAGGTGAGGAGCACGCAGGCAGCATTTTACAGAATAGCCCTGCTGTAGACAGTCGGCGCTGCTGTAGACGTGGATTAGGTGGCCCCACAGGAGATGGTGAGTCTTCCATCCCAGGATGCAGCAGGCTCCTGGGCTGCAGGTGTTTGAGAAGCGGCTGCGTAGGCTTTGACCTCGGGAAACTCCGGCACCCTGTGGGGCAGGTGCTCCTCTAGGTTACTGGAGCGGGTGGTGAAAATTGGAGGCTGAGCCTGGAAGAGGCGTGGAGGGGCTTCAAATACTTTTTTCCGTCCTTTCTTCCCCTGCAGTGTCTCCAGAGCGCTACAGCTATGGCTCATCCAGCTCTTCTTCCAAGAGGACCGAGGGCAGCTGCCGTCGCCGTCGGCAGTCAAGCAGTTCTTCGAATGCTGAGCAGGGTCAGTGGGAGACAGGTAAGTGTCCCTCTCTTCCTTCTGACCCCTGATGAATCTACCCCATCCTGACCTAAGAAGAAAGGAGCCTGAATGGGTATTCTTAACCCCTTGACAACCAGGGAAGTCCTGAGTCTGTCTCATTTTGCTGTGTTTGTGTGTGGGGATTGTGTTTATTGCTGCAAAAGCCTGTGTCCAGAAGCCACCTGTGCCTTGTGGTTTTATATGTCATTTAAATGGCATCACATTGTAGGTGTTACCCTTCACATGGCTGTCTTTATTGGACGTGTTTCTGAGATTGATTCGCATTGGGTTTCTAACTGGTTTAGTTTCATTGCCGTGCCAGTTTATCTACTCTCCTCCCTTCTCCCAAGCGTTTAATCATTCAAACACTATTTCACATTTACAGAGAAAAAAGATTAGTACAATGCACCTGTTTATATCTCCCACTTAGATTCATTCATTCAGACATTTTGCCAGTTTGGCTTTGTGTATGTGTATATGTAACTCTGGGTTTTTTGGTTGAATTCCTTGCAATTAAATTACAGGCATCAAGACACTTTATCCCTAAATTAGCAGGCATCTCCTGAGAATCAGGAGGCTGTCTCGTACAGTCTCAAGACCTTATCATACTTAAGAAAAGACATGCACACTAATCCTCTGATATCTAATGGTCCTGTTTTCAGATCTTCTCAGTAGTGTTTGCACTTGCAGGAGGATCTATTCATAGCGGTGTTGTGGTGCAGTCCGTTGCTAGTTGCTCTTGTTCTAGGAGCCTCCCTGCCGCCAGGTACCTTTGTCTTTTTTCCCCACGACACTGACCAGGCCACTTGTTTTGTAGAATGTCCTGATCGTTTTTGGATGTGTCTGACGATTTCCAGAAAGTATCATTTAACTGATCCCTCTGTCCTCTCTATTTTGGGAACTGGGTTTGGAGAGTTGGTTAGGTTCAGGTCACATGGTTTCAGATGGGATGCTCCTTGGTCCATACCTTGGACTTCATACTGGAGCACATCAGAGCCCTAGTTTCCTGTTGTGACTGAGCAAGTTTGATTACGCTGTCTTTGTCCTTTGTATGAGGTAATTTTCCCTTTGTGGTTAGTAGATAATCTATGGGATGACATTTTTGCCCATCCTGTTCCCCAAGTGGCTCAGCAGTAAAGAATGCCTGCCCTACAGTAGCCACAGGAGATGCGGGTTCAATCTCTGGGTTGGGAAGATCCCCTGGAGAAGGGCATGGCAATCCACTCCAGTTTTCTTGCCTGGAGAATCCCCACAGATAGAGGAGCCTGGCAGGCTACAGTCCATAGAGTTGCAAAGAGTTGGACACGAGGAGCAACTTAGCATACATGCAGTTCCCAGCAGCATCCCTAGTGGGTTTAGCAGCCGTTGGCAGTCTTTCTTGAACCAGTTGTTATGTTGGGGTTCACACAGCAATGATTTCTGGGTTTTATGGCTTAGAATTCCTGGGCAATTAAGGAGTTTATCTACTCTCCTCCCTTCTCCCGGTTTAATCATTCAAACACTATTTCACATTTACAGAGAAAAGATTAGTACAATGCACCTGTTTATATCTCCCACTTAGATTCATTCATTCAGACATTTTGCCAGTTTGGCTTTGTGTATGTGTATATGTAACTCTGGGTTTTTTGGTTGAATTCCTTGCAATTAAATTACAGGCATCAAGACACTTTATCCCTAAATTAGCAGGCATCTCCTGAGAATCAGGAGGCTGTCTCGTACAGTCTCAAGACCTTATCATACTTAAGAAAAGACATGCACACTAATCCTCTGATATCTAATGGTCCTGTTTTCAGATCTTCTCAGTAGTGTTTGCACTTGCAGGAGGATCTATTCATAGCGGTGTTGTGGTGCAGTCCGTTGCTAGTTGCTCTTGTTCTAGGAGCCTCCCTGCCGCCAGGTACCTTTGTCTTTTTTCCCCACGACACTGACCAGGCCACTTGTTTTGTAGAATGTCCTGATCGTTTTTGGATGTGTCTGACGATTTCCAGAAAGTATCATTTAACTGATCCCTCTGTCCTCTCTATTTTGGGAACTGGGTTTGGAGAGTTGGTTAGGTTCAGGTCACATGGTTTCAGATGGGATGCTCCTTGGTCCATACCTTGGACTTCATACTGGAGCACATCAGAGCCCTAGTTTCCTGTTGTGACTGAGCAAGTTTGATTACGCTGTCTTTGTCCTTTGTATGAGGTAATTTTCCCTTTGTGGTTAGTAGATAATCTATGGGATGACATTTTTGCCCATCCTGTTCCCCAAGTGGCTCAGCAGTAAAGAATCCGCCTGCCCTACAGTAGCCACAGGAGATGCGGGTTCAATCTCTGGGTTGGGAAGATCCCCTGGAGAAGGGCATGGCAATCCACTCCAGTTTTCTTGCCTGGAGAATCCCCACAGATAGAGGAGCCTGGCAGGCTACAGTCCATAGAGTTGCAAAGAGTTGGACACGAGGAGCAACTTAGCATACATGCAGTTCCCAGCAGCATCCCTAGTGGGTTTAGCAGCCGTTGGCAGTCTTTCTTGAACCAGTTGTTATGTTGGGGTTCACACAGCAATGATTTTTGGATTCTCTTCTGTGTCTGTTAACTGGCATTTTCTCAAGAGAAGTTTTACTTTTCTCTTTCCTTCCATCCCTCACTCCCTCTTTTTTTGTGTTAAATGAGGAGTGTCACCATGGACTCATGCATCCTGGTTTATTTACTGTGTTGTAGTCAATTAGTTATTCTTCCTGTTGTTCAAATAGACTGGCTCTTGTGTCTTTTTGATGTGTCTCCATCGTTCTTTGGGTGCTTCTTGCTTTGTAGGCCTGCGATATGTAGGGCTGCAGGATGTCTTGGGTTCCCTCATATTTTCCCTTTCCCAACCCTGGAATCACCTGTTTCCAGAAGCCTGATTTCTCTTAGAGGCGGTAGTATTCAGAGACCAAGATTTAGGTGCTGAGTAGGTGCATGCTTTTTAGGCTCTTACAGTGAACCAAACTAGAATCTGTGCCTTTAAATAGAAGCTTATGTTAGTATTTTCAATTCAAGATTAACATTACAAGGACTTGTTTTTTCCTGGCTGTGCTGGCGCAACACCCCCCTCTAGGGATTGAACCTGTACCATTGGCAGTGAAATTCCAGAGTCCTAACCATTGGACTCCCAGGCAAGTCCTTACAAGGACTTTTTATCTTAACACTGAAAATCTTGGTTCTTGGTAACATTAAGACATGGACTTATTTGCTCTATCTTACAACAATAATGAAAGAGCTTCTAAATTACCAAGTGCTGATCGCATCTTTTGAGAGAAACAAGACTTTTTTGTGATTTGAATTGTTTTCAGAGTATATCCTACTAAGAGTTTTATGGTCTGAATGTTCTTCCTAGTTACTTAAAATCCTTTTTTTCTTCCACTGTTTGTTACTGACTTTTTTTTTTAAAAGATTTATTTATTTATTTATTTTGGGGGGATGGGGTGGGGAGGGAGGGGAGCAGGCGGGCCACTTCTATTGGTCTTTCATTTGTCTATTTTCATCCATCTTTGTTCTTTGGCCAATGTGGGCCTCTCATTGCGGTGGCCTCTGTCATTGCAGAGCGCCAGCTCTGGGCGCATGCGCTCCAGAGCTCCGGCTTGGTAATTGGACACATTGGTCCAGCCGCTCCACGGCACGTGGGATCTTCCCAGGCCAGGGATCGAACCCCTTGCACTGCAAGGCGGTGTCCTTTCCCACTGGACCACCAGGGAAGCCCTGTTACTGACTTTAGATAAATGTAGATTCATTTGCTTCTGTTTGTGTTTAATTTTATGCTTTATTTTGTCTCTTTAATTTTTTGAGTGTGTCATAAAACAGTTACATGATTTCAAAGTCAGAACTTAAAGTATATAGAAAATATGTTCTTAGAAGTATCATTTCCTTTGTTGTCTCTTTCCCTCCCAGTATATAATCAGTTTCATTTTTCACATAGGCTTACACTGTTTCATCTTGCAAAAATAGCAAATAAGATATATATTCTCATTTCTTCTTCTTTTTTTATACAAAATGTAGCAAACAGTAGGTATGTGCCTTCTTTCACTAAGTAGTAATCTATTGTGGAAATTGTGTACTTTGTGCCAGGCATTTCCGTTGTTTTCAGGTTGTACGTGGTCATAAACTATAAATAAAGCTCCAGGCTTGGATGACTGTTGTCCTGCTCCTTTCATGGTGTGAGCAATCAGGGTTTCTCTAGGGTCACACCTGAAGGAGGAACCGCCAGGTGGAGGGGTGTACTCACCTGTCTTAAATGATGCTCACTTGTACTTATTCCATCTTCTGGCCTAGGAAGCAGAGGGGCTCACCTAGGCTCTCCCAGCCTGGAGTCCAGCATTGAGCGCTTCCTTGGGCTCCCACCTTGGTGCTCTACCTGCCATCTGGTCCTCAGCCGTGGTACCACATCTTTCTCTCTTCAGGTTCCCCCCCAACTAAGCGACAGCAGCGGAGTCAGGGCCGTCCTAGTGGTGGTGCCAGACGGCGGCGGAGGAGGGGTGCCGCTGCCCCCCAGCTGCAGCAGGAGCCAGCCCGGCCCACCTCAGAAGGCAAAGTGACCTGTGGTAGGTGTCTGCGTGTGCCTCAGGAAGTTAATGCACAGTGTAGAAGTAGGGGGTGGGGGCAAAGTGGGCCCTTGTCTGGGATGAGACACCCAAGGGCCAGGCAGTGGATCCAGGCACCTGTTCAGCTCAGCAGAATTCTTGCCCTTTCTGTCGCCATCTTGCTGGTCTACCTCCTGGCACGTGGGATCTTCCCAGGCCAGGGATCGAACCCCTTGCACTGCAAGGCGGTGTCCTTTCCCACTGGACCACCAGGGAAGCCCTGTTACTGACTTTAGATAAATGTAGATTCATTTGCTTCTGTTTGTGTTTAATTTTATGCTTTATTTTGTCTCTTTAATTTTTTGAGTGTGTCATAAAACAGTTACATGATTTCAAAGTCAGAACTTAAAGTATATAGAAAATATGTTCTTAGAAGTATCATTTCCTTTGTTGTCTCTTTCCCTCCCAGTATATAATCAGTTTCATTTTTCACATAGGCTTACACTGTTTCATCTTGCAAAAATAGCAAATAAGATATATATTCTCATTTCTTCTTCTTTTTTTATACAAAATGTAGCAAACAGTAGGTATGTGCCTTCTTTCACTAAGTAGTAATCTATTGTGGAAATTGTGTACTTTGTGCCAGGCATTTCCGTTGTTTTCAGGTTGTACGTGGTCATAAACTATAAATAAAGCTCCAGGCTTGGATGACTGTTGTCCTGCTCCTTTCATGGTGTGAGCAATCAGGGTTTCTCTAGGGTCACACCTGAAGGAGGAACCGCCAGGTGGAGGGGTGTACTCACCTGTCTTAAATGATGCTCACTTGTACTTATTCCATCTTCTGGCCTAGGAAGCAGAGGGGCTCACCTAGGCTCTCCCAGCCTGGAGTCCAGCATTGAGCGCTTCCTTGGGCTCCCACCTTGGTGCTCTACCTGCCATCTGGTCCTCAGCCGTGGTACCACATCTTTCTCTCTTCAGGTTCCCCCCCAACTAAGCGACAGCAGCGGAGTCAGGGCCGTCCTAGTGGTGGTGCCAGACGGCGGCGGAGGAGGGGTGCCGCTGCCCCCCAGCTGCAGCAGGAGCCAGCCCGGCCCACCTCAGAAGGCAAAGTGACCTGTGGTAGGTGTCTGCGTGTGCCTCAGGAAGTTAATGCACAGTGTAGAAGTAGGGGGTGGGGGCAAAGTGGGCCCTTGTCTGGGATGAGACACCCAAGGGCCAGGCAGTGGATCCAGGCACCTGTTCAGCTCAGCAGAATTCTTGCCCTTTCTGTCGCCATCTTGCTGGTCTACCTCCTGCCCATAGATGAAGGATAATGTTGTGTGTTGCCTCCTCCAGGAAGCCTTTCCTGATAGCTCTCTGACTTCAGTTTTATTTTTCAATGGAGCCAGGCGGGGCCTGAGCAGCTGGGTCTGCCAGGCCTCAGAGCAGATGGGAGTTAGACTTTACACTATGGTCAAGTCTTTCCAAGGGTTTTTTATTTTTTAAGCATGGCAGTGAACTCTGATTTCATTTGGAAAATCAGTTAATGAATGAGTTCCAGCTTACAAAGTGCTTAGAACAGTGCTGGACAGGTTGAACAGTTCTGTCAGGTACACAGGAAGTAAATGCCACCAGATGGAAGCAGGAATGTGAGTGGAGGGGCTTCGCAGTCCAACACGGACAGGGCAGATGTCTGGCCTGGGGTAGTGGTGTTGGAGAGGCACGAAGGAGGTGATCCTACGGAGACAGACATTTTGGACATAGGGCTGACTGGACCTGCAGACAGTTGGGTTGGGCGGGGTGAGGGACTGTACTGTGCAGACTCATGAAGACCTTGCCCTCAAGAAGTTCTCACTGGTCCCGAGGGGTGGACACAGGCACAGGTGGGGACTTGCTCTCTCACACTCCCATATGCCGCTCTGGTACCCCTTCCTCTGAGTGGGGCTAGGCTCTGGTCTCAGACGGGATCAGCCATTGAGAGGCCCAAGCTGGCGTGCAGGGAGGTTGAATCACAGGTGGGAAGATTGAGGGGGAGTCAAGGCAGCTCTGCATTCCTCAGGAGACCTAGGCCTGGGAACGGGGCTTCCCCCTCACCTGCAGAGCCTCCAGGTCTCAGAGCGCCTGCGCCTGCGCCTGCCTCCTCCCAGTGTCTATCACGGCCCCCCCAGTCCCTGGGCACCAGAGCTGCCCCAGAGATGAGGCTACAGATACCTGGGCTGGGTGCTAGCAGGAGGAGCAGCTCAGCAGAGCCAGCTGTGACCTCAGTCAGCCCCAGCTTGAGGGGGTGGCTGCTTGGTTGTGATTCTCCCGACTCAGGTGATAATTACCTGAGCCACCCTCTGGCTGGGGGCCAGAGTCACTGCCTCCCTAGGGAGCAGGCCAAGCGGAGGCCAGGGAGGGTCCCACTGGTCGAAGCTTCTGAGTCTTCGCTGAGGGTGTGGAGGTGGTTAACCTGGGTGTGGCCTGTTCCTGATGCTGATGCGGGGGATGAGTGAGCAGGTCTGACTGCTGACTCACCAGCCTGGGTGGGGCTGGTGTGAGGCTCTCCCCTGTAGGGCCCTGGTTTTCTTCCCTGGAAATGGAGCTGGGTTAGTGCCTGGGGTGGAAGGAGGCCCCTCCAGACTTGAGTGAGGAAGGGGCCACCTCCTTACCTGTGACAGCTGTGGGGGTGGATCCACTGAAGGATAGAATCAGACTGAACTCCTGAGGACCCAAAGACTGTGAGAAAGGGGCCCTGGGGGATCCTGGGCTTAGACACAGGACCTCTGAGTTTCCTCATCCCTCTCAGACTATGCACTGCCCTCTGTGCCGAATGTCCAACAAATTGTGAGTCCTCAAGATGACCCTTGAGGTACTGATGCCATACCCTATCGTGTGGAAAGGCTGGGCTGAAGCTCGGGTTCATCTGGGTGTCCCCCTAGTGTTTATGGAGCAGTGACTGTGTGCTCACTTCCTATAGCAGGGACAGGAGGCCCTGCCCTCAAGGGGCTTTTGTTCTTGTGGGAGGAGAAAGGTTAAGAGAAGAAACAGACTTGAGATGTCAGGCATGGAGAGAAACCAGCGAGGGGGTGAGGGGAGGGGGTAGATAATGATAGAAAATGCAGTTCTAGACAGATCTTCAGGGTAAGGTGGTTCAAGGAGGCCTCTCAGAACATAGGATGAGAGGCAGGAGGGTGTAGAGGGCTGAGCAAGGGGGCTGAGCAAGGGTGTTTCAAGCTAGCGGAGGCCTGAACCTGATAGGGGATAGGTGCCATTGGTGGTGGTGGGGTGGACCAGAAGCTGGTGGGATGGAGCAGAAGCTGGCGCTGCTGGAGCAGGGGGAGTGCAGGGGTAGAGACCAGGAGGTGAGGGGAGGAGAGTGACCAGGGCACATCCTGCAGAACCCATGAGCCTCAGGCCAGGGCTTTGCGTTTTTAAAAAGATTGAAAGGATTGGAGGACTTGGGTGACAGGCTGAGCTTTGCTTTTTCCTCTCCTCAGTATTTTCTGTGGGTGAAAACAGAAGCAGGCAGACTAGCATAACACATCTCAACCAGCTACCCAACATCTGACCTCAGCGTTGTCAGGTTGCAACTGATCTTGTTTCCTCAGCCACGTTGTTTTTGTTGGAGTCAGTTCAAGGTGTCCTGTTATTTCATTGGTAGACTTTTCACTGTGTATCTCGAGAAGATAAGACTTGGGGAGTTCCTTAGTGGTCTAATGGTTAGGACACAGACTTGCTATGGCCTGGGTTCAATTCCTGGTCAGGAAACTATGATCCTGCAATCCAAGCAGTGCAGTGTCTCCCCTCCAACCCCCCAAAAAGGAAAACAACACACACACAAAGAAAAACCCAGGAACTTCTTACTCTCAAATATCTGCTCAGTACTTAAATGTCTGATTCTTAGAAATATTGGTTCTCTTAAGTTTCTTCTAATCTGTACGATACCCGTGTCACCTCTGATTTCTCTCCCACCCACTTGCATTATGTTTGTTGAAAGTAGTTGTCCGGTTATATTTCCCAGAGACTGGATTTTGCCATTTCCATTCTGTCATAGAGCTGACTGACCATGTTCCTTTGTCATTTGTATATCCTGAAAATTGGTAGTTGGGCCTGGAGAGGCTTGATCAGATTTTGGTTTGATTTATTTATTTTTTAAAATTTTCGGCATGCTGTGTGTCTTGCAGGATCTTAGTTCTCTGACCAGGGATCGAACCCCTTCCCTCAGCAATGTGTGGAGTCCTAACCACAGAGCTACTAAGGAAGTCCCTTTTTTTCCAAGGTCACTTCCTAAGTGGTGGTATGCTCTTCCTTTAGGAAGCAGGCAAAGGCTGCTTGTCTGCTTTTGCCCTTGGTGGCAGCTTCTCACTGCCTCCTGTCCATTGGTTCAAGAAAGGCTGAAGGACTTTACCTTGACTCTGTGACCCTGCCTGTACCTTGGGGAAGGGTCTGGAGCCAGGGTGGGGAAGGCTGTTGTCCAAAGGAGGTGCTGCTCTTGGTGTGGCATTGGGGGCAGAGTCTGTCCCTTAGCACTGGTGGGCTGCTGCTCTCCGCTGGGCATCCATCCTCTGTGTCCCCGGCCTCTCCTGTTAGTACCAGAAGGGGAGACCCGAGTGAGAGTCGTCCCTGGCTTGCAGCCACATGCAGCAGAGGGTCTAGCGCGCACAGCCACTCACCTGCTCTCCTGGTGCCTATGTCCCTCATACCTTCGCTGATCCCCCACTGGAAAGCCCTGCCCGTTCCCCCTCTGCAGCCCATTCTGCTCCCAAAGACAGATCATGAGGTGAGAGACTGATGCGGTGTGGGTTAGGAGAACAGAGGGTGCTGGGCCCACCTGAGTCACGGAGGCTGGAGTAGCTCGCCTGTCTAGGAAGACCTGGCCCCACCCTCCACCCTGAGGGCAGGCAGCATTTCCAGAGGGACTGCGGTGTTCCTGGCCCAAGGAAACACTTGGCCAGAGGAAACGATTCAGCCACCTCCGGCCTTCCCCGAGTGCTCCCTGCCTCTGTTCCTGACCCTCCTGCTGCTTCGGCAGAGGCTGGAGCTGTCTTGGTGTCCTGAGACCACTTCCTTCCTGCTGCCCGCAGAGGACTCATTACTCGCCCAGCACTGACCTCAGTCAGCCCTTTACCTGCACCAGCCACGTCATCCTCACAGTGGCCCCCTGAGAACAGGTGGTGGGGTGAGGTTTTATGGAGGAGGCCACCAAAGTGCAGAGACGTGCAGCCAGTTCAGGAGACCCCAGACTTCCTGCCTCCCCGGCCTGCCAGGGCGCAGTCAGCCCCACTCCTCCAGGTATCCCCTGGTGCCCTTTTCCAGCATGGTCTGGCCATGCTGGCCCCCAGCCTGTGAATGCCCAAGTTGATGCTCTGCCTCTGGACTGTCACACACGCTGATCTGTCTTCTGGGAAAGCGGCTCTTCTCTTTTTGCGGCTTTCTTGCCTTGACCTACTTGCCTCCTCCACATCGTACTTCCAGTGTCATTTCCTTGTGTAGTTGTTTCTGAAAAATGTCTCTAATTTTCTCTCCTGGCCATTGGTTCAAGAAAGGCTGAAGGACTTTACCTTGACTCTGTGACCCTGCCTGTACCTTGGGGAAGGGTCTGGAGCCAGGGTGGGGAAGGCTGTTGTCCAAAGGAGGTGCTGCTCTTGGTGTGGCATTGGGGGCAGAGTCTGTCCCTTAGCACTGGTGGGCTGCTGCTCTCCGCTGGGCATCCATCCTCTGTGTCCCCGGCCTCTCCTGTTAGTACCAGAAGGGGAGACCCGAGTGAGAGTCGTCCCTGGCTTGCAGCCACATGCAGCAGAGGGTCTAGCGCGCACAGCCACTCACCTGCTCTCCTGGTGCCTATGTCCCTCATACCTTCGCTGATCCCCCACTGGAAAGCCCTGCCCGTTCCCCCTCTGCAGCCCATTCTGCTCCCAAAGACAGATCATGAGGTGAGAGACTGATGCGGTGTGGGTTAGGAGAACAGAGGGTGCTGGGCCCACCTGAGTCACGGAGGCTGGAGTAGCTCGCCTGTCTAGGAAGACCTGGCCCCACCCTCCACCCTGAGGGCAGGCAGCATTTCCAGAGGGACTGCGGTGTTCCTGGCCCAAGGAAACACTTGGCCAGAGGAAACGATTCAGCCACCTCCGGCCTTCCCCGAGTGCTCCCTGCCTCTGTTCCTGACCCTCCTGCTGCTTCGGCAGAGGCTGGAGCTGTCTTGGTGTCCTGAGACCACTTCCTTCCTGCTGCCCGCAGAGGACTCATTACTCGCCCAGCACTGACCTCAGTCAGCCCTTTACCTGCACCAGCCACGTCATCCTCACAGTGGCCCCCTGAGAACAGGTGGTGGGGTGAGGTTTTATGGAGGAGGCCACCAAAGTGCAGAGACGTGCAGCCAGTTCAGGAGACCCCAGACTTCCTGCCTCCCCGGCCTGCCAGGGCGCAGTCAGCCCCACTCCTCCAGGTATCCCCTGGTGCCCTTTTCCAGCATGGTCTGGCCATGCTGGCCCCCAGCCTGTGAATGCCCAAGTTGATGCTCTGCCTCTGGACTGTCACACACGCTGATCTGTCTTCTGGGAAAGCGGCTCTTCTCTTTTTGCGGCTTTCTTGCCTTGACCTACTTGCCTCCTCCACATCGTACTTCCAGTGTCATTTCCTGGTGAAGTTGTTTCTGATCATTTCAATCTAAATTACAACTTGCTGTCTCTAATTTTCTCTCCTGACCCTTGGAATGTCTTTTTAATTATAGACTTCTGTGTATGGTTGTGTGAGAGGCAACACACAGGATAAGGGGCAGTTAAGAGCTTGGGCTGTGGGGCCAGGCATCTTGGTTGGAATTCCAGCTCTGCCATTTCCTGCCTGTGAGGCCTGGGGTGGGCGACTTACCCTCTCAGCCTTGGTTTCCTCATCTACAAAAAGGGGACAATAGCATGACCTGATAAGGTGGCAGGCATCGTCAAAAGGGTCAGTAGACATGGATGTGTGAAGGCAGTGCAGTAAGTGCTGTGTGAGTGTCACCTGTGTGCTGTGGGCCTCCCAGGTGGCCCAGTGGTAAAGAATCCTCCAGCAAGTGCAAGAGAAACAAGAGATGCGGGTTCGATCCCTGGCTTGGGAAGATCCCCTGGAGTAAGAAATGGAAACTCCTCCAGTATTCTTACTTGGAGAATCCTGTGTACAGAGGAGCCTGTCAGGTTACAGTCCATGGGGTTGCAAAGAGGCGGACATGACCAAGCACAGCACACGGGGTGTGGCCTGCACAAAGTGCTCCTTGACTAGGGCTCATGTGTACACCAGTCCCACTTGTGGTGGGGCACTCATGTCTCCCCGGCGCTCCTGGCACTTGGTGAATATCTGTTGAATGAAAGAATGAATGGGACACATGTGGGTCTCCCTGGCCTGATCCTCCCTCCACCTCCACTGTGTTTGGTGAGCTCTGGGTGAATAGACAGGCTCCACTGCAGGTGTAATAACCGTCTGTGCCGAGGGGAAAGGCCAGCTGGGTCAGGATTCACCTAGGGGGGACTCAAGGCCCATGAGCCAGGCTGAGGCAGGTGGTGAGCATTCTGGGCAGAGGAGGTGGCAGGTCATTTTGTGAATAAGGCTTGTGTTGGGAGTACTTCCCTTATGACAGGGCTGGGTATGGGAGGCTGTAGCTGGGACTGGAGGAGGAGACAGGGCTCTGTTGTCTCAGGGGCCCAGGTGAGAGAGTGCAAGGCCTAGGCAGGGGCCATGGGGGTAGAGAGGTGAGTGTGGAAATCACAGTTCCTGTTTTTGGGGTGCCTTCGGTGTCTAGGCCCTGGGTCGAGTGCTTCCTGAGTTGCCTAATTTAATCCTCATGACCCCATCGTGCAGCAGGGACCTCTTGTTTGTCTGTTTATGTTTTTCAGATGGGGAAACTGAGGCTCAGAGAGGTGAGGTCACATGCCCAAGGCCCCACAGCTAGAGAGTGGCAGAGCCGGGACTCGCCTCAAGGTCTGTCGTTCTCCTCCACCTGGCTCTGTGCCTCTGCTGCTGAGCACCTCCGTGTGGCCTTGGACAGGTGCTGCTCCCCCCAGTCCCCTGCTTCCCAGCTCATGCCTATGGAGGGCCTGGTTAGACACTAAGAGGAGTCAAGATGTGGGCCCAGAGGTCTTGTCTGATCCCAGGATGGAGGGAGCGAGGCCTGAGTGTCGTGGGAACTCCTGGGGGCCAAGACTGGGCATGTTTACCTGGGCTTCAAGCAGAGAGGGTGAGCTTCCCCTTGAGGCAAAAAGAGGAAACTTTTGGGGTTTGGGGTGGGAGGAAGAAGTGGGTGGTGCTGCAGAGTGGCCTGGGGAAGCGGGGACCTGGCTGCTACTTTCTGCTCTGTGGCTGGCACCGTCTTTGTAAGGTGAAAGGAGTCAGGGGCGTGGCACTCCCCTCCCAGAGTTTTAGCGACCTCATCTGTCAGATGGGGTGAACGTCCTTCAAGCTGCAGGTGGCTGCCATTCTGTAGCACCTCTTGGTGGACCGTCATCTGAACAGCCCTTCCCAGAAGGACCACCCCCTGGTTTAGGCAGGATCCTGGGCTCAGAGAGGTGTTGACTTGTTCCAGGTCACACAGCTAGTGTCTGAGGGATCTTGGGGAGTGTCATTGCCCTCTATCATGTGCTGCCATTCCCTGGCTGTGTGACTTTGGGCAGGTCACTTCTCCTTGCCTCCATTTATTGTTCAGTCTCTAAGTCATGTCCGACTCTGCAACCCCATGGACTGCAGCATGCCTGGCTTCTCTGTCCACCATCTCCCGGAGTCTGCCCAAACTCACACCCATTGAGTCGGTGACGCTGTCCAACCATCTCATCCTCTCTGTCTTCTTTTCCTCATTTGCCTTTTTTTCCTCATCTGTAAAGTGGGGTGATACTAGGGCCTGCCTCACAGGGTCTTTTGAGGATTAAATGAGTTCATGTGACTCCAGTGCTTGTCACTTCCTCAGGGCATCGTGTTTTGAGTGGGGATTAGTAGGTGGCAGTCGAGTTCACAGGTGGAAGTTCAGTCATCCCGCAGGGGAGGTGATATGCCTGTGGTCACATTTACAGGGATGGCCTTCAAAGTCCCACAGCCCCTCCCTTGCCCAGAGCTGCCATGGGCAGGGTTATAAGTCACAGACACAAGTCAGACTGGCTTAAGCAAAAAGGAAATTGATCAGAGCTGAAAATCCAGGTGCTCCAGGCACACTAACGGAACTGAAGAGTCTTTTCCTCTCAGTCTCTGGCCTTGTATAAGTTTCATTCTCTCTGCTCCTGGTGGGAGAACAGTCTCCAGCAACCCTGAGCTCACAGCCCGCCTTCTGGGCAGCTTTTGTGAAACGAGAACACCTGCTTCCATTAGAGCCAGCCCAGTTTAGCCTCGAGGCTCCTGGGCTGGGTGCTTGCCTGGGCTTGCCTGGGGGGTCAGGGGTTTGGGTAGGTGCTGAGGATATGGCTGGCCCCACACGAATCTTACTCTTGGAGGGCAGAAGAGGGGTAAGGCTGATTATCTAAAAGCAAATCCATTCATTCATGCACTGGTTCTTTTCACACATGTATACTGAGTACCCATTGCGTACCACAGAGTTATCTATACAAGTGAACAAGACGCAAACATTCCTTTCAGGGAGCTCACACTGTGGGGAGAGAGGTGGTCCGCCTGACAGGCAGAGCTCGGGGCGGGTTAGAAGGTGATAAGTGCTTGGGGAAGAACTGAAACAGAGGTGGAATGGGGACTGTTAAGTCCAGGGCCCGGGGAGTGGTGATAGATGGGGTGGTCTAGGTGGGCTCAAAATGGGGAATGGATCAGTCTCTAATCGCCCCTGCCCATGGACTGCAGCATGCCTGGCTTCTCTGTCCACCATCTCCCGGAGTCTGCCCAAACTCACACCCATTGAGTCGGTGACGCTGTCCAACCATCTCATCCTCTCTGTCTTCTTTTCCTCATTTGCCTTTTTTTCCTCATCTGTAAAGTGGGGTGATACTAGGGCCTGCCTCACAGGGTCTTTTGAGGATTAAATGAGTTCATGTGACTCCAGTGCTTGTCACTTCCTCAGGGCATCGTGTTTTGAGTGGGGATTAGTAGGTGGCAGTCGAGTTCACAGGTGGAAGTTCAGTCATCCCGCAGGGAGGTGATATGCCTGTGGTCACATTTACAGGGATGGCCTTCAAAGTCCCACAGCCCCTCCCTTGCCCAGAGCTGCCATGGGCAGGGTTATAAGTCACAGACACAAGTCAGACTGGCTTAAGCAAAAAGGAAATTGATCAGAGCTGAAAATCCAGGTGCTCCAGGCACACTAACGGAACTGAAGAGTCTTTTCCTCTCAGTCTCTGGCCTTGTATAAGTTTCATTCTCTCTGCTCCTGGTGGGAGAACAGTCTCCAGCAACCCTGAGCTCACAGCCCGCCTTCTGGGCAGCTTTTGTGAAACGAGAACACCTGCTTCCATTAGAGCCAGCCCAGTTTAGCCTCGAGGCTCCTGGGCTGGGTGCTTGCCTGGGCTTGCCTGGGGGGTCAGGGGTTTGGGTAGGTGCTGAGGATATGGCTGGCCCCACACGAATCTTACTCTTGGAGGGCAGAAGAGGGGTAAGGCTGATTATCTAAAAGCAAATCCATTCATTCATGCACTGGTTCTTTTCACACATGTATACTGAGTACCCATTGCGTACCACAGAGTTATCTATACAAGTGAACAAGACGCAAACATTCCTTTCAGGGAGCTCACACTGTGGGGAGAGAGGTGGTCCGCCTGACAGGCAGAGCTCGGGGCGGGTTAGAAGGTGATAAGTGCTTGGGGAAGAACTGAAACAGAGGTGGAATGGGGACTGTTAAGTCCAGGGCCCGGGGAGTGGTGATAGATGGGGTGGTCTAGGTGGGCTCAATGGGAAGATGGTATTTGAATCTGAAGGAAATGAGGGAACAAGTCCTGCGGACACTGGGGAGAGAACATCCCTGGCTGGAGGAGGGGGCGGGGCCAGGCCAAACCTGCCAGATGGTTGAGGGAGGAGCACGGAGGTGGTGAGACTGGTGTGGGGCACGTGAGGGGAAGAACAGGGCCACCAGGTCAGGAGGTGACAGGTCAGACCACAGAGAGAAGCTGAGTGAGGGTGTCACCCGTCCCTGGGTGTGGTTACCAGAAGGAGGAAGGATGTGGGGCTGGTGCAGTGCAACCCATGCTGGGGGGCAGTGGGAGACAGGGGGAGGGAGGGTGGCGGTCCCCCTGCTCCCCCTGGTCCCCTTGCTTCACACCCCTCCTTGACCAGTCCCTCCTTCTCCTCAGACATCCGGCTCAGGGTGCGAGCAGAGTACTGCGAGCATGGGCCAGCCTTGGAGCAGGGCGTGGCCTCGCGGCGGCCCCAGGCACTGGCACGGCAGCTGGACGTGTTTGGGCAGGCCACGGCGGTGCTACGTTCCCGGGACCTGGGCTCAGTAGTCTGCGACATCAAGTTCTCCGAGCTCTCCTACCTGGATGCCTTCTGGGGCGACTACCTGAGCGGGGCCCTGCTGCAGGCCCTGCGGGGCGTGTTCCTGACTGAGGCGCTGCGTGAGGCGGTGGGCCGGGAGGCTGTCCGCCTGCTAGTCAGTGTGGATGAGGCTGACTATGAGGCTGGCCGGCGCCGCCTGCTGCTGATGGAGGAGGAGGGGGGACGGCGCTCGCCGGAGGCCTCCTGATCCTGGCTGCTGCAGGACGGACCCCATCTCCTCACCTCTGGGCCACCTTCTCCCCGGGAGGATGTCGACCGTCTCTGCCCATTAGAGGACTGTCACTTTAGCAGTGCTGAGGATGGAGACAGACGCCAGGCCCCTGGCTAGACCCTCCCACAGGATGTGGGCTCTGAGGCCTAAACCACTTCCAGCTGAGTTTCCTTCCCAGCCTCCCCCACCCACACCCCACCCTTAGGTGTGATCCTCCAGCTTCAGGAGCCCAGGGGCTCAGGCATGCAGAGCTGAAAGGAAGGGAGGCATAGCCCCTCACTGACCAAAGGCCCCTTGGACATCGTCTCCCTGAGCCTGGGCCATGTGCGTGCACCCACACTGCCCCCTCTGAAACTGCCCCTGGGCGCCTGCCCGCCCTCGCCTGCTCCACTTACTTCCTTGGCCTTAGGACTTCTCTCTCAGGATCTCTGGTTATGCCATCCCTCAGCCTGAGCTTCAGTCACCATGGGCCCTGGAGCTAGGGTGCACTGGGGCCTGCTCACCTTGCCCACACACCTCTAAATCCAGCCCGGCTCCGCCCAGCTTCCACACACGAACTCAGCCCTCCACCTTCTCCTGCTCCCTGGAGCTAGACACAGACTTGCACATGGCTCTGTGCCCAGAGTGTCACACGTGTGTCGCGGCTGCGTCCGACCAAATGTGCTGTTTCCTGAGGCGCCAGATCCAGGATCCAGCCTCCTCAGAAAGGGGAGGCAAAGGCTTGGCGCTGATGGGAAGGCCTTGTTTCAGTGGCACCAATAAAACTGCTCTGGATGGGGCACAGGTGGGCAGAAAAGCTGTACTCTCTTCTTTGTAGACTGGAGGAAGAAGCTGATGAGAGCCAGGACTGGGTGTATTAATCCTGGAGTTCCTGGCTTGGTGTCAGGCTTGAGGCCAGGCAGGATGCTGGACCATCATGCGCTGCTGCCCCCGGCTTGCCTGCCTCTTGGCTTGTTTCCTCATCTATCGAAGGAAAACATACTGGGGTCACAAACCCTTCTAGCCTCCCGCATGCTTCGCTTCTGTGTGTTCTGGGTAATGCTGGTATTTTTAACTAGTTCAGTGAGGTGGGCCAGCAGAGGCTGAGGGGTTTGGAAGAGCACTCAGCAGCCAATGCTGTCTGCCTAGAACTCCTTTCCAGATGGCTCTCCATCCGTCACACCTTGTAGACAGTTAATTACCTTAAAATCTGGGTCTCTGTTCCTCCTCCTGAGGCCAAACACTTCTTCCTGCTATCCTGTGGCTACTGCTCAGGTGGTGGCCTCTTACTTCCCCTACCCCTTATCTAAGAGTGTAGGAGGTTTCTTACGTACAGACCCCTGCGCCTACAGGATGTGGGCTCTGAGGCCTAAACCACTTCCAGCTGAGTTTCCTTCCCAGCCTCCCCACCCACACCCCACCCTTAGGTGTGATCCTCCAGCTTCAGGAGCCCAGGGCTCAGGCATGCAGAGCTGAAAGGAAGGAGGCATAGCCCCTCACTGACCAAAGGCCCCTTGGACATCGTCTCCTGAGCCTGGGCCATCGTGCACCCACACTGCCCCCTCTGAAACTGCCCTGGGCGCCTGCCCGCCCTCGCCTGCTCCACTTACTTCCTTGGCCTTAGGACTTCTCTCTCAGGATCTCTGGTTATGCCATCCCTCAGCCTGAGCTTCAGTCACCATGGGCCCTGGAGCTAGGGTGCACTGGGGCCTGCTCACCTTGCCCACACACCTCTAAATCCAGCCCGGCTCCGCCCAGCTTCCACACACGAACTCAGCCCTCCACCTTCTCCTGCTCCCTGGAGCTAGACACAGACTTGCACATGGCTCTGTGCCCAGAGTGTCACACGTGTGTCGCGGCTGCGTCCGACCAAATGTGCTGTTTCCTGAGGCGCCAGATCCAGGATCCAGCCTCCTCAGAAAGGGGAGGCAAAGGCTTGGCGCTGATGGGAAGGCCTTGTTTCAGTGGCACCAATAAAACTGCTCTGGATGGGGCACAGGTGGGCAGAAAAGCTGTACTCTCTTCTTTGTAGACTGGAGGAAGAAGCTGATGAGAGCCAGGACTGGGTGTATTAATCCTGGAGTTCCTGGCTTGGTGTCAGGCTTGAGGCCAGGCAGGATGCTGGACCATCATGCGCTGCTGCCCCCGGCTTGCCTGCCTCTTGGCTTGTTTCCTCATCTATCGAAGGAAAACATACTGGGGTCACAAACCCTTCTAGCCTCCCGCATGCTTCGCTTCTGTGTGTTCTGGGTAATGCTGGTATTTTTAACTAGTTCAGTGAGGTGGGCCAGCAGAGGCTGAGGGGTTTGGAAGAGCACTCAGCAGCCAATGCTGTCTGCCTAGAACTCCTTTCCAGATGGCTCTCCATCCGTCACACCTTGTAGACAGTTAATTACCTTAAAATCTGGGTCTCTGTTCCTCCTCCTGAGGCCAAACACTTCTTCCTGCTATCCTGTGGCTACTGCTCAGGTGGTGGCCTCTTACTTCCCCTACCCCTTATCTAAGAGTGTAGGAGGTTTCTTACACAGTAACTGGGTTTTTCCTTCCTGGGGGAGATGGAGCCCCGAGCTGGGGAGTTCAGGATGGGATGGGCAGGGATTCCCAACTGAGGACTTTTCTGAGAAAGGATGTGCCTATCTGCACCTGGGAACCTGTCCTGGACCCCTGACCTGTGTCAATGTACAGGGGTACAGTGGCAAAGTCTAGGAGTTGAACTCTGCTCGGGAGTCAAGACCTCGTCCATCTACTTGCTGTGTGATCCCAGACTGTCTCCATTTATCTTCCCTGAGCTCCTAGATAAGGTCCAGTTAATACTTTGCCCAGTCTGTGTAAGGTAGGGATTTTATCCCCGTTTTTGACAGGAAATGGGCTCAGAGAGGGGAGGTGACTTACTTGAGTAGATAAGTAGTGAGATGGAAAACCTCTCCCCCCTAGTGGTTGCAGTCAGGTAGGGGAGGCAGGTGACGGCTTCCACGATCTTTCTACTTCCCTCAGTTGGGGTGGGAATAGCCTTTTCACGACCTTTCAAGATTTGGGGCCCCTGCACTCATGGGGTGGAAGCTGCTGCTGGTCCTCCCCACCCTTGAGCTAAATTTCAACATTTCACCTCTTAGGCCCTGGGGCGTCTCCCCGTACCCCAATTTAGGAATGGTGGGCCCTGGACAAGATTCAGGCTCTGGCCCTTTCCGCACCTCCACTTCCACCCCTACTTCACTTTCTTGAAGCTCCATCGGGCCCCGCCTCAGCCTCGCCCCATTCCTTAGGCCGTCCGCACAGGCCCCGCCCCATTCTTTAGGGCCCGCCCACTCCACCTTATTCTGCTTTGAGCAGGACAATTAGGAGGGAGGTGCCACTTTGGGGGCACGTACACACCAAGTAAGTAAGCCTGACCTCGAGGCCTCGCGTTAGCCTGGGTGCACACCGGCAGTAAGTGAGCCTGACGAGGCCTCGCGAGCCTGAGGCCACTGGAGCCTGCACAGGCGCAAGGCCTTAACGTTAATTACCTTAAAATCTGGGTCTCTGTTCCTCCTCCTGAGGCCAAACACTTCTTCCTGCTATCCTGTGGCTACTGCTCAGGTGGTGGCCTCTTACTTCCCCTACCCCTTATCTAAGAGTGTAGGAGGTTTCTTACACAGTAACTGGGTTTTTCCTTCCTGGGGGAGATGGAGCCCCGAGCTGGGGAGTTCAGGATGGGATGGGCAGGGATTCCCAACTGAGGACTTTTCTGAGAAAGGATGTGCCTATCTGCACCTGGGAACCTGTCCTGGACCCCTGACCTGTGTCAATGTACAGGGGTACAGTGGCAAAGTCTAGGAGTTGAACTCTGCTCGGGAGTCAAGACCTCGTCCATCTACTTGCTGTGTGATCCCAGACTGTCTCCATTTATCTTCCCTGAGCTCCTAGATAAGGTCCAGTTAATACTTTGCCCAGTCTGTGTAAGGTAGGGATTTTATCCCCGTTTGTGACAGGAAATGGGCTCAGAGAGGGGAGGTGACTTACTTGAGTAGATAAGTAGTGAGATGGAAAACCTCTCCCCCCTAGTGGTTGCAGTCAGGTAGGGGAGGCAGGTGACGGCTTCCACGATCTTTCTACTTCCCTCAGTTGGGGTGGGAATAGCCTTTTCACGACCTTTCAAGATTTGGGGCCCCTGCACTCATGGGGTGGAAGCTGCTGCTGGTCCTCCCCACCCTTGAGCTAAATTTCAACATTTCACCTCTTAGGCCCTGGGGCGTCTCCCCGTACCCCAATTTAGGAATGGTGGGCCCTGGACAAGATTCAGGCTCTGGCCCTTTCCGCACCTCCACTTCCACCCCTACTTCACTTTCTTGAAGCTCCATCGGGCCCCGCCTCAGCCTCGCCCCATTCCTTAGGCCGTCCGCACAGGCCCCGCCCCATTCTTTAGGGCCCGCCCACTCCACCTTATTCTGCTTTGAGCAGGACAATTAGGAGGGAGGTGCCACTTTGGGGGCACGTACACACCAGAAGTAAGTAAGCCTGACCTCGAGGCCTCGCGTTAGCCTGGGTGCACACCGGCAGTAAGTGAGCCTGACGAGGCCTCGCGAGCCTGAGGCCACTGGAGCCTGCACAGGCGCAAGGCCTGCCGGGAGTCGGCGGTGGCGGGAAATTGTTGGCAGTGTCTCGGGCTTCCGGGACTTGCCTGTGCGCATGTGCAGGGGCGCTCGCCTGGGCTTGCTGGAACCCGCGTCTGGTGTTTGCCAGGGTCCTAAGGCTGAGGAGTGGGTCAGACCCAGGTTATGAGGACGACTCAGGGAGATCAGAGAGCCGCAAAACTGAAGAAAGAGTTTTTGGGACAGGACATGGAGAGGCTGCTGTCAGGGGAAATAGGGGTCTGTGGGAGCTCAGAGAAAGGCGGGCCATGATTTCACAGAGGAGTTGAACCAGGAGCTGGCTCTTGAAGGATGCCTCATTCAACAGAGGGACAGAGAAGGGCCATCCCGGCAGCGCGCATCCCTCGAGGGGGCCTTAGGGAACATTTCCTGAATGGGATGTGGAGAGACAGATGGACAGAGCCAATGGTAAGTGGCAATGCAGAGTCACCCCCACCCTCTCTCCGTCCACAGTCATCTGCTTCCACAGAGCCGACCGACACCGAGGGGCCGCAACGGTGACCTGTGAGGTGGTAAGGGAGGCAGGGTGCCTGAGGCCGGCTGCCTGTCTTCCCCGAGGCCTCCTGGGGCCCCAGGCGCTGGCTCTGGATGGCTCCTGTTCTGGTGGGAGAGCCAGAAGGGACATCAGGGGTCCAAGTGGCCAGTGACTCCGATGTCCCTTGGTGCAGGGACCCAGGAAGGCTTGCTGGATTAGGAAGCGTCCTGTTCATTTTATTAAAAATTTCCAGGACTTTCCTGGTTGGTCCAGTGGCTAAGACTCTGGGTTTCCAAGGCAGGGGGCCCCGGTTCCATCCCTGGTCTGGAACCTGGATCTCACATACCGCAACTGAAGATCCCACATGCTGTAACTAGATCCCACACACTGCAACTGAAGAGCCCACATGCTACAACGAAGACCTAGTGCAGCCAAATAAATTAAAAAATATAAAAAAACCCCCAAACACCAGGGCTTGCCCGGTGATCTAGCGGGTAAAGAGTCCGCCTTGTAGTGCAAGGGGCACCGGTTGATCCCTGGCTCGGGAAGATCCCATGTGCCGCGAAGCGGCTGGACCAGTGTGTCCAATTACGAGCCTATGCTCTGGAGCGCATGCGCGCAGAGACAGTGCTCTGCAACCAGAGAGGCCACTGCAATGACAGGCGCACACAGGCCAAAGAATAAAGATGGATGAAAATAAATAAATGAAGGACCAGTAAAAGAGGCCAAAATTTTTTAAAAAAAAACCACCAAGATACGTTTTTAAATTGTGAAATATAACATTCAGAAAAATGCATAAAATATGCATGTATAGTCAATAAACTGTTGTAAAATGCCCCTCCCATAAGAAGACATCATTAGCACTCCCTTCCTTCCTGATCACAACCCTCCTGTCCTCCTAGTTAAGACTACTATTCTGGCTCTTAAAGTAATAATTCCTTGCTTTAAATTTTTAGTTTTATGTCAATGAAATAGTTAATTTTCTCCTTTTGAGTTTGATATAAGTGGAATTGTACCATATGTCTCCTGTTATGTCTGGTTTCTTTTGTTCACCGATGTGTTTGTGAGATTCTTACACATTGTGTTTGTTTGTAGTTGATTCATTTTTATTGCTGTGTACTATTCATTGTGAGCTTTCCAGATGACTCAGTAGTAAAGAATTCACCTGCCAATGCAGGAAACACGGGTTTAATACTTGGGTTGGGAAGATCCCCTTGGAGGAGGAAATGGCAACCCACTCCAATATTCTTTCCTGGAAAATTCCATGGACAGAGGAACCTGGCAGGCTACAGTCCATGGGGTTGCAAAGAGTTGAACATGGCTGAGTGACTGAACAGCAGCAGTGTTCATTGCATGACTCTCACAGGTAGTTCATGCCTTGCACTGTGGATGTACATTGGGTTGTTAGCAGTTTAGAACTGTAATGAATAACCTGCTGTGAATATCCTTATACATTTTTTTGTGTGTGTGAACAAATGCTTACATTTCTTTTAAAAATTATTTTGAATAATTAAATTATTTTAAATTGAAGGATAATTGCTTTACAAATGTTGTTTTCTACCAAACATGAATCAGCCATAAGTATACACATGTCCCCTCTTGAACTTTCCTCCCATTTCCCTCCCCACCCCGCTCCTCTAGATGGTTACAGAGCCCCTATTTGAGCTCCTCAAATCATATAGCAAATTCCAAATGCTTATATTTCTGTTGGCATATATCTAGAAGGAGAATTGGAAAATTCCTGTACATGGACAAGAGGTTTGGTCGATACTGCCTAATTATATTCCTATGTCTGCTGTAACAAATGACCGCAAACCTAATGGATTAACACAACGTAAATGTATTCCCTCAGAGTTCCAGAGGCAAGAAGTCTAACATGGGTTAGTTCCCCTGGGTCACAGTTGCGTTGCTGGCAAACCTGAGTCTCTAGGTGAGAATTTGTTCCTTTCCTCCTCCAGCTTCTGGTGGTGACCAGCATCCCTTGGTTTGCGGCTACCTTGCTCCAGTTTCTGCTTCTGTAGTCACATTTCCTCCTCTTCTGTCAGAGTTAAATCTCCCTTAGCTTCTCTTATAAGGATATCTGTGATTGTATTTAGGGCTCAGGAGAATAATCCAGAATACCAATATAGTCTTATCTCAAAATCTTCAATTGAACCAGCAAAGTCCTTTTTACCCCATAAAATAACATTCACAGATTCCAGGGATTAAGCCATAGACCTTTCTTTTTTGTTTTTCTTTTTAAAATTTATTTTTATTTTTTTGGCCCCACCATGAGACATGCAGGATCTTAGTTCCCTGACCAGGTTCCTTGAACCTGTGCTCCCTGCAGTGAAAGGGCAGAATCTGGGGACTTACCTGGCTGTCCAGTGGTTAAGAATCCACCTGTCAATGCAGGGGACATATGTTCCATCTTTGGTCTGGGAAGATGCCACGTGTCTCAGGGCTTCAGCCCATGCACCACAACTACTGATCCTACACTCTGGAGCCCAAGAGCTGCAACTTTTGAAGCCCATCAACCTAGAGCCCCTGCTCTACATCAAGAGAAGCCTGCACACTGCAACTAGAGAAAACCCCTGCACAGCAATACAGACCCAACACAGCCAAAAGAAAAAAAAAAAAAAAGGCAGAGTCCTAATCACTGGACCACCAAGGAATTCCCTTGAGGCATGTTTTTCAGCCTGATACACTGACAGACTTCTTTTCTAATGTGTTTATACCAGTTTACTCTCCCACAGTTTACTGTAAGTGAGAGTTCTCTTTGCCTCACATCCTTGCCAATACCTGATATTGTCAGACATTTAAAAAACTTTAAATTGATTTATTTTTAATCAGAGGATAATTGCTTTACAATATTGTGTCGGTTTCTGCCATATATCAACATGTACCAGCCATGTCCCCTTCCTCTTGAACCTCCCACCTCCCACCTATCAGACACTTTTAATTTTGCCAGTCTGACAGACACGCGGTAGTATATCACTATGGTTATCTTTCTCCCTGATGATTAATTTCTGCTCATTCTTGAACGAGGAGTAGATCTTTGGGTGGATAGAATGGGCTATTCCAGACTGGTGGATTAGTGTGTACGAAGGTCTCAGTAGTCATTTGTTTAAATTGAATAAGAGGTTGCTTTTTTAAAAAAATTTAAAAGCATTAAGTTATTGAAAGTAAAAAGTATGCAGAGAGATAAATGGAGCAAAATCAAAGGTAAATAAGATGATCCACTATGAGGCTCTGACTGGGCTGGGCAGAGAGAGGAGCCAGGAGGGGGTCTGGCCAGCTGGCAGAAAACAGAGGATCAAGGGAGTGGAGCTCTCTCTGGGAGTTGATGCTACAGGTGTGAGGACAGCGGAGGCCTGCCAGGCCTGGAAGGCAGGTGCTGGGATCAGAGCCCAGGGCACTGGGTTTTGAACATGGAAGACAGTCCTGGGTTGTGGTTAAAACCAGGGGTTTTGAATTTATTTTTAAATTGAACTATAGTTGATTTACAATGTTGTGTTAATTTCTGCTATACAGCAAAAATGATTCAGTTATATATATATCCCTGGAGAAGGAAATGACAACCCACTCCAATGTTCTTGTCTGGGGAAATCCATGGACAGAGGAGTCTGGTGGGCTACAGTCCACGGGGCCTTAGAGAGTCTGACACGACTGAGCGACTAACACTATATATATATACATATATATATATATATATATATATATATATATATATATATACACACACACACACACAGATTCTTTTTTATATTCTTTTCCATTATAGTGTAACACAGGATATTGAGTAGAGTTCCCTGTGCTGTACAGTAGGACTTTGTTGTTTATTCATTCTATATATAATAGTTTGCATCTGCAAATCTCAAACTCTGAGTCCTCCCTTTCCTTCCCCTTGGCAACCACAAGACTGTTCTGTCTTTGAATCTGTTAATGTTAAACCAGGGGTTTTAAATTTGGGATCCAGAGAGTCCTGTGTTACAGTCCTGGCTCTGCCCCTTTACTAAATGTCACCCACAACTATCCTCCTTCCCTCATCCTTCAAATCATTTCACAGTCATTTATCAACATTTATTTCTGTTATAGGGCAATGCCAAAGAGAATTCCAACTACCATACAGTTGCACTCGTTTCACATGCTAGTAAGGTTATGCTCAAAATCATTCAAGCTAGGCTTCAGCAGTACATGAACCAAGACATTCCAGATACACAAGCTGGGTTTTGAAAAGACAGAGGAATCAGAGATCAAATTGCCAGCATTCATTGGATCATACCCTGGAGAAGGAAATGGCAAACCACTCCAGTATTCTTGCCTGGAGAATTCCATGGCTGGAGGAGCCAGGCAGGCTCCAGTCCATGGAGTTGTAAAGAGTTTGACACGACTGAGCACATAGCACATATTGGATCATGGAGAAAGCAAGGAAATTCAGAAAAACATCTACTTCTGCTTCATTGACTATGCTGGTCACAACATACTGAAAAATTCTTAAAGAGATGGGAACACTAGACCACTTTTCCTGAGAAACCTGAATGTGGGTCAAGAAGCAACAGTTAGAACCTGACATGGAAAAACTGACTAGTTCAAAATTGGGAAAGGAGTATGTTAAGGTGGTATATTGTCACCTTTATTACTTAATTTCTATATAGAATACATCATGAGAAATGCCAGGCTGGATGAATCACAGACTGGAATCAAGAATGCCAGGAGAAATATCAACAACCTCAGATATGCAGATGATATCACTCTAATGGCAGAAAGCAAAGAGGAACTAAAGAGCCTATTGATTTAGGTGAGAGAGGAGAGTGAAAAAGTTGGCTTAAAACGCAATGTTCAGGGAAATACTTCCATGGTGGTCCAGTGGCTAAGGCTCTGAGCTCCCAATACAGGGTGCCTGGGTTGATTCCTGGTCAGGGAACTAAATCCCCTATGCTGTAACTAAGACCTGACTCAGTCAAATAAATAAATATTAAAAAAAAGAGAAAAACCCTCAACGTTCAAAAAACTAAGAGCATGGCATCCAGTCCCATCACTTCATGTCCAATAGAAGGGGAAAAAGTGACAGATTGTATTTTCTTGGGCTCCAAAGTTACTGCAGATGGTGACTACAGACATGAAATTGAAAGCTCCTTGCTCCTTGGAAGGAAAGCTATGGCAAACCTAGACAGCATATTCTGAGAGTTGGACCATAGAGAAGGCTGAGCACTGAACAATTTTAGTCATGTGTTGATGTGAGAGTTGGACCGTAAAGAAGGCCACGCGCCGAAGAATTGATGCCTTTAAACTGTGCTGGAGAAGACTCTTGAGAGTCCCTTGAATAGGTAGGAGATCAAACCAGTCAATCCTAAAGAAAATCAACCCTGAATATTCATTGGAAGGACTGAATGTTGAAGCTGAAACTCCAATTCTTTGGCCACCTGATGCGAATAGCTGACTTGTTGAACAGACCCTGATGCTGGGGAAGATTGAGGGCAGAAGGAGAAGGGGGTGGCAGAGGATGAGATGATTAGATAGCATTACTGACTCAATGGACATGAATGTGAGCAAACTCTGGGAGATAGTGAAGGACAAGGAAACCTGGTGTGTGGCAGTCCATGGGGTTGCCAAGAGTTGTACACAACTGAGTGACTGAACAACAAATTCTGTTGTAGGTACTACAGGATGAGTCAGATCCAGTCCCTTTCTTGACCTGCTCTGGCTTTATGGGTGATGTGATCACTGAGGGCATCTCCTTTTCTTTTATTTTATGATTTAAAATATTTATTTATTTATTGCATGAGAAATGCCAGGCTGGATGAATCACAGACTGGAATCAGATGCAGGGTCAACAACCTCAGATATGCAGATGATATCACTCTAATGGCAGAAAGCAAAGAGGAACTAAAGAGCCTATTGATTTAGGTGAGAGAGGAGAGTGAAAAAGTTGGCTTAAAACGCAATGTTCAGGGAAATACTTCCATGGTGGTCCAGTGGCTAAGGCTCTGAGCTCCCAATACAGGGTGCCTGGGTTGATTCCTGGTCAGGGAACTAAATCCCCTATGCTGTAACTAAGACCTGACTCAGTCAAATAAATAAATATTAAAAAAAAGAGAAAAACCCTCAACGTTCAAAAAACTAAGAGCATGGCATCCAGTCCCATCACTTCATGTCCAATAGAAGGGGAAAAAGTGACAGATTGTATTTTCTTGGGCTCCAAAGTTACTGCAGATGGTGACTACAGACATGAAATTGAAAGCTCCTTGCTCCTTGGAAGGAAAGCTATGGCAAACCTAGACAGCATATTCTGAGAGTTGGACCATAGAGAAGGCTGAGCACTGAACAATTTTAGTCATGTGTTGATGTGAGAGTTGGACCGTAAAGAAGGCCACGCGCCGAAGAATTGATGCCTTTAAACTGTGCTGGAGAAGACTCTTGAGAGTCCCTTGAATAGGTAGGAGATCAAACCAGTCAATCCTAAAGAAAATCAACCCTGAATATTCATTGGAAGGACTGAATGTTGAAGCTGAAACTCCAATTCTTTGGCCACCTGATGCGAATAGCTGACTTGTTGAACAGACCCTGATGCTGGGGAAGATTGAGGGCAGAAGGAGAAGGGGGTGGCAGAGGATGAGATGATTAGATAGCATTACTGACTCAATGGACATGAATGTGAGCAAACTCTGGGAGATAGTGAAGGACAAGGAAACCTGGTGTGTGGCAGTCCATGGGGTTGCCAAGAGTTGTACACAACTGAGTGACTGAACAACAAATTCTGTTGTAGGTACTACAGGATGAGTCAGATCCAGTCCCTTTCTTGACCTGCTCTGGCTTTATGGGTGATGTGATCACTGAGGGCATCTCCTTTTCTTTTTATTTTATGATTTAAAAATATTTATTTATTTATTTGGCTGCATCAGGTCTTCATTGCATCGCAAGATCTTTTCATGGAGGTGCACAGACACTGGTTGTGGGGTGCAGGCTTCAGTAGTTGCTGAGCCCGGGCTCTGGAGCACATGGGCTCGGTAGTTGGGTTGCGCAGTCTTAGTTGCCCCATGGCAGGTGGGATCTTAGTTCCTGGGCCTGAGATTGAACCCCATCTCCTGCATTACAAGGTGGGCATTTATACCTACCCGACAACCAGGGAAATACCAAGGGCATCTCAAAAGGACAAACAAGGGGCTGTGGGGACTCAGATGAGGCAGATACCAACTCTAATCTGGTTTCACAGAACCCAGGCTTCTTTGAGCCTAATGTCCTTGGCTTCTACTGCCCTCTCTTCCACCTCCTCATTGATGTCTGTGGGCTTCTTGGTTCCTTCTCCTCCTTCCTGAAGACTCTAGCTCATCATCACAGACCTGCTCCCCATCCCAGCCCTTGCTGTTCTACCAGGATCCTTAACCTCGGTGTGATGACCCACCCTTCTAACGATCTAGTCTCTTGATCTCTCCCACCTCGATGAGCTTCTTCCCACACCAGTCACTGCTCTTGTGACCACACCTTGGCCTTAGTCACTACCCAGAAGGGCAGTGCACATGGTGTGCATTTACTGAGCACTTATACCGCAAGCCAAGCACTGTGCCAAAGGGTTTACGTGTTTACTCCTCACAAAAACCTGTAGGGTTGGTATTTTAAAGATGAGGATACACACTCAGGAAGGTGAGATCACTTCCCCGGGTGCCACATTTAGTAAAAGGGCTGAGCCAAGATTGTATTAATAACACAGGAATCTCTGGATCCCAAATTAAAAAACGCTGGGTTTTAACCACAATTCTGTACTTTCTTCCATGTTCAAAACCCAGTATCCTGGGCTCTAATCCCAGCACCTGCCTTCCAGGCCTGGCAGGCCTCCGCTGTCCTCACACCTGTAGCATCAACTCCTAGAGAGAGCTCCACTCCCTCGATCCCTCTGTTTTCTGCCAGCTGGCCAGACCCCTCCTGGCTCCTCTCCCTATTCTGCTCAGCCAGAGCCTCACATTGCACCATCAGATCTCTCTGGCTAGCTCTGTCACAGTCAGGGTCCCAGCAGGAAACAGAGGGTGCCACAGCTGGGATTTATCCAAGGGACTTTGGGCAGAGAGTGTGGGTCATGTTCAGAGAACCAACAAGGGATGTGAAGGCAGTGGGACACTGGGACCCCTCTAAGGTCTGCAGAGGTAAGGAAAGGAAGTGGTGTTCCTGAAGCCTGGTGAGACCAGGGAACATACCTGAGTGGTGTGGAGGGTATAGCCACTCTTATAACCATGGTACTGATCCAGAGCTGGGAGCAGGAGATGAAATATGCAGAATAACTCTTTTTTTCCCTCCCACGCTGTAATGTCCTGCTGATGCTGTCCATGAACTACTCAGAAGTCAAGCGAGACTGGGTGATGCTATCCATATGGGCAGAAAAGGGCAGAGGTGGACCTGGAGGGGCAAATGGAAGATGACCAACACGCTCTTGATTCCCATACACCCTGGCCTCTGCCTCATCTCTCAGCACACCCATAACCTTGGTTTGAGATTGACTTGGAGAAGAATGGTGGTATGGCTCCCCTGGAGGACCAGTGGTTATGAATTCACCTCTCAACGCGGGGGACACGGGCTTAATCCCCAACCCTGGAAGATCCCACTTCCTGTGGAGCAACTAAGCCCATGCGCTGCAACGACTTAGCCTGAGCTCTAGAGCCTATGCACCGCAAGAAGAGAGTAGCCCTCACTCTCTGCAACCAGAGAAAGCCTAGGCACAGCAACAAAGATCCTGTGCGGCCCCAAAAAGAAAAAAATAGTGACAAAGTCGTCCATACAGGCACTACTCTGACTTGTCAGTCAGCTCCCTCTCTCAAGCACCGCTCTCCCATGAGCGTCCTCCAGCGCTGCCCTTTCAGTCTCCACACATAAAAGAAAGGCTCATCAGTCATGCATTTCCTTCAGCTTCTTATACACACCTACAGACATTCACAGCCAGATTTACTTCACTTCTCAGGCTCTGTGCTAGAGCAGCCTCTCCACCCTCTGTTTTCTGCCAGCTGGCCAGACCCTCCTGGCTCCTCTCCCTATTCTGCTCAGCCAGAGCCTCACATTGCACCATCAGATCTCTCTGGCTAGCTCTGTCACAGTCAGGGTCCCAGCAGGAAACAGAGGGTGCCACAGCTGGGATTTATCCAAGGGACTTTGGGCAGAGAGTGTGGGTCATGTTCAGAGAACCAACAAGGGATGTGAAGGCAGTGGGACACTGGGACCCCTCTAAGGTCTGCAGAGGTAAGGAAAGGAAGTGGTGTTCCTGAAGCCTGGTGAGACCAGGGAACATACCTGAGTGGTGTGGAGGGTATAGCCACTCTTATAACCATGGTACTGATCCAGAGCTGGGAGCAGGAGATGAAATATGCAGAATAACTCTTTTTTTCCCTCCCACGCTGTAATGTCCTGCTGATGCTGTCCATGAACTACTCAGAAGTCAAGCGAGACTGGGTGATGCTATCCATATGGGCAGAAAAGGGCAGAGGTGGACCTGGAGGGGCAAATGGAAGATGACCAACACGCTCTTGATTCCCATACACCCTGGCCTCTGCCTCATCTCTCAGCACACCCATAACCTTGGTTTGAGATTGACTTGGAGAAGAATGGTGGTATGGCTCCCCTGGAGGACCAGTGGTTATGAATTCACCTCTCAACGCGGGGGACACGGGCTTAATCCCCAACCCTGGAAGATCCCACTTCCTGTGGAGCAACTAAGCCCATGCGCTGCAACGACTTAGCCTGAGCTCTAGAGCCTATGCACCGCAAGAAGAGAGTAGCCCTCACTCTCTGCAACCAGAGAAAGCCTAGGCACAGCAACAAAGATCCTGTGCGGCCCCAAAAAGAAAAAAATAGTGACAAAGTCGTCCATACAGGCACTACTCTGACTTGTCAGTCAGCTCCCTCTCTCAAGCACCGCTCTCCCATGAGCGTCCTCCAGCGCTGCCCTTTCAGTCTCCACACATAAAAGAAAGGCTCATCAGTCATGCATTTCCTTCAGCTTCTTATACACACCTACAGACATTCACAGCCAGATTTACTTCACTTCTCCAGGCTCTGTGCTAGAGCAGCCTCTCCACCCATGCATCACCTGTCGTCATGACTCCCAGAATATCACTCTGTCCTTCTTCCCTTCTCTGCTTCAACAGTCCTTCCTTCTCCCTCCTCCTTCTTAGCCTATAAATACATGCAAATTTCTACCTCATTAAAAGCTAACCGAAAACCCCTACCTCCCTTTCCTGTGTGCTCCCTCTAGTGCCTGTCCTTGGTGTTTCTCTTCATCCCATTCGAAGTTCTTCTTTTTTTTTTCCTTAATATTTATTTATTTATTGGACTGTGCTGAGTCTTAGTTTCAGCATGAGGAAATCTTAGTTTCGGCACGCAAACCCTTGTGTTATGTGTGATCTAGTTCCCTGACAAGGGATTGAAGCCAAGTCCTCTGCAATGGGAACCTTAACCACTGGACCACCAGGGAAGTCCCCCACCCGAAATTCTTGAAAGAACAAATGTGAGTTAGGGTTTTTTGGCTACAAGTAACAGAGACTGGCCTGCTGACTTAAGCAAGCAAGGAATTTATTAGACGGAAATGAAGGTGACACACATAGTGGAGGAAAGGTGGAAGAAACAGGCTGGAAAAGACTGGAACCAGAGCAGGGGCAGGAAAGAAGAAAGCAGGAAAAAACGGTGATTTCCTCTGGGCCCTGATGGCTGTATGATTCAGCTCCAACCAGGTTCAGGCATCCTGTCACGTCAGCTCACAATTCAGATTCCAGGGAGAGCTTCTGATTGGTGTGGTTTGAGTCACGTGGCCTCCCGTTGGCCTGTAGATGATGCCTGGGCACCCTGACGGACACAGTCTCATGAAATGGTGCCGGTAGGCCATGGGTGGTTACTCAGAGAAAAATCAGGGGTCTGTCATAGACGATGGGAAAATGGATGCTGGGCAGGCAGAAATGACGGATGTCACTGCTTGCCAGCCCCAGCCTTCAGCTTCCATTTGAGTCTCCACTCACTGAAACCATTTGTGCTGAGCTTGTTAATGATGTTCTCTTGCCAAACCCAAGGACATTTTCTCAGTCTTTATCGGCAGTTTATAACTCCATTGACCAGTGCCTCTCTTTTGAAAATGTTTCCTCTCTTGGCTTCAGGATAACAAATCAACCTGAGATTTAGCATCTCAAAATAACAAACATTTGGGGACTTCCTTGGTGGTCCAGTGGTTAAGAATCTGCCTTGCAATGCAGGGGATATGGGTTCAGTTCCTGGTTGAAGATCCACATGCTGAGTGGCAAATTCTGAACCTACGCACTCTAGAGCTCATACTCTAAGAGAAACCTGTGCAGCACAACTGAAGAATTCCCAGGGCACTGCAATGAAGACCCAATGCAGCTAAAACAAACATTTATTATCTCATAACTGCAGCTTCAGTGGGTCATAAATCCATGAACAGCCTTGTTGAGGGGTTGTGGTCTCTTCTGAAGGCTTGAGTTGTATGTGAATGGATGTGAAAGGCACCCAGTTGTGTCTGACTGTTTGCAACCCATGGACGAGCCATGGGGTTGGTTTGGTCCCCACTTTGAAGCAATGTGAGTTAGTATGGTTTTTTGGCTACAAGTAACAGAGACTGGCCTGCTGACTTAAGCAAGCAAGGAATTTATTAGACGGAAATGAAGGTGACACACATAGTGGAGGAAAGGTGGAAGAAACAGGCTGGAAAAGACTGGAACCAGAGCAGGGGCAGGAAAGAAGAAAGCAGGAAAAAACGGTGATTTCCTCTGGGCCCTGATGGCTGTATGATTCAGCTCCAACCAGGTTCAGGCATCCTGTCACGTCAGCTCACAATTCAGATTCCAGGGAGAGCTTCTGATTGGTGTGGTTTGAGTCACGTGGCCTCCCGTTGGCCTGTAGATGATGCCTGGGCACCCTGACGGACACAGTCTCATGAAATGGTGCCGGTAGGCCATGGGTGGTTACTCAGAGAAAAATCAGGGGTCTGTCATAGACGATGGGAAAATGGATGCTGGGCAGGCAGAAATGACGGATGTCACTGCTTGCCAGCCCCAGCCTTCAGCTTCCATTTGAGTCTCCACTCACTGAAACCATTTGTGCTGAGCTTGTTAATGATGTTCTCTTGCCAAACCCAAGGACATTTTCTCAGTCTTTATCGGCAGTTTATAACTCCATTGACCAGTGCCTCTCTTTTGAAAATGTTTCCTCTCTTGGCTTCAGGATAACAAATCAACCTGAGATTTAGCATCTCAAAATAACAAACATTTGGGGACTTCCTTGGTGGTCCAGTGGTTAAGAATCTGCCTTGCAATGCAGGGGATATGGGTTCAGTTCCTGGTTGAAGATCCACATGCTGAGTGGCAAATTCTGAACCTACGCACTCTAGAGCTCATACTCTAAGAGAAACCTGTGCAGCACAACTGAAGAATTCCCAGGGCACTGCAATGAAGACCCAATGCAGCTAAAACAAACATTTATTATCTCATAACTGCAGCTTCAGTGGGTCATAAATCCATGAACAGCCTTGTTGAGGGGTTGTGGTCTCTTCTGAAGGCTTGAGTTGTATGTGAATGGATGTGAAAGGCACCCAGTTGTGTCTGACTGTTTGCAACCCATGGACGAGCCATGGAATTCTCCAGGCAAGAATACTGGAGTGGGCAGCCTTTCCCTTCTCCAGGGCACCATCTCAACCCAGGGACTGAACATGTCTGAGCCACCAGGATAACATGACCTAGTTTCCTCCAGGGTGAGGGATCCAACAGAGCTAGAGAGAGAAGAGACAGGAGACGAGGGGAAAAATAAAGCCATGCACATACGCAAGGAAACTGTGATCTTTTTTTTTTTTTTGGCTTTCAGGATCTCAGTTCTCCAACCAGGGATTGAAGCCTAGGTACTTGGCAGTGAGAATGGGGAGTCCTAACCACTGGACCACCAGGGAGTTCCCAGTGTGATCATTTTTTATAGCCTAATCTTGGAGGTGACAGCCCATAACTTCTGCCATATTCTATTTATTAGAAGTGAATCATGGGAATTCCCCGGTGATCCAGTGGTTAAGACTCCACATTCCCAATGCAAGGGCCCCAGGTTCAATGCCTGGTCAGGGAACTAGATCTCACATAACACAAGTAAGGATTCACATGCCCCAACTTAAGACTCAGCATGCTACAACAAAGATCGAAGATCCTGTGTGTCACAGCTGAGATACAGAACAGCCAAATAACTAAATAAAAAGAAATGTGAAACAAAAGGAAGTAGTCGTTGGTCTGACCCACACTCATGGGGAAGAGATCACACAAGTTCATGAACACCAGGAGGTTCTGGTCCCTGGGGACCTCTGAGGGGCTGCCTACCATAGCTTCTCTGGTGGCTCTGAAATGAAGGAGACCCAGGTTCAATCCCTGGGTTGGGAAGATCCCCTGGAGAAGGGAAGGACTACCCACTCTAGTGTTCTTGCCTGGAGAACTCTATGGACAGAGGAGCCTGGCAGGCTCCAGTCCGGAGAGGTGTGGAGTCAAACATGACTGAGAGACATTAATTATCAAATCTTCACCATAGCTTCCATGATTTAATGGTTCTCTTTCCTTCCCAACAGCTTTTCTGATCCAAATAGGGGCTCCTCTTACTCTGCCCACTTTTGAAATGTGGCTCTTCCCCTGGACTCCTTCCTTGGTCCATAGCTGTCTCATTCTATATATTCTTCCTAAGAGACCTCTTTGACTCTCATGAGTTCAGCTATCGCCTGTCTGCTGATGAGATCCAGTGCCGACCTGCCTCTGTGATACTGTACGTAAATGTATCCTCATATTGGCTGCAGGGCCAGCACAGACTCATGTCCCATAATCACCTCAGACCTAAGAAATTCCATAAAGAGCTTCACTGAATACGTTCTGAGCTACCTCCCACATTCTCTTCCATCAGCAGATGGGACCTCCACCCATGCAGGCCTTGACACCACTCTCCCCTTCGCTCTCATATCCACACACAAAGCCTGGCTGATCAGACTCACCTCAAGGTTTTTCCAGCCTGTGCCCTCTTCTGTGTTCCCGGTACCAGTGTTATAATACCAGCTTTTAGCACCTCTTGCCCGGGCTATTGCAACAACTTCCTGATGTTTCGGGCCTCTTCCTAATAGTGCTTGTTCCCTCTCAAAACCGCAAAGCTTCTCTTGATGAAACTCCCATGGCCCCTGAGATCAAAAGATGCTTAATGTTCCTCCAGCCTCCCAGCAGCATCTTTCCCTGACAGCTCACAGCTCAAAGATCGAGATCCTGTGTGTACAGAATACAGAACAGCCAAATAAATAAATAAAAAGAAATGTGAAACAAAAGGAAGTAGTCGTTGGTCTGACCCACACTCATGGGGAAGAGATCACACAAGTTCATGAACACCAGGAGGTTCTGGTCCCTGGGGACCTCTGAGGGGCTGCCTACCATAGCTTCTCTGGTGGCTCTGAAATGAAGGAGACCCAGGTTCAATCCCTGGGTTGGGAAGATCCCCTGGAGAAGGGAAGGACTACCCACTCTAGTGTTCTTGCCTGGAGAACTCTATGGACAGAGGAGCCTGGCAGGCTCCAGTCCGGAGAGGTGTGGAGTCAAACATGACTGAGAGACATTAATTATCAAATCTTCACCATAGCTTCCATGATTTAATGGTTCTCTTTCCTTCCCAACAGCTTTTCTGATCCAAATAGGGGCTCCTCTTACTCTGCCCACTTTTGAAATGTGGCTCTTCCCCTGGACTCCTTCCTTGGTCCATAGCTGTCTCATTCTATATATTCTTCCTAAGAGACCTCTTTGACTCTCATGAGTTCAGCTATCGCCTGTCTGCTGATGAGATCCAGTGCCGACCTGCCTCTGTGATACTGTACGTAAATGTATCCTCATATTGGCTGCAGGGCCAGCACAGACTCATGTCCCATAATCACCTCAGACCTAAGAAATTCCATAAAGAGCTTCACTGAATACGTTCTGAGCTACCTCCCACATTCTCTTCCATCAGCAGATGGGACCTCCACCCATGCAGGCCTTGACACCACTCTCCCCTTCGCTCTCATATCCACACACAAAGCCTGGCTGATCAGACTCACCTCAAGGTTTTTCCAGCCTGTGCCCTCTTCTGTGTTCCCGGTACCAGTGTTATAATACCAGCTTTTAGCACCTCTTGCCCGGGCTATTGCAACAACTTCCTGATGTTTCGGGCCTCTTCCTAATAGTGCTTGTTCCCTCTCAAAACCGCAAAGCTTCTCTTGATGAAACTCCCATGGCCCCTGAGATCAAAAGATGCTTAATGCTCGGGTGCCCTCCAGCCTCCCCAGCAGCATCTTTCCCTGACAGCTTGTGCTTTAGTGATACCCCTGCCTGCCTGCACACAACCTGCTCTTCCTCATATGCCTGTTTGTTGTTGTTGTTCATACTATCTCTCTGAATTTACTGCTGCCTCCAATTCAGGAGAACGATTTCCTCTTGAAAACTCGAGAGAATTTGAACTTAAAAAAAACCCTTTATTTTATTTATTTGGGCGTGTTGGGTCTTAGTTGCAGCATGTGAACTCTTACTTGTATTACATGGGATCTTGTTCCCTGACCAGGGATCAAACCCGGGTCCCCTGCATTGGGGGCACGGAGTCTTAGCCATTGGACCACCAGGGGAGCCCCTACTTAGTTATTTTATATTGGAGTCTAGTTGATCAACAATCTTGTGTTAGTTTCAGGTGTACAGCAAAGTGATTCAGTTATACCTGTATCTATCGTTTTTCAAGTTATTTCCCCATTTAGGTTATTACAGAATACTGAGCAGTGTTTCCTGAGCTATACAGTAGGTCCTTGTTGGTCATCTATTTTATTTTATTTATTTATTTTCTGGCAGGGGGAGGAGAGAGGGGGACAGGCGGGCCACTTCTATTGGTTTTTCAGTTTATCTAGTTTTCATCCATCTTTTGTTCTTTTGGCCCGTGTGGGCCTCCCATCGCAGTGGCCTCTGTTGTCACAGAGCACCGGCTCTGGGCGCATGCGCTCCAGAGCTCCAGCTGGGTCATTGGATACATCGGTCCAGCCACTCCACGGCACGTGGGATCTTCCCAGGCCAGGGATCGAACCGGCGCCCCTTGCACTGCAAGGCGGTGTCCTTACCCACTGGACCACCAGGGAAGCCCGGTTATCTATTTTAAATATAGCAATGTGCACATGTCAGTCACAAACTCCCAATATATCCCTCCCCTGTTCCCTCAGTTTGTCTTAATATTAAGGAGGTAAATGAGCTGAATTGGATTTTGAGCCTGATTTGGATGTGAGCGTGAGGAAGGAGGCTGTCAGGCTTGGGGGACATTTTCCTTGACTTTATGGCCAGATTGGATAGAGGTGCTACTGTGGGGAGAGGGAACCCAGGTGCGTGTGGCAGGATGTGTGTGTATGGGGGAGTGTATTGGGTGGGCATGATGAGGATGAGGCATTCCAGGTTGAACTTGTTGATTTTGAGGACCTCCAGGACAGACCTCCTTCTGGTCTGAAGCTTAAGAGAGAGTGATAAGCTGGAGACAAATTTGGGGTTACCAGCAGAGAGGAGACGGTTTTGGTGGGGATGACAGTAGAACAGCCCAGGAGTGAACTTTCTTAGATATAAAGAGGAAGATTCTAAAATGACAGTTGTGGCCATGTGCTAAAGGCAGGATTACATGGGATCTTGTTCCCTGACCAGGATCAAACCCGGGTCCCCTGCATTGGGGGCACGGAGTCTTAGCCATTGGACCACCAGGGGAGCCCCTACTTAGTTATTTTATATTGGAGTCTAGTTGATCAACAATCTTGTGTTAGTTTCAGGTGTACAGCAAAGTGATTCAGTTATACCTGTATCTATCGTTTTTCAAGTTATTTCCCCATTTAGGTTATTACAGAATACTGAGCAGTGTTTCCTGAGCTATACAGTAGGTCCTTGTTGGTCATCTATTTTATTTTATTTATTTATTTTCTGGCAGGGGGAGGAGAGAGGGGGACAGGCGGGCCACTTCTATTGGTTTTTCAGTTTATCTAGTTTTCATCCATCTTTTGTTCTTTTGGCCCGTGTGGGCCTCCCATCGCAGTGGCCTCTGTTGTCACAGAGCACCGGCTCTGGGCGCATGCGCTCCAGAGCTCCAGCTGGGTCATTGGATACATCGGTCCAGCCACTCCACGGCACGTGGGATCTTCCCAGGCCAGGGATCGAACCGGCGTCCCTTGCACTGCAACGCAGTATCCTTACCCACTGGACCACCAGGGAAGCCCGGTTATCTATTTTAAATATAGCAATGTGCACATGTCAGTCACAAACTCCCAATATATCCCTCCCCTGTTCCCTCAGTTTGTCTTAATATTAAGGAGGTAAATGAGCTGAATTGGATTTTGAGCCTGATTTGGATGTGAGCGTGAGGAAGGAGGCTGTCAGGCTTGGGGGACATTTTCCTTGACTTTATGGCCAGATTGGATAGAGGTGCTACTGTGGGGAGAGGGAACCCAGGTGCGTGTGGCAGGATGTGTGTGTATGGGGGAGTGTATTGGGTGGGCATGATGAGGATGAGGCATTCCAGGTTGAACTTGTTGATTTTGAGGACCTCCAGGACAGACCTCCTTCTGGTCTGAAGCTTAAGAGAGAGTGATAAGCTGGAGACAAATTTGGGGTTACCAGCAGAGAGGAGACGGTTTTGGTGGGGATGACAGTAGAACAGCCCAGGAGTGAACTTTCTTAGATATAAAGAGGAAGATTCTAAAATGACAGTTGTGGCCATGTGCTGCAGAGAAGGCAGGACCCCTAGGATTGAAAGGCGCCTGTTGGATTTAGCAAGGAGGAGGCGGTCTGCGAGGGGGACACTGATGGGAGTTGCCTGGCCTGGGCTCTGGAGGGGCAGACTAGGTCCTGGCCTGGACACTGTACCTTCATCCTCAGTAATGCATGGCTCCAGCCACCAGGGGGCAGTGGCCACACAGAATCCAGGTCGAGGGATCCACCAGGACACTCAGGTTTGCGGAGAGATACGTGTTGGCTATGGGCAGAGATGGGGGTGCTGTTGGCCAACTGCAGGGGATGTTGCCTGGTGGGGAGGGACATTCCCACATGAAGGGATCAGGGAAGAAGTTCCGGAAGGGTAGGGGAAGGAACATTTTTGTGTGGGATGGCCACAGGCAGGTTAGTGATTCCCAGTCCTGTCTTGCATGCAGTTTCCTTCTTGTGGGCCTTTGGGGATGCGGGTGGAGTTTATTCAGCCTGGCACCCCAGTGGTCATAGGGTTTGTATTTTGGACCCTAATGTTCTCTACTCTCATGACACAGGCCTACTTTGCATTCTGTGCTTGAGACATACTGAACCGTTTTCAGTTTTCACTTACTTCTATGTGGAAGTCCTGCTTCCAGGGAAATGCCTTACCTCACCCCTATCCTTAAGGTCTTAACTTAGGCATCACCTCCTCCTGAAAGCCCTCCATCACTGCCCCTTATACCTTCTCTTGGTCCCCCAGGGCACAGCTTTCCCTATCTTGAGGCTTAATGATCTGACACATTTTTTTTTTTTTCAGTTCAGTTCAGTCGCTTAGTCGTGTCTGATTCTTTGCGACCCCATGGACTGTAGCCCGCCAGGCTCCTCTGTCCACGGACTTCTCCAGGCAAGAATACTGCCATTCTCTTCTCCAGGGCATCTTCCTGACACAGGGATCAAGCCTGGATCTCCTTCATTTCAGGCAGATTCTTTACCATCTGAGCCACGAGGGAAGCCCCAAGAATACTGGAGCGGGTGGCAATAATATTCACCAATTTTAAGTGTACAACGTGATGGATCTTCACACACACAGGGCAGAGTCATGAAGTACCACCACAGTCATGATGCGGAACATTCTCGTGACCTCCTAAAGTTCCCTCCTGTTCGTTTGCTAGTCCCAATCCCAGCTCCTTTCCGCCACTGAACAGCTTTCCTATCCCTACAGTCTCTCTCTGTCTAGAATATGATGTAAGTGGAATCCTACCCCATGTAGTCTCCTGTGACAAAGTCTTGTCTTGAAAAGACTTTGTTTTTTTGGGTTCATCTGTGTTGCTGCATGTATCAGTAACCGAGTATTTTTATTGTCTGTTTCCACCCCAGACCAGGGTCTCTCTGAGGTTCACGTTCATGTCTTTAGGTCACACCACCATACTAGCACATACTGGCACTCAGTGACTGGTTCTTTTTTTTTTTTGGCCACTTCTATTGATCTTTCATTTATTTATCTTTGTTTTTCTTTGGTTAGTGATTCCCAGTCCTGTCTTGCATGCAGTTTCCTTCTTGTGGGCCTTTGGGGATGCGGGTGGAGTTTATTCAGCCTGGCACCCCAGTGGTCATAGGGTTTGTATTTTGGACCCTAATGTTCTCTACTCTCATGACACAGGCCTACTTTGCATTCTGTGCTTGAGACATACTGAACCGTTTTCAGTTTTCACTTACTTCTATGTGGAAGTCCTGCTTCCAGGGAAATGCCTTACCTCACCCCTATCCTTAAGGTCTTAACTTAGGCATCACCTCCTCCTGAAAGCCCTCCATCACTGCCCCTTATACCTTCTCTTGGTCCCCCAGGGCACAGCTTTCCCTATCTTGAGGCTTAATGATCTGACACATTTTTTTTTTTTTCAGTTCAGTTCAGTCGCTTAGTCGTGTCTGATTCTTTGCGACCCCATGGACTGTAGCCCGCCAGGCTCCTCTGTCCACGGACTTCTCCAGGCAAGAATACTGCCATTCTCTTCTCCAGGGCATCTTCCTGACACAGGGATCAAGCCTGGATCTCCTTCATTTCAGGCAGATTCTTTACCATCTGAGCCACGAGGGAAGCCCCAAGAATACTGGAGCGGGTGGCAATAATATTCACCAATTTTAAGTGTACAACGTGATGGATCTTCACACACACAGGGCAGAGTCATGAAGTACCACCACAGTCATGATGCGGAACATTCTCGTGACCTCCTAAAGTTCCCTCCTGTTCGTTTGCTAGTCCCAATCCCAGCTCCTTTCCGCCACTGAACAGCTTTCCTATCCCTACAGTCTCTCTCTGTCTAGAATATGATGTAAGTGGAATCCTACCCCATGTAGTCTCCTGTGACAAAGTCTTGTCTTGAAAAGACTTTGTTTTTTTGGGTTCATCTGTGTTGCTGCATGTATCAGTAACCGAGTATTTTTATTGTCTGTTTCCACCCCAGACCAGGGTCTCTATGAGGGTCACGTTCATGTCTTCAGGTCACACCACCATACTAGCACATACTGGCACTCAGTGACTGTTTCTTTTCTTTTTTTTTTTTTTTGGCCACTTCTATTGATCTTTCATTTATTTATCTTTGTTCTTTGGCCTGTGTGAGCCTCGCATAACAGTGGCCTCTCTTACTGCAGAGCACTAGCTCCAGGCACATGCGCTCCAGAGTGCTGGCTCAGTAGTTGGACACATCTATCCAGCCGCTCCGTGGCATGTGGGATCTTCCCAGGCCAGGGATCGAACTGGAGCCCCTTGCACTGCGAGGCAGTGTCCTTATCCACTGGGCCACCAAGGAAGCCCTGTTTCTTTTCTTAAAAAAATATTTATTAATTTATTTGGGCTGTGCTGGGTCTCCTTGGCTGCACATGGGCTTTCTCTAGTTGTAGAGAGCAGCAGCTCCTCACTAGTTGCAGTCGCGGGCTTCTCACTGCCGTAACTTGTGGAGTATGGGCTCTAGGGCATGCAGGCTTCAGTGGCTGCTGCTCCCGGCTCCAGAGAGCAGGCTTGGTAGTTGTGGTTCACTGGCTTAGTTGCTCCGAGGCATGTGGGATCTTCCTAGACCAGGGATTGAACTGGTGTTCTCTGCATTGCAAGGCAGAATTTTGTCCCCTGAACCACCAGGGAAGCCACTGAATGTTTCTTAAGCGGGACTGAATCGTATGCTCTGGGAGAACCAGCCTAATAGAGTTTCTTGGTCTCTGGAGATGCATAACGCCAGGCCCATCTGCAAGATGCCTGGTGGCCTTCACATTGCCCTCCAGCCGCTTCTCCATTTGCTTTGGCCATTTCGAGCCAGCAGTCTCTCTCTCCTCGCCCTGTTCTGAGCTTCTTCCCTCCATCTGGTCCTTGGCTCCCACCCCTGCCCGCTGGTCTTTGGAAGCCTCTGTACCTTTGAGCCCTGACTTCCTTTAGTCTGTCAGCTCCTCTTCCCATCATCTCCAGGACCCACCTCCTGCAGCTGCCTTCATTCCTCAGGCTGGCTCTGGGTACCTTTCTCTGTGCCCCAGGACCATCCTTTTTTATCAGTAACCGAGTATTTTTATTGTCTGTTTCCACCCCAGACCAGGGTCTCTATGAGGGTCACGTTCATGTCTTCAGGTCACACCACCATACTAGCACATACTGGCACTCAGTGACTGTTTCTTTTCTTTTTTTTTTTTTTTGGCCACTTCTATTGATCTTTCATTTATTTATCTTTGTTCTTTGGCCTGTGTGAGCCTCGCATAACAGTGGCCTCTCTTACTGCAGAGCACTAGCTCCAGGCACATGCGCTCCAGAGTGCTGGCTCAGTAGTTGGACACATCTATCCAGCCGCTCCGTGGCATGTGGGATCTTCCCAGGCCAGGGATCGAACTGGAGCCCCTTGCACTGCGAGGCAGTGTCCTTATCCACTGGGCCACCAAGGAAGCCCTGTTTCTTTTCTTAAAAAAATATTTATTAATTTATTTGGGCTGTGCTGGGTCTCCTTGGCTGCACATGGGCTTTCTCTAGTTGTAGAGAGCAGCAGCTCCTCACTAGTTGCAGTGCGCGGGCTTCTCACTGCCGTAACTTGTGGAGTATGGGCTCTAGGGCATGCAGGCTTCAGTGGCTGCTGCTCCCGGCTCCAGAGAGCAGGCTTGGTAGTTGTGGTTCACTGGCTTAGTTGCTCCGAGGCATGTGGGATCTTCCTAGACCAGGGATTGAACTGGTGTTCTCTGCATTGCAAGGCAGAATTTTGTCCCCTGAACCACCAGGGAAGCCACTGAATGTTTCTTAAGCGGGACTGAATCGTATGCTCTGGGAGAACCAGCCTAATAGAGTTTCTTGGTCTCTGGAGATGCATAACGCCAGGCCCATCTGCAAGATGCCTGGTGGCCTTCACATTGCCCTCCAGCCGCTTCTCCATTTGCTTTGGCCATTTCGAGCCAGCAGTCTCTCTCTCCTCGCCCTGTTCTGAGCTTCTTCCCTCCATCTGGTCCTTGGCTCCCACCCCTGCCCGCTGGTCTTTGGAAGCCTCTGTACCTTTGAGCCCTGACTTCCTTTAGTCTGTCAGCTCCTCTTCCCATCATCTCCAGGACCCACCTCCTGCAGCTGCCTTCATTCCTCAGGCTGGCTCTGGGTACCTTTCTCTGTGCCCCAGGAACCCATCTCTCTGAGCTCCTCTGAGCCGTCCTATCCTGGAGCACTGCGTTATTTGAGTTTTCTTCCCTCCCCTCTTCTACTTCCTGCCATCTTCCTTTGTGCCCCTGTCAAAGATCTTCCCACGGGAGGACCTTGGGGGTCTCTCTAAATTGTGTACAGGCCGGAAGAACTGCCATCTCTGGTTTCTTTCCCTCTCCTCCATCACTCTCTCTCCCATCTCCGTTCTACTCTCCCCAGTCTGGGTTCCTCTTCTTGACACCCTCAGCCTGCTAGCTTCTCTCCGGGCTCCCATTCATCCCACCACCTCCTTTCTCCTCCAGCCTCTCCTCCATCCTCTCCATCCATTGCCTGCTTCCCCATGCTCCCTTCTCCTCATCCACTCTCTCCCATCTGCTTCTGTCTTCAAGGCCTCCTTCCTTCCTTCCCTAGGTCCCATTCCACTTCTCTTCCCATCCTCCCTCAAGCTTTTTTTTTTGGTCACACTGTGCAGTAAAGGGGATCTTAGTTCCCTGAGCAGGAATTGAACATGTGCTCCCCACAGTGGAAGCAAGGCATTCTAACCACTGGATGGCCAGGAAGTCCTCCGACACTTCTGGTACTACTTCCCTCCTCATTTTCCCACGTTTTCTCCCTCCCTCCACTGTGTGCCTCCATTTCCCATTTCTCACTGCCTTTACCCTCAGGGGTATAATGGAGATCCAAGACTTGTTACCCAGACATAATGATACGCACACATACAGAGGTGGCCGCAGACACGTTACATTAGCAGTCACTAGCCGGCCTTGTTTTTCCATTAACGCCAGGCCCATCTGCAAGATGCCTGGTGGCCTTCACATTGCCCTCCAGCCGCTTCTCCATTTGCTTTGGCCATTTCGAGCCAGCAGTCTCTCTCTCCTCGCCCTGTTCTGAGCTTCTTCCCTCCATCTGGTCCTTGGCTCCCACCCCTGCCCGCTGGTCTTTGGAAGCCTCTGTACCTTTGAGCCCTGACTTCCTTTAGTCTGTCAGCTCCTCTTCCCATCATCTCCAGGACCCACCTCCTGCAGCTGCCTTCATTCCTCAGGCTGGCTCTGGGTACCTTTCTCTGTGCCCCAGGAACCCATCTCTCTGAGCTCCTCTGAGCCGTCCTATCCTGGAGCACTGCGTTATTTGAGTTTTCTTCCCTCCCCTCTTCTACTTCCTGCCATCTTCCTTTGTGCCCCTGTCAAAGATCTTCCCACGGGAGGACCTTGGGGGTCTCTCTAAATTGTGTACAGGCCGGAAGAACTGCCATCTCTGGTTTCTTTCCCTCTCCTCCATCGCTCCCCCGCCCATCTCCGTTCTACTCTCCCCAGTCTGGGTTCCTCTTCTTGACACCCTCAGCCTGCTAGCTTCTCTCCGGGCTCCCATTCATCCCACCACCTCCTTTCTCCTCCAGCCTCTCCTCCATCCTCTCCATCCATTGCCTGCTTCCCCATGCTCCCTTCTCCTCATCCACTCTCTCCCATCTGCTTCTGTCTTCAAGGCCTCCTTCCTTCCTTCCCTAGGTCCCATTCCACTTCTCTTCCCATCCTCCCTCAAGCTTTTTTTTTTGGTCACACTGTGCAGTAAAGGGGATCTTAGTTCCCTGAGCAGGAATTGAACATGTGCTCCCCACAGTGGAAGCAAGGCATTCTAACCACTGGATGGCCAGGGAAGTCCTCCGACACTTCTGGTACTACTTCCCTCCTCATTTTCCCACGTTTTCTCCCTCCCTCCACTGTGTGCCTCCATTTCCCATTTCTCACTGCCTTTACCCTCAGGGGTATAATGGAGATCCAAGACTTGTTACCCAGACATAATGATACGCACACATACAGAGGTGGCCGCAGACACGTTACATTAGCAGTCACATGCCTCTATCCAGAGGGGTGATCAGATACGCAGACAAAATGACGAGGACCCGTAGCTTGCAACCTATTGCATTTAGTATACACCAGGTAGTGTTATTTTTACACAAGTTTCTGAAATGGAAATGTGCAGGACAAGGAGGGGTGAGAGCTAAGCACCCCAGTTGATTCACATAAGAAGAGCCGCAAGTGCACATGCCTGTACCCAGACACAGCCCTCACTCAGACCCATGCCCACACACCTCTCAGAGGAATCTGAAACTTCTGGAATTGGGGGCTCTTTCAGAAAGCAGAGAGAATACGCACATTTTCCCAACGTCATGTGCCAGGTCCTGCATCCATCTTCATGGGTGCCTGGTGGCTGCCCCCCTAGGCCCAGGTTTATGACTCAGGATGGGGTGGATCCCTCAAGAGCATTTAAGACCACCTGCACTCAGGGCTCTCCTCCTGGGGGAGGAATGTCAGTTTCTGCTTAATGTCACTCTTCTGGGTAATTAGGGATCCCTATTTCCTGTTGACAGTGGACCACCGCCACTTGACATCCTGTCCAGTGAGCATCTGATAGGGACTCCCACATAGCCAATCAGTGTTTTTGATCCTTAACACTGGTCCTCGTGTCTTCAGTGTGTATTCACCATGTGCATAATTGTCGCAGACCTGGCTGTCCTTAGAAGGGATGTGCCCCAACCATGTGCCTCCTTTTAGGTGCCAGGGGTGAGGAAGAGCAAAGCCCATCCTTGTCCTTGGCCCCAGCCCTGGCCATGAAGCCCTCTTCCAGCAGGCACCCCTGTCCTTTGTGCACACACCCCAGGGACAGTTGGGTCCATTATCATTGCAGGGTCTGTATTCCTTCTTGCTCCTTCCAGGGTAGACCTTGCTGTGTTGTTGTTTGATTGCTTGGTTGTGTCCAACACTTCTGAGACTCCATGAACTGTAGCCCTCCAAGCTCCTCTGTCTTTCCAGGCGTACTGGAGTGAGTCGACATTTACTTTCCAGGGATCTTCCAGGGGTATAATGGAGATCCAAGACTTGTTACCCAGACATAATGATACGCACACATACAGAGGTGGCCGCAGACACGTTACATTAGCAGTCACATGCCTCTATCCAGAGGGGTGATCAGATCGCAGACAAAATGACGAGGACCCGTAGCTTGCAACCTATTGCATTTAGTATACACCAGGTAGTGTTATTTTTACACAAGTTTCTGAAATGGAAATGTGCAGGACAAGGAGGGGTGAGAGCTAAGCACCCCAGTTGATTCACATAAGAAGAGCCGCAAGTGCACATGCCTGTACCCAGACACAGCCCTCACTCAGACCCATGCCCACACACCTCTCAGAGGAATCTGAAACTTCTGGAATTGGGGGCTCTTTCAGAAAGCAGAGAGAATACGCACATTTTCCCAACGTCATGTGCCAGGTCCTGCATCCATCTTCATGGGTGCCTGGTGGCTGCCCCCCTAGGCCCAGGTTTATGACTCAGGATGGGGTGGATCCCTCAAGAGCATTTAAGACCACCTGCACTCAGGGCTCTCCTCCTGGGGGAGGAATGTCAGTTTCTGCTTAATGTCACTCTTCTGGGTAATTAGGGGATCCCTATTTCCTGTTGACAGTGGACCACCGCCACTTGACATCCTGTCCAGTGAGCATCTGATAGGGACTCCCACATAGCCAATCAGTGTTTTTGATCCTTAACACTGGTCCTCGTGTCTTCAGTGTGTATTCACCATGTGCATAATTGTCGCAGACCTGGCTGTCCTTAGAAGGGATGTGCCCCAACCATGTGCCTCCTTTTAGGTGCCAGGGGTGAGGAAGAGCAAAGCCCATCCTTGTCCTTGGCCCCAGCCCTGGCCATGAAGCCCTCTTCCAGCAGGCACCCCTGTCCTTTGTGCACACACCCCAGGGACAGTTGGGTCCATTATCATTGCAGGGTCTGTATTCCTTCTTGCTCCTTCCAGGGTAGACCTTGCTGTGTTGTTGTTTGATTGCTTGGTTGTGTCCAACACTTCTGAGACTCCATGAACTGTAGCCCTCCAAGCTCCTCTGTCCGTGGGATTTCCCAGGCAAGAATACTGGAGTGAGTCGACATTTACTTTTCCAGGGGATCTTCCTGACCTTGGAATTGAACCCAGGTCTCCTGCTTGGCAGACGGATTCTTTACCACTGAGCCACCTGGGAAGCCCGTGTTGCCATTACACACACCTCTTTTAGGGTTTCTTTCTTACTAGTGGGACCCATGTGCCTTTGTATGCAGAGGGAGTGGGGGTTTCTTACAGTAACTTGTGTTATACTCATGTTGTGGGGATCCAGAACCTGTTTACGAGCGTCTACCGTGTTCACACTAGGGAGACCCATTGAGTCCTGAGCTTGGTACAGGCTGGGGCCATCCGGTACTGCTGGCATTCATCTACGCTGTGTGTTGCACAGTGTGGACTCTGGCAGATTGCTTGGTATGTGGTTCTGTGTCCCTTACATTCATGCCCTGTAGGTCTTATGTGCCTAATCTGTGTGCAGGTGGGGACCGAAGTTTCTGGTATTAATCTGTGTCCTGAAAAGGTAGTCCAGGGCCTGGGGGCCTGCTCTGTGTAGAGTGTATTAAGTGGCTCCATGTCTCTTAGGCAGGGGCTGCGAATGTCCCTGTACCTACTTGGTATGCAGAGGGGGTGGGTGTTTCTTGCATTTATTTGTGTTGTGCACACAGGGTGGGTCCCAAGAGGCTGCTGCATACGGGTGGGTAGTAGGTAGTTCTGCGTCTGTTCAGCACGCCGCGCGGGTCCCGTGTACCTACTTTGTACGCCCGCAGGGTAGGTGTTTCCTGTATTTATTTCTGCTATGCACTTGCAGTGCAAGTCCCGGGAGCCTTCTCGGTCCATGTGGGCAGTTGGTGATTCTCATGTTTTTCTCACGCATCCGACGCGAGGGTCCTGTGTGCCCATTCAGTCCGCGCAGGGCAGCCGGACGGGTAACAAAGCGTCGGGCCGGTGCTGAGCGCAGATCGCACGGCGCGCGCCCGCGCCCTCCTCCCCAAAACCCACTCCGGGGGCCTGGGTACCACTCGCCGCCTCATCCTCCTCCCCGCATCGCAGCGTCCCCACTGGCCAGGGCCGGCAGACACTTGTCCTCCTTGGCCGGTGCGCAGACAGTCCCCAGGCCCAGAGTCCCTCCCCCTTAGCCTCCCTTTCTTTCCTCTCCCTCCCCAGCCTTACTGTGTGCCGCACAGGGAAGGTGTTGTGACCAGGCCTTGCCCTCCTTGCTCCCCTCCCCTCCCTGCTGTCCTTGTCTCCCCAAACCTGCTCTCTCCCTTGCTGCTCCCCTAGACCCACTTGTCACTCTCCTGGTCCCTGTTCTCACCCCAACCTGCACCTTCAGCTTTCCCTAAGCTCTGTCTCTTTGTCCCCACCCTGCAAACCTTCCCCAAGTCTCTTTATTTCAGACTCTCCCATTTATCTCTTGGTATCTCTGCCTTGGAACTCCCTGTGGATCTCTGTCCACTAGGGAGCTTCTTACAGTGTCTCTGTTTCCATCCACTGTCTCTCTCTCTCTCTCTTTAAATGTCTTCTTCTCTGTCTCTTCCCGTCTCTGTGTACATCTCCCTATGTCTCTCTGTATCATCACTTGGACCCTCTCAATCTGTCTTTGCTTTGGGTCTCTCACTGTCTGTATTTCTTCTTGTCTCTCTTTTCTGTCTTGGCTTCTGTGTCTCTCTGCACATTTCTGACCTCTCAGAATGTCTCTTAGGTTCCCTCTCAGAATCCTTGCTTCTGTCTCTGTGTTTCTCTCTACCTTTCCCTAATCATTTGTTACCTTCTCTGCCTCTGCCCCCCTCTCTCTGTGCCTCTCTCTGTCTCTGTATCTTTTGGTCTCTGTCAGTGTCTCTCTGGCGTTGCCTGTCTCTGGGTCTTTCTTCATATCTCTCTGACTCCGTAGGTCTCTCTTATCTCTGTGTCCATCTTGCCATGTCTGTCTCTGTCTCTTGTGTCTTCCTGGATCTCTTGCTTCTTTCCCTTCCTCTGAGTGTGGTTTCTCTCCGTCTCTGATTCTTGCGTGTCTCTCTTATCGGTGTCTCTCTGTCTTGAGATGACTATTCCTATCTGCTGTCTGTGTTCCTGCTTCAGTCCAGGGCAGCCGGACGGGTAACAAAGCTGGGCCGGTGCTGAGCGCAGATCGCACGGCGCGCCCGCGCCCGCCTCCCCAAACCCGCCTCCGGGGGCCTGGGTACCACTCGCCGCCTCATCCTCCTCCCCGCATCGCAGCGTCCCCACTGGCCAGGGCCGGCAGACACTTGTCCTCCTTGGCCGGTGCGCAGACAGTCCCCAGGCCCAGAGTCCCTCCCCCTTAGCCTCCCTTTCTTTCCTCTCCATCCCAGCCTTACTGTGTGCCGCACAGGGAAGGTGTTGTGACCAGGCCTTGCCCTCCTTGCTCCCCTCCCCTCCCTGCTGTCCTTGTCTCCCCAAACCTGCTCTCTCCCTTGCTGCTCCCCTAGACCCACTTGTCACTCTCCTGGTCCCTGTTCTCACCCCAACCTGCACCTTCAGCTTTCCCTAAGCTCTGTCTCTTTGTCCCCACCCTGCAAACCTTCCCCAAGTCTCTTTATTTCAGACTCTCCCATTTATCTCTTGGTATCTCTGCCTTGGAACTCCCTGTGGATCTCTGTCCACTAGGGAGCTTCTTACAGTGTCTCTGTTTCCATCCACTGTCTCTCTCTCTCTCTCTTTAAATGTCTTCTTCTCTGTCTCTTCCCGTCTCTGTGTACATCTCCCTATGTCTCTCTGTATCATCACTTGGACCCTCTCAATCTGTCTTTGCTTTGGGTCTCTCACTGTCTGTATTTCTTCTTGTCTCTCTTTTCTGTCTTGGCTTCTGTGTCTCTCTGCACATTTCTGACCTCTCAGAATGTCTCTTAGGTTCCCTCTCAGAATCCTTGCTTCTGTCTCTGTGTTTCTCTCTACCTTTCCCTAATCATTTGTTACCTTCTCTGCCTCTGCCCCCCTCTCTCTGTGCCTCTCTCTGTCTCTGTATCTTTTGGTCTCTGTCAGTGTCTCTCTGGCGTTGCCTGTCTCTGGGTCTTTCTTCATATCTCTCTGACTCCGTAGGTCTCTCTTATCTCTGTGTCCATCTTGCCATGTCTGTCTCTGTCTCTTGTGTCTTCCTGGATCTCTTGCTTCTTTCCCTTCCTCTGAGTGTGGTTTTCTCTCCCGTCTCTGATTCTTGCGTGTCTCTCTTATCGGTGTCTCTCTGTCTTGAGATGACTATTCCTATCTGCTGTCTGTGTTCCTGCTTCTTTGTGGCTGTTTTCCTGGCTCTTCGTCTGCTTTGTCTCTGTATGAATCTCTTTATCTCTTTGTCTCTGAGTGTCTCTGGTTCTCAGTGCCTCTTTTCTGCTTTCATGTTCCCATCTGCTCTCCCCGTTTCTCTCTGCACCACCCACCCGGTGCCTGTATCTCCACGTTTCTGTGTGTCTCTGGCATCTCTCTGCCTCTGTTCATCTCTCCCTGCCTCCACATCCCCTGTGCTCCTGCCCTCTGCCTCTCCCTTTCCCTCCTGTATTCTGTGTCTCTAGTGTCTCTTTGAGTCTCTGGGTCTTCGGGCCTCTCCCTGTCTGTGAGTCCCCCTCTGCTCCCTTCCTTTCTCTGTCTCTCTGTTCTTATGTTTCTCTGTGTGTCTCTGACTCTATGTCTCTGGGCATCTCTTTGTCTCTATGGAGTCTTACCCTACCTGCATCCTCTTTGGTCCCTGCCCTATTCTCTCTCCCCTTCCCCCACTTCTGTCTCTGGATGTCTCTGGGTGTCTCTGAGTCCCAGGGTGCCTCCCTGCTTTGGCGTCCACCTCTGTTCCCCTGCCCCTCCCGTTCCCCTTGGTCTTTTTCTGGTGTCTCTGTGTCTCTGTAGGTCTCTGTGTGCTTCTTGTCTCTGGGTCCCCCTCGACTCTCCACCGGTCTCCCCTCTCGCTGTTTCTGCGTCTCTGTTTCCGGCTATCTCTGCGTGTCTCTGCGCGTCTCCGTCTCTGTGTATCTCTGTGTCTCTGTGAGTCTCGGGCCTCTCCCTGCCTCCGTGTCCCCTGCGCTCCCCGCCCTCTCCCTCTCCCTCTCTCCCCCCTCGCTCTCTCGCTCGCGCTCTCTCTCTGAGCATCCTTGGGCCCGGGGTTGCCATGGGGACAAGGTGGGAGCCGGGGATGGCGCGCGCCTGGGCTCGCGCCGGCAGCTCAGGCGAGGAGCAGCGGCCAGAGCAGCGCCAGCAGCAGGCAGCGAGCGGGCGCGGGAGCGGGAGCGGGAGCGGGGGTAGTGTTGGCGGCGGCGGCTCCTCCTCGGCCATCCCCTCGGAGCCGTGCAGCTGACGCGCATGGCGAAGACAGCGGCGCCTACCGATGGGAGCAGCGGTAAGGCAAGGCGGCGCGGCGCAGCCGGGCGGGCGGGCGGCGGGCAGCCTCCTCCTCTCCCCAGCTCGCCTGCGCGCCGCCCGCCCGCCCTCCCTTCTTCCCTCTCCCCTCGCAGCCCCTGCCTGCCCGCCCGCGCCGCGCTCGCCCTTCCATTTAAAAATCTTTAAAACTTTGCATATTAATATCTGCGCTTTGCATAATCTGACCCGCGCTTTATTGATTGCAAGAAGCTTAATGCAGCCGGCTCGGCCTATTGCAGAGAGCTCTCCGGGCGGGAGCCGGGCGGGCGCCGCTCGCTCCGCACCGCGCTCCGGCTGCCCGCCGCCGCTGCGGCCCCGGCTCTCGCCTCCCTCCCGGCGCCCGGCATCGGGGCTTTGCCCCTTGGCTGGGTACCTTTATTATTTGGGGCGAGTGTGTGTCTTGGGGGGGTGGCGCGCAAAGGAGAGTGTGCGGCGGGCTTACCTTCTGACTCTATGTCTCTGGGCATCTCTTTGTCTCTATGGAGTCTTACCCTACCTGCATCCTCTTTGGTCCCTGCCCTATTCTCTCTCCCCTTCCCCCACTTCTGTCTCTGGATGTCTCTGGGTGTCTCTGAGTCCCAGGGTGCCTCCCTGCTTTGGCGTCCACCTCTGTTCCCCTGCCCCTCCCGTTCCCCTTGGTCTTTTTCTGGTGTCTCTGTGTCTCTGTAGGTCTCTGTGTGCTTCTTGTCTCTGGGTCCCCCTCGACTCTCCACCGGTCTCCCCTCTCGCTGTTTCTGCGTCTCTGTTTCCGGCTATCTCTGCGTGTCTCTGCGCGTCTCCGTCTCTGTGTATCTCTGTGTCTCTGTGAGTCTCGGGCCTCTCCCTGCCTCCGTGTCCCCTGCGCTCCCCGCCCTCTCCCTCTCCCTCTCTCCCCCCTCGCTCTCTCGCTCGCGCTCTCTCTCTGAGCATCCTTGGGCCCGGGGTTGCCATGGGGACAAGGTGGGAGCCGGGGATGGCGCGCGCCTGGGCTCGCGCCGGCAGCTCAGGCGAGGAGCAGCGGCCAGAGCAGCGCCAGCAGCAGGCAGCGAGCGGGCGCGGGAGCGGGAGCGGGAGCGGGGGTAGTGTTGGCGGCGGCGGCTCCTCCTCGGCCATCCCCTCGGAGCCGTGCAGCTGACGCGCATGGCGAAGACAGCGGCGCCTACCGATGGGAGCAGCGGTAAGGCAAGGCGGCGCGGCGCAGCCGGGCGGGCGGGCGGCGGGCAGCCTCCTCCTCTCCCCAGCTCGCCTGCGCGCCGCCCGCCCGCCCTCCCTTCTTCCCTCTCCCCTCGCAGCCCCTGCCTGCCCGCCCGCGCCGCGCTCGCCCTTCCATTTAAAAATCTTTAAAACTTTGCATATTAATATCTGCGCTTTGCATAATCTGACCCGCGCTTTATTGATTGCAAGAAGCTTAATGCAGCCGGCTCGGCCTATTGCAGAGAGCTCTCCGGGCGGGAGCCGGGCGGGCGCCGCTCGCTCCGCACCGCGCTCCGGCTGCCCGCCGCCGCTGCGGCCCCGGCTCTCTCGCCTCCCTCCCGGCGCCCGGCATCGGGGCTTTGCCCCTTGGCTGGGTACCTTTATTATTTGGGGGCGAGGTGTGTGTGTCTGTGTGGGTGGGGGGGTCGGCTTACTGTCGGTGGTAGCGAGGGAACCAAAGGAGAGGTGTGCGGGGGCGGGGAGGCATGGGAAGAAACGGGGAGGAAGAGGAGGCGAAGAGGGAGAGAAAAAACGAGAGAAGGGGCAAGAAGGAAGGGGAAAGGAGAGGCGTGAAGGAGGAGGCGGTAGAGAGAGGAGAGAGCAGTCGATTGAGCACGGAGCTGAAAGGACGAAGGAGCCAAGCGGAGACAGAAGAGAAAGGAGGGAGGCAGAGGAGCGCAGACTAGAGAAAGAGCGACCGGCCGGGAGCCGGAGGAGGAGACCGGGCGGTGGGCGCTTTCATCGCTGCCGCCCCCGGGCCCCCCAGAATAATAATAATAATAAAGGAAAAGAGGGGAAAATAACACCAATAAAAAGACGAAAGTAAAACATATCCTGGCCGGGGCCATCATATACAAAAAGGAGAGAACGCAGAGAGGAGAGACAAGGCGGCATCGGTGCCCGGCTGCCTTCGGCGCTTTCGAGAGGCTCCCCAGGCTGGGCGGGATTCCCGTTTTGAACGCTGTATCCGGGGAAGGGGCGACTGTGGAGAAAATGAGGCAAGAAGGGGTCAGGGCTGGTGGCGGTGCCGCCTGTTTTTTTTTTTTTCCCCCCCTTTCCTGGGGGTGTGGAGGCCGGTGTAGTGTGGTGATGGTGAGGATGGCCGTGGGTGATGCTGTCTGAAGCTCAGAAGCAAGCAGGGTGCATGGGGGGGGGGGGTGCGAGGTAAGAGGGCACGGGGAAGCAGAAAGGGCTGGGGGTGGGAATGAGGGGAAGAGAAAGAAACGGGGGTGCCTCCGACTGCCGGCAGGGTGGGAGCTGGGACGGGGAGCAGCGGGGATGGGGTTCTGAGATGTGGCGGTGTTCCTGGCACGAGAGGTAGGTAGCGGAGCTCCAGGGCCGGGCAGCAACGATGGGGAGCCGGGTGCGCCCCTCAGCTCTCTGGGCAAAGTCTGTAACTTGGGGAACCCCCTGGGCTGCCTGCTCCTGCCTCTCTGCTTCCTTATCTTTTCTTCCTCTCTTATCCTTCCTCGGGCTTTTTTTTTTTTTTTTTCCCCTCCATCTCCTTTTCTGGTTTCTCTTTCTCCCTGTTTTCCAGTTTCTGTGTGTCTTCCTCCTCTCCATAAAAACTATCCCCCACCCGCTCAGGTTTTCTTTTCTTGTTTAATCTTCCTTTTTCCCCACCCTTCTCTTTCTTTTTCTCTCTTTCTCCTTCCTCCTTTTTCTCTCATTCTCCCTCTCTGCCACTTATTTTCCCTGTCACCCCGTCCTTTCTGTCCCCTCCCTCAGTTTCATTTATTCATCACTTTTGTAGCCTTCGCCCTGAACAGCGTACAAGAGAGAAGTATTTCTATGCAAAAACAGGACTCCCCCAAGTTCCCACCAGAACCGGACCACTATTCCTCACCCCCATGTATTCCTACCCTCATTTTCCCCTGCTGGGTCTGCCCGGGGGAGGGGGGCTGTAGCGCCACCCTCCTGTTTCCTCCGGCTGCCTAAAGAAGTCCCGGTGGATGCTCACTGGGGGCCGTGGGAGGGGGAGGGGAAGACTTTAAGTGAGGGCTAGTGGCTCTGGACTCAGCCCCCCTGAGAGAGAAGGGTGTGGACGGAGAAGAAAACAGCATGGATCCCAAGTGGGAAGTTGAAACGGGAGGCAGTTGGAACAGGGGTCCACCTGAGAGTCGTCAGAGCTCTTGCATCCCAGGTAGAAGATCTGAAGAGAAAGCCTCTGGCCTACTGACCACTCCCTGCTTTCTCCCTCCATTCTGGGGCCTGTGTAGTTGAGGAGCAGGTCTTGGATTTCAAGAAAGATCCAGTGAGATGCTTAACTCAGTGGGTTTTAGTCTCTGACCATCCTGCCAGGCGAGTTTGCCCCCTCCCCCAGGGCAGGAAGGGAGAGCATGGTGTCAATGGGCGGTGCGGGGTGGGGGGGGGGGCACTGGTGTGTACAGTCAGACCATGGCAGCCGTGTGCATGTGTACATGGCCTGAGTGTGTTATAAGAGGCATGCTGGGCAGACTGTGTGCAGGCCTTGGAAGCCTTGGCAGAGTGAAGAACCAAAAGGGTAGAATCCTGACTTGTGTGTTCAGTGGGGGCCAGGTACGGGATTCCCATTGTGGGTGAGACGTGTACAGGAAAGGAGTCGGCATGAGTATTTATCCTGTAAGGTCCTCCCCTGGTCTCGATGTTCATGGAGACCTGGCTGCGTGTGCACTTGGGAGGCACTCTCTGGCTCTGTGCAAGGTGGCCGTCAGTACGTGTGCAGGTCTGTGTGCCAAGTCTGGCTTTGGCGGTGGGTTTGTTCATCTGTACGTGCAGCGTGGTTGGCATAGAGGCTCTGCGTTCAAGTACTAGGTCTGAGTGTGATACGTGCCTTGAAGAGTACACTGAAATAAAGTCACGTATGTGAAAGTACTGTGTCGACATAGAACTATTATTACTGTAGTGGTGGTTATTCTCCTTAGGTGTCTTTGGGTCTCTGTGTGGCCTGAGTCAGAGGGAGGGTGGGTTTGCGGAGTAGGGTCTGGGTGCAGTGATGAGAAATGTGCACAGAGGTTACGGGCGTAGGGATGGGCTTGACAGCGTGCTTGCACAGCAGCCTTGAAGCCAGGTTCAAGAAAACAAAACAAGAAAAAAGCCCGTCTTCCCGAAGTCTGCCAACCCACAGAAGCCTTCCTGGCTCCCGCGTGGTAACAAAGCGTCCCATGTCAGAGGGTAGCAGGCTGGCCAAGAGAGAAGCGGATCAAGGCCACGAGAACAAAACGAAGTTGAAACGGGAGGCAGTTGGAACAGGGGTCCACCTGAGAGTCGTCAGAGCTCTTGCATCCCAGGTAGAAGATCTGAAGAGAAAGCCTCTGGCCTACTGACCACTCCCTGCTTTCTCCCTCCATTCTGGGGCCTGTGTAGTTGAGGAGCAGGTCTTGGATTTCAAGAAAGATCCAGTGAGATGCTTAACTCAGTGGGTTTTAGTCTCTGACCATCCTGCCAGGCGAGTTTGCCCCCTCCCCCAGGGCAGGAAGGGAGAGCATGGTGTCAATGGGCGGTGCGGGGTGGGGGGGGGGGCACTGGTGTGTACAGTCAGACCATGGCAGCCGTGTGCATGTGTACATGGCCTGAGTGTGTTATAAGAGGCATGCTGGGCAGACTGTGTGCAGGCCTTGGAAGCCTTGGCAGAGTGAAGAACCAAAAGGGTAGAATCCTGACTTGTGTGTTCAGTGGGGGCCAGGTACGGGATTCCCATTGTGGGTGAGACGTGTACAGGAAAGGAGTCGGCATGAGTATTTATCCTGTAAGGTCCTCCCCTGGTCTCGATGTTCATGGAGACCTGGCTGCGTGTGCACTTGGGAGGCACTCTCTGGCTCTGTGCAAGGTGGCCGTCAGTACGTGTGCAGGTCTGTGTGCCAAGTCTGGCTTTGGCGGTGGGTTTGTTCATCTGTACGTGCAGCGTGGTTGGCATAGAGGCTCTGCGTTCAAGTACTAGGTCTGAGTGTGATACGTGCCTTGAAGAGTACACTGAAATAAAGTCACGTATGTGAAAGTACTGTGTCGACATAGAACTATTATTACTGTAGTGGTGGTTATTCTCCTTAGGTGTCTTTGGGTCTCTGTGTGGCCTGAGTCAGAGGGAGGGTGGGTTTGCGGAGTAGGGTCTGGGTGCAGTGATGAGAAATGTGCACAGAGGTTACGGGCGTAGGGATGGGCTTGACAGCGTGCTTGCACAGCAGCCTTGAAGCCAGGTTCAAGAAAACAAAACAAGAAAAAAGCCCGTCTTCCCGAAGTCTGCCAACCCACAGAAGCCTTCCTGGCTCCCGCGTGGTAACAAAGCGTCCCATGTCAGAGGGTAGCAGGCTGGCCAAGAGAGAAGCGGATCAAGGCCACGGGAAGCATCTCCAGTGGCTGGTAATGCAATTCCGCATCGACTTCCTGATTCCTGGGTATTGCTGGACAGAGGCCTGTCCATGTCCATCGGAAGGGTCCAGATCCCCACCTCCCATAGGCTGCTGGCCAAGCCTCTGGCCGGTCACAGTGCCATCCTTGGGGGTCCTGGTCGCCCTCACTTCCCTCTGTCAGTCTTTGCAGGGAAAATGGAGGGTGTTTGCTTCAGGCATCGGGATAGGGAAAGAACTCAGCCACAGTGTGTGTGTGTGTGTGTGTGTGTGTGTGTGTGTGTGTGTGTGTGTGTTTGCGCGCGCGTGCGCCCACACCCATGCTGAGTGTGTGATGAAGGTTAGCCTGTACATCCTTAACAGCATGCTAGCCAGATTTTTTTTTTCCAGCAGATCCATCAGTGGTCACCCCAGGCCACCTGCATTATTCTGGTTCACACACACTTGTTCTTTGCATGCAGGGGCCAGAAACCCTTCCCCCACCAACTAGACAGCCAGGCTAGGGGCCCCAACCTCAGTAGCTCCTCGCTATAGCTTGTCAGAGCCCTGGTGTGTGTTCATAGTGTGTGGGGGCACGACCCTGGATGGGGGGACAGATGGCCATGCCAGAGGCTATATGGACTTCTCTGGGAGTGGGTGCAGGGAGCAGTCTCCCCGTCTGGCACATGCTGGTTAATTTCCAGTGTTTTTTTTTTTTTTCAGGGTCAAAATAGTTGAGAAACCCGGATGCAGAGAATTGTTGGGAGGAGAGAGTAGGAAAGGGAGTCTTCTCAGACTGGGGTCTGTTCTTTCCTCTAAATACATATCAGTCATTTTTCCCTTTGGCCCAGTACCTCCTGATCTAATAATAACAATACTGATGATGACGACGCCCTTTGCATCCACCTCACTCTTACAGCCCCTCTCACAGATGAGGGTTTGAGGTCCCTTCCCATCTGAAACGTCTGTCCACAGGCCCATCTCCCAGGACCTGTCAAGTGGAGGGATCCCTTATGGGGCTCATCATGGGCTTTGAGGACCTGGGTTTCGCATTGCGTCCTGAAGAGAAAGCCCGCAAACGAGTGAGGTCGAGAGCCCACTCTGTGGCTGACAGTTTGGCGCTGGGCCTCTTCAAAGACAGGATTACTGATAAGCTTCCATCCTTCCCTAACCTCTGCTGGTGAGCCTGTGCTGTGCAGCCACCTTCCAAGAAGCCGGTGGTAGCCTCGAGAGGCAGGACCCCCTTCCCTCGTTCACCACAGCCCCACCTTCTCCAGCTCCTCAGGGAAGGCAGCTTCCCCAGCTTTGACACACTCAGAAGGAGGCTGGAGGTGGTAGCCCCACACCCCAGGTCCCTGCATTCAATAGGCATTTATTGAGTGGTGTGTGTCACCGCCCCCTGCCCAATGAAGTACAGTTAGCTCCCGGAGGAAGTCAGGCGATGGTAGTGTGATCACCTCTTTCCTGAAAACAATTGTCATGGGCTCTGAAGTGGACCCAACCTTAGACAAGATTCTGGGGTGCCCGGAGTACAAAGGGAGCTTCCAGATCATCGGGAATCTGGAGGAGGGAGGTTGGGTTTAAACAGGGAAGGCATCATTGAGGATGCTCAGGCACTCAGAACGGAGATGAGGTGGGAGAGTGGAAAGATGGGCAAGGGAAGCGGGAAGCAGGGAGGAAGCAGCCCAGGTTGGGGGTGTGGCCCTCAGGGCAGAGGTCCACATGGTGTCACTGGGCCCATTGAAGGAGAGAGGTTCTCAGAAGTTTGGACTTGGTCTCTCCGGCCCTGGGGAGCCATCCCATGTGTGATCTGGCATACCATGTGTGTCCCATGACAGTGCACCTTGGACAACACGGAATAGTGTGTGAGCGTGAGTGAATTCCCCAGGTGTGCACACACACAAACACACACACAGCCCTTCACCCTGGCGTCCACTCGGACACACTCCCCTTTAAAGCAATTGGAATGCGGTACTTTAGGCATCGTCCCCAGGACCCTGTACCGTTCAGGGCTGTGGGACGCAAACATGAGTGTCAGCGCAGACCGGGGACCCTCCCCCACCAGGGCGCGGACTCATGTGGCATTCACAGACTTAATCCGCCGCAGTGAGGCCAGGGAGGCAGCATCTGTCACTTTCACAAACACAGGCAACAGAGACACACTCCACTTGCTCTTGTACAACCGCCTGAAAAGCAGATGCCTGTACCGTGCTGACCCCCACGTCCAAGACAGAGACAGCCCCCCATGGCTCCCATACCAAGGCCAGACCTGTACACCTAGTGCCTCCTGCATTCAGGCATGCACATGTGTGCACATGCATGCCACACGCGCGTGAGGCACGCCCCAACATCCTAACTCCCCACATGCACCACCACACACTCTGGCGCACCCTGACTTTAAGCACAGCTGTGACACTCTAACCCCTTATTCACACACACGTACACTCACGTACACACACACACACGCAGTCCTTTTGACTTAAAGCACTGCTGTAGCCACCTCACCAGCCATACACACGTGCCTCTGAGCAGACTCACATACACACACACTCAAACACACAGCCTCGAGATCCACCAGAACCACCGTGGCCAGCGGTCATTGAAAAATGACCGCCTGAGCAGTGCGCCGAAGGGAGGGGGTCGCCCTGAGGTCTGGGCTGAGGGCCACACGACAGGGGACCTCAGAATCCCTTGGGGGAAAGGGTCAGGCAGACCCTGAAGGGGCTCCGTGGGTCTGGACGGTTCTGCCAGGTAAGGGAGACTCAACAAAACACAGGCCAGAGGCGAGAGCTGGCTGATGGCCGAGGTCGCTGATGGCCGAGATGGCTGGTCAGCGAGGAGGGAGGCTCGACAATTGATGTGACTCTGGCTGGACGAATAATGGCGCATCTGGCTGGAGGTGGCGGGGGGCCAGAGACCAGAGATCAGGGGACCCTTCTCGCTTCAGCGGGAAGAAGGCCAGAGCCAACTGGGTTGCGGCAGGTGGGTTTCCCAGCCGGGCTCGGCCAGCATCCCGCCTGGCGTGTGTGTCTCAGGGTCTTTGTACGTGTGAATGTGCCCGTGTGCTTATGTGTCGGTATATGTCAGCGTGCGCTTGCTTCCATAGAACTTCGTGTCCTGGGGACTCTTGTGCATCTGTGCACTTCTTTGTGTGTGCATTTGCATGTGTGTGTGTGTGTGTGTGTATACATGCCCACCCACCAAATCTTTGTGCTCACATGTGCATGTGTGTATTGAGTGGGTAAGGATCTTTCTTTTTGTGAGATGCTATGCACTCTTGTGTGCTTATATATATATATATATATTTTTTTTTTTTTTTTGGTGTTGGGTGTAGGTTAGGGCAAGGAAGAAGGGATGGCCCTGGACTCTGGCTGTCCAGCATCTGGTGGCCCACAAGGCCATCTTTGTACATCCGTCACAGCCTCTGTCTGGGCATTAGCGGGTGTGGGCTCATGTGCTTGCCTGCTCCAGAGTCTGAATATCTGTGCGTCCACAACAGCAGCTCCCTCTGCGCATGACTGTGAGTGGGGTGGGCCAGGCTGGACGAGGAGGACAGCTCCCTGAATCTGTGCCTTGTCCCTCTGGGGCGGGTCACACAGCCCCGCCTGAGCCTGGCTGGGACCCAGTGGCACCGCACAGTGCAGGCCACCCCTCCTCCTCCTTTTCCCCCCATGACCTTTGAACAGAGCAGCCCCAAATACATATTTATCAGAGGGGCTGTGGGGACCAGCCCCTCCCCCACCACTCCCCTCAGGGCCCAGCCTGCCTGGCTGCGGAGAAATTAACCTTGTGACACGGGATCTCGCTGACACCCCGGCCCCTCCCTACCCGCATGGCACATATGAGCACGGGTGGGTGTAAGAGAGAGACAGAGAATAGGTACTCGTCCAGGCAAGAAAGGCAGCAGCAGCCAGGGGAGGGAGATACACAGGTGTACACACGCCCATGTCATTCCACGCGCACACGCACACGTACTCTCTGTCTCCAAACTACAGAGTGTAGTTGGACACTTTGAAATTTTGAAATAAATATACATGCAGACATGTGCAGTTCTAAAATAGACACACACACACACACACACACACACACACACACACACACACACAGATTCTCACATCTGTGATAGAGTCATGCACCCTTGGATCCTGAAACCCAGATACACACATCCTTGGTCAGAGATGCTCTTAGAAAAGGCGTAGCTACTAAAGGCTACAGATCCATGCAGGCGATTCTGCACACATCGCCACGCCAGATATAAAAACAAGGACTGGCACACACTCACACACAGGTGTGAAAGCCCAGACCACCACACAGGCACATAAGTGCCAAGCCATCATGGGGCAAGACAAACACTGGAACACCAGGGTGCTCCTCACGTGGAAAGTGTTTTCAGCAGCAAAGGTTCGAATACAGAGAGTTACTATGGCAGCAACCTCGTCCACACACCTATGGGTGCACACAGGCCACATTCAGAGGTCCCAGGGGAAAGCCACGCACGGTGACCAGAAGGCACGTGGCCTGAGTTATTGCACACACACAGTCCCCACTGTAGACTTGTCCCCTTCCATCAAAATGAAAATAGGTAGATGCTCAGGTCTGAAAACTTTCACAGAGTGAATTCGTTCATCACCCGGGAACTGGGCCCAATGTGAGCCAGGTCCATCTTAGAAGTTGGAAAACAATGGATTTACAAGACAGACCTGGGCTTTGCCCGCCAGTGGGCACCCTGCCCCCATGACCCCCTCCTTTGAACAGAGCAGCCCCAAATACATATTTATCAGAGGGGCTGTGGGGACCAGCCCCTCCCCCACCACTCCCCTCAGGGCCCAGCCTGCCTGGCTGCGGAGAAATTAACCTTGTGACACGGGATCTCGCTGACACCCCGGCCCCTCCCTACCCGCATGGCACATATGAGCACGGGTGGGTGTAAGAGAGAGACAGAGAATAGGTACTCGTCCAGGCAAGAAAGGCAGCAGCAGCCAGGGGAGGGAGATACACAGGTGTACACACGCCCATGTCATTCCACGCGCACCACGCGTACTCTCTGTCTCCAAACTACAGAGTGTAGTTGGACACTTTGAAATTTTGAAATAAATATACATGCAGACATGTGCAGTTCTAAAATAGACACACACACACACACACACACACACACACACACACACACACACAGATTCTCACATCTGTGATAGAGTCATGCACCCTTGGATCCTGAAACCCAGATACACACATCCTTGGTCAGAGATGCTCTTAGAAAAGGCGTAGCTACTAAAGGCTACAGATCCATGCAGGCGATTCTGCACACATCGCCACGCCAGATATAAAAACAAGGACTGGCACACACTCACACACAGGTGTGAAAGCCCAGACCACCACACAGGCACATAAGTGCCAAGCCATCATGGGGCAAGACAAACACTGGAACACCAGGGTGCTCCTCACGTGGAAAGTGTTTTCAGCAGCAAAGGTTCGAATACAGAGAGTTACTATGGCAGCAACCTCGTCCACACACCTATGGGTGCACACAGGCCACATTCAGAGGTCCCAGGGGAAAGCCACGCACGGTGACCAGAAGGCACGTGGCCTGAGTTATTGCACACACACAGTCCCCACTGTAGACTTGTCCCCTTCCATCAAAATGAAAATAGGTAGATGCTCAGGTCTGAAAACTTTCACAGAGTGAATTCGTTCATCACCCGGGAACTGGGCCCAATGTGAGCCAGGTCCATCTTAGAAGTTGGAAAACAATGGATTTACAAGACAGACCTGGGCTTTGCCCTCCAAGAGCTTGGGGCCAACAGGATGGTCACTGGTTGGACCTTTGTGTGTAGTTAGGTATAAACAGTAGTAATGTGTGGGAAGGAGAGGAACACAGGGCTGAGGGTGGGGTTATGGGAGAACCCAGTTTAGACAGGTGGGTAAGGAATAACACCTCTGTGGAAGTGACATTGAAGCTGAGCGCAAGACACACCACATCGATTTCAAATGTGCGCTCACATCTCTCTCCAAACTTACTGAGGCCCCACAGACATAAATCATGCAGGACCCACAGGCCTCCACCCCACTCCTCTGTGCCTCATTGACCCTCTAGAAAACCCCGCAGTGGGAAATGGGTCCTTCTGGCTGGGGTCCAGAGGTGCTGTGCTGCCTGGGAGGGTCCAGCAGGCTTCATTGAGGAGCTGACGTGAAGAATGGCGGGTGGGTCCAGAGGAAAAGGGGAGGCAGGGGGCTGTTCAGATAGGGGCACTTCCAAGGGACTCCTCCGGCGGTCCAGTGGTTAAAACCACGTCACTGGTGGCTCAGACGATAATGTCTCCACAATGCAGGAGAGACCCGGATTTGATCCCGTGGGTTGGGAAGATCCCCTGGAGAAGGAAATGGCAACTCATTCCAGTATTCTTGCCTGGAAAATTCCATGGACAGAGGAGCCCGGGGGGCTACAGTCCACTGGACCGCAAAGAGTCAGATATAACTGAGCAGCTAAGTTTCCACTGTGGAGGGTGCAGGCTTGATCCCTGGTTGGGGAGCTAAGATCTCATGTGCCGCATGGTACGGCCAAACCCCCAAAAGAAAAAAACAGCGGCGTTCTGTGCCAGGCGTGGAGGTGTAGCAAGGGGCCCGACCTGTCCACAAAAAAACCTATGGGTGCACACAGGCCACATTCAGAGGTCCCAGGGGAAAGCCACGCACGGTGACCAGAAGGCACGTGGCCTGAGTTATTGCACACACACAGTCCCCACTGTAGACTTGTCCCCTTCCATCAAAATGAAAATAGGTAGATGCTCAGGTCTGAAAACTTTCACAGAGTGAATTCGTTCATCACCCGGGAACTGGGCCCAATGTGAGCCAGGTCCATCTTAGAAGTTGGAAAACAATGGATTTACAAGACAGACCTGGGCTTTGCCCTCCAAGAGCTTGGGGCCAACAGGATGGTCACTGGTTGGACCTTTGTGTGTAGTTAGGTATAAACAGTAGTAATGTGTGGGAAGGAGAGGAACACAGGGCTGAGGGTGGGGTTATGGGAGAACCCAGTTTAGACAGGTGGGTAAGGAATAACACCTCTGTGGAAGTGACATTGAAGCTGAGCGCAAGACACACCACATCGATTTCAAATGTGCGCTCACATCTCTCTCCAAACTTACTGAGGCCCCACAGACATAAATCATGCAGGACCCACAGGCCTCCACCCCACTCCTCTGTGCCTCATTGACCCTCTAGAAAACCCCGCAGTGGGAAATGGGTCCTTCTGGCTGGGGTCCAGAGGTGCTGTGCTGCCTGGGAGGGTCCAGCAGGCTTCATTGAGGAGCTGACGTGAAGAATGGCGGGTGGGTCCAGAGGAAAAGGGGAGGCAGGGGGCTGTTCAGATAGGGGCACTTCCAAGGGACTCCTCCGGCGGTCCAGTGGTTAAAACCACGTCACTGGTGGCTCAGACGATAATGTCTCCACAATGCAGGAGAGACCCGGATTTGATCCCGTGGGTTGGGAAGATCCCCTGGAGAAGGAAATGGCAACTCATTCCAGTATTCTTGCCTGGAAAATTCCATGGACAGAGGAGCCCGGGGGGCTACAGTCCACTGGACCGCAAAGAGTCAGATATAACTGAGCAGCTAAGTTTCCACTGTGGAGGGTGCAGGCTTGATCCCTGGTTGGGGAGCTAAGATCTCATGTGCCGCATGGTACGGCCAAAAAAAACCCCCCAAAAGATAAAAATAAACAGCGGCGTTCCCTGTGCCAGGCGTGGAGGTGTGAGCAAGTGTGGGCTCCCAGACCTGTGGGTGTGTGCAGGAGTGAGAAATGAGGGTTGACATCACTGGAAAGAGCTGTGGGGCTCAGATTTATTCCGGGCGCACCGCACAGGCAGAAGGGTTTTGAGAAGGGACTTGACAGATTGTGAGCTGGGTACTAAGTCAGGGATCTCAAAGTCTGGTGCAGAGGAGGGATGGGAGGAGGATGGGGAGACCCTGAAGGGAGGGGCCTCCTGCCCTCCTGCCCGTCCACTCTGCCTCCCACTTTCTCCAACCCCTTCTCTCTGGCACTGGACAGAGTTGAACAAGCTACAACTGGTGTCCACAGGGAGATTTGCTGTGGGGGTGGAAGTCAGGGGTTACAATCCCTCTTAGTGACCACTGTCACTCTGCAGTTTTCTGAGGCCTCCTGTGGCCAGGCCTGTACTGGGCGCTAAGGTGCACGGATGAGCCAGTCCCTCCCATGACCCAGGGGTGTCCGCAAGGTGGGGAGGTTGACCTGGAAAAAGCCTTCTCCGGGACTAAGGGTTCACTGAAGGCATCTAGAGCTTGTTTTAGAGAATTAATGGGTCACACATGATGTGCAGCGGATCAGGGAGGGTAGAACTTGGATTTTGAAGGTGAGACCAACTTTCAGAGAGGCCAAGTGACTTGTCCAGGGTCACACAGCATTTTGACCACTGTGCTCTTCTGCGACATAGAATCCACCACAGTGAGAGAAAGCCTGTTGATCCCCCATTGCACCTGGTACATCCTGTTTAGCCTGGAAGCCCTTCAGGAATGGGTATCCACCTGCTTGTTCAACTTCCACTCCTTTCCTCCTGCCTCCAGACGCTCTGGCCACTCTCTTCCTTTAACACATCGACCTTCTTCCTGCCTCAGGACCTTTGCACCTGCTGTTCCTTTTGTCAGCAGCTCATTTGGGGGCTACTTCTCAAAACCTGCCTTCCCTGACAGGTCTTTCCTGACCTCGCAGTATGAAGTAACATCATCTTGTAACCCACCCCTTCACCTGCTTCATTGTCCTTCTTAGCTCCGGGATATATATTGTCTACTGTGTCTCTTCCTCCACTAAAAGGTCAACAGTGTGAGGGCGGGGACTTTGTCTTGTTCACAGCTATATCCCCACAGCCTGGAATGATGCTCAGCACTCAGTGAATGATCAGAGGATGTTTGTCAGGGAAATAGGAGCTGGGTCCCTCGTCATCCTATTGCCTATTATAATGGCGGAGCTGGATGTTGGAGTCTCTGAGGAAGGGTGGAGGAACCTCGCCTTCTGGGGGAACGGAGGGTGCACTTACCGGTGTTGTATGGACATCGGCAAGTCAGATCACCTCCTGCCTGAGTCTTCACGTGATCAGACTCCAAACCTATCACCGGGGCCTATACACTCCATTCCATCTTCCTGACAATGCTGCCCTCACCCTTACCCCCACCCCCTACCCAGCCCAGCCAGCCTCACCTCTGCTCACCCTTTGCTGTCGCCCTTCCCCCAATCCCTGGCCCTGACACCCCACCACCACCACCACGGGAAAAGGCAGACCACAGACTGTGCGGTAGCGTACACCCCTCTTTGAGTCCCAGCCACAGCTGTGGGCAAATCACATCACTCCTTTTAAATCTCAACTTTCCTCGTTGGAAAAATCAGGTTTTTGTGGGGCTCAAGAGTGAACTGGTCTGTGATGATGATGCTAATAATAGCTGCTATTTATTGAGGACCTGCCAGGTGTTAGGCATTGTGCTAGGTGCTTTGAACATTTTTTTTTCATTTTAAAAAAAAGGGAAAAAATCGAGCCCGGTGTGTCCCCAGAGTGTCAGGCTTGGTGCACACAGCTGTGAATCACAAAGATGGACACAGTCTGTGTGCCCAGAGCTTACTCTTCCTCCGTGTGCGAGCAGTCACACCTGAAGTGCTCAGCAGGCAGGTGGTGGGGGCCGGCACTCCTGCTTTGCCCCTTTCAGCTGGAGCCTCGAGGGACAGTTTGGAAGCTTCTCAGAGGCATGACTCTCACAGATGAGAGAGCAACCGGCCACCCCCAGTCCGTCTTCACTATCTCAGTGGAACTTCCATTGTTCATATCTGGATTGGAAGGCTTGGTACAGGACCTGACCTAGAATTGGTCTCAGGAAATTCTTACTGAATGAATGAATGAACGAACAAAAGATTCTTTGGGGGGCACGCCATGCGACATGTGCGGTCTTAGTTCCCTGACCAGGGATTGAACCCACACCCCCTGCAGTGGAGAAGCGCAGAGTGTTGTTAGCCAGTGGACTGCTAGGGAAATTGCCAAAGGAACGTATTGAACCAGGTGTCTTCGCTGCATTTGTTCACCCCAAGACAAGAGCACCCTTCCTTCTCCCCTCATCCCCTGCATTCCTGCCATCACCTTGCACATCCTATTCACATACATCATTTGTGACTGATAATCATAGGATCGTTTATACCACTCGCTTGCCCCTTTCTCAGTTAGCTGCCTCCTAAGTTCATTATAAGCATGGTTTTGTTGACTCCTTACACTAACACTGTGAGGCAGGTGTTATTAATATTCTCGTTTTGTGTTTGAGTAAACTGAAGCTCAGAGAGGTGAAGTGACTTGCCAAGGTCACACAGCTTTTGGACCACCATACTCTTCTGCTCTGTAGATCCTCATACCCTCTCCCCAGTCCCCTGGCCTGCATGCACACTTAGTCTTGCAGGTTTTTCCCGTCTCAGCAGTGGGACGGCACGACCCAGGAGCCCGCTTTAGTCCCAGCTCTGTTACACACAGCTGTGTGATGTTGCAAAAATCCGTTCCCTCCCTCTGGGCCTCGGTTTCCCTTACAGCAGTTCCTCCTGCCTGTGAGTCCCCAACCAGATTCCTGAAGCGGGGACAAGACAAGGAATTCAGCTTAGTCCTACCAAAGCTGGAGCAACTGTTTCTCCACTCAGCACATTTCAGATTCATTCACATTCTTAGGAGGTCTGGGCTTGACTGGGCTTGGACAAAGAGGGAGCATAAGACAAGCGTGGCTGGAGCAGTGCACATCCTGAAGTGCTCAGCAGGCAGGTGGTGGGGCGGCACTCCTGCTTTGCCCCTTTCAGCTGGAGCCTCGAGGGACAGTTTGGTGGCTTCTTAGAGGCATGACTCTCACAGCTGAGAGAGCAACCGGCCACCCCCAGTCCGTCTTCACTATCTCAGTGGAACTTCCATTGTTCATATCTGGATTGGAAGGCTTGGTACAGGACCTGACCTAGAATTGGTCTCAGGAAATTCTTACTGAATGAATGAATGAACGAACAAAAGATTCTTTGGGGGGCACGCCATGCGACATGTGCGGTCTTAGTTCCCTGACCAGGGATTGAACCCACACCCCCTGCAGTGGAGAAGCGCAGAGTGTTGTTAGCCAGTGGACTGCTAGGGAAATTGCCAAAGGAACGTATTGAACCAGGTGTCTTCGCTGCATTTGTTCACCCCAAGACAAGAGCACCCTTCCTTCTCCCCTCATCCCCTGCATTCCTGCCATCACCTTGCACATCCTATTCACATACATCATTTGTGACTGATAATCATAGGATCGTTTATACCACTCGCTTGCCCCTTTCTCAGTTAGCTGCCTCCTAAGTTCATTATAAGCATGGTTTTGTTGACTCCTTACACTAACACTGTGAGGCAGGTGTTATTAATATTCTCGTTTTGTGTTTGAGTAAACTGAAGCTCAGAGAGGTGAAGTGACTTGCCAAGGTCACACAGCTTTTGGACCACCATACTCTTCTGCTCTGTAGATCCTCATACCCTCTCCCCAGTCCCCTGGCCTGCATGCACACTTAGTCTTGCAGGTTTTTCCCGTCTCAGCAGTGGGACGGCACGACCCAGGAGCCCGCTTTAGTCCCAGCTCTGTTACACACAGCTGTGTGATGTTGCAAAAATCCGTTCCCTCCCTCTGGGCCTCGGTTTCCCTTACAGCAGTTCCTCCTGCCTGTGAGTCCCCAACCAGATTCCTGAAGCGGGGACAAGACAAGGAATTCAGCTTAGTCCTACCAAAAGCTGGAGCAACTGTTTCTCCACTCAGCACATTTCAGATTCATTCACATTCTTAGGAGGTCTGGGCTTGACTGGGCTTGGACAAAGAGGGAGCATAAGACAAGCGTGGCTGGGAGAGGGAAGAGGGTCAGAGAAGCACCTCTCACTGTGCTTCTGCTGAGCGCCTTGCCACAGCCCCAGCACTGCAGGCCTCATTAGCCCCACCTTTTCCAGTTATAAATGAAAGTCAATTCATGTGACATGTGTCCATTGTTAAAAAAAAAAAAAAGTAGAAAATGCAGATATTCAAAGAGATGAAAGAAATCCCACCATGATCATTTAGTTAAATGAGAAAAAAAAAAACACACCTTGATGCCAATCTTTTTAGATAGCTTTTTCTCAAATGAGAGTATGCCTATGAGTTTACCCAAGAATGTATGAAAATTCAGATACCTGGGACCAAACTGAGAATTCTGACTTCTGGGAATTCCCTGGCAGTCCAGTGGTTAGGACTCTGTGTTTCACTGCTGGGACCCAGGAATGGGGCCCAGGTTCGATCCCTGGTTGGGAAATTAAGATCTCACAAGCCATGTGGTGCAGCCAAATAATAATAATAATAATAATAATAATGATAGTAACATTAAAAAAAAGAGTTCTGACTTCTGCTCTAAACATTTTTCTTTAGTATAAAAAAAGTGTGTGTATTTTAGAAAAATGGAACCATCAGCTACATGTCAGTTTATAATCTGTCTTTTTTTACTTTCTAACAATGGCTTATGAATGTCGCTCCCTTGTCAATGAATTTATTTTGAGCATATTTTCTACAACTCCACAGCCCTCCTTTATCAGTCTGCAGCACCGTCACGTATTGTACCAGTCCCCAGTCGTCAGACATCTAGGTTATCTCCTGGCATTTCCTATTGTAATTATCACCGGTTTACAGAAAAGAACATTGAGGCTCGGAGAAGTCTCTCCGGTATGTGAGAAGCTAAGGCACGAGCCAGTGGGACCTGGGGGTGGCTTTGGTGCTGGGGACAGTTCCCAGCCTCAATCAGGGCCCTAACCATAGGGAGAGGCTTGCGTAGAAGCCCCCACATATAGGACTTCCCTGGTGGTCTAGTGGTTAAGAATCCACCTTCCAATGCAAGGGATGTGGGTTTGATCCCTGGTCAGAGAACTAAGATCCCACATGCTGCAGGGCAACTAAGCCTGCGTGCCACAGCGAAGACCCAGTACAGCCAAGGGTAAGTAAATGAATAAATTAAAAAAAAAAACCCACAGAGAAGACACATGACCTGTCAGAGGGGAGGAGGGTGGAGGTGCCTGAGGAGGAGACTGCCCTCTCCCAGGCCCCCCAGTCCGGGCATACTGCCCATCAGGCTCCCCCCAGCCCTCTCACTGCCTTCCTCCCTGAGCCCACTCGCCGCCTGCTCCTTCCTTGCCAGCTTATCAATAGGTTAAGTGGTCAGGTCAGCGATATTGACCATTTGATTAGGACCTTGTCAGATCAATCCCTGGCTCATCTCACGGGCCTCCTCCCCTTCCCACACCCCCGCCCTGCTGCCGTGCCATGCTGGGAGCAGGTGGCTGTGGAAGCCTCCCCCTTCCCCCACATGGCACCTCCCGCAACCTGGAGCCCTCGGGCAAGTTCAGAGAAGGTGAGAGCCATCCCTGGCCTCATGGTCTCTCATCCTCCTCCTCCTGCCAGCTTAGGAGCTTCAAGTGCATCTCCAAGTCTGCCCCTGCCTTGAAGCCTCCTGGGCCTGTGCCTCCTGGGGACCAGGCCTCCTGGTCCCCATCCAGGCACTGGGTTCCTGTACCCCTTCCTCGCACTCTGTCTCATTTGCAATCATTGGATCTTACTTGCTCTGTGTCCTTCTCCCCTCAGAATCCAGTCAGACTGTGCTGCCCCCTCCCTTGGCTGTGTGATCTTGGGCAAGTGGCTTCACCTCTCTGAACCTCCATTTCCTCATCTGTATCGTGGGAATGATACTCACCCAACGGTTGAGAAGATTCTGCAAGATCACACCCGCAAAACAACTAACCACACCTGACACATAGCTAGCACCCAGGAAACCCCGGCTGCTCTCACTCAACGTTTAAAAAGCATTGAGGCTCGGAGAAGTTTTAAACGAGCCAGTGGGACCTGGGGGTGGCTTTGGTGCTGGGGACAGTTCCCAGCCTCAATCAGGGCCCTAACCATAGGGAGAGGCTTGCGTAGAAGCCCCACATATAGGACTTCCTGGTGGTCTAGTGGTTAAGAATCCACCTTCCAATGCAAGGGATGTGGGTTTGATCCTGGTCAGAGAACTAAGATCCCACATGCTGCAGGGCAACTAAGCCTGCGTGCCACAGCGAAGACCCAGTACAGCCAAGGGTAAGTAAATGAATAAATTAAAAAAAAAAACCCACAGAGAAGACACATGACCTGTCAGAGGGGAGGAGGGTGGAGGTGCCTGAGGAGGAGACTGCCCTCTCCCAGGCCCCCCAGTCCGGGCATACTGCCCATCAGGCTCCCCAGCCCTCTCACTGCCTTCCTCCCTGAGCCCACTCGCCGCCTGCTCCTTCCTTGCCAGCTTATCAATAGGTTAAGTGGTCAGGTCAGCGATATTGACCATTTGATTAGGACCTTGTCAGATCAATCCCTGGCTCATCTCACGGGCCTCCTCCCCTTCCCACACCCCCGCCCTGCTGCCGTGCCATGCTGGGAGCAGGTGGCTGTGGAAGCCTCCCCCTTCCCCCACATGGCACCTCCCGCAACCTGGAGCCCTCGGGCAAGTTCAGAGAAGGTGAGAGCCATCCCTGGCCTCATGGTCTCTCATCCTCCTCCTCCTGCCAGCTTAGGAGCTTCAAGTGCATCTCCAAGTCTGCCCCTGCCTTGAAGCCTCCTGGGCCTGTGCCTCCTGGGGACCAGGCCTCCTGGTCCCCATCCAGGCACTGGGTTCCTGTACCCCTTCCTCGCACTCTGTCTCATTTGCAATCATTGGATCTTACTTGCTCTGTGTCCTTCTCCCCTCAGAATCCAGTCAGACTGTGCTGCCCCCTCCCTTGGCTGTGTGATCTTGGGCAAGTGGCTTCACCTCTCTGAACCTCCATTTCCTCATCTGTATCGTGGGAATGATACTCACCCAACGGTTGAGAAGATTCTGCAAGATCACACCCGCAAAACAACTAACCACACCTGACACATAGCTAGCACCCAGGAAACCCCGGCTGCTCTCACTCAGGGCTGCTCTGCTGGACTAATCTGAGCTGATGTGTTTGGACAGTTGTTCTGTCGGTTTGTTCCTCAGTGAAAGTGTACGTGGGTGGTCTGTCTTGTGAGGCCAGGGGGCACTGTCACCCTCAGGTCTGCCGTAAGCTCTGGGTCATACCTTGTCATAGGTGGTGACTCCCAGAGCAGCCAGACCCCAACCTAACCTCCAGGAGACTTATCCTGGCTTCAAGAAGAGAGGTGGGAGCAGAAACTTTTCTCCTTCTCCTGTGAACATGGAATTTTTCCTTCCTGTTGTCTGTGATGCAGCTGCAAGGAACAGAGACTCTGGGGTCAGAGAGGTCAGGGTTCAAGTCCTGGCCCCTTGGTTTCCTCTGCCAGGTCACTGTGGGCCACCTGTTTTCCCCCTCTGTTCCTCAGTGTTCCCATCTGTGGAATGGGGAGAAAGCATCTTCTAGGTAGCTCCTGTCCCCATCTTCCAGACTCAAGACCCTACTGGAAGTACAGCTGCACTTCCCCTAGGGCTGCTTGCCTCTTCCCAGGGAAGATGTTGTCTACTTGGGAGAGGGGTCTGTCAGGCAGGGGAATGGGGGGTGCAGGGCCCTGGGAGATGCCAAGAGAAGGCGAACTGGAGGCCGACAGGCTGAGGTGGTCCTGCCTGTGGGCATCACTGCTGAGGATGGCAGAGGGCAGAGACCGGGGTTGGCAGGGCGGGGCACAACTGGAGGGAAGCCCTAACGAGGGGTGCTGCCTTGAGGGAAGACCCCAGCCCGAAGGCGCCGTCTGACTCCGGGCCCCTGAGAGGCCCAGGGATTCCCCTGCCTGCTCCGCCATCACTTACACCAATATTGACGGTTAATGCCGTGTCGCCACCGTGTTCAACACTCAGCGCGGCTAATTGTTTTGACTGGGAATCGGCAAGGCGATTAAACGCCATCGATTTTGCCCTGCGCGCTGCATCGATTTTTAAATTTCCTATTGATCCCAGCCCTAAATCTCCTTAACCAAGACCTCACGGTGGAGATGACAGCCGCTGATTAGCTCTGGGGGCGGGGGCGGTGGGGGCAGCCCCTGAGGCAGGGGGGAGAAACCCCAGCCCCTCCCTCCCCACAGGGACTGGAGGTCCAGGACCCCTCTGCCCCAGGAGATGGAGGCCCAGGTAGAGAGAGGGGAAGGGGGAGGAGTTGATCGGACCCCTTATTCCTTTTACACCTCTTTTTTCATTCCCATTTGGGCTTCTCTCTAGTCTCTCTGCCTGTGTCTCCCTCCACTCCTCGCCTCTGTTATGTCTGGGTTTCCCAAGCTCTTTCCTTTCTATCTGTCCGTCTGTTTCAGTTCATCTTTTTCTCTTTCTCTTTTCTCCTTCTGAACTCCAGTCCTGCCTCCACCAATCCCTTGTGTCCTTGACTGGTCCTGGGCCTCAGTTTCCCCATTGGCGTTGGCAGACTTGCGGTGAGATAGCAAAATACAAAGTAGCCTGCAAGACGTAAGGGTCCATGGTTGTCCTGCCGGTCCCCCTGAAGCCCCCTTTCTGGAAACACACGGGTACCAGGTGCATGTGGGCTTCCTGGCCCTAGGTCCCCTGACCCCCAACCCAGGGCTCTCCCTCTCTGAGCCCTGGCTTCTGAAGTTTCCCTCTGTCCACTCAGGAGGAAATTCTGGGAGAAAGGTATCCCTGAAACCCTGTTTCCTCCCTGCTCTCCTATGGTCCCTGCCCCTTCGTGACTGCCCGCTGAGACAAGGGTGGTCTTTGTGCAGGTTCAAGCAGCTTTTTCAAGAAGACCACGTTCCCAGAAGGCAGGAAACCCAGGTTTCAGTAGGAAGCACGAAGGCCTGAGCTCGCTAACCAGCTCCGCCTCGCCGAGCTGTACAGGAGCCGGAAGCCTCGCCTGCTGCATCTGTAAAGCGAGGGTGACGCCAGCCGACATTCTGCCTCCTGCAGGGCTGTGCAGAGGCTCGGCCAACACTCTTTGGAGAGGATCACTTACACCAATATTGACGGTTAATGCCTGCCCATTACACTCAGCGGCTAATTGTTTTGACTGGGAATCGGCAAGGCGATTAAACGCCATCGATTTTGCCCTGCGCGCTGCATCGATTTTAAATTTCCTATTGATCCCAGCCCTAAATCTCCTTAACCAAGACCTCACGGTGGAGATGACAGCCGCTGATTAGCTCTGGGGGCGGGGGCGGGGGTGGGGGCAGCCCCTGAGGCAGGGGGGAGAAACCCCAGCCCCTCCCTCCCCACAGGGACTGGAGGTCCAGGACCCCTCTGCCCCAGGAGATGGAGGCCCAGGTAGAGAGAGGGGAAGGGGGAGGAGTTGATCGGACCCCTTATTCCTTTTACACCTCTTTTTTCATTCCCATTTGGGCTTCTCTCTAGTCTCTCTGCCTGTGTCTCCCTCCACTCCTCGCCTCTGTTATGTCTGGGTTTCCCAAGCTCTTTCCTTTCTATCTGTCCGTCTGTTTCAGTTCATCTTTTTCTCTTTCTCTTTTCTCCTTCTGAACTCCAGTCCTGCCTCCACCAATCCCTTGTGTCCTTGACTGGTCCTGGGCCTCAGTTTCCCCATTGGCGTTGGCAGACTTGCGGTGAGATAGCAAAATACAAAGTAGCCTGCAAGACGTAAGGGTCCATGGTTGTCCTGCCGGTCCCCCTGAAGCCCCCTTTCTGGAAACACACGGGTACCAGGTGCATGTGGGCTTCCTGGCCCTAGGTCCCCTGACCCCCAACCCAGGGCTCTCCCTCTCTGAGCCCTGGCTTCTGAAGTTTCCCTCTGTCCACTCAGGAGGAAATTCTGGGAGAAAGGTATCCCTGAAACCCTGTTTCCTCCCTGCTCTCCTATGGTCCCTGCCCCTTCGTGACTGCCCGCTGAGACAAGGGTGGTCTTTGTGCAGGTTCAAGCAGCTTTTTCAAGAAGACCACGTTCCCAGAAGGCAGGAAACCCAGGTTTCAGTAGGAAGCACGAAGGCCTGAGCTCGCTAACCAGCTCCGCCCCTCGCCGAGCTGTACAGGAGCCCGGGGAAGCCTCGCCTGCTGCATCTGTAAAGCGAGGGTGACGCCAGCCGACATTCTGCCTCCCTGCAGGGCTGTGCAGAGGCTCGGCCAACACTCTTTGGAGAGGATCTCCCCTTTTCGCATTGACCTCTCTGTCCTCCCGTCTCCTGAACAGCAGACAGCAGGAACTTTTTGAAGACAAACTGCGTGGTCTCCCTCCCTCCAGCTGTTTGGACTGTGTCCTGGTGGCCGCAGCCCCTGCAGCCTCTGCAGCCTCATCTTTCCCACTCCTCTCATTGAACCCTGGCCCCCTCCGCCTGGCTAAAGTGGGTTTGTCTGCCAGACTTGGCTCGGGGATCACATCCTCCCTGAGTCTTCCCTGATCTCCCCTTGCATCCTCTGTTTACTCCAGTGTGTGGGCATAGGCTCTCTTTTGTTTGTTTGTTTTAAATTAGGGTATGATTGCTTTGGCTTCTCTGGTGGCTCTGCCTGCCAATGCAGGAGATGCAGGTTCAGTCCCTGGGTCGGAAAGATCTTCTGGAGGAGGAAATGACAACCCTCTCCAGTATTCTTGTCTGAGAAATCCTGTAGAAAGAAGAACCTGGTAGGCTATAGTTGCAAGAGTCGGACATGACAGAGTGACTAAACAGCGAGAGTAGTTGATTTCCAATGTTGTGTTAGCTTCTGCTGTGCATCAAAGTGAATCAACTATATGTATACATGTATATCCTCTCTCGTGGACCTCCCCCCTTCCCCCTTGGGGTCATCACAGCGCACCGAGCTGAGCTCCACACGCTGTACAGCAGCTTCCCACTAGTCATCTGTTTTACACATTGTACTGCACGCATGTCAATCCCAGTCTTGCAGTTCATCCCACCCTTCCACCCTCTCTGTGTCCACACGTCTGTTCCTGTTTCCTCCCTGCTCTCCTATGGTCCCTGCCCTTCGTGACTGCCCGCTGAGACAAGGGTGGTCTTTGTGCAGGTTCAAGCAGCTTTTCAAGAAGACCACGTTCCCAGAAGGCAGGAAACCCAGGTTTCAGTAGGAAGCACGAAGGCCTGAGCTCGCTAACCAGCTCCGCCTCGCCGAGCTGTACAGGAGCCAGGAAGCCTCGCCTGCTGCATCTGTAAAGCGAGGGTGACGCCAGCCGACATTCTGCCTCCCTGCAGGGCTGTGCAGAGGCTCGGCCAACACTCTTTGGAGAGGATCTCCCCTTTTCGCATTGACCTCTCTGTCCTCCCGTCTCCTGAACAGCAGACAGCAGGAACTTTTTGAAGACAAACTGCGTGGTCTCCCTCCCTCCAGCTGTTTGGACTGTGTCCTGGTGGCCGCAGCCCCTGCAGCCTCTGCAGCCTCATCTTTCCCACTCCTCTCATTGAACCCTGGCCCCCTCCGCCTGGCTAAAGTGGGTTTGTCTGCCAGACTTGGCTCGGGGATCACATCCTCCCTGAGTCTTCCCTGATCTCCCCTTGCATCCTCTGTTTACTCCAGTGTGTGGGCATAGGCTCTCTTTTGTTTGTTTGTTTTAAATTAGGGTATGATTGCTTTGGCTTCTCTGGTGGCTCTGCCTGCCAATGCAGGAGATGCAGGTTCAGTCCCTGGGTCGGAAAGATCTTCTGGAGGAGGAAATGACAACCCTCTCCAGTATTCTTGTCTGAGAAATCCTGTAGAAAGAAGAACCTGGTAGGCTATAGTTGCAAGAGTCGGACATGACAGAGTGACTAAACAGCGAGAGTAGTTGATTTCCAATGTTGTGTTAGCTTCTGCTGTGCATCAAAGTGAATCAACTATATGTATACATGTATATCCTCTCTCGTGGACCTCCCCCCTTCCCCCTTGGGGTCATCACAGCGCACCGAGCTGAGCTCCACACGCTGTACAGCAGCTTCCCACTAGTCATCTGTTTTACACATTGTACTGCACGCATGTCAATCCCAGTCTTGCAGTTCATCCCACCCTTCCACCCCTCTCTGTGTCCACACGTCTGTTCCTGTTTGCGTCTCTATTCCTGCCCTTCAGATAGGCTCATCTGTACCATCTTTCTAGATTCTACATACATACATCAATATACAATATTTGTCTTTCTCTTTCTGACTTATTCACTCTATGGCACCTGCCGTTTATATGGTCTCCCCAGCTTGCCTCTGAGCCCTCAGTAACCAGGGAAGAGACCTGGCCTCATCCGTCTCCAGCACCTCCCACACTTGGTCCAGAGCTCAGCTCAGACGAGCCTCCTATCTGCTGATTGTTGTTTGTTGTTGTTGGGTAGTCATTAAGTCGTGTCCGACTCTTTTGTGACCCCGTGGTCTGTAGCCTGCCAGGCTCCTCTATCCATGGGATTTCCCATGCAAGAATACTGGAGTAGGCTGCTATTTCCTTCTCCAGGGGATCTTCCCAACCCAGGGATCACCCCCCAGACTCCTGCATGGCAGGTGGATTCTTTACCCCTGAGCCACCTGGGAAGCCCCTCTGCTGATTAACCACATGGGTAAATGAGTGAATGAATATACCAGTCAGAAGCATCATTATGACTTTTATTTTCATCCCCCGATAGCACACAGGCATCTAATAATGAGTAACCCTTTCACATTTCTCATTTGACCCTCCCCACAGTCATTTATTTATTATTTCTTTTTCACTGTGCTGGATTTTGTCACTATGTGAGCTTTTCTCTAGTTGCAGCGAGTAGGGGCTGCTCTCTAGTTGTAGTACACAGGCTTCTTATTGCAGGGTTTACACAGGCTGAGTTAGCGTAGAAATCCTGTAGAAAGAAGAACCTGGTAGGCTATAGTTGCAAGAGTCGGACATGACAGAGTGACTAAACAGCGAGAGTAGTTGATTTCCAATGTTGTGTTAGCTTCTGCTGTGCATCAAAGTGAATCAACTATATGTATACATGTATATCCTCTCTCGTGGACCTCCCCCCTTCCCCCTTGGGGTCATCACAGCGCACCGAGCTGAGCTCCACACGCTGTACAGCAGCTTCCCACTAGTCATCTGTTTTACACATTGTACTGCACGCATGTCAATCCCAGTCTTGCAGTTCATCCCACCCTTCCACCCCTCTCTGTGTCCACACGTCTGTTCCTGTTTGCGTCTCTATTCCTGCCCTTCAGATAGGCTCATCTGTACCATCTTTCTAGATTCTACATACATACATCAATATACAATATTTGTCTTTCTCTTTCTGACTTATTCACTCTATGGCACCTGCCGTTTATATGGTCTCCCCAGCTTGCCTCTGAGCCCTCAGTAACCAGGGAAGAGACCTGGCCTCATCCGTCTCCAGCACCTCCCACACTTGGTCCAGAGCTCAGCTCAGACGAGCCTCCTATCTGCTGATTGTTGTTTGTTGTTGTTGGGTAGTCATTAAGTCGTGTCCGACTCTTTTGTGACCCCGTGGTCTGTAGCCTGCCAGGCTCCTCTATCCATGGGATTTCCCATGCAAGAATACTGGAGTAGGCTGCTATTTCCTTCTCCAGGGGATCTTCCCAACCCAGGGATCACCCCCCAGACTCCTGCATGGCAGGTGGATTCTTTACCCCTGAGCCACCTGGGAAGCCCCTCTGCTGATTAACCACATGGGTAAATGAGTGAATGAATATACCAGTCAGAAGCATCATTATGACTTTTATTTTCATCCCCCGATAGCACACAGGCATCTAATAATGAGTAACCCTTTCACATTTCTCATTTGACCCTCCCCACAGTCATTTATTTATTATTTCTTTTTCACTGTGCTGGATTTTGTCACTATGTGAGCTTTTCTCTAGTTGCAGCGAGTAGGGGCTGCTCTCTAGTTGTAGTACACAGGCTTCTTATTGCAGTGGCTTCTCTTGTTATGGAGCACAGGTTCTAGGGTGAGCGAGCTTCAGTAGTTGCTGTTCACAGGCTCAGTAGCTGTGGTGCCTGGGCTTAGTTGCCCCATTGCATGCAGGATCTACTAAGACCAGGAATGGAACACAGGTCTTCTGCATTGGCAGGTGGATTCTTTACCACTGAGCCACCAGGGAAGCTGCCCATAGTCCTTTGAGATACACTGTGCATTAGTTACTTAGTCGTGTCCGACTCTTTGTGACCCCATGGACTTAGCCTGCCAGGCTTCTCTGTCCTTGGGATTCTCCAGGTAAGAATACTAGAGTGGGTTACCATTCACTTCTCCAGAGGATTGTCCCCACCCAAGGATTGAACCCGGATCTCCTGCATTGCAGGCAGATTCTTTACCATCTGAGCCCCCAGGGAAGCCCTTGAGATACAGTTTGTCAATTAATTACTCCCTCCCTCCATCCATCCACTCGGTCAACCATCCATCATGTAGTTCCTGAGCATCCCATGTTGGCCAGGCCCTCTGTCAAGGGCTGAAGGTATAAGATACAGTTCTTGCCTGTTTTTTTTTTCTTCACTATCTGAGCTACGAGGGAAGCCCTGGTCCCTTCCTTTTAAGGAATCTCCAGTCTGATGGGAAAAACATGTTCAGCCAGGGAAGGCATCAGTATGTCCATTTATGAAATGGGGACACTGAAACTCAGAGCCCAGAAGTAGAGGTAGCCAGCGGCTGTCAGGACCTGCGTCTACAGTCACTGACCTGTGACTCCTGATGGTGTGTCAGGAGCGAGGGCTCTTTACCCCAGTAGGGCCTCCTCCTGCATGAGGTGGAGATGCTTCTCCACTTCCCAGTGGATTTTTAGGCATCCGACCCTTTTCCGTAAGGGCCACGGCCCCGAGCTCATTATGACTTTTATTTTCATCCCCCGATAGCACACAGGCATCTAATAATGAGTAACCCTTTCACATTTCTCATTTGACCCTCCCCACAGTCATTTATTTATTATTTCTTTTTCACTGTGCTGGATTTTGTCACTATGTGAGCTTTTCTCTAGTTGCAGCGAGTAGGGGCTGCTCTCTAGTTGTAGTACACAGGCTTCTTATTGCAGTGGCTTCTCTTGTTATGGAGCACAGGTTCTAGGGTGAGCGAGCTTCAGTAGTTGCTGTTCACAGGCTCAGTAGCTGTGGTGCCTGGGCTTAGTTGCCCCATTGCATGCAGGATCTACTAAGACCAGGAATGGAACACAGGTCTTCTGCATTGGCAGGTGGATTCTTTACCACTGAGCCACCAGGGAAGCTGCCCATAGTCCTTTGAGATACACTGTGCATTAGTTACTTAGTCGTGTCCGACTCTTTGTGACCCCATGGACTTAGCCTGCCAGGCTTCTCTGTCCTTGGGATTCTCCAGGTAAGAATACTAGAGTGGGTTACCATTCACTTCTCCAGAGGATTGTCCCCACCCAAGGATTGAACCCGGATCTCCTGCATTGCAGGCAGATTCTTTACCATCTGAGCCCCCAGGGAAGCCCTTGAGATACAGTTTGTCAATTAATTACTCCCTCCCTCCATCCATCCACTCGGTCAACCATCCATCATGTAGTTCCTGAGCATCCCATGTTGGCCAGGCCCTCTGTCAAGGGCTGAAGGTATAAGATACAGTTCTTGCCTGTTTTTTTTTTCTTCACTATCTGAGCTACGAGGGAAGCCCTGGTCCCTTCCTTTTAAGGAATCTCCAGTCTGATGGGAAAAACATGTTCAGCCAGGGAAGGCATCAGTATGTCCATTTATGAAATGGGGACACTGAAACTCAGAGCCCAGAAGTAGAGGTAGCCAGCGGCTGTCAGGACCTGCGTCTACAGTCACTGACCTGTGACTCCTGATGGTGTGTCAGGAGCGAGGGCTCTTTACCCCAGTAGGGCCTCCTCCTGCATGAGGTGGAGATGCTTCTCCACTTCCCTAGGATGCTGACTTCCTTCTCCTCTCTCTCCAGGTTCTCTACTGGACCGGGTTGGTGGCCTGAATGTATTAGCTTCGCTGCTTCTGCCCAAAAGGTAAGGGCCACGGCCCCCGAGCTCTGGTTATCACTGGAGTCCTCTGCGTCCCGTCTCTTCTCTGAAGCCCTGGCTTTCCCATCCTGGTCCCTTGCCCCACCCCTGTGGCGCTGCCCTCCCTCGTCCTGCCTTGTGCTCCATGAGATTAGCCTGACTAATGTGTGTTTTCATCCTCGGTGTGTCCTGCACTTCTTGGCCAGACCCGTGGTTCTGAATGCTGGCCACCGTGGGGATTTCTGCTGATGCTGGCCACCGTGGGGATTTCTGCTGATGTGGCTCAGGAGGAGAGAGGCAGGGGTAGCTTGGTGGCTTAGGTCACAGCTTGGAGTCAGGCCCTCCTGTGTCTGAATCTCCTTTTGGTCCCTTCTTAACTGTGAGTGACTTGGGACAGTCAGAGCCTCGTCTGTAAAAGGGCATAATAACAGAACCCACTGGACACACAGTCCTGAGGAGACAAGCCGAGGAAGGCATTAGGTTCCAGTGCCAGAGTCAGAGAGCAGCGACCCTGCTCACGGCCAACTGTGTGATCCTCAGTTTCCCCATCTGTCAGAGGTGGGTGATAACAGTACCTCCCTGCCCCAGACACACACATGAGGGTGTGAGGATGAAGGAAGTTACTCTGTGAAAGCAGGAAGCAAGGCCTTGAGATACGGCTGGAAGCTCCCCTGGACTAGTGGGGGTTTGTGAGGCCCCGCCTTGAGCCCACTGAGACCTCCCACCTCTGCCAGAAGCGAGAGTCCTCTAGCCACTCCGCTCTGCAGGAAGCAGAGGCTCTGGGCATCAGCTCTGGGATTGACTCCACCAACTTGGTGAGGCCCCAGCAGTGAGTGTCTGGGGAGGGGTAGGGACAGGGCCTCTGGGGTGGGCCCACCCCAACCACATGCTGCCCCGACCAGAGCAGTTTGAGCCGCAGGCCTCAGGACCCCAGGGAGGCCTCTGCTTGCTCTCCTAGGCTCATCACTCTGGCAGGGGGTTGGGGATGATCACAGCCTAACTTTAAGAAGCAGAGAGAGCTGTTGCCTAGGGCTTGTGATCTGGTGTGGTCCAGACCGTGGTGACTGGAAGATGCATAGGCAGGGGTAGGGTGCTGCTCTTTGGCCCACTGACTGTTCCCTAGTAGGGACAGGTCCCCCATTTGTCAGATTTCTCAAGAGAAGCCAAAACTCCAGAAATCTCTCAATTTTTAAAATATTGACAGCCCAACTGCAACTTCAAAAATCTCCTTGTGGTTAAAACCACACATTTCAGGCAACCCTGGTCCATGAATTTTCCAGTTTTGCAACATTTAGTATAGACTTTCTCCCAGGAAAATGCATCCCTGTGTCTACTCAGTTGTGCTCTGACCTCAGGATGCTCACAGAGCCCCCAAAGCTCATCCACGGACCACATTCTAGCTGATAAGGAATGTAAGCGTCTGAACTACTTTCTCCAAGAACCAGAAGTATAGCTTTCCCAGGAACCATCGTGTCTTCTGCTGCTCTTGACGTTGAAAAGAAGCTCAAGGAGCTTCCAGGTGGCAGAATTCATCTGGCGACTAGAGGCTGACTTTGAGGAATGCCCAAAAGTTGGGCTAACGTAACAGAGGTGTTTACAAAGAATTACGTGTCAGAGTTGGTGGAGGCGGCAATAGGGACTGTGGTTTTAGTTCTTTGTGTTCAAATAGGTGTTTGTTACCTAGCCAAGGTTTCACTGACATACACACAACAGATTGGGTAACACGTCAGAGAGCTGTTAGAGTCGAATGAGGAAACGGATGTTTATCCGGGGCCACCTCTGTGCCTGGGCCTGTTCTGGGCACTGGTGAACACCCTGTGAAGTGGGTGTGAGTCACCTGTTTCGAGAGAAGGAAACTGAGCCACAGAGAGGGGAGGCAGCCAACCTCAGGTTACCTCAGGTTACTATGGGAACTGTAAATGATAGTGTCAGAATATGGACTCAGGTCTACCTGAACTTGAAGCTCTCATTCTTCCATTTTACCAGAACCCACCCCAGGTTTGGAACCTCCTGAGGTGGCCAATCTTTGTGCTTCAGGGATGACTTTGACTTGTGGGATGAGGTGCAGAGGTGGGACACCTGACGTTTTATTTGGAGCCAACTGTGATCAGTTTGGGGCTTCCCTGGTGGCTCAGATGGTAAAGAATCTGCATGCAGTGCAGGAGATCTGGGTTCAATCCCTGGGTCAGATAGATCCCTGGAGAAGGGTAGGGTGCTGCTCTTTGGCCCACTGACTGTTCCCTAGTAGGGACAGGTCCCCCATTTGTCAGATTTCTCAAGAGAAGCCAAAACTCCAGAAATCTCTCAATTTTTAAAATATTGACAGCCCAACTGCAACTTCAAAAATCTCCTTGTGGTTAAAACCACACATTTCAGGCAACCCTGGTCCATGAATTTTCCAGTTTTGCAACATTTAGTATAGACTTTCTCCCAGGAAAATGCATCCCTGTGTCTACTCAGTTGTGCTCTGACCTCAGGATGCTCACAGAGCCCCCAAAGCTCATCCACGGACCACATTCTAGCTGATAAGGAATGTAAGCGTCTGAACTACTTTCTCCAAGAACCAGAAGTATAGCTTTCCCAGGAACCATCGTGTCTTCTGCTGCTCTTGACGTTGAAAAGAAGCTCAAGGAGCTTCCAGGTGGCAGAATTCATCTGGCGACTAGAGGCTGACTTTGAGGAATGCCCAAAAGTTGGGCTAACGTAACAGAGGTGTTTACAAAGAATTACGTGTCAGAGTTGGTGGAGGCGGCAATAGGGACTGTGGTTTTAGTTCTTTGTGTTCAAATAGGTGTTTGTTACCTAGCCAAGGTTTCACTGACATACACACAACAGATTGGGTAACACGTCAGAGAGCTGTTAGAGTCGAATGAGGAAACGGATGTTTATCCGGGGCCACCTCTGTGCCTGGGCCTGTTCTGGGCACTGGTGAACACCCTGTGAAGTGGGTGTGAGTCACCTGTTTCGAGAGAAGGAAACTGAGCCACAGAGAGGGGAGGCAGCCAACCTCAGGTTACCTCAGGTTACTATGGGAACTGTAAATGATAGTGTCAGAATATGGACTCAGGTCTACCTGAACTTGAAGCTCTCATTCTTCCATTTTACCAGAACCCACCCCAGGTTTGGAACCTCCTGAGGTGGCCAATCTTTGTGCTTCAGGGATGACTTTGACTTGTGGGATGAGGTGCAGAGGTGGGACACCTGACGTTTTATTTGGAGCCAACTGTGATCAGTTTGGGGCTTCCCTGGTGGCTCAGATGGTAAAGAATCTGCATGCAGTGCAGGAGATCTGGGTTCAATCCCTGGGTCAGATAGATCCCCTGGAGAAGGGAAGGGCTATCCACTCCAGTATTCTTGCCTGGAGAATTCATGGACAGAAGAGCCTGGCGGGGTACAGTCCACAGGGTCACACAGTCGGACACACTGAGCGATTAACACTTTTTTCACTTTTCTGATCAACTTAGCAGTGCTGGTATTAACAGTGGATAATGCTGAGGCTACTTGTCGGTTTTTTGATAGACACTAGAGACAGTGATACAGTAGAGATGTTTTGTTGATGGAGTCTGTAAACTAAACTGGACTTGAAGGCTGTTGCTAAAGTATCTGAGAGGACTGAGGAAAAAATTCAGCCTCCCAAAGAGATGTTTGAAGGGAGCCACACAGGCCTATAATTTTGTTACAAAACAATCACAGCAAATGGTGTTCCCTCCTGCACTGTCTCTTAGAGAAGGTGATCAGTTCCTAAAATGTGTCCAGAGGCCTCCTCAATGCCCCAGAGGGAGCTGGAGCACAAAGACCAGGGTGAGTGAGACGCTCTCCAGTCTGGAGGTGCTGGGTGGGCCTCTGGTGTACTGCGCCTCCCCCTCCTTTGCTCCCTCTGGCCTGCCCTCTGGCTTTCCTCCCACCCCAGCCAGGGTCTTTCCACTGTTGGTTGAGCTCCATTAGGGACTCCCCAACCACCCTGGCCTAGCCACGCTCCCCCTTTTCTTCCTTATTGCCCATTGTCACTACATCTGATTGTAGATTCTCTGGGTAGCGTTTCCTTTCCGCATCCTAAACTTGAAGATGGAGACAAGAGACGTCTCCATTTGTCTAACATGTCGCTATCCACCCCTGGCCCAGTGTAAATGCTCAGTTAAGTATTTGTTGAAGGGACTTCCCTGTGGTCCAGTGGTTAGGACTCTGTGCTTCCAATGCAGGGGACATAGAACTAAGATCCTGCATGCCTTGTTTTGCAGCCAAAAAAAAAACCCAGTATTTTTTGAATAAATAAGTGAGCACATCGACACGTAAACCCATATCTGTCCATTTATTCCTTCAACTACCATGTCCTAAGGCTTCTTGTGTGCCAAGCCTCGTGCTGTGATCAGGTGATGAGGCAGAGGAGAAGCAGCCCCATATGGCCTCTGAGGGGTTTCCAAGATGGTGGAGGATTAGAGACAGGACCAAACACTACCAGCCTGAGCCTGGGGGTCAGGGAGGAACTGGACTCCAAGAGAGGGATGTGGTTTACCCTCCTGGGGGGCTTCAGTGAGTGTGTGGAGGAGGAGGTGGGAAGGTATCTCCTGAGGGAGTCTTAGGAGAAGCGAAGAGGGAAGTTATGGCCTGGGTGGAGGGGGTCACTCATGGGGTTCATGGATGCTGGCCTGGCCTGAGTCCCCGTGGCTGTCAGAGCAGGAGCAGGGCTGTGTCTTCTTCCCCTCCTGTCCTTCCATTCTTACACAGGACAGCCTTCAGTGTGAACCAGGCCCTGGGGTTGCAGAAGTGACTTTGGCCTGAGTGCCAGGGCCTCCTGGAGTGTCCACACATTCCATGGGGCTGGAGGACCTCGGAAGCAGAAGCTTAGCGGTGGGCAAAGGCTTCCAGTCTGGAGGTGCTGGGTGGGCCTCTGGTGTACTGCGCCTCCCCCTCCTTTGCTCCCTCTGGCCTGCCCTCTGGCTTTCCTCCCACCCCAGCCAGGGTCTTTCCACTGTTGGTTGAGCTCCATTAGGGACTCCCCAACCACCCTGGCCTAGCCACGCTCCCCCTTTTCTTCCTTATTGCCCATTGTCACTACATCTGATTGTAGATTCTCTGGGTAGCGTTTCCTTTCCGCATCCTAAACTTGAAGATGGAGACAAGAGACGTCTCCATTTGTCTAACATGTCGCTATCCACCCCTGGCCCAGTGTAAATGCTCAGTTAAGTATTTGTTGAAGGGACTTCCCTGTGGTCCAGTGGTTAGGACTCTGTGCTTCCAATGCAGGGGACATAGAACTAAGATCCTGCATGCCTTGTTTTGCAGCCAAAAAAACCCAGTATTTTTTGAATAAATAAGTGAGCACATCGACACGTAAACCCATATCTGTCCATTTATTCCTTCAACTACCATGTCCTAAGGCTTCTTGTGTGCCAAGCCTCGTGCTGTGATCAGGTGATGAGGCAGAGGAGAAGCAGCCCCATATGGCCTCTGAGGGGTTTCCAAGATGGTGGAGGATTAGAGACAGGACCAAACACTACCAGCCTGAGCCTGGGGGTCAGGGAGGAACTGGACTCCAAGAGAGGGATGTGGTTTACCCTCCTGGGGGGCTTCAGTGAGTGTGTGGAGGAGGAGGTGGGAAGGTATCTCCTGAGGGAGTCTTAGGAGAAGCGAAGAGGGAAGTTATGGCCTGGGTGGAGGGGGTCACTCATGGGGTTCATGGATGCTGGCCTGGCCTGAGTCCCCGTGGCTGTCAGAGCAGGAGCAGGGCTGTGTCTTCTTCCCCTCCTGTCCTTCCATTCTTACACAGGACAGCCTTCAGTGTGAACCAGGCCCTGGGGTTGCAGAAGTGACTTTGGCCTGAGTGCCAGGGCCTCCTGGAGTGTCCACACATTCCATGGGGGCTGGAGGACCTCGGAAGCAGAAGCTTAGCGGTGGGCAAAAGGCTTCCAGTGCCAAGTCTGGTGGGGTGCCTGGGATGGAACCCAGGGCCACATCAGGAGGAAGACATTGAGCATGCAGCCGTGGCAGGTCCTCTCCGGAGGGGGCGGGTGTGGCCTGGGATGCTGCAGGATCGGCAGTGCCAGACTGCATGGCCGCGCAGGTGTTCTGAGAGCCGAGGAGCCAGTAAGTGGGGCTGGGAACTTGCTCTGATCCCCCGGAGCCTGGTAACCACCTCTCCACTGCACCTGCCCCCGGTGGGGGCTCTGGCTCCAGGACTAGGGTGTGTGCTGTTGCAGATGCAGCCTGAGGTGAGGGGTGGGCCAATCTGGAGCTTCAGTGGAGGGGCTGGCTCATTCGATACCACTGCTGGGTGCGGCTGGGCTGTGCTGGTGCAGCAGTCTGGCTGGGCACTTCTCGCTGGAGGTGGAGTTGGGATGCAGGTAGCTGCCTGTCGATGTGGGGTGCTGGGATGCAGCAGAAGATCCCTTTGGTGCCTTTGTTGTCCCTGGGTGGGTGGAGACAGCTGTCACCCACCACACGGTAGGGCATTACAAATGCGGAGGAGGTGAAAGTGGCTGGCCCTCTTAGCAGCTTTGGGGATCAATGAGTGCCTGGCGTCACTGACAGTCTCAGAGCAAACGGAGGCCAGGGTGCCTACTGTCTGGCAAGCACAGAGCCCCAGGGGCTGAGGGCAGGCGCTTGACCCCGATTCCACACAGAGGGCACTGGTGAGGGTTCGGTGGCAGCGGACAGGCCACAGAGTCTGACCGCAGATGTTTAGCAGTGAGTGCCCCACCCCTGCCCTGGCATGTCCAGCTCCCATTGCTCTGCGTGTCTGCAAGCCTCTGGTTTCCCTCCTCTCCTCTTCCTCACCCTGGGGCACCATCTCCGTTGTCCTCTTCGTTCTTCCTTGTCTTGGTCTTCATCCGTGTTTGGTGTCTCCGTCCCACTGCCTCTGAGGCTGGATCAGCTTCCAGCGATACAGTGCAGGGTGCAGATGGGTCCAGGTCTAGCTTTCTGTCTGCAGAGAGAGCCTCGGAAGCAGAAGCTTAGCGGTGGGCAAAGGCTTCCAGTGCCAAGTCTGGTGGGGTGCCTGGGATGGAACCCAGGGCCACATCAGGAGGAAGACATTGAGCATGCAGCCGTGGCAGGTCCTCTCCGGAGGGGCGGTGTGGCCTGGGATGCTGCAGGATCGGCAGTGCCAGACTGCATGGCCGCGCAGGTGTTCTGAGAGCCGAGGAGCCAGTAAGTGGGGCTGGGAACTTGCTCTGATCCCCCGGAGCCTGGTAACCACCTCTCCACTGCACCTGCCCCCGGTGGGGGCTCTGGCTCCAGGACTAGGGTGTGTGCTGTTGCAGATGCAGCCTGAGGTGAGGGGTGGGCCAATCTGGAGCTTCAGTGGAGGGCTGGCTCATTCGATACCACTGCTGGGTGCGGCTGGGCTGTGCTGGTGCAGCAGTCTGGCTGGGCACTTCTCGCTGGAGGTGGAGTTGGGATGCAGGTAGCTGCCTGTCGATGTGGGGTGCTGGGATGCAGCAGAAGATCCCTTTGGTGCCTTTGTTGTCCCTGGGTGGGTGGAGACAGCTGTCACCCACCACACGGTAGGGCATTACAAATGCGGAGGAGGTGAAAGTGGCTGGCCCTCTTAGCAGCTTTGGGGATCAATGAGTGCCTGGCGTCACTGACAGTCTCAGAGCAAACGGAGGCCAGGGTGCCTACTGTCTGGCAAGCACAGAGCCCCAGGGGCTGAGGGCAGGCGCTTGACCCCGATTCCACACAGAGGGCACTGGTGAGGGTTCGGTGGCAGCGGACAGGCCACAGAGTCTGACCGCAGATGTTTAGCAGTGAGTGCCCCACCCCTGCCCTGGCATGTCCAGCTCCCATTGCTCTGCGTGTCTGCAAGCCTCTGGTTTCCCTCCTCTCCTCTTCCTCACCCTGGGGCACCATCTCCGTTGTCCTCTTCGTTCTTCCTTGTCTTGGTCTTCATCCGTGTTTGGTGTCTCCGTCCCACTGCCTCTGAGGCTGGATCAGCTTCCAGCGATACAGTGCAGGGTGCAGATGGGTCCAGGTCTAGCTTTCTGTCTGCAGAGAGAGCCACGGGAGGATGCGAATCTTTAGGAGGTGGAGAGAGAGGCCAAGAAGAGAGAAGGCAAAAGGTACTTGAAGGAAAAGCAAGGCACAGGGGAGCCCCCAACTCCAGGACAGCTTCTGAGAGCCCTGCAGGTTCATCAGCCCTCCTCCCCTCAGGGCGAGTGTGGACGGGAGGGAGGGCTAGAGGAGTCGTCTAAGAAAGGGGGGTCTAGGCATATGCCAGATAGGAGCAGAGTAGAGACAGAGAGCCTCGGGGAGACTCAGAGTGTACCCCACCACAGAGAAAGGCCTGGAGAGAAGGAGCAAGGGAGACGAGCATGTAAAGAGCCACGGAGACAGCAAACAAGTCCGCCAGGGAGCAGAGTCAGAGACAGAAAGAAAGCCAAGAGTATGCAGCGGGGCGTGTGCGCAAGAGGGAGAGAACACGATGCTGAGGCCACCAGGTCGGAGGGAAGGGGCCATGAGAAAGACAGGCCGAGGGCAGCGGGGAAAGGTAGCAAGGCCGTCGGGCAGGAGGGACATGCTTCATGCCCATCCCCTGGCCAGCCTGCCATGCCCTGTGTGTAAGGAACTCACCCGAGGACTCTGGTGTGTCTGTGTTGAGGGGAGACGGTGACAGGGAGTGGGCAGGTGGAATGTACTGCCACCCCCTGCTCTGTGATCCCGAGCCCAGTCTGCTCCGTCCCCTCCCTGCTGCTGCCCTCTCCTGACCCTCCCTGTCCATCTAGCCTGTCCCCACCCAAGCTCCTCCATCCTGGGTTTCTAGTTCTGTTGTGTTCTGGCTCACAGGGAGCCCAGAGGACCATAGCCATGGGGAGTGCTGAGGGCCTCCTGACTTCTGACCTGGGGGTGGGAGAGAGGTGCGCGTGTGCATGTGTGTGTGTGTGTGTGTGTGTGAGAGAGAGAGAGAGAGAGAGAGAGAGAGATAGACAGACAGACAGACAGATAGAGACAGAGAGAGCACTTGGGGCCACTCTGGACTTGGTCTCCCTTCAGCTCCAGCCGTCTGTCCTCCATCTCTCCGGCACCGTCAACTCCCCCGCCTCTAGCTGCATGTCTCTCCCGCCAGCTGTCTCTCCCTCTCTCTGTCTCCGCTCCTGTCCCTCTGTCTTTTATCTGTCTTCCTACCTCATCTCATGCTCACTGTCTTTATGTGTCTCTGTGTATGTCTCCCATTCTCTCTCTCTCTGTTTTCTAGCTCTTGCTGTTCTCACGACTGTCCCCCTGGCTCTTTGGCTCTGTGGTGTTCTGGCCTCGGTCTCTCTTTCTCTCTTCCTGTCTCTTGGGTCTCTATCTCTGGGTCTCTCTGTCGGGTCCTCCCGTCTGCCCTTCCCCTGTTCTTTTTCTCTGCCGTTGCCTCCCATGTCTGTGTCTGTCTCTTCTGGTCTCTTTCATCTTCTGTCTCTCCCTGTCTGTCTCTCACACTCTCTATGGGTCTCTGGCCGTCCATCCCTGCCTCTGTGTGTGTGTCTCTCGCTCCCCCTCCCTTTCCCCCCTTTTTTTTCTGTTTCTAACACCCACACTCACATCTAGCTCAGGAGTAATTGCTTTTGTCTGGGTTGGACTGGACTTGTGGTGGGGGGAGGGCGGGGGGAGCGGGTGGTGCTGGGGGGGTTGGGAGGGACGGAGGTCGCTTGGTGGAGTTGAGGTGGCCTCCACCAGAGCAGGGGGTGCTGAGGAGCAGAGGTTCGGCTGCCCGAGGGGGTTGGGGGAGGGGGCCCTGGGCCCGGGCTGGCAGGGGTCTGGAGCCTCTGACAGGGAAGAGAAGAAGGCAGACAGGCCCTCACGTTCGGATTTGAAGACGATGTAATGATAAAACGGGCTAGCCAGCATGGCAGTGGTAGCTTTGGCCAAGATCCCTCCCCCATTCAGATATACCCCCAACCCTCACAATGCCATCCTATGCCTCAAGTCACCATGGCACACTTGGGGACACACCCAGAGGCTCCGGTCCACTAGTGGAAACACACACAGCCATCAGCACACAGGGACACGCAGAGTCACGTAGACCCACAGGAAGCACACTGGATCTCTGACACTCACAAAAAGGAAGCCGCCCACACGCTAGAGACAAACACACCTACAGCCTCCCACGGACACAGGCAGACTCCACAGACATGGACACACGGTGACTTGGATCATGGTTCCTAGACACACTTGGCAGGGTCTCGAGCACACATGTCAACCCACACCGGATTCCTGGGACACGGGAACACACAGCCACTACATTACCTGGGCCCCGGGGGTCACTGAGATGCCCCTGGGCACACACCCACACTTCCATGGGGAACAGGCAGGTCCACATATGCGCGTTACACATTCAGGGACACCCAGGTGGAGGAGACGCGAGGGGAAGCACACACACACAGAGCCACCTCCTCCCCTGGGACACACCCACTGCCGCGTGGTCACACAGGGGTGACTCAGTGACTGAGACACGCGAGGACACACAGTCCTGGAGTCCCACGGCAGAGCCGAAAGACTTGGAGACTCATGCTTTTCAGGCAAGCCGGGGGCGCAAGCGTGCCCCATGCATAGGGCCAGTCCTGGAAACTCCTGTCCCAGGCCTCACAAGCCTTCCCCCTACCCATGGTGGAGGCCAGGCCCTGGGGTGAGGCCAAGGTTGAGCTGCCCACAGAGACCCAAGGGAGGAGCAACCAGGGTCCTGTGGGTGGGCAATAGGCTGCCTGAGGGTCTGCCCCAGTGTTCTCGGCATCTACTTACCCAAGCTTACCCCAGCACCCCCACCCCATGGGCTCCAAACAATACCTCCCCAGCCCCCAGGTGCCCACTGCCCCCCTCCCAGAGGCCCATCCCTTTCCTACCTTTGAAGGGCTTCATCTCCCTGAGCTGCTCCCAACTACGGGGGCACCTGCTTTCTCCCGGGGCTCTGTCCCTCCATCTCTCCTGGCCCCCTGACCTGCTACCGGGACCCCGTCCCCACCTGCTGCCCTGCCCACCCTCGTACTCACCCCCTTTCCTGGCTGTCCAGGATCTCCCCCTCCCGCTGTAGGTGGCTGGTGCTGAGGGTGGGGGGCCTTGACCCCTCAGAGGCGTGGGTAAGGGGTCCATGGGGGTGGGGGGCCTGGGTGCGGCTCCGGGAAAGGGAAGCAAGGCAAGCGGGGGAGAGAGAGAGGCACAGGCAGGCAGGCAGCCAGCCGGCTTTATATCCCTGCCGTATTGATCTACCATGTCACAGACCCGGTCGATAGCCAGCCGAGAAGGAGAGGGAGAGAGGGAGGGGAGGTTTGGGGGAGGGCAGTGGGACCCCTATAGTCCTCGGTCCATCAGGGGCCTCCCTGGCAGGCTGTGGGGGCCCGTCCTAGCTAGCCCACCTCCCTCCAAAAGGAGCCCAAGGAGTCCTCCCCATCTCCCTCCTGGCGGCCTTCTTTCCCAGAAAGTCGTCTTGGTAGAAGAATTTAAGCACAGGAGATCAGCACGTTTCTTTCTGTCTCTGGCAGCTCTTCACCTCTCTCATGGGCATGGGGGTTTGGGAGCTGAGGGGCTCACAGCTGTTCACTGTCTCAGCTCTCCTCCATGCTAAGTCCGGCTGGGCAGACGGGACGCCCAGAGGCAAGGTGGGGTTAGGTCAAGGACAGACGGGAGTGCACATTTTTCTTCTTGGCTGTGTGACCTTGGGCACACTAGAGAACCTTTCTGAACACCCTCTTCCAAAGCCATCAGTAGCACAGGAAGGCTCAGCCCTCATTGCTTTTCTGCCCTTTTTGATTTGAAGTTCCACCTTGAAGCTGCACCAGGCTGACACTAGAGACAGACCATGTTTACAATGTATTTCTTCTGGTCCCACCACCCTAGTGGCCTTCACGTCCCTCTAAAGAACTTTCTACCACTTGCCCCCCACCCCATCTCGGGCTCCCCTGATTGGGCAGGAAGGGAAGGGTGTCTCCCCTAGACAGGAAGCACGGAAGAGGGAGGGGCAGCGCTGAGAACCCTCGGCTGTGCCTCCTCCATACTGGATCCAGCCCTGTCTCTGTCTTCTCTTTGGGCCTCAGTTTCCCCTCCCCCCCAAGCTCCAGCTTGCCCAAGCTCCAAGGTTCTGTGTGGCTCTGGAGTCCACAGGGGTTGGTGCTGATCGGAGGCAGGGCCATCGGGAGGATGAGACCAAGGCCAGAGGGGTGCCTACCGCCCCTCCTCAGCCGAGAGGGCCTGAGTCCCAGGTGCGGGCCCCCCAGCCTCCCGCTCCCCAGGGCTCCAGTTCTTTGTCTGTCCAGATCCTCCTCCCCTCCCAGTTCAGCCTCCCAGAGAGGTTGAGGAATCACCTTAGCCTTGACCCGAGGGGGAGGGCAACGGAGGGGCAGGCAGGCCCCACCCCCCCACAGCCTCCTTCCTCCCAGCTTCCCAGTACCAGGCCTCCCCAGCGACAGGCCGCTGCTCCCTTTGTTAGGAAGGGGAGGGAGAGCTGAGCTGAGGGACGTGGCTTGACCTCGACCTCTCCCTTCCCTCCTCCCATCCAGGTCCCCAGGGGCTCAGAGCCCCTTGACGGACAGTTCTGACCATCAGCCAATGGCTCTGGGACAGGGGCCGGTTTTAAATTTGGAAACGGAGATCAGCACGTTTCTTTCTGTCTCTGGCAGCTCTTCACCTCTCTCATGGGCATGGGGGTTTGGGAGCTGAGGGGCTCACAGCTGTTCACTGTCTCAGCTCTCCTCCATGCTAAGTCCGGCTGGGCAGACGGGACGCCCAGAGGCAAGGTGGGGTTAGGTCAAGGACAGACGGGAGTGCACATTTTTCTTCTTGGCTGTGTGACCTTGGGCACACTAGAGAACCTTTCTGAACACCCTCTTCCAAAGCCATCAGTAGCACAGGAAGGCTCAGCCCTCATTGCTTTTCTGCCCTTTTTGATTTGAAGTTCCACCTTGAAGCTGCACCAGGCTGACACTAGAGACAGACCATGTTTACAATGTATTTCTTCTGGTCCCACCACCCTAGTGGCCTTCACGTCCCTCTAAAGAACTTTCTACCACTTGCCCCCCACCCCATCTCGGGCTCCCCTGATTGGGCAGGAAGGGAAGGGTGTCTCCCCTAGACAGGAAGCACGGAAGAGGGAGGGGCAGCGCTGAGAACCCTCGGCTGTGCCTCCTCCATACTGGATCCAGCCCTGTCTCTGTCTTCTCTTTGGGCCTCAGTTTCCCCTCCCCCCCAAGCTCCAGCTTGCCCAAGCTCCAAGGTTCTGTGTGGCTCTGGAGTCCACAGGGGTTGGTGCTGATCGGAGGCAGGGCCATCGGGAGGATGAGACCAAGGCCAGAGGGGTGCCTACCGCCCCTCCTCAGCCGAGAGGGCCTGAGTCCCAGGTGCGGGCCCCCCAGCCTCCCGCTCCCCAGGGCTCCAGTTCTTTGTCTGTCCAGATCCTCCTCCCCTCCCAGTTCAGCCTCCCAGAGAGGTTGAGGAATCACCTTAGCCTTGACCCGAGGGGGAGGGCAACGGAGGGGCAGGCAGGCCCCACCCCCCCACAGCCTCCTTCCTCCCAGCTTCCCCAGTACCAGGCCTCCCCCCCAGCGACAGGCCGCTGCTCCCTTTGTTAGGAAGGGGGAGGGGAGAGAGCTGAGCTGAGGGGACGTGGCTTGACCCTCGACCTCTCCCCTTCCCTCCTCCCATCCAGGTCCCCAGGGGCTCAGAGCCCCCTTGACGGACAGTTCTGACCATCAGCCAAATGGCTCTGGGAGTGAGCAGGGGGCCAGGTAGGGGGGAAGGCCTGGCTAGGACCCTGAGCCCACCAGATAGGAGTGTCATTTCATGGGTGGTGGGGAGCCCTCAGGATGGAGGGGCAGGGGAAGACAGGCACCCATATATTGAGGGGAGCCTTGTTGGACCAGGGGATGTAGAAGCCAAGTGGGGCTCAGCCCAGAGCCAGCAGCTCTAGACGCCCTATGGGTAGGGGCCTGGCTGGGGCAGACACCCCCACCCCATCCTCTCCCGGCTTGCTGCATTGGGAGAGCAGTGAGTTTTTAAAAAAAAAAAAAAAATTAAAAGAAAAAAAAATAACAGGAGCAAGAGAAGCTGGGGGAAAAAATATATAAGAAAAAATATAATAAGAACTAAGCGGTGGCTGCAGGAGAGAGAAAGGGCAGGAGGCGGGGAGGGGGGCGCAGGGGGGAGGGCGGCTCGGGCCCTGGTCGCTGCGGAGGCCCGTCCGCCGGCCGCTGCGCTGAGCCCTCCGCGTCCCCCCTGCCGGCCCCCTCCAGCCCCGATCGATCCAGTTTCTTGGCAATAAAGCATTTTTATTGTCAGCTGCCCTGAATGCCAAATGTGAGCTTGGTCCTGCTCCCCCCTCAACCCACTTCCTTGCCACCCCTCCCCCAGCTCTCCTCCACCCCCTCTCCGCTGCCCCCCACCACAGAATCCGCCTCGTCCATCACGGAGACCCCCTCCTCTTCCTCCTGGTCCGTGTCAGCCGCAGTCCTGTACATGCTCAGTAATCCACCAGGCCCCCTCCCCAGCTCAGCCGCTGGCCCCCTCTGGAACCCTAAACCCTCAGGGGAGCAGAAAGATGGGCTCTGGTTGAGCGGTGGGGGGACCAGGGAAGGACAGGAGGGTGTCAAGGTGGGCGGGCAGGGAGGTGATGGCCACAGGTTGAGGGAGGCATGGGCAGAAGTCCGGGCTGCAGAAGGCAGGGGACGAGAACAAGTCAGGGAGGCAGGCTCGGCCCCTCTGGCTCCTGCTCCCATGTCACCCCGTCATGGTCCTTGAGGGTCAGCCCTGCCCCTTCCACCCTGAGCCTGGGTCCCTGCTGCCCCAGCCCTTGCTAATGGGGACAAGGGAAAGAGGCTGGGGTTTGGACACCCCTCTCACCCACCCGCCTCAGCCCCTTTAGGTCTGGGGACACCGCTACACACCCCGCAGGACCACGGTGTGAGGGCCAGTGGAGTGGGTGTCAGGGAAGCAATTTACAGAAGGCCTCAGGGGCCCCGCCCCAGCTGCCCTTCCTCCTCTCGCTCTCTGTTTTCTCTTTGTCTCTCTTTCCACCTTCCCCATCTCTGTCTCTTATGTCTTTCTGTCTCTGCCTCTCCCTGTGCGACTCTCTTTTCTCTGCCTCTCCCACTAGGAATGGAAACATCCACAGCCTCCTCTGTCCCACCTGCCCAGTCCGGCTGCTCCTCCCTGGGACCCCTCTTTCTCTGCCCCGCTGCCTGCTTTTCCCTCTGCCTTTCTCGTCCTGCCTGACCCCGACATTTCACCCAACCCCCTCTCATTTTAGTCTCTCTTGGGTTACCTCCCCTCCCACGACTGGGAAAATAAACAGAGGCCCAGGTCCTGGGAGAAGCACCAGAAGGCGTGGGCAACAGGGCTCAACCCTGTTTTTCTCTTTCTCTTTGCGAGGAGGGCAGCCATGTCTACACTTGCAGAGATGGAGCTGAAGAACCAGGCTGGTTCCATTTGTCTGCCATAGACGTGCTGTGTGCCTGAGCTCCAGTCACTTGCCTGCTCTGAACCTTGGTTTGCCTCTGAAAAGCATGCCATTCAGAGGACATTTGTGGCCCCTCCTGTGGAAAACCCGTGCCTCGAAGGCCTGGGGTTCTCTAGGAAGGGAGTAGGGGGCCAGAATCCTTCCTCTGGGAGTATGGTCACCCCTCCACCCAGATGCCCCGTGATGGCATCTCTGGAACCCTAAACCCTCAGGGGAGCAGAAAGATGGGCTCTGGTTGAGCGGTGGGGGGACCAGGGAAGGACAGGAGGGTGTCAAGGTGGGCGGGCAGGGAGGTGATGGCCACAGGTTGAGGGAGGCATGGGCAGAAGTCCGGGCTGCAGAAGGCAGGGGACGAGAACAAGTCAGGGAGGCAGGCTCGGCCCCTCTGGCTCCTGCTCCCATGTCACCCCGTCATGGTCCTTGAGGGTCAGCCCTGCCCCTTCCACCCTGAGCCTGGGTCCCTGCTGCCCCAGCCCTTGCTAATGGGGACAAGGGAAAGAGGCTGGGGTTTGGACACCCCTCTCACCCACCCGCCTCAGCCCCTTTAGGTCTGGGGACACCGCTACACACCCCGCAGGACCACGGTGTGAGGGCCAGTGGAGTGGGTGTCAGGGAAGCAATTTACAGAAGGCCTCAGGGGCCCCGCCCCAGCTGCCCTTCCTCCTCTCGCTCTCTGTTTTCTCTTTGTCTCTCTTTCCACCTTCCCCATCTCTGTCTCTTATGTCTTTCTGTCTCTGCCTCTCCCTGTGCGACTCTCTTTTCTCTGCCTCTCCCACTAGGAATGGAAACATCCACAGCCTCCTCTGTCCCACCTGCCCAGTCCGGCTGCTCCTCCCTGGGACCCCTCTTTCTCTGCCCCGCTGCCTGCTTTTCCCTCTGCCTTTCTCGTCCTGCCTGACCCCGACATTTCACCCAACCCCCTCTCATTTTAGTCTCTCTTGGGTTACCTCCCCTCCCACGACTGGGAAAATAAACAGAGGCCCAGGTCCTGGGAGAAGCACCAGAAGGCGTGGGCAACAGGGCTCAACCCTGTTTTTCTCTTTCTCTTTGCGAGGAGGGCAGCCATGTCTACACTTGCAGAGATGGAGCTGAAGAACCAGGCTGGTTCCATTTGTCTGCCATAGACGTGCTGTGTGCCTGAGCTCCAGTCACTTGCCTGCTCTGAACCTTGGTTTGCCTCTGAAAAGCATGCCATTCAGAGGACATTTGTGGCCCCTCCTGTGGAAAACCCGTGCCTCGAAGGCCTGGGGTTCTCTAGGAAGGGAGTAGGGGGCCAGAATCCTTCCTCTGGGGAGTATGGTCACCCCCTCCACCCAGATGCCCCCGTGATGGCATCTCAAGGCTGCAGGCCTGCCCTCTCCCCCTCTCCTGGCAGCTGGGGAAGGTGAGCTGAAGACAGCTGGGAATGCCAAGCTTTTTCTCTTGGCCTGGGCAGCAGAGCAAGCCCACCAGGGTGGCGCTTTAGGGAGCGGAGCAGCGCATGGATTCAGGACTCTTGGGCCACCTCCCCTGTCAGCTCTGGAGGTCAGAGACTGTTGCATTTGTCCCCAGATCAGCTTCTGCCCCATTGATAGTGTTTGGGAGATATGTGTGCAGCCAGTGTGAAAGTGAGGAAGAACCGGGGCAATGTACAGGTCAGAAGAGAGGCAGGGAGAGGTGGGGCCGAGCTGGGGACAGGACTGCGGGTGGTGAGGGAAGGAGCAGAGGGTTTGAATCCCTGGAAGGTGGGGGACCCTGGGGAGAAGGAGGACTGAGAGGATCCCTGTCTCCTTGCCAAGCCTCTCCCCTCCCCCCAGGACTCAGTGACCTGCCCTTCAACAGATGCCTGCATTCCAGCATTGTCTATATCCCCTCCTCCTCAGGCCTCGAGCGACCCCATTTGCCAAGGGGAGGAAGGAGCTTCATGTTAGTCCCTCAGGCAAGTGGGAAGAGGCAGTTTGGTTACCTCACATGTCATGTGCTCACTTATGCCTAAAACAGCTCCCACTTTTCATCACAATGAATTCTTTGGTATTATCTTCAGAGGATAGTTTCCCAACTAGTAAAGAGCCTTCATATCAGGAGAGAGATCCCTGTGGGGGCCGCATGAGGGAGGCCAGGCCTCCTTGGGCCACAGCTAGCCTGGGCCCTGGGATGGAGACGAGGTTAGCAGGTGACTGAGGTTCACAGATTCTGGTCAAGTGCTGGAAAATCTGGAGGAGGGGTCTGGATGCAAAGGGTGGAGGGGGCAGGAGATAGGGAGATCCCCTCTGCAGCTTTCTGGGGAGTTTGCCTCTGAAAAGCATGCCATTCAGAGGACATTTGTGGCCCCTCCTGTGGAAAACCCGTGCCTCAAGGCCTGGGGTTCTCTAGGAAGGGAGTAGGGGCCAGAATCCTTCCTCTGGGAGTATGGTCACCCCCTCCACCCAGATGCCCCCGTGATGGCATCTCAAGGCTGCAGGCCTGCCCTCTCCCCCTCTCCTGGCAGCTGGGGAAGGTGAGCTGAAGACAGCTGGGAATGCCAAGCTTTTTCTCTTGGCCTGGGCAGCAGAGCAAGCCCACCAGGGTGGCGCTTTAGGGAGCGGAGCAGCGCATGGATTCAGGACTCTTGGGCCACCTCCCCTGTCAGCTCTGGAGGTCAGAGACTGTTGCATTTGTCCCCAGATCAGCTTCTGCCCCATTGATAGTGTTTGGGAGATATGTGTGCAGCCAGTGTGAAAGTGAGGAAGAACCGGGGCAATGTACAGGTCAGAAGAGAGGCAGGGAGAGGTGGGGCCGAGCTGGGGACAGGACTGCGGGTGGTGAGGGAAGGAGCAGAGGGTTTGAATCCCTGGAAGGTGGGGGACCCTGGGGAGAAGGAGGACTGAGAGGATCCCTGTCTCCTTGCCAAGCCTCTCCCCTCCCCCCAGGACTCAGTGACCTGCCCTTCAACAGATGCCTGCATTCCAGCATTGTCTATATCCCCTCCTCCTCAGGCCTCGAGCGACCCCATTTGCCAAGGGGAGGAAGGAGCTTCATGTTAGTCCCTCAGGCAAGTGGGAAGAGGCAGTTTGGTTACCTCACATGTCATGTGCTCACTTATGCCTAAAACAGCTCCCACTTTTCATCACAATGAATTCTTTGGTATTATCTTCAGAGGATAGTTTCCCAACTAGTAAAGAGCCTTCATATCAGGAGAGAGATCCCTGTGGGGGCCGCATGAGGGAGGCCAGGCCTCCTTGGGCCACAGCTAGCCTGGGCCCTGGGATGGAGACGAGGTTAGCAGGTGACTGAGGTTCACAGATTCTGGTCAAGTGCTGGAAAATCTGGAGGAGGGGTCTGGATGCAAAGGGTGGAGGGGGCAGGAGATAGGGAGATCCCCTCTGCAGCTTTCTGCTTCCCACTTCCATAGCCAGCCACAGGCTTGGGAGTCCCCTTCCGTCTGGTTCCAGATGCCCCTCCCTTGAGAGGTCCTTTCTGATGACTTTCTCTCTACTGACTTCTCATCATCTCCCAGGTTGGTTCAAGCATTGCTCACATGGTTCCCTCACGTGGAAGAGCAACAAAATAACAGCTACTCATAGACCACGTACTGTCTGCTAAGCGCTCAGAAACTCTTGTCCAATCTCCAGCCAGATGCTGGGACTTGATCAGACTTGATCATTATTCCCATTTCATGGATGGGGACCCTGAGGCCCAGGGGAAGGAAGTGGCTCACCCAGGATCACCAGCCAGTGAATGGCAGAGTCAGGACTGCCATTCAGGCCCTCTCCATCGGTCCCACCCACAAATGTTGGTCAAGAACTCACTGCAAGGACCTCGCTAGTGGTCCAGTGGTTAGGATTCCATGCTTCCACTGCAGGGCCCACGGGTTTGATCCCTAGCCGAGGAACTAAGGTCCCACATGCCCTGCGGTGCGCACCCTCCAAAAGAAAAGACTGTGAGGGGGTCAGGTTTTGTTGAAGGTGCGTGGGAAACGAATGTAACTGCCTTGGTGTGAGGGGTTCAAGTCCTGGCTCTGCCACAGACTTGCTGTGAGTTTCTGGGAAGGTGGCTTCTCCTCTCTGAACTTGAATTTCCTCCTCTGGGTCAGAGTCACCATCTCACAGGAGCCAGGCAACGAGATGCTAAATGCCTCATCTAGGTTACTTCACAAATGGTCTTGCCCTCCTCTCTTGTTCTTCTCTGATTCTGGCCCATCCTCCAGGTTCCAGTTCTTTCAAGATTTTGTATTTGAAGTTCATTTTCCCCCAAACATTGTCAATATCCATTGTCTTTTGGAATCCATTTTTTATTATTTTTCGGTTGCACCATGAGGCATGTGGAGTCTCAGTTCCCTGACAAGGGATTGAACCCTCACCCCCTGCAGGACAGAGTTCTAACCGCTGGACCCCCAGGGAAGTCCTTGGAGACATTATTATCTTGATTTGACAGAAGTGGTAACTGAGGCTCAGAAGACTCACGTCCTCTGCCTCGGGTCCTCATCCCCATAGACAGCTCCTTTGTCTGAGCACCTGCTCTGTGCCGGGCCCCGTGTTGGGCTCTGGAGATAAAGAAGTGAACATAACTGTCATGGCCAGCGACCATGGAGGTAACAAAGAGGGGAGGCAGATCTTTACGTGTCAGTATTGATTAAATGCAAAATCAGAAATTGTGATAAAGTCCCCTAAAGAAGAAGCAAGAAGAGGCAGTCAGTCCAGAGAAGGAAAGACATTGAAGCTGAGCTTTGAAAGCTGAGTAGGATTTAACCAGGCAGAGAGCATTTGAGGAAGAGAGCAGCACTTGCAAAGGGCCTGGGGTTGGAAAGAGCTTGCTTGCGAGAACACAGAGTAGGCAGTGAAGCTTAGAACAGGGTAGGTGAAAGGGAGAGTGGTGAGGGGATAGAGGTGAGCAGTCCGCAGAGGCCAGATTACACAGGACTCAGTGTGTTTTGGCTTGGGTTTTTGTTTCAGTGAGCCTGATTAAGTTTCAGAAAGACCCTTTCTGGGGGCAGAAGGCAGACGAGATTGTCAGGGTCAAGTGTGGACGCCCAGAGACCAACAGGAGGAGGCTGCTGACGTCACCGGGGCCAGAGATGGTGGCAGCCCAGGCGAGTGGAGCAATAGGGAGAACCTTTGGAACTGTGCCAATATCATGACTCAGAGAAGTGGGGTTGCCAGCCTGAGGTCACACAGCTGGTCGGGCAGAGCGAGGGTCTGACCCTGCACACACCTGAGATTTCCTCTCACCAGACAGATGCTGCTTTCCTCTGGGGGAGCCTCCGGGAAAGGCTCTAGGGACAGAGATCTGAGCTGTATCTGTTTGATGTTACACACACACACCTCAAAGTGCCTGGTGTTTTGGGCACCGACGGGGAGTCCGTGGGCAGAAAGAGGTTATGTGTGGAGGTAAGCGAGAGGCCTTCCCTGGGGAGACTCCAGTGAGGGAGGTGAGCAAAGGGTGAGTGGGTCTGACGATGTGTGAGTCTGGAGAAAGGACAAGGGCCCGGAGACATTCAGTGTACAGCCTAGACTTGCTGTGACTCAAACTGGGCCACCGGTGTGACAGCTTTCGGAAGAATGGCTCTAATTGGCAGGAGGCCCTCTGGGGTCAGGGATGGGAAGCAGGTGCATATCTTAGGTGACTAACCCAGATCCAAGTCCATCATTTCCTGACACGCCAAAAGGAAGATCCACAGGGACTTTCGGTTGAAGTAGAGTCCACCAGCCTGGACGCTAATCCTGATTCCAACTCAGGCACGTGATTCAACCTGGCAGAGCATCAGCTCTTTCATCTGTAAAATGGACATGGTGACAATGGTTTCCTTGTAGAGTGTGCAGGTGGAGAGTCAATGAACAAGTCAATGCCTGGAAAGTGTTTCTAACCGTAGTTCAGGGTTTCTCCTTGAATCATCTCAAGCCGAACTCTTTTTCTTTTTCTTTTTTTAAATTTTGGCCTCTTTTATTGCTTTTTTATTTGTTTATTTTCATCCATCTTTATTCTCTCTGTGGGCCTCCCATTGCAGCGGCCTCTCTCTTTGCAGAACACCAGCTCTGGGCACATGTGCTCCAGAGCGCTGGCTTGTAGACACACTGGTCCAACTACTCCGCGGCACATGGGAGCTTCCTAGGCCAGGGATTGAATCGGTGCCCCCTGCACTACAGGGTGGACTCTTTACCCACTGGACCTCAAGCTGAGCTTCTTTTTCCCTGTCCCTGAGCTCTTCTAGGATCTTGTCCCCCATCTCAGGAAATGGTTGTGTGTGCATGATCAGTCGCTTAAGTTGTGTCTAACTCTTTGTGACCCCGTGAACTGTAGCCTATGAGGCTCCTCTGTCCATGGAATTGTCCAGCCAAGAATACTGGAGTGAGTTGCTGTACCCTCCTCCAGAGGATCTTCCCTACTCAGGGATCAAACTTGTGTCTCTGTGTAGGTGGATTCTTTATCACTAGCACCACCTGGGAAGTCCATAAACCAGTAACTAGTTAGCACACAAAAAAACGTACCTTCTAACCAAGATCCCTCACTTCCTTTCAAGTGTCCAGAGCTCAAAGTTTGCTTCCATGATGGAAAGGACAAGGGCCCGGAGACATTCAGTGTACAGCCTAGACTTGCTGTGACTCAAACTGGGCCACCGGTGTGACAGCTTTCGGAAGAATGGCTCTAATTGGCAGGAGGCCCTCTGGGGTCAGGGATGGGAAGCAGGTGCATATCTTAGGTGACTAACCCAGATCCAAGTCCATCATTTCCTGACACGCCAAAAGGAAGATCCACAGGGACTTTCGGTTGAAGTAGAGTCCACCAGCCTGGACGCTAATCCTGATTCCAACTCAGGCACGTGATTCAACCTGGCAGAGCATCAGCTCTTTCATCTGTAAAATGGACATGGTGACAATGGTTTCCTTGTAGAGTGTGCAGGTGGAGAGTCAATGAACAAGTCAATGCCTGGAAAGTGTTTCTAACCGTAGTTCAGGGTTTCTCCTTGAATCATCTCAAGCCGAACTCTTTTTCTTTTTCTTTTTTTAAATTTTGGCCTCTTTTATTGCTTTTTTATTTGTTTATTTTCATCCATCTTTATTCTCTCTGTGGGCCTCCCATTGCAGCGGCCTCTCTCTTTGCAGAACACCAGCTCTGGGCACATGTGCTCCAGAGCGCTGGCTTGTAGACACACTGGTCCAACTACTCAGCGGCACATGGGAGCTTCCTAGGCCAGGGATTGAATCGGTGCCCCCTGCACTACAGGGTGGACTCTTTACCCACTGGACCTCAAGCTGAGCTTCTTTTTCCCTGTCCCTGAGCTCTTCTAGGATCTTGTCCCCCATCTCAGGAAATGGTTGTGTGTGCATGATCAGTCGCTTAAGTTGTGTCTAACTCTTTGTGACCCCGTGAACTGTAGCCTATGAGGCTCCTCTGTCCATGGAATTGTCCAGCCAAGAATACTGGAGTGAGTTGCTGTACCCTCCTCCAGAGGATCTTCCCTACTCAGGGATCAAACTTGTGTCTCTGTGTAGGTGGATTCTTTATCACTAGCACCACCTGGGAAGTCCATAAACCAGTAACTAGTTAGCACACAAAAAAACGTACCTTCTAACCAAGATCCCTCACTTCCTTTCAAGTGTCCAGAGCTCAAAGTTTGCTTCCATGATGGCAGGGAGTATTTCTCATATGGTCTGGGTCAACCTGATTCCATCGAGTTAAACTCCTCTGAATAAACGTTTGGGGAACAGGGCCCTCTGCAGATGCTGCCCAGAGACTGCACAGTTCCAGGAGAGGCACAGAGAGGGTGAGTGGCTTGCATGAAGTCACATAGCAAGGACTCAGGAGGCTCCACAGAAGCTAAAAGAGGCCAGGCCACTTCTCATTTTTGAAGCTCCCAGGATGCTAAGAATGAAAGAAAGCCAAAATGGAGTCACAGGCTGGACTCTAAGCAGTGACACAACAAGATACCACACTGACTGATATTTACAAGGTCCTTTCAGGATTTATTATTGCAAAATTCAGAATGTCCCACGGCTGATGGGGTCTGGCAGAGGTACCCAACTTGTAGAATCGAAAATGCACATCTCGCTTAATGAGGCCCTTTGTGAATGTAATACCTGGGTGAGGTGACACCTCTGCTCCCACCTCCTAGGTCTCCTGAGCATAGGAGGGACCTGATCATGTGTCATGTGACTTCAAAACTGACACCTTTCCCATTGTCCTCAGTTGTTTTTGCAGAGATGCAGGAAGCCCAGGACCTCCCGGCTTTTCGAGGGGAGAAGCATGCACACCATCACACAGGCAGTGTGCCTGGTGGTGACGAAAGCTGGGCTCTGGGGTTGACCTTCCAGCTCTGGTCCACGTCAGGGCGCTCCTCTGAGAAGTGGGAAGATAATAAGAGCACCCGCTTTATTGGATCACTGGGAAGAGGCCAAGATGTGAGGCACGGAGCACTCACATGGAGCAAGCACGGGGCAGCTGCTCTTAGAACTTATGATGATCCAGGGACCCTGAAGGAACCGGGGATGGGAAGGAGAGCACCAGATGGTTTGAGAATCCTCAAGGGCGTGGCCAAGGCTGATTCTCCTGGTGTCCCCTGCTCTCTCACAGAGTGTCCCTGGTGGTTCAGTTGGTAAAGAATCTGCCTGCAATGCAGGGGACTCGGGTTCAGTCCCTGGGTTGGGAAGATCCCCTGGAGAAGGAAATGGCAACCCACTTGTTTTTCATCTGGGAAATCCACGGTCAGAGGAGCCTGGTGGACTACAGTCCATGGATTGCAAGAGTCAGACATGAGTTAAACTCCTCTGAATAAACGTTTGGGGAACAGGGCCCTCTGCAGATGCTGCCCAGAGACTGCACAGTTCCAGGAGAGGCACAGAGAGGGTGAGTGGCTTGCATGAAGTCACATAGCAAGGACTCAGGAGGCTCCACAGAAGCTAAAAGAGGCCAGGCCACTTCTCATTTTTGAAGCTCCCAGGATGCTAAGAATGAAAGAAAGCCAAAATGGAGTCACAGGCTGGACTCTAAGCAGTGACACAACAAGATACCACACTGACTGATATTTACAAGGTCCTTTCAGGATTTATTATTGCAAAATTCAGAATGTCCCACGGCTGATGGGGTCTGGCAGAGGTACCCAACTTGTAGAATCGAAAATGCACATCTCGCTTAATGAGGCCCTTTGTGAATGTAATACCTGGGTGAGGTGACACCTCTGCTCCCACCTCCTAGGTCTCCCTGAGCATAGGAGGGACCTGATCATGTGTCATGTGACTTCAAAACTGACACCTTTCCCATTGTCCTCAGTGGTTTTTGCAGAGATGCAGGAAGCCCAGGACCTCCCGGCTTTTCGAGGGGAGAAGCATGCACACCATCACACAGGCAGTGTGCCTGGTGGTGACGAAAGCTGGGCTCTGGGGTTGACCTTCCAGCTCTGGTCCACGTCAGGGCGCTCCTCTGAGAAGTGGGAAGATAATAAGAGCACCTGCTTTATTGGATCACTGGGAAGAGGCCAAGATGTGAGGCACGGAGCACTCACATGGAGCAAGCACGGGGCAGCTGCTCTTAGAACTTATGATGATCCAGGGACCCTGAAGGAACCGGGGGATGGGAAGGGGAGAGCACCAGATGGTTTGAGAATCCTCAAGGGCGTGGCCAAGGCTGATTCTCCTGGTGTCCCCTGCTCTCTCACAGAGTGTCCCTGGTGGTTCAGTTGGTAAAGAATCTGCCTGCAATGCAGGGGACTCGGGTTCAGTCCCTGGGTTGGGAAGATCCCCTGGAGAAGGAAATGGCAACCCACTTGTTTTTTCATCTGGGAAATCCCACGGTCAGAGGAGCCTGGTGGACTACAGTCCATGGATTGCCAAGAGTCAGACATGACTTAGTGACTAAACCGCCAACCAGCTCTTTCTTTTTAAAATATTTATTTATTTGGCTGCACAAAGTCTTGTTTGCAGCATGCAGGACCTTTGATCTTTGTAGTGGCCTGCTAGATCTTTAGTTGTGATATGCATCTCCTTAGTTGCAGCATGTAGGATCAAGTTCTCTGACCAAGGATTGAACCTGGACCCCCCTGCACTGGGAGTGCAGAGCCTTAGCCATTGGACCACCAGGGAAGTCCCTTGGCATCCCCAGCTTTTGACACAGGGTCTGGCACTGTTGAGCCGTCCGCGAAAGTAGGATTGAATTGTCCTGAAGAAGCTGTGGCCAGGCTGAGCAGGAAGTGGGAGCCCTGGGGAGTTGACAGGAGCTCAGTGGAGGGTGTGGTCTTTGGTTTCCTTTCCACTGCCTTGTGAGGCCAGGCAGGCGCTCCTGTGAGCTTTCTTTTGCGTGGTGCCCCTTAATTTCTCCTTCAGCAAACAGATCCTCCTAGGGAGTGGGTACCGGCGATACAGCAGTGCACACGTCAGACGTGGGTCGGTGTGACTGTTGTCACAGTTGTAATCTGCATGTTGAGTGGTGACTTCACATGAACACATAACACTGTTATTAAATATAAGTAAAATAAATAAGCAAGTAAATAATGGAAGAGGGCTGTGCCCAGCCCAGTGACGGGAGAATGCCATGAATCAGGGATTATGATTCGTGCCATTTTGTGCACTTGAGGCCCTTTTAAAAAGGAGGGTAAAATCGAATAAGACAGACCTCCTCCTCATCCTTCCAGCAATGAACATTCAAGTGGGTGGAGATGGATGATCAACAGGTGCATTAACACAGAGAAGCTTGAATGCCAGTGACAAGTGCTGGAAGAAAACTCTACCCAGTGAAGGATGGAGACTGATGAGAGGGGAGAGGCTGTGATGGAGTGAAGGTTGGGAAGAATCCCTGGAAAAAGGGGAATTTTGCCCCCCAACCCTGGTGGTTCAGTTGGTAAAGAATCTTGTCAGGGGACTCGGGTTCAGTCCCTGGGTTGGGAAGATCCCTGGAGAAGGAAATGGCAACCCACTTGTTTTTTCATCTGGGAAATCCCACGGTCAGAGGAGCCTGGTGGACTACAGTCCATGGATTGCCAAGAGTCAGACATGACTTAGTGACTAAACCGCCAACCAGCTCTTTCTTTTTAAAATATTTATTTATTTGGCTGCACAAAGTCTTGTTTGCAGCATGCAGGACCTTTGATCTTTGTAGTGGCCTGCTAGATCTTTAGTTGTGATATGCATCTCCTTAGTTGCAGCATGTAGGATCAAGTTCTCTGACCAAGGATTGAACCTGGACCCCCCTGCACTGGGAGTGCAGAGCCTTAGCCATTGGACCACCAGGGAAGTCCCTTGGCATCCCCAGCTTTTGACACAGGGTCTGGCACTGTTGAGCCGTCCGCGAAAGTAGGATTGAATTGTCCTGAAGAAGCTGTGGCCAGGCTGAGCAGGAAGTGGGAGCCCTGGGGAGTTGACAGGAGCTCAGTGGAGGGTGTGGTCTTTGGTTTCCTTTCCACTGCCTTGTGAGGCCAGGCAGGCGCTCCTGTGAGCTTTCTTTTGCGTGGTGCCCCTTAATTTCTCCTTCAGCAAACAGATCCTCCTAGGGAGTGGGTACCGGCGATACAGCAGTGCACACGTCAGACGTGGGTCGGTGTGACTGTTGTCACAGTTGTAATCTGCATGTTGAGTGGTGACTTCACATGAACACATAACACTGTTATTAAATATAAGTAAAATAAATAAGCAAGTAAATAATGGAAGAGGGCTGTGCCCAGCCCAGTGACGGGAGAATGCCATGAATCAGGGATTATGATTCGTGCCATTTTGTGCACTTGAGGCCCTTTTAAAAAGGAGGGTAAAATCGAATAAGACAGACCTCCTCCTCATCCTTCCAGCAATGAACATTCAAGTGGGTGGAGATGGATGATCAACAGGTGCATTAACACAGAGAAGCTTGAATGCCAGTGACAAGTGCTGGAAGAAAACTCTACCCAGTGAAGGATGGAGACTGATGAGAGGGGAGAGGCTGTGTGAGGTGGGATGATCAGAAAGGCTTCTCTGTGGGGAGGATGTGTCAGTGGACTCCTGAAATAAGTGAGGGAATGCTCCCTGGGCAAAGGCAATACCAGGCCAGTGGGGAGAGCAAGAGCAAGGTCCAGAGGCACATGGGAGCTTGGACTGGGGTTGCAGAACAGAAAGCCAGCCTGGAGGAAGTGAGCGAGTGGCGGGAAGCCATGGGTGTGTATGTGTGCTTGCTAAGTCATTCGATCATGTCCCACTCTTTGTGACCCCATGAACTGTAGCCCACCAGATTCCTCTGTGGGGTTCTTTGGGTAAGAATCCTGGAGTGGGATGCCATGGAATGGAACCCACGTCTCATGGGCAGGCGGGCTCTTTACCACTAGTGCCACCTGGGAAGCCCCGGGGAGTGATGGGAGGTGATGTATGAGAGGTGGACAGAAACGCGAGTCGCAGAGTGGCCAATTAGAATAAGGGGTCTTGAAGCTGTCTTAGTTGGCCGGCCTCCCTGAGGCATCCCAGGCTTTGGACTTTAGTACCCTGGACAGCGACCACGGCCCCTCGGAGCTCTCGTGGTGTGGGGCGCACCGTACCTTACCTTACCTTACCAAACTGGGCCTTTAATTAACATCTGCTTCTGGGCAGTGAACTGGAGGTGGGGAGCAGATGATACTGAAGCAAGTGGGAATTGGCCGCTGCCTGCAGGAAGCATAGTTACGTAAAAGAGTCATCAATGTACCGTCGAATCAATCTTTACCAAGTGAACATCTGTGACATAGCCACCGAGGTCTAAATACAGGAGGCAGCCAGAGCCCGGGACTCCTACCCACCCCATCCCCTCTGCTGGAGGCAGCCGTCGTCCTCACTGTGGGGTGATCAGGCTTTTGTTTTTCTTGGTAGCTTGCTACCTGTAACTTATTCACTATAGTTTAATTTTCATTCAGAAATGAACACAATCTCATCATAAAAGCTGAAACCATAACAGAAAAGGCTAAAACCCCATTTTGAGGGACTTCCCTGGTGGTCCACAGGTCACCTTTCAATGTAGGAGGTGCAGGTTGGATCCCCGGTTGGGGACCTGAGATCCTACATGCCTCGTGGCCGGAAAACATAAAACAGAAACAATCTTGTAACAAATTTAATAAAGGCTTTTAAAAATGGTTCATATTAAAAAAAAAAATCTTAAAAAAAAACCCCGCTTGAGTGCCTCCTGGTTTCGCAGAGGGATCAATGGTAAAGAATGCACCCGCCAGTGCAGGAGACATAAGAGACTCAGGTTCGATCTCTGGGTCAGGAAGATCCCCTCCAGAAGGAAATAGCAACCCACTCCAGTATTCTTGCCTAGGAAATCCCATGGACAGAGGAGCCCGGCGGGCTACAGTCCATGGTGTCATAGGAGCTGGACATGACTGAGCACACATACATACACACACGCATGCACACTGCTTTCCCAGTCCTGGTCCACTCACCAAAGATAGTTGTTGTTAATTATACCTTCTGGGCCTTTTCCTCTGCATCTGGCAATACCTGCACACCCACAGAAAATACATAGTGGTTTTGGTGTGTGTTTTACATCAATGGTATTAAGTTGTGTAAATCATTCTGCAGCTTGCCTTTGCATTCAGCAGAGTCTTGGAGAATTTTCCACACCCCCCTTCCTAGATCAGTTCCATCATCTCCCACGATCACACACGGTTCCTGGGTATGAACCTGCTACATTTGTTTAGCCACTGTCCTATGGGTGGAATTCTTTGTTATTTCTGATTTTCTCTGTTTCAGACCTTGATGTGATAAATACTTGGTGAACTTCTTGAACTCCTGTGCATAGTGGTCAATGTTATATTTCAGATTAATGATAACAAGGTCCTACTGTATAGCAAACGGAACCATTTAAAAAAAAAAAGGACTAATGAAGTTCCTATTAGCTCATGTTGCATGTGTGCTCAGTCACATCCAACTCTTTACCACCTCCTGGCCTATAGCCCTTCAGACTCCTCTGTCCATGGGATTTTCCAGGCAGGAATACTGGAAATGGGTTGCCATTCCCTTCTCCAGGGACTTATTCACTATAGTTTAATTTTCATTCAGAAATGAACACAATCTCATCATAAAAGCTCCACAGGTCACCTTTCAATGTAGGAGGTGCAGGTTGGATCCCCGGTTGGGGACCTGAGATCCTACATGCCTCGTGGCCGGAAAACATAAAACAGAAACAATCTTGTAACAAATTTAATAAAGGCTTTTAAAAATGGTTCATATTAAAAAAAAAAATCTTAAAAAAAAACCCCGCTTGAGTGCCTCCTGGTTTCGCAGAGGGATCAATGGTAAAGAATGCACCCGCCAGTGCAGGAGACATAAGAGACTCAGGTTCGATCTCTGGGTCAGGAAGATCCCCTCCAGAAGGAAATAGCAACCCACTCCAGTATTCTTGCCTAGGAAATCCCATGGACAGAGGAGCCCGGCGGGCTACAGTCCATGGTGTCATAGGAGCTGGACATGACTGAGCACACATACATACACACACGCATGCACACTGCTTTCCCAGTCCTGGTCCACTCACCAAAGATAGTTGTTGTTAATTATACCTTCTGGGCCTTTTCCTCTGCATCTGGCAATACCTGCACACCCACAGAAAATACATAGTGGTTTTGGTGTGTGTTTTACATCAATGGTATTAAGTTGTGTAAATCATTCTGCAGCTTGCCTTTGCATTCAGCAGAGTCTTGGAGAATTTTCCACACCCCTCTTCCTAGATCAGTTCCATCATCTCCCACGATCACACACGGTTCCTGGGTATGAACCTGCTACATTTGTTTAGCCACTGTCCTATGGGTGGAATTCTTTGTTATTTCTGATTTTCTCTGTTTCAGACCTTGATGTGATAAATACTTGGTGAACTTCTTGAACTCCTGTGCATAGTGGTCAATGTTATATTTCAGATTAATGATAACAAGGTCCTACTGTATAGCAAACGGAACCATTTAAAAAAAAAAAGGACTAATGAAGTTCCTATTAGCTCATGTTGCATGTGTGCTCAGTCACATCCAACTCTTTACCACCTCCTGGCCTATAGCCCTTCAGACTCCTCTGTCCATGGGATTTTCCAGGCAAGAATACTGGAAATGGGTTGCCATTCCCTTCTCCAGGGGATCTTCCTGACTGAGGGATTGAACTCACATCTCTTGTGTCTCCTGCTTTGGCAGGTGGATTACTTCCACTAATCAGCCTGTGTTACTGATCCCCATTTCAAAGATGAGGAGCCTGAGGCTCAGAGAGGTGAAGTCACTTGTCTGGGGTCACACAGCAAGTGTATGGAAGAACCAGTTTCTGAGCTCTCAAGTGTCTGACTTACAGATCAGGGCTTACATTCACCTACATGAGGTATCACAGTCTGCAGGGCAGCTGTCCTTATTCAGCGAGGCTCATACACAGACCAGGGATGGGCTCCACTCTTCAAAAATGAATGAAAGCCCACCTTATCCCCCAACCCCACCCTGTGGCGGCAGCCTCATCGGGAAGTGATTTTCAATGCAGTTCGACTAGTGCTAAGCCCAAGATGTGTTCTGAGCTGTGAGAAGACTGAGGCCATTACAATTAACTGGGCCTTGCGTCAAGTCAGAGCCAGCTTCCAGAAAGGGGAGCCGAGACTGTACAGACAAGCCGAATTTGCCCAGAAAGCACAGATGATGGGTACACAGGGGACCCCAAGTTGCTGAACAGAGGATAAAGGTGAGCTCTGAAGGTAGTGTGCCCATGGAGGTTGGCAGAGGCCCCTGGTCCACTTGAGCTTGGAAAGCCAGCCCTGAATTTCATTCTGTGAGCTGGGGGAGCCGGGAAAGATCCATTCATTCGACAAACAGGGTCTAAGCACGTGGTATGTCCCTTTCAGAAGGGACTACCACAGGAAACAAGACAACAAAAAGGACACCTGCTTTCAGAGAGCTTGCATTTCAGAGAGGGAGACAGTAAAGCAAGCCAAAAGTGACTGAGTTCCAGAGAGTGCTAAGAAGAAAATAAAACTGGCCGGTACTCAATGGACATGAGTTTGAGCAGACTGCAGGAGATGGTGAAGGACAGGGAAGCCTGGTGTGCTGCAGTCCATGGAGCTGCAAAGAGTCGGACACAGCAGAGCAACTGAACAACAACAGTTGGAGTGGAAGGTGGCTGAGGAAGGGCCTCTGGGAGGAAGAGGCCTCTGAGCTCTAAGTCCTGAAGGATCGAGGAAAGGGAAGAGACGGGGAACAGTGTTCTTGGGGAGGGATCGGCAAGGTCAGAGGCCCCATGGGGAGACAGGCTTGGCTCTCTATGGTGTGGCTGGTGCACAGTGTTCTTGTTAGGAGAGGTGAGGTCCTGCTGGCGCCTGGAGGGCTTGGTGAGCAGGCGGGCTTTCCTGAAGGCAGCAGGGGGGTTACTGGAGGGCTTCTGACCATGGCTGAGAGCCCTTGCATTTCAGTCTTTGGACAGTTCCCTGGGCCAAGAGGACCGAAGCCGCAGAGTCGGTGCTGGCTGAGCAGGAGGTCCCGGCTGGAGTAGTGTGCAGCCTGGGGGTGGGCAGAGGCTCCTGGGCCCCGGGGCAAGAGCCTCGGCAGGGAAGGGCCAGGGCCAGGCACCTACTTTTCTGGTTCTTCGGATGCCTTGGTGGGTGTGTGGTGATGAGGCCAAGGACCCTGTTCTGGGACAATCTATACAGCCTGAGACACGTACAAGCCCAAGTGAGGAGTCGCCAGCCTGGGACAGCAGTCTAGGTGTAGGCTTTGGGGTTGGAGAGACTCGAGGTCCACTCAGGCTAGCTGTGTGACTGTGGCCGCCAGTGGAGCCATCGGTCCCTCTTGCCTGTTCTTGTTTCTTTCAAGCCTCAGGATGTTAACAGCTGGAAAAAGTCTTAGGGTGCCCACCTCCCACTTTTAGATGGGGAAAGGGAGGCCCAGAGAGTGCCAGGGGCTGGCCCTGGCTCACCAAACGGCCAGTTTCAGAATGGGGACCAGTTGGTCTTCTGACTTTTATCTTCTTTGAGCTGTACCATGATGTTTCCTGATTCCTTCTTGTGTGGTGGATTCCTGGGGTTCCTGGTGGGTCTGGGAAGCTGTTGGTGGGTGGGAGATACGTGAGGAGTGTTTGTGTTGATGTGAATTTATTCAGCATCTGCTGGCTTCCTGGTCCATAGACCTTGATGATTTTCCCCATCCTCCATCACCAGCACTGACCTAAGTATCTTCCCCTGATCCTCTCCCCTCCCCACCATCCATCAGTGATGGCCTGAGCGCCCACCCATCCACCCTGCTCAGCTGCCCACTTGCAGGTCCACTAGAGTCCTCGAGAGTCTCACTTGAATTTGTACTCTAATCTGCAGCCTCACGGCCCCATTCTCTCCTGCTGACTGGACGACTGTCTGAGCCTCCCCTCTGGTCATCCTGGCTCCAGCTTCTACCTACCAGCCTGGTCTCACATCAGTTCCCAGTGAACCTCCCTTATCCAGACTCTTCCTGCTCAAAATCCACCTACAGAACCAAATTCAGCCTCAAGTCTATGTCTTGGGTTTCATTTTTTTTTTTTTTTGGCCACTTCTATTGGTCTTTCATTTATTTCCGTCTTTGTTCTTTGGCCTTTGTGGGCCTCGCATCGCAGTGGCCTCTCTCGCTGCAGAGCACTGGCTCTGGGCGCATGTGCTCCAGAGAGCTGGCTCGGTAGTTGGACTCATTGATCCAGCCGCTCTGTGGCACGTGGAATCTTCCCAGGCAAGGGATCGAACTGGTGCCCCTTGCACTGCAAGGTGGTGTCCTTACCCACTGGACCACAAGGGATGGGCTTCATCTTTGACTAACGTTTATCAGATGCTTCCTGAGTCAGTGATGGAGTATTAGAAAAACTTCCATCAATTCCAGTCTTCCCCCAAGGACTGTGAGCTCAGTTCAGTTCAGATCCAGTTTACTTCTAGGTTCTTAGGCCCCAGCCCACAGCTTGGCACAAAGGGGCATGTAGGAAATGTTTAGGGGCTTCCCAGGTAGGGCTTCCCAGGTGGTACTTCCCTGGTAGCTCAGCTGAAAAAGAATCTGCCTGAAATGCAAGAGACCCCGGTTCAATTCTTGGGTCTGGAAGATCCCCTGAGAAAGGATAAGTTATCCTTTCTAGTATTCATGCCTTGAGAATTCAGTGACTTTGTCCATGGGGTTGCAAAGAGTCAGACATGACTGAGCGACTTGATTTTCACTTTCAAGTGGGTGCCGTGGTAAAGAATCCACCTGCCAATGCAGGTGGCATGGCTTTGATCCCTGCCTTGGGAAGATAACCTGGAGAAGGAAATGACAGCCCACTCTAGTATTCTTACCTGGGACAGAGGAGCCTCGTGGGCTATAGTCCATATAGGGTTGTAATACCAGGCCTCCCACCCCCTGCTCAGCTGCCCACTTGCAGGTCCACTAGAGTCCTCGAGAGTCTCACTTGAATTTGTACTCTAATCTGCAGCCTCACGGCCCCATTCTCTCCTGCTGACTGGACGACTGTCTGAGCCTCCCCTCTGGTCATCCTGGCTCCAGCTTCTACCTACCAGCCTGGTCTCACATCAGTTCCCAGTGAACCTCCCTTATCCAGACTCTTCCTGCTCAAAATCCACCTACAGAACCAAATTCAGCCTCAAGTCTATGTCTTGGGTTTCATTTTTTTTTTTTTTTGGCCACTTCTATTGGTCTTTCATTTATTTCCGTCTTTGTTCTTTGGCCTTTGTGGGCCTCGCATCGCAGTGGCCTCTCTCGCTGCAGAGCACTGGCTCTGGGCGCATGTGCTCCAGAGAGCTGGCTCGGTAGTTGGACTCATTGATCCAGCCGCTCTGTGGCACGTGGAATCTTCCCAGGCAAGGGATCGAACTGGTGCCCCTTGCACTGCAAGGTGGTGTCCTTACCCACTGGACCACAAGGGATGGGCTTCATCTTTGACTAACGTTTATCAGATGCTTCCTGAGTCAGTGATGGAGTATTAGAAAAACTTCCATCAATTCCAGTCTTCCCCCAAGGACTGTGAGCTCAGTTCAGTTCAGATCCAGTTTACTTCTAGGTTCTTAGGCCCCAGCCCACAGCTTGGCACAAAGGGGCATGTAGGAAATGTTTAGGGGCTTCCCAGGTAGGGCTTCCCAGGTGGTACTTCCCTGGTAGCTCAGCTGAAAAAGAATCTGCCTGAAATGCAAGAGACCCCGGTTCAATTCTTGGGTCTGGAAGATCCCCTGAGAAAGGATAAGTTATCCTTTCTAGTATTCATGCCTTGAGAATTCAGTGACTTTGTCCATGGGGTTGCAAAGAGTCAGACATGACTGAGCGACTTGATTTTCACTTTCAAGTGGGTGCCGTGGTAAAGAATCCACCTGCCAATGCAGGTGGCATGGCTTTGATCCCTGCCTTGGGAAGATAACCTGGAGAAGGAAATGACAGCCCACTCTAGTATTCTTACCTGGGACAGAGGAGCCTCGTGGGCTATAGTCCATATAGGGTTGTAAAGAGTTGGACATGATTTAGCAGCTAAACAGCAAGAACAAAGGAAATGTTTGAATTGAAAGAAATAGGGAAGGGTTGGCCCACCTTCAGCCAGGGTCAGGAGTCCAAGACATTGCTGAATACCAAGAACAGGCTGGAGTGGCTCCCTGCTGTGTGCTGGAGGACAGGGAAGCAGAGCTCTAAGGAGGCCTGTGACATGGCAGAGAATGAGCAAGCTTGTGGGGAGGACAGGTCTGGGCGTGAATCCTGACTCCACCACTCCTGTACTGTGTGACGTGGGCAAATGACTTCTTTCTGAGCTCTAATTCATCAGTAACATGGACATGATAACATATCTTACCTCCTCACATTATTGTGAAGGTTAGATATAACCTATCAGCAAAAAGAGAAGGGGGCGGCACAGGACAAGATGGTTGGACAGCATCACCAACTAAATGGACATGAATCTGACTGAGGAGACTCTGGGAGATGGTGAAGGACAGGGAGGCCTGGCGTGCTGCCGCCCATGAAGTGGCCAAGCGTCAGGCACAACTGAGTGAACAACAGTTGGCCCCAACTAGCACAGAAAAGACTGTGATGCTGCTGTTCTTGGTGATGGTGGTGATGATGGAGAAGAAGAGTTTAAGGCTCTGGATGCTGGGTGCTTCTAAGCAGAACATGGTTACAGCTTGATCTTGACTCGGGGCCACTGGAGACATAGGGTGAGGATGAAGCAGGTGTGTAAACAGGAAATGATGGTTTGAGCTGGAGTCAGGAAGAAGTGGACAGGCAGAGCCTGGGCGGGCCAGGCTGGGTTTGATTCCAGGGTATCAGAGGCTTACTGGGAGGATCACGTGGCCCTGCAGCAGGACCAGCCAGACATACTTTGGTCTGTGTGTCTGTTTGCTACCCCTCATCCTACTTTCCTATGTGTCTGGGTCCATAAGTCAGCTTTCTCTGACCCCACAACCCCACAGAGGCAGCCTTCCTTGGGCTCTGCTGAAGGCCGAACACTGAGATATGAAGGGAGGTTGATGTCGATGCATCTCAGGCCTGAGCTCATCTTCTGGCCCAGCTGTGGACTCACAGGCAGCCCAGTCTCCCTGTCTCTTGTCAAGCTGGGGGCCTCTCTGAGCTCCCACATGCCACAGCCCTACATATTAGGCAACACTTTGGGGAGACACTGCTCGGGTCCCCACACAGAGTGGGGTCAGAGCCCGGGGGCTGAGCAGAGCGGTCACCAGACACAGTGGGATGCAGAGAGAGGCTGGGGAATGAAGCCACAGAGAGGGTCCCCAGGGGAAGCTGAGAGGAAGAGGCCATGGCTGGGCGCCCTGAGGGGTGAAGAATCTCGTTCTGCTGTCCCCGGTGGGCTGGATGCTCCCCCCACCACTCCCCACCGGGCCCCCAGGGGACCTCGCTCTAATAATGTATTTGATCGACTCGCCGGCCGCGTACAAGCGATTATTGTCTTGTCGGGAGTCAAACGTATCGATCCGGTGAGAAATATGAGCGGAGCAATGGGGCCCGCGTGTCAGTTACCAGCCCCGCTGGCCCTGGGGAGCCCCCTACGTCTCCTTTAATTACCGCTCAGCCCTGAGCCCAGCCTGGTCTCCCCTGCGTCGCCTTCCTCCCAGGCTCCCTGCACCCCCAGTGGCCCCCGCTGCTCCCCAGCTCCCAGGCCCTACCTGCCTGGCTCAGCGTGTCCTGAGGCCTCTTCAACAGCTGAGAGGCCACCATCTCCCCTGCCTGGGCCTCACTGTTCCTGGCTGCCAGGCCCTGCCCACCCAGCATGCCCTAAACTCGGCCCCTCTATCCTCTCCTGGGAAAGTGAAAGTCTTAGGCCTATTCTTTTTCAAGATGCCCCGACTCCAGCTCAGGGACTCAGTTCTGGTCTGCCAGAGGAGATAATAGTGGAGACAGCATGAGGCAAGAGGGGTGGGTGATTTTACCCCATGGGTGGGGAGGTCACATAAGGCTGTCCCCAGCTCCCCCTCTCAGCCACAGTCCTGGGAGGGGAGCACCGGAAATGGGGATGCATCCTTCCTTGCTTTAGGTTATGCCCCAGAGCTCACTCCTGACAAGGATGCTGTTGACTATGTTGAGGGTGGAGCGTGGAGTTGTTTGGGTGGGGTTTTGCTCCTTCTATAATGTCCTTATTACCCTCATTTCCAAGCCTCCCCAGACATAAATTCTAAGTCAAAACAGAGCTTAGTGGGCAAATGTGGCATCAAGACAAGGCTCCAGTTCCACTGTCCACCAGACTGCTGACCTTCCTGAGTAGAATTCTGCCATCTGAGAGAGAGAGAGGAAAAGAGGTGGGCCAGGAGGTGGGAGGTCTGAGGTGAAGCCCAGAGAATGCAGCAGGGTCTCAGCTGCTCAGTGGAATGGCCTTTACAATATGGAATGTTGTGAGTGTAGCTGGTGGGATGGGCCCCCTCTCTGCAGATGTAAGGATCACGGTCATTCTCCTGGAGTGGTTCTGCCTGTCTGGGCAGGTCGGGATGCACACGGCCTGTGTATAGGCAGAAAGGCACTCTCCAAGGTCGGCCTGTGTGTCATATCCTGCGTGGTGTGAACGTGGGCACACATGGCCAGGAGGTATGCCTGGGCACACTTATGGAGACCTGTCCGTGTAATGGAGCAGAGCGGGGTCTGCACACACGCGGGAGTGTTGGTAGGTCTTGTGCACAGAGGAATGTTTCCACGTGTCCAGATGCGCACATGTCTGTGTGAAGTGCTGTGTAGAAACACTTGAGCGTGTGCATATGAGCCCAGGCGTCTGTATGCACGCGCGTGCTCTGGGGGTCCCCCAGGGTAGGGGCGCAGCGAGTCCCGCAGGGGATCGGGCAGGTGGGCTATTGGGAAGCACCAGACGGGCCGGCAGCCTTGGACTGGGAGCAGGGAGGAGGAAGAGGGCAGCGGGCTAGGCCAGCGCCTTTGTCTGCGCTGCCGCGCGCGGGGAGTCCTGCGCCTTTGTGTGACCCTCGCAGGTGTGCGCGCGGGGGCGGGCGGGGGGGAAGGGAAGGGGAGCGGAGGGAGGGGCTCCCTCCTCCTCAGCCGGCCCCGCCCTCTGGTCCATTGGCTGGGCGCTGCCGCCCTCTGGCGGCTGCTCGGGGAAGCGCTAGGCCGTCAGCGCTGCTGCGCGAAGGGCCAACCCGCGACCCCGGGACCCGGTACTTCCCTCCATCTCGGTACTTCCCTCCACCCAATCCGGGCCCGCATTTGCATCCGCTGGCAGACGTCCTGCCGCTCCAGAGCAAGACGCGGACCTGCCGCCGACCCGACCACTGCCCATGGCTAGCGCTTCTCCCAGTGGTGGCCGCGGACGCCTCACCTACCGGCAGATGCGCGGCTGGGTTCCCCATTCGCCACCGTCTGCAGAAACCACCTCCTGCCCTGCTTCTTGTTTTCCACGCTTCTTAGCTCTGGGCCCTGAGGAGGCCACCTCTCTTCTCTGGTCCTCAGTCTTTGTCTGTAAAATGGGGGCAAATAGCACCTCCAGAGATGATACCTGTCAAGTATGAGGTGCAGGGCTTAGCATTGGGAAGAGCCCTTCAAAACTTACAGCCAGTGTTTTAGTATTGGTGTTTTGGATCCACCTGCTCTTCTGGACCCACACGCTCTGCTCCAGATATGCTGGCCGGGTGGAGGCGATCGAGTGGGTACAGCCGAATGGTCAGCTCTTCCAGCCTCCCTGTGCTCTACCCCACTCGCCTACTTCCCCAACACACACATGATATGGGGTCCGCTGCCGGCTGGGGTGGGCCTTCGGGGCACGGGCATTTTCCCTTCCGAAGGGGGCGGACCCTGTGGTTTCCTCCCTGGGTGACTTCCGGCAGTGAAGGTTTGGCCCCCAGAGAGGGCGGGGAGATGACACAGTTGTTCCCCCAGCCCTGCGGGGCGGGCAGCATGGTTCACTCCAGCATGGGGGCTCCAGGTAAGGGTCTAGGGCACGCAGGCAGCACCCTGGGACTCATCCCGTCCTGTCCTGCGGGACCCTGGCCAGCACTGCCCTTCCTCTTCAGCTGTTCCTCTGTTCTTTGACTCTCTGCCTCAGCAGCTGCCCACCCTGCCCATATTGGATCCCCACCCGCCATCCCAGCTCCTCTTTCTCCTCCCCTTTCCCATCAGCACTGGGGGGCTTGGGACCTCTTCTCCCTTTCTCTTCCCGCTCCCATTTTGAGGGCTCCGGGGGAGGGGGATGGAGCCAGGTGTTGGTCTCAGGGTCTTATGCAGGGGACCAGTGCGTGGGCGACCTGAGTGATCCCTGGGAGGCGACTGCACGAGGGCTAGCGGGCTGAGCCGCTGGACCTCCAGGTGTGTGGGTCTGTGTGTGCGCGTGTAACAGTGGCTCTGAGTTTTCTGTGTATGACTGCCAGGTGTCCCTGTGCGAGGGGCTGTTGTGTGCGGCGGTGTGGGGGTAGTCTTGGCAATATTCTCTTGATTCACTTCCTCACCTCGTTCACCTCCGATGTCCCGGCCTTGGGTGGCCTCCCCTGCCTTCCCTATCTAAGTGGGTAGCCAGTCCCAGCACCTCAGGCCCTCACCCTGCTCTGTCCTTTCTTCGTGGTCCTCATCACTTCTGGACATGTATGATATGTCTGTGTGCTTATGAATCACCTCCTCCACCAAGTGTCAGTCGACTGAGTGAGCATCGTCCGCCAAGTACGGTACAAAGTGATTGGTATGTGTTGACTCATGCGGCGTAATGTGTCCATCTCTGCATAATGATGGTTAGCTCTTGCCGGTACTGATGGGAGAGTTAAGTGAGGTAACACGGTAATAACAGCGCCTGGACCGCAGCCAGTGTCTATACTTCAAGGCTGTTTTGTTTGTGGCCCTATAGGTCTGATCATGGGGATGTGTCCCCTTTGTGGGTGTCAGTGGGACTGAGTTTTGGTTTGGCGTGTGTCTGTGTGCATCCGTGTGTGCAGGCAGCCCTATGATCCCATCATCAAGGCGTATTTATTGATCAGTTCTGTGCTGGAAATACTACTGAAAAAAGGCAGCTTTGGGTCTGTCCTCCTGGGGTGCCCAGGTAAGGGTCTAGGGCACGCAGGCAGCACCCTGGGACTCATCCCGTCCTGTCCTGCGGGACCCTGGCCAGCACTGCCCTTCCTCTTCAGCTGTTCCTCTGTTCTTTGACTCTCTGCCTCAGCAGCTGCCCACCCTGCCCATATTGGATCCCCACCCGCCATCCCAGCTCCTCTTTCTCCTCCCCTTTCCCATCAGCACTGGGGGGCTTGGGACCTCTTCTCCCTTTCTCTTCCCGCTCCCATTTTGAGGGCTCCGGGGGAGGGGGATGGAGCCAGGTGTTGGTCTCAGGGTCTTATGCAGGGGACCAGTGCGTGGGCGACCTGAGTGATCCCTGGGAGGCGACTGCACGAGGGCTAGCGGGCTGAGCCGCTGGACCTCCAGGTGTGTGGGTCTGTGTGTGCGTGTAACAGTGGCTCTGAGTTTTCTGTGTATGACTGCCAGGTGTCCCTGTGCGAGGGGCTGTTGTGTGCGGCGGTGTGGGGGTAGTCTTGGCAATATTCTCTTGATTCACTTCCTCACCTCGTTCACCTCCGATGTCCCGGCCTTGGGTGGCCTCCCCTGCCTTCCCTATCTAAGTGGGTAGCCAGTCCCAGCACCTCAGGCCCTCACCCTGCTCTGTCCTTTCTTCGTGGTCCTCATCACTTCTGGACATGTATGATATGTCTGTGTGCTTATGAATCACCTCCTCCACCAAGTGTCAGTCGACTGAGTGAGCATCGTCCGCCAAGTACGGTACAAAGTGATTGGTATGTGTTGACTCATGCGGCGTAATGTGTCCATCTCTGCATAATGATGGTTAGCTCTTGCCGGTACTGATGGGAGAGTTAAGTGAGGTAACACGGTAATAACAGCGCCTGGACCGCAGCCAGTGTCTATACTTCAAGGCTGTTTTGTTTGTGGCCCTATAGGTCTGATCATGGGGATGTGTCCCCTTTGTGGGTGTCAGTGGGACTGAGTTTTGGTTTGGCGTGTGTCTGTGTGCATCCGTGTGTGCAGGCAGCCCTATGATCCCATCATCAAGGCGTATTTATTGATCAGTTCTGTGCTGGAAATACTACTGAAAAAAGGCAGCTTTGGGTCTGTCCTCCTGGGGTGCCCAGTCCAGTAGAGGAGACAGAACTATTGCCAGACAAGGGAGGAGGCACAGGCAGAGGAATGAGGGCTGGGGATGTGAGAGACCCAGAAGACTTGCCCAATTCTGCTGATGGGGCATCAGGAGGACTTCCTGGAGGAGGGCATGTTTGGTCTGAGATGAAGAGTGAGTGGGTATGAGTAGGCAAGGGAGGCTGGGGGGTGTTGAGGTGGAGGGAAGGTCACTTGCAGTATGCCGTGTGATGATTTACTGTGGCAGCCTTATGTGCGCCTATGAATGTGTGTGCGTGTGTGCACACACGTGTACAGTGTAGAGACAGCGACCCGGGCATCTGCACATGTATGCCATCTCTTCCCTGTCTGGGGTGGGATGGGGACTTTGCTGGCCACTGGGTTAGACCCTTTACTTGGGATTTCTCGCAGAATTGGTCCACCTGTAAGGCCTGTCCTGGGCTCCCTGGCCTGGAAGTGAATTAATACGTGTGTGACCTTGAGCAGGTCACTCCTGCTCACTCTTGGGCTCCACATCTGTAGACTGGGTTCAGGGTTCCACCCTGGCCGTCTCCCAGGAGGAGGGGACTCTGGGAGTGTGAGTCGATGCGCGTCTGTGTGTGTGTGCACATCTGTGTCAGCCTGTGTGTCTGAGGGACTGGTTGTGTGGAGTGTGTGTGCAGTTCTTGCACGAGTACATCTGTGCTTGTCTGAGTGACCTGGGTGTGTGTGTGTACTTGTCCCTGTGCTTGAGTCACTCTGTGCGTATGTGTGTGTGTGTGCATCTTGTGTGTGTCTATCTGAGTGACCTGGGTGTGTGTGTGTGTGCACATCTGTGTTTACCTGTGCATCTGTCTGTGAGTGACTCTGGGACACGTGTGCGTACGTGCCTGGGGTGGCTAGGTATGTGTCTGTGTACACGCAGGTGTGCCCACACACGTCTGGGTGTGCGTTTTGCATATCTGCCAGTGTCATTGTGTCTGGCTGGGCTCATGTCTTCATCTGCTCGCATTCCCGCCTGGGCTCTGTGCACCTGTCCCCGTGTGCGTTTGCATGGTCTCCGTCCGTGTCGGGGCCCCGCCTGGCTGAGGCTGTGGGGTGTGTGCTCCGAGGCGGCTCCTGTCAGCACAGCTGCGGGACCACGGTTCTTGTTGTGTCTGCATCTTCCCTCCTGACATTCAGGAGCCCTTGCTCCCTGGAGGCCGCCCCGCAGCCAGCTGTGGGGTGTGGGTGTGAAATGCTGTTCCCAGGGAGGCCGGGCTGGGCCACTGGGTGCGGAGGTTCCCGGCAGAGCTGACCCAGCCCACAGGGGCTCCCAGGCCACAGCCTTTCTTGAAGCGGGCTTTGGAGGCCGGGGACCCAGGGGACAGGCCAAGCGGGGCCAGGAGGGGTGAGGGGCAGCCCTTGGGCCCTCTATATTTAGCCCCGATTTCGGTAAGTGCTAACGAGAAGCTGGCCCAAGTCTGCTAAAACCGGCTGGGGGAAACGCAGAGGAGAAGTGAAAGTCCGGGGAGGGAGGGGCGGGGGAGGGCGGAGGGGACCCAGGGTCCCAGGCCTGGGGCAGTCGGGCAAGCGGGTGTGAGCCCAGGGGCGTGGCAGCCCTGGGTGGGTCTGACCTGAGGACGGTGGGACTCCAGGGGCCCGTTGAGTCCTGTGTTGCTTTTTCCTGCCTGTTCCTCTAAAAAGTCGCACACTGCCTGTGTGACCTTTGCTTTCTGTGTGGACGAAAGACGCTCTGAGGGGGGCTTTTGAAGGGGTTCCAGTGGGGTGGGGTGCTGGAGCAAATCCAAGTCATTTGGAAGGGGGCTTGAAAGAATTAGGACACCTAGGTCTTACCTTGTGCCCGCGAGGTCAGAGTGTCAGGAGTGGAATTGAGCATGAGAATCTTGTCTAGAGGAGAGAGAGGTGGGAGGGACAGAGAGTGCGCGGCGCCCGCGGGCTGGGGTCCTGGCGGGCCTCTTGCCAGGGCCGTCGTGCTCTCAGTCCCCATGAAAGCATCACTGAACTTTGGGTCCCTGGTAGAGGTGGACACCCCCATTCACCGCTGGAGGGGATGACTTGATGAGACCCTCTTCTTGCCTTGGGCTTGATGGAGGAAGAGGACATGGGAAGAGAGAGGCCTGGGGAACAGGCAGCTCTGACTGTTTCGTTGTCAGCCCAGCTGATGCTGCAGGGGTGTATGGGCTGTGTGGGAACTGGAGGCGGAAGCAGGATTTGGGGAGAATAGGGGAAACAGTGGTAAAAAGTTCCCCTCAAACCACGTTTGCCTCGGCAGCCACTGCTCCTACAGAGGGGATATGACCTTAAAGATTTCAGTGGGGGTTTGCCTTGTGGTCCAGTGGATAAAGAGTCCACCTTGCAGTGCAAGGGGCACCGGTTCGATTCCTGGGCCTGGAGAATCCCACGTGCCGCAGAGTAGCTGGACCAGTGTGTCCAATTGCGAGCCGGCGCTCTGGAGCGCACGTGCCCAGAGCTAGTGCTCTGCAACGAGGGGCCACTGCAGTGGGAGGCCCCCACAGGCCGAAGAATAGAGACGGATGAAAATAAATAAATAAGAAAAAGCTCATGGCATGAAGTTTAAAAAAAAGAAAGATTTAAGTGGGAGCCCCTGAGGGACTGGGGCTGAGGGTCAAAGGGTCAGGTGACAATAGAGAAGGGGTCCTTTCATGTGTTCGTTCATTCCAAAGACACAGTCACAGATTGTGCATTGGTAGCTCCAGTCTCGGCCCTAAGGAGCCCACCGTCTGGGGTGAGGGTCACTGCCCAGGTGGTCAGGGTGTGCTGGCACAAAGGGAACACAGACGAGAGGCACTGACCATCTAGGCAGTCTGGAAGGACCTCACAGGGAGGTGACATGGAGCTGGGCCTTCACAAGAGCAGGAGTTTGCTAGTCAAGAAGGAAAGGTCGCCTCAGGTGGAGGGGAGCAAATCCAAGTCAGGGGCTGGCTTACCTTGTGCCCGAGGTCAGAGTGTCAGGAGTGGAATTGAGCATGAGAATCTTGTCTAGAGGAGAGAGGTGGGAGGGACAGAGAGTGCGCGGCGCCCGCGGGCTGGGGTCCTGGCGGGCCTCTTGCCAGGGCCGTCGTGCTCTCAGTCCCCATGAAAGCATCACTGAACTTTGGGTCCCTGGTAGAGGTGGACACCCCCATTCACCGCTGGAGGGGATGACTTGATGAGACCCTCTTCTTGCCTTGGGCTTGATGGAGGAAGAGGACATGGGAAGAGAGAGGCCTGGGGAACAGGCAGCTCTGACTGTTTCGTTGTCAGCCCAGCTGATGCTGCAGGGGTGTATGGGCTGTGTGGGAACTGGAGGCGGAAGCAGGATTTGGGGAGAATAGGGGAAACAGTGGTAAAAAGTTCCCCTCAAACCACGTTTGCCTCGGCAGCCACTGCTCCTACAGAGGGGATATGACCTTAAAGATTTCAGTGGGGGTTTGCCTTGTGGTCCAGTGGATAAAGAGTCCACCTTGCAGTGCAAGGGGCACCGGTTCGATTCCTGGGCCTGGAGAATCCCACGTGCCGCAGAGTAGCTGGACCAGTGTGTCCAATTGCGAGCCGGCGCTCTGGAGCGCACGTGCCCAGAGCTAGTGCTCTGCAACGAGAGAGGCCACTGCAGTGGGAGGCCCCCACAGGCCGAAGAATAGAGACGGATGAAAATAAATAAATAAGAAAAAGCTCATGGCATGAAGTTTAAAAAAAAGAAAGATTTAAGTGGGAGCCCCTGAGGGACTGGGGCTGAGGGTCAAAGGGTCAGGTGACAATAGAGAAGGGGTCCTTTCATGTGTTCGTTCATTCCAAAGACACAGTCACAGATTGTGCATTGGTAGCTCCAGTCTCGGCCCTAAGGAGCCCACCGTCTGGGGTGAGGGTCACTGCCCAGGTGGTCAGGGTGTGCTGGCACAAAGGGAACACAGACGAGAGAGGCACTGACCATCTAGGCAGTCTGGAAGGACCTCACAGGGGAGGTGACATGGAGCTGGGCCTTCACAAAGAGCAGGAGTTTGCTAGTCAAGAAGGAAAGGTCGCCTCAGGTGGAGGGGAGTAGAGGCAGAGGCCTGGAGGAGGGAGAGCAGGGCCGCCCGGGTTCATCCCACCCATGTGTCCTGTTGGGGACCCCAGATGAGTCAGCCCTGCCCTGAGGGCTTCCTAGCCTGAGGGGGGAGACATTATGGGACCAGATGGCTCCAGCCTTTAGGGTAGTGATGGGAGGTGGAGCCAGGGTGGAGGGACCCCACCCCCACCCCTGCCGAAGTCATCAGAGCAGTGACTTCATGGAGGATGGAGCCTGCGCTGGGTTCTGAAGGATGAGTAGGAGGTTGCCAGGCAGACAGAGTGGGGAACAGCATTCCAAGCTGAGGGAGCTTCCCACAGCAAGGCTCTTTAACTGGCAGAGAGATAGCAGGACAGAGGCAGGAGCAAGTAAGAGACAGAAGGAGCTGCAGAGAGGGGTGTTCAGCAGACATTTATAACCTGGGCTTCCTAGTTGGGTGATGCTGGGGACCCAGTGATGAGTCAGACCAGGCCTGCCCGCTGGTCTGGTGGGAATGGACAGGGGACCCAGGGGACCACAGCCCTGAGTGTTCAGAATCAGGATGGTGAAAAAGAGGGCTGCCATAACAAAGTACCCCAGATGAGGTGGTGTACACAGCAGAAATTATTTTTCTCAAAATTCTAGAAGCTGGATGTCCAAAGTCAAGGTGTCAGCAGAGTTGGTTTCCTCAAGGCCTCTCTCCTGGGCTCAGGGTGACCATCTGCCCCCTGGGTCCTCCCATGGTCTCCCTTTGTGCGTACCTGCAGCCCGGCCCCATCTTCTTACAAGGATGCCTGTCATTTCAGATCAGGGCCCTGCTCGAGGGTCTCATTCTAGCTCCATTACCTCTTTAAAGATCCTATCTCCAAAGATGGTCGCATTCTGAATTACTGGGGGTTAGGTATTCAAGAGAGAAATGCTGGGGAACACAGCTTAGCACACAACAGAGGCCGAGGATGAGCGGGAACCCTCTCAGGTGGAAGTGGGGTCCAAGGCCACCCTGGTCTGTGAGCAGGACAGGGGTTTGCTAGCGAGGTGGGGAGGAAAGAACCTCTAAGGCCTGGACCCCCGCCACCCCTCACCCCCATCAAGCAGAGGAAGATGCCAGCGTGACTGAAGAGAAAGTTGCATGAGTACCAAGAGACAGGCAGCAGAGGGTGACAAGGGCCACACCCTATTGGCCAGGTTGAGGGCCCTGGGCTTTCCTTATGAGGCGGAGAGCCACAGAAGGGCTCAAGGCCAGGGAAGGAGCTCCCAGTGGCAATGTGGACACTGGCTGAAAGGAGGGGCTGCAGAGGGGGCCAGGACACAGCTTTCAGGGATGTTGGCAGGGGTGGTATGTAGAGACACATTAGAGTTGGGGCTGTCTGGAGTAGGGGCCAAGGGCTGGGGGATTTTTAAATTTATTTGGCTAGTCTGGGTCTTCATTGCTGCACGGACTTTTCTCTAGTTGTGGCGAGCAAGGGCTACTCTCTAGGTGAGGCGCACATGCTTCTCATTGTTGTGGCTTCTCTTGTTGTGGAGCACAGGCTCTAGGGTACCAGGGCCTCAGGAGCTATGGCTCCCAGGCTGTAGAAGATCCCACATGCCCACAGCCACGCGGTGCGTGGGTTCAGCTGCCCTGTGGCATGTGGGACCTTCCTGGACCAAGAATCGAGTCTGTATCTCCTGCATGGATTGGCAGATGGATTATTTAGCACTGAGCCACCAGGGAAGCTGGGTCTGTGAGATTTAGAGCCAAGATCAAGCAGGACTCCTGCTTCTGATTAAACCCAAAAAGAATGAGGTGGTGTACACAGCAGAAATTATTTTTCTCAAAATTCTAGAAGCTGGATGTCCAAAGTCAAGGTGTCAGCAGAGTTGGTTTCCTCAAGGCCTCTCTCCTGGGCTCAGGGTGACCATCTGCCCCCTGGGTCCTCCCATGGTCTCCCTTTGTGCGTACCTGCAGCCCGGCCCCATCTTCTTACAAGGATGCCTGTCATTTCAGATCAGGGCCCTGCTCGAGGGTCTCATTCTAGCTCCATTACCTCTTTAAAGATCCTATCTCCAAAGATGGTCGCATTCTGAATTACTGGGGGTTAGGTATTCAAGAGAGAAATGCTGGGGAACACAGCTTAGCACACAACAGAGGCCGAGGATGAGCGGGAACCCTCTCAGGTGGAAGTGGGGTCCAAGGCCACCCTGGTCTGTGAGCAGGACAGGGGTTTGCTAGCGAGGTGGGGAGGAAAGAACCTCTAAGGCCTGGACCCCCGCCACCCCTCACCCCCATCAAGCAGAGGAAGATGCCAGCGTGACTGAAGAGAAAGTTGCATGAGTACCAAGAGACAGGCAGCAGAGGGTGACAAGGGCCACACCCTATTGGCCAGGTTGAGGGCCCTGGGCTTTCCTTATGAGGCGGAGAGCCACAGAAGGGCTCAAGGCCAGGGAAGGAGCTCCCAGTGGCAATGTGGACACTGGCTGAAAGGAGGGGCTGCAGAGGGGGCCAGGACACAGCTTTCAGGGATGTTGGCAGGGGTGGTATGTAGAGACACATTAGAGTTGGGGCTGTCTGGAGTAGGGGCCAAGGGCTGGGGGATTTTTAAATTTATTTGGCTAGTCTGGGTCTTCATTGCTGCACGGACTTTTCTCTAGTTGTGGCGAGCAAGGGCTACTCTCTAGGTGAGGCGCACATGCTTCTCATTGTTGTGGCTTCTCTTGTTGTGGAGCACAGGCTCTAGGGTACCAGGGCCTCAGGAGCTATGGCTCCCAGGCTGTAGAAGATCCCACATGCCCACAGCCACGCGGTGCGTGGGTTCAGCTGCCCTGTGGCATGTGGGACCTTCCTGGACCAAGAATCGAGTCTGTATCTCCTGCATGGATTGGCAGATGGATTATTTAGCACTGAGCCACCAGGGAAGCTGGGTCTGTGAGATTTAGAGCCAAGATCAAGCAGGACTCCTGCTTCTGATGCCCCAGAGCCAGTGGACCAGGGGTTGGGGGGGGGTAGGTGGGGGCGGCTCATCTGCCGGTTCCTTTTGTGACCTTCTGGGGATCAGGGTCCTTAACCACCTGGTGCCCCTTCCCCAGTGCCCAGAAATAGGGCCTGGACTCCTGGAGCATCTTGGCACCTGCTCCCCACCCCTACTCTCCTAAGCTTATGCCTTAATAGGACTACACACTGGCTTCTTATTGTTATTATTATTCGCTTAATTCTTTTTTATGAATACTTAACATACATAGAGTAGAACGCTTAGATTTTAAGTGTACAGTTAGTTTGATGCATTTTTACATATGTATAGACCCCCCTCCCCCAAATCACCAAACAGATCACTTTATAGGACATTTCTAACCCCTTGAAGGCTTCCTTATGCCCGTTCCTAATCAGCATCCTCCAAAAGGTGCCCTCTAATCTGACCTGAATCCCCAGATGCCATCCTGCCTGTTTCTGAGTTTCCCTTAATTGGGGTCCCACTGTCCGTCCATTTCTGTTGTCTCTCCTGTCTTTCCATCAACATCAGGTTTTCAAGATTCAGTGTGTGTGATGCAGGAGCTGGTTCTTTTCCGGGTTGTGGAGTATTACCCTGTGTGGAAGTACCCATGTGTTGGCCCATTGCCGGTTAGCAGGCCCTTGAGTTTTTTCCATTTGGGTTAGGGGGTAGGTTATCAAAGGGCCACTGCTGGGAACATGTGTGCCCAGGGCGGTGGTGGGCAAGACTCTTGGGTGGACGCCAGGAGTGGGTGTGCGGAAGGAGCACCTTTCCCTGAATTGTGCTTGTATTGATTTACGCCCCTACCAGCAGTGTGTGACCTGGGGTTTTTTCTTCTTCTTTTTAAAAAAATTTATTTAGTTTTGACTGTGCTGGGACTTCGTTGCTCTGCGGGCTACTCTCTAGTTGCCGTGTGTGGGCTTCTCATTGGGGTGGCTTCTCTTGTTGTAGAGCCCGGGCTCTAGAGCACAGGCTCAGTAGTTGTGGCGCACAGGATTACTTGCTCCAAGGCCTGTGGGATCTTTCCGGGTCAGGGATCAAACCCATGTTCCCTGCATTGGCCAGCGGATTCTTTACCGCTGAGCCACCAGGGAAGCACTGAGTAGGCTTTTTAATCAGGAATTTTAAGTCAGAGTGGCATTCCCTGTTGAGGGATCCTCCATTGCTAAGTATCTGAACTTTTTTTTTTTTTGGTTGTTGAGGCTCTCCCAGGTCTCTTTTTCTTAGGTGGCCTTCTTTAACTGTCTTGGATGTGGAGCACACTAGGGTTGGATGGCTCCTTTGACAGAGTGCGGTCTTGATGAGGATTTGGAGTGAGTTGTGAGACTTTATGGTCAGAGTCAGGGTCAGGAGTAAGGTCTGAAGCCAAGTTGGGAGTCGAGGTCACATAAAGGACTCAGGCCATCTGGATGGGAGCTGGAAATCGAGGTGGATAAAGACATTGAGGATGGGTCAGGCAGAAGCCCAGACTGGTGTGGGAGTCTAGGACCAGGAAGGGCTGGGTTCCAGTGGCTGTCAGGGTGAGCTGGGCTTGGGGTCACCGGGGAGACCAGGTGGTGAGGATCATGACGGGTTCATCAGACCGTAGCAATACTAACTAGAAGTGGGAGCCCTGGTGTCGCAAAGACCTGGGTCCGATCGGGGCGACTCTGCTGTCTCTCTGGGCTCCTGTGGAGGTGCCATGCCTCTGGAGCCTCAGTTTCCTCCCCTGTGAAATGGGGGGGATATTAGCACCAGCTGCCAACGTGAGCTCTGAGTCATATCTTGCACTATGCTGGTGGCACTCAACCTTCCCATGGCCAGCATTGGAGCGCTGTGAGGACTGGGTTGTCTCCCTTGCTCTTTGTCCCCTGCCTGCCACCTCTTTCCACTGCCTGGGCCCGTGGAACTGTAGGGTGGGGATGGGCTCGGTAGGGTGGGGGCTCCAGGCTGGACTCGGGGCTGCAGTCCCACGTGAGGTCTGGGTCAGGCCTGAGGGCACGGTCAGGCAGAAGCGGATGGGGTTGGGGATGAGGTTGGCGTTGGAGGCAGAGAGATGAGAGGAAGGCCTTCCCGTGTGCCAAGTACCAGCAGGGGCGGTGGAGTGGGGAGTGGACGGGAAAGTGGTGGGCTGGGGCCGGGGCCTGGGGCGCTGAATCACAGGTCTCTTTTCTTAGGTGGCCGATTCTTTACCCCCCCTGAGTAGGCTTTTAATCAGGAATTTTAAGTCAGAGTGGCATTCCCTGTTGAGGATCCTCCATTGCTAAGTATCTGAACTTTTTTTTTTTTTGGTTGTTGAGGCTCTCCCAGGTCTCTTTTTCTTAGGTGGCCTTCTTTAACTGTCTTGGATGTGGAGCACACTAGGGTTGGATGGCTCCTTTGACAGAGTGCGGTCTTGATGAGGATTTGGAGTGAGTTGTGAGACTTTATGGTCAGAGTCAGGGTCAGGAGTAAGGTCTGAAGCCAAGTTGGGAGTCGAGGTCACATAAAGGACTCAGGCCATCTGGATGGGAGCTGGAAATCGAGGTGGATAAAGACATTGAGGATGGGTCAGGCAGAAGCCCAGACTGGTGTGGGAGTCTAGGACCAGGAAGGGCTGGGTTCCAGTGGCTGTCAGGGTGAGCTGGGCTTGGGGTCACCGGGGAGACCAGGTGGTGAGGATCATGACGGGTTCATCAGACCGTAGCAATACTAACTAGAAGTGGGAGCCCTGGTGTCGCAAAGACCTGGGTCCGATCGGGGCGACTCTGCTGTCTCTCTGGGCTCCTGTGGAGGTGCCATGCCTCTGGAGCCTCAGTTTCCTCCCTGTGAAATGGGGGGGATATTAGCACCAGCTGCCAACGTGAGCTCTGAGTCATATCTTGCACTATGCTGGTGGCACTCAACCTTCCCATGGCCAGCATTGGAGCGCTGTGAGGACTGGGTTGTCTCCCTTGCTCTTTGTCCCCTGCCTGCCACCTCTTTCCACTGCCTGGGCCCGTGGAACTGTAGGGTGGGGATGGGCTCGGTAGGGTGGGGGCTCCAGGCTGGACTCGGGGCTGCAGTCCCACGTGAGGTCTGGGTCAGGCCTGAGGGCACGGTCAGGCAGAAGCGGATGGGGTTGGGGATGAGGTTGGCGTTGGAGGCAGAGAGATGAGAGGAAGGCCTTCCCGTGTGCCAAGTACCAGCAGGGGCGGTGGAGTGGGGAGTGGACGGGAAAGTGGTGGGCTGGGGCCGGGGCCTGGGGCGCTGAATCACACTCGGAGATCTGAGGACTCACTCCTGGGGGATGCTGCCGTCCCTCACACCTCCCAGGCCCTACTCAGAGTGGAAAACATGCCTCACCGAAACCTGCTGGGGCAGGACGGGAGCCTGGGCGGCCGCTGCGAGGAGGCCCGAGGCTGACTCTCCCGCTCCTTCGGAGCATCACCGGTACCACCCCCGACCCCGCCCCAGGGCCGCCAGAGCCAGGACCAACGGCCCGCCTCCCCCACTCCCGCCCAGCCCCAGGTCTTACCGGGAGGGCTGGGGTGTGAGCCTCCCTGTGCCACCTTCTGGAGGGGCAAAGAGGCTCCCCATGGCCTGAAGGCCCCTCCCCTGTCCCACTGGAGGAGGGCTGGGGCCTGGAGCAGAGGGCATGTTCTCCCGCAAAGAGACACTTGCAAGGCGGCAGGGGGCGTGGGGGTGCTGGGGAGAGGCTCAGTGGTGCTGGGGGAGCAGCCCGGAGCTCTGCTGGCTTCTGCACCCTCACCCCCCTGACCTCCCTCATTTGTCCCCAGAAATAAGAATGTCTAAGCCCCTGGAGGCCGAGAAGCAAGGTCTGGACTCCCCGTCAGAGCACACAGGTGAGCCGAGCAGGGGGTAGGGAGGGCAGAGGTCACCATGGGTGGAGGGCAAAGGTCACCATGGGTGAAGGACATAGGCATGGTGGGGGTAGGGTGGGGGGCTGGTGACAACGCGCCCCATCCCTTCCTCTCATTGCAGACACTGAAAGAAATGGACCAGACACTAACCATCAGGTCAGGAGGGAGTGCATGAGTAGGGGGAGAGAGGGAGGAGGGAGCAGGGGTGGCTCCGTCCCGGAGGGGCAGGGTATCAGAATCCCCTTCATCTCACTGTTCCCATCGCCCACTCCAACTTGCTCTTTGCAGAACCCCCAGAATAAGACCTCCCCGTTCTCCGTGTCCCCGACTGGGCCCAGCACCAAGGTAAGCACTGGTCATAGCAGCCAGGGCAGGGAAAGGGGTGACGGGTGTGGCATCTGGGAGAGGGTCGCAGATGCCTGCCAGCCCAGGGGCTGGCACCTTGGTGACAGGACTCCTCCTGCCCCTTCTCACCCTTGGGCTCCCGCCCCAGGCCTATGACTCACCAGGGCTCCTTCCCCTTCCCTGGGAGGTGGGGGTGGCCAGGGAAATCCCCCCCAGAGCCCCAGGGCGATGAACAACAGGAAGCTGAGGGCCCCGCCCCCATCCCAACTTCCCTGACCGAACAGGGGCCTGCCCCACCCCCAAACCCCCAATGCACACACTCAGGGGCCAGCCTAGGAGAGGGGAGCAGGTGGGGGTGGGCAGACCCAGTGAGGATGCTGTAGGAGAGGACAATGGGGAGGCCGGAAGTGGCCAGATGTAGCAGATGCCACGTCCAGATGGGGCCCTGCTGCTAGGCACAGCTGGGCTTCTAGGGGTGTCTGGGGCCTAGGTCTCCACCTACAGTCGCATGAGGGCGGCTGGCCGGTCTAGAGAACTGAAGATGGCACATAGAGCAGGGATGGAGGGGGCACGGGCAGAACTCCTGACCCTGACCAGAGGTGGCAGGAGGATGGGGTCGGGGGCCGGGAGATGCTCTGTGGCCATGGGAAAGTCACCCTACACTCTGGGCTTCTCAGTTTCCTCTGCTCTAATCTGGGAGTGAGGGTGCTCGTATTGGATGACCTCTAGACAGATGTCTGGTTCAGAGTGCATGGGACCGGACCCAGGGAAGAAGGGCCCTGACCCTGATCAGCTTCTCTCAGATCTCAGGCTGGGCATCCATCCATCCATCTCAGAGCATCCATCCTGCTCCTCCCCCATCCCTACCTACCCCACCCTCAGCCAAATCTTTGCAGCCTTGCCTTGCCCCACAGCAGCTCTGCTGCTCCCCTAGAAGACCAGTGGGGTTCTGGAGAGCAAGGGACTCTGTCCACACTGGGTCTCAGCCCCTGCCCTTGCCACTGCATCTCCCTGCATCCTCACCACAGCCATTCATGTCCTTCCGTCAGTAGGTCAGACAGATGCACACACCACCATGTCCAGTTATTTACATCACCATTTTGTGAAATTGGTTCAATTAAAAAAAAAAAACATTTTATTATGGAAACTGTGAATACATACAGATACAAAAATAGAAGGAAGATTGTAGCGAAAACAAACCTCCAGGTACCTGTCAGTCAGCTTCAACAGTGATTAACTTATGAATGGGCTTGCTTTCTCAACAGCTAAAACAAAACTTTTTTTTTTAATGGAAATTTCACGAATGGAAAACCAGAATCACTTGCCATGGAAATAAACACAATGATTATTAAAATGTACCCAGAAGATCTTGCCTGTTGTAGGGTCTAAGCCTGAGACCAGTCCTCTGTTTGGTAAAAGGGGAGATGAGCCAGGGTTGGAAGGTGTTAGAGATGTCCTGACACCTGACAGGGATTTTTCTTAAAAGACCCAAAGAGAAGGAAAGAGCCCTGATAGTGATCGACTCTCACCATGGCACGCAGTGTGGGTTTTTAAAAAACCTTTTGTTAAAATATGGCAGACACTTAGATGCTTGGCGTACAATTCTGGATTTTTGCAAACTAAGCACCTGTGTTGCCAGCATCAGATCAAGAAACAAAATGCGACCAGACTACCAGAAGGCCTTCTGAGGGGCAGCCATGGCCCTGGTGTCTATGAGCCTCCGTTGTTTCACGCTGCATCCCTTAGATTTTCTGACACTTGAATCCTGCCCCGTGGGGACATGCCACTCGCCCTCTGTTGTTTGGCCTTTCCCCAGGCCTCTGCCTGACAGTCTTAGTCTGTATCGCAAATGCCATGTTTGCACCTACCAGGTCACTGTGTTGCCTTGTACAAGTCGCTTTCCCTCTCTGGACCTCTTTTTGCTGAACGTTTTTGGGACGTTGGGCTGAAGGATGACCTCTAATGTTCCCCTCTGGGCCCAAGAGTGTGAGACCCATCAAGCCATACCCTCCATCCCACGTGTTTTTCACTGATAGCCCTCTCAGGCCAGCGCAGCCTAGCATTGTCTGGCTTTTTATGGATGGGGGGAAGAAGGCTGGAACCTAGGGACCTCTCTAAGCTGGTCTGTCGTATGTGGTGGATGTGACACGCATCTGTAGCCTCTACGGTGAGATGAGGGGCTCCACGGACTCTGGGGTGGAGGCCGAGAGCTGGCAGCACCAGGACCACATCTGGCCTGCAGACACCTTTTCCTGCCATGTTTCTGCTTTATGTTTTTGTCAGCAGGAGCAGAGTGGGGGCTGGGACAAGGCCCCTCCTCCAGGCAGGTAGACGGGCTCTCTCCAGCCCACTCCGTCCCCACCTGCCCCCATCACCCATTTGTGCCATCTGCCTGTTTCCTTACACTTTGAATTCGTGACCTATATTCTAAGGCAGTGGTTTTTCTTTAATACCCTAAGACCCTTTCTTCCAACAAAGTCTGACTCCATGGGACAGATAAGAGATGCACCTTGGGCTGAAGCAGATCTGGGACCTGGTAACCAGAACCCTCAGGTCCCGCTTCTCACGGCATCATTTCCCATTTGGCACATAGAAAACTGACCCCCAAGAAGGTAAAAGCGCTCTCTGAAGGTGACCCTCTCCTGTCGGGAGTTTGGGTGCGGAGGGTGCGTTAACCTTTTCTGACTGATAGGGACACTGAGGCCAGAGGGGTGGCCTGAGGCCCCCGCCAGCCCCTGCAGACTTGGCGTCTGCACCCGAGTCTGCTCCTCCAGGGCGGGCGGGGAGCTACCATAGCCACACACATGCCCTCTCTTTGGTTTGCAGGTGGGCATTCTCTCTGGCCTCCACTTAACATTCTGGGGTCCCGGACCCTGCCTCTCTCCTCCCCAGATCAAGGCTGAAGACCCCAGCGGCGACTCTGCCCCAGTCGCACCCCCGCCTCCCCAGCCGACTCAGCCGCACCTGCCCCAGGCCCAGCTCATGTTGACGGGCAGCCAGCTAGCCGGGGTAAGTACTCAGCGTGCACAAGGGCGGGGACCGCGTGGGGACAGGCCAGCCTCCTCCTATCTGTTACAGGACCGACGGTCGCCTGGGGTGTCCCACTAGGGCCACGGCCACTTTGTCCGCGCCTGCCTCTTCTGCCCCCTAACCCGCTTGGCTCAGGCGCAAACTAACCCCTGTCTGCCTTCTCTGCTTGCCCCGCCCCCCGCCCCTCCTCCGGCCCTGCCCCACCCCGCCCCGCCCCGCTCCTCCTCCGGCCCCGCCCCGCCCCGCCCCGCCCACCGCAGCTCACGGCGCTGATGCCGGCTCAGCAGCAGCTCCTCCTGCAGCAAGCGCAGGCCCAGCTCCTGGCCGCCGCCGTGCAGCAGTCCAGCGCCGCCGCCGCCGCCGCCGCCGCCTCCACCTCCTCCTCCTCTTCCTCCTCCTCCTCCTCCTCCGCCTCCTCCTCGACCTCGCAGCCCCCAGCCTCCTCCTCCGGGGGAGGGGACCTGCCGCCGCCACAGCCTGCCAGCCAGCCCCCCGGGACCCCACAGCTCACCCTGTCCCAGCCCATCCAACTCACAGCACAGGTAAGGGCGGCCGCGGGGGAGCATCCGCCCTCTGGCCGAGGACCTGACACTGTGCAGGAGGCTGGCTAGTCTCCACTACCGTTCTGAGTACCAACCACAGGCTGGGGCAGTCCCAGGCCACCCTAGGAAGCCTCAGGGCTCGCTGCCACCCATCATTGGAGGGTTAGAGTGAGGCTCGGAGGGAAGACACTCTCCGCGTGATGGGAGTGCCTGACTCCCTGATTCTGTGCACCTCACTGGGGGCCCAGCCACCTGGGAGGCTGACCCGTTTACAGCAGAGGAACACCTCCATGAACACCTCCTGTGTGGGCCCCAAATGAAAGGCCAAGAGTCAGAATCAGTGACCCTGTATCGTGTCCCCTAGCCCAGGCAGTGAAATGCCCGTTCAGAAAGACGCTTGTGGCCTATGGGTCAGGAAGTGCCACATCCTCTCTCCCCATTCTACAGACTTCTGGTCTACGTGGAATCACGCATTCCAGGCCGTATTAGCTTCTAGACCTGCCATAGATAACAAAATATCACCAATGGGGTGGCTTAAAACAACAGAAATGCATCACCCCAGACTAGTAGTCCAAAATCAAGGTCTCAGCAGAGCTGGGCTCTCTCCGAAGGCTCTAGGGGGAATCCCACTCGTCCTGTTCCAGCTTCTGGCAGGGTCGGAAATCCTGGCTTTCTCATAGGTGATGACTCCAGTCTCTGCCTCCGTCATCACACAGCCATCTCCTCTGTTGGTCTCTGTGTCCACCTGCTCCTTGTAAAAGGACACCAGTCATTGGATCAGGGCTCACCCTAATGACCTCATTTTAACTTGACTACATCTGCAAAGACCTCGTTTCCAAACACAGTTCCACTTATAGGCACCAGGGGTTAGAATTCCCACCATATCTCTTTAGAGAACACAGTTCAACTGTTGGCAGTGGCCCACAGACTTCCCATAAGGATGGCTGACAGGAGCCGAGTAGAAGCCGGGCAGACCTCCTCTTCTGCAGGGCTGCTCTCTCTGGTTCACCCCTTCCTTTCTCCACACCTGTCCATGTTTACCTGGTTTCCATAAAGCGCTTGAGTTTGTGGGCCGTGTTCCAGGACAGCAGAGGGTCTGGGGATTCCAACAGCAAGGGACCCTGCTTAATTCCCTTCAGCCCTGAGTTTCTCACAGTGACTGCTCCTAGGATCCTTCTCTCGTTCTCCACCCCTTCCCGCGGAATCCCCTGGCAGGCCTCTGTGGTCTGCATCAGGAGCTGTCCAGCACCCGTGAGGCTGTTCTCTTGACAGTGATCAGCCTCAAAGGCACCCGCCCCACTACTGACCAGCACTCCCATTTGGGGTTGTCCTTAACACGGAGTGCATCTCTGCCTTCTTAGCGCTTCCTGCCTCTGGGCCTCACTGCAGGAACACAGAGCAACCTGGCCTCACTGCTCTGTAAAAACTCTCCCCAACAGATCCTCCCCACGCCTGGCTCGCCACTGTTGCCACACTGTAGTCTGTCAGTGCAGCCCTGGTACCAGGTGTTGTGCTTACGCAATTTCCTTGAACCCACAAACGCTCATCGTGCCTGAGGCTCTAGGTGGGGAGGGTGAGTGACTCGCCTGCCTCAGGTCATGCTGTGAGCTCAAGGGGCACCGCCAGCCTGGGAGTCCAGAGCTGTAACCACTTGGTCTGAGGCTGCAGCCTCTATCTGGCACCCTCCTCCCTGGCCACCAGAGACCCCAGCAGCCAGTGATCTGTCCACCCGTAGCACACACCTCTCTTCACTTGGCAGCATTGAGTTTCAGAAGCTAGGCCCCAAAAGGTCTCAAATCCTCCCCCCCATTAGGTCGAATTGCTTTCTCATAGGTGATGACTCCAGTCTCTGCCTCCGTCATCACACAGCCATCTCCTCTGTTGGTCTCTGTGTCCACCTGCTCCTTGTAAAAGGACACCAGTCATTGGATCAGGGCTCACCCTAATGACCTCATTTTAACTTGACTACATCTGCAAAGACCTCGTTTCCAAACACAGTTCCACTTATAGGCACCAGGGGTTAGAATTCCCACCATATCTCTTTAGAGAACACAGTTCAACTGTTGGCAGTGGCCCACAGACTTCCCATAAGGATGGCTGACAGGAGCCGAGTAGAAGCCGGGCAGACCTCCTCTTCTGCAGGGCTGCTCTCTCTGGTTCACCCCTTCCTTTCTCCACACCTGTCCATGTTTACCTGGTTTCCATAAAGCGCTTGAGTTTGTGGGCCGTGTTCCAGGACAGCAGAGGGTCTGGGGATTCCAACAGCAAGGGACCCTGCTTAATTCCCTTCAGCCCTGAGTTTCTCACAGTGACTGCTCCTAGGATCCTTCTCTCGTTCTCCACCCCTTCCCGCGGAATCCCCTGGCAGGCCTCTGTGGTCTGCATCAGGAGCTGTCCAGCACCCGTGAGGCTGTTCTCTTGACAGTGATCAGCCTCAAAGGCACCCGCCCCACTACTGACCAGCACTCCCATTTGGGGTTGTCCTTAACACGGAGTGCATCTCTGCCTTCTTAGCGCTTCCTGCCTCTGGGCCTCACTGCAGGAACACAGAGCAACCTGGCCTCACTGCTCTGTAAAAACTCTCCCCAACAGATCCTCCCCACGCCTGGCTCGCCACTGTTGCCACACTGTAGTCTGTCAGTGCAGCCCTGGTACCAGGTGTTGTGCTTACGCAATTTCCTTGAACCCACAAACGCTCATCGTGCCTGAGGCTCTAGGTGGGGAGGGTGAGTGACTCGCCTGCCTCAGGTCATGCTGTGAGCTCAAGGGGCACCGCCAGCCTGGGAGTCCAGAGCTGTAACCACTTGGTCTGAGGCTGCAGCCTCTATCTGGCACCCCTCCCTCCCTGGCCACCAGAGACCCCAGCAGCCAGTGATCTGTCCACCCCGTAGCACACACCTCTCTTCACTTGGCAGCATTGAGTTTCAGGGCTCCTCACTAGGCTTCCTATCTCTCTCTTCCTTTCTACCTGGAAGTCAGCCCCCTCTTTTTACCTGGTCAGCTCCTCCTCATCCTTTAAGTTCCCGCTCAGGAGCCCACGCCTCCAAGAAGTCTTCCATGACTTCTTTCTCCCACTGGTTTCATTTCCTGCTTCTTGATCACCCAGAGCTGTGTGCAAATATGCCCTGGAAAATATCCGTTGAGGGGACACAGACTACAGGGAGGGCAGAGGGACAGGGCAGCCTAGCGCAGACCTAACCAGACCATCAGCCCCATGAGCGGCAGACACTGCACTGCCCCCAAGCTCCCCACAGACCCCACTAGCAGCAGGTCGACTCTCCCTCTGCCTCCCACTGTCCCGCCCAGGCCCTGATTCCCTAGGTCTCCTCCTGAGCAGCCCTCTCCTCTTGTGCCATCTGCCCGCTTCCTCCCAGCTCTGATCTCTGTCCCCTGCGAGTGCCAAGCTGGACTGAGGTGGTGTCCTGGAAGTTCCCTCTCCCCGTGCTCTCACTTCCCCAGCAGACAAATGTTTATCCAGGATAGCCCCAGAGCCAGGCACTGAGCTGCGTGTGCCTAGGTCACAGCAGGCACCATGTCCTCCCACACTCACTGCCCTGCTGCGGCCATGGCCAGCCCTGGAGCTGGCTTGACTCTCTCCCCAGCCTGTGTCCCGTGCCTGCCAGGGCCCCTCACTTCCCTCGCCTGCTCCGCTCTGTCTTGCCCTCGCTTCACAGACATTTCCCCTGTGTTGGGCCCTGGCGGGAAGCAAACATGACTCAGACCCAGCCTTGTCCCCTGAGGGGCTCCCAGTCTCTTAGGGAGACAGATAACACCAATGAATCACTAGAAAATGTTTTATTTGAGAAGTACTAAGAAAGTCAAAGGGCTTCCCAGGTGGCTGTAGTGTTTAAAAAAAAAAAAAGCAAACAGAAAAAAACCTGCCTGTCAACGCGGGAGTCCTAAGAGATGAGAGTTAGATCCCTGGGTCAGGGAGATCCCCTGGAGGAGGGCCTGGAAATCCACTCCGGTATTCTGGCCTGGAAAATCCCAGGGGCAGAGGAGCCTGGTGGATGATGGTCCATAGAATCGCAAAGAGTCGGACACAGCTGAAATCACTTAGCACGCGTGTACACAAGAAAATCAAAAGCATTCATAGTCCTATCACTTTGAAATTGTATAACGTACAAAGAGGAAAGCCCCGCTTCTGTCCCCCTGATGCCAACTTTCAAAATAATGTCAGTCAGCTTGGCAGGAACCTTCCCTGCATTTTCCTATCTTGTACAAATGAAGCGGTGGTTATAATACCATTTTACTACCTTTTGTTTGTTTGTTTTTGGCTGTGCCTCATATCTTATGGGATCTTAGTTCCTCGATTAGGGATTGAACCCAGGCCCTTGGCAGTGAGTGCACAGGGTCCTCATCGCTGGACAGCCAGGGAATCCCTCTAATAGTTTTAAAATCTGCACATCCAGCACTGGGCACAATACTCTCCACTGAGGGGGCCTCACGGATATTTACTGAATCAATGAGAGATGTTTTGCTGCAGCTTTTCAATCAAGGGTAGGGAAGACATCTCTCCAGGGGAGTCATTCAGAATGTCTGGGGTAGTAGGAGAGGCATTGATTGAAAATTTACATTCACTGTTAAAACATCATTTTGTGTCTGGAGAGCCCGGGGACTGGGGTGGGAGGAGGGGGGAGTCCCTATTTCGTCATCTGACGGCGGCAAACAAAGCTTGAGAAGGTCTTTTAGGCGGGTAGAACCTAGTGAAGAAAGGAGACTCACAGAAACCTTCTGGGTGTGGTGGGGATGCGGAAAAGAAAAAGTGACTGTGTCTGAGGGAATCAGGAAAGGCTTTCTGGAGGAAGTGGTATCTGAAATGAGGGGAGACAGATAGGTGTTTACCAGGATGAGTGGTGAAAAGTGTTCCAGGCGTGGGAATGGCAAATGCAAAGTGAGAGGGCAGGGCAGGCTTGGCGGGGCAGTCGGGGGTAGGCACCAGTGAAGGATGAGCTGGGAAGGGCTGTCACTGCGGCCACAGCCTCGCTCTAGGCAGTTGAAGAGGAAAAGGGAGTATTTGGCACAGGCCACTGCAGAGGCCCAGCCTGGAACATGAGGCCCGGCCCCAGGGATCTCCCTTTCCATTCTGGGGCGGGCAAAGGGGGTACCAGCGCTTCTAACCTGCAGCCACCCCACCCTGGGAGATAAAACACACCCACTGGCCAGGAGTCATTGCCTCCTGACCCCTGAGGAGGTGGGCGCAGCCCCTCCTGGACTGCATGACATGAGACTGGGAGGCGTATGTCGCCAGGAGGAGGAGATGGGTCCTGTTGCTGCCGAAGGGGCCAGGTCAGCCCAGGCACCCACCTGGAGGTGTGTCAGCTGTATACACACAGGCCCCAGCGTCCAGGAGCCAGGCCGAGGCACACCCATCACTCAGGACTCCTGGGCTGAAATCTGCTATGGCTCGTTGGTCCTAGAATTGCAGCACGAGGTAGCCTGGCATCTCGGGCTCAGTGCTAAAGAACCCATCAGCCAGTGCAAGAAACCCAGATTCGATCCCTGGGTTGAGATCCTCTGGAGGAGGACATGGCAGCCCATTCCAGGATTCTTGCCTGGGAGATCCCAGGGACAGAGGAGCCTGGTGGCTATCGTCCAGGGGATCACAAAGAGTTCGACACAACTTAGGGACTAAACAACAACAGCAGCAGCATGGGATGTAATCTGCAATTGGCCCGTAGGTGTTTTTCCTCCTTGTTAACTGGTTCTCTTTTCCACAATGTCGTGCCCCAGTCACTGGGACCTCATGGGCTCAATGTGGCAGGGCCAGTCTCTGGGGAACGGGGGTACATGGAAGAGCCTGTGCTAGAGACAGGCTACCTCTGTCCACCCCTACCCCCAAACCTTTAGAGTTTCCTCTAATGAAGGGACTGGAGGAATCACAGTCATTTATTTATTCAACTAACACTCATTGAGCACCTTGTGCATGCCAGGGGCTCATTTGTGGCCCTGAGGGGACAGCTAGGAGCAATGCAGAGGTGGCTGCCTTGGAGAGCGTTATGTTCTAGTGGGGAGACATACAGTAAACACGTCAACAAACCAGGGAAACAAGATGACTTTAGCGTAAATGAAGAAAATGAAACAGGGTGCTGCCCTAGAGGAAGGAAGCCACTTCTTTTGGTCATTTTTTTGGCGGCGCTACACAACTCGCTGGATCAGGGATCAAACCCTCACCCCCTGCAGCGGAAGCATGGAGTCTTAACCACTGGACCACCAGGGAAGTCCCAAGGAAGGAAGCCGCTTTTTTTGTTGTTGTTATTATCTTAACACCAAAACCGTTTTGTATCAGGGTAAAGCCAATTAACAGTGTTTTGATAGTTTCAGGGGAACAGCGGAGGGACTCAGCCACACATATACATGAATCCATTCTCCCCTCCAACCCCAAGAGGAAGCCACCTTTAACGGGTGGTGAGGAAAAGCTTGACTGAGAAGGTGGTCTTTGAGAACTGAGACCTGAATGAGTCGCGCATGAAGAAGGCAGTGGGAGAGCTTAGGAAGCGGCAACAGCAAGTGCAGAGGTCCTAGGGTAGAAACCAGCTTGACTTGTTCTGGGCACAGAGAAAGGTGGGATGGCTGGAACAGAGTGTGTGGGAAGCAGGTGAGAGGGGAGGAGGCAGGCAGGACTGGCCTTTGCAGGGCCTTGTAGGCAAGATCAAGGAGTTGGAAAGTTGTGCTCAGTATGATGGGAGGCGGTGGGGGGTTTGAAACATATGAGGAGCGTGCCCCAACTGACCCTTTACAAAGCTCCTTCCAGCGACTGTGCACTAGAATGGAGTAGAAGTGCGGAGCCAAGTGGGAAGCCCTTGCAGGTGTCCAGGTGGGCAATGAGAGCAGAGTTGGGGTCCAGCATGATCTTTTGTATGGATGCCGTAGATCAAGGGTGACTCCTGGGACTCTGGCTTAAGCTACTGGTTGGTGGCGAGGTGGTTTCCTGAGCTGGGGAAGGCAGGGGAGGAACAGGGTGTTTTGGAGGGTGGGGCTGGGGAACGAGGAGTTTCACTTTGGATGTGGTAGTGTTCAGAGCGTCTACTAATCATCCAAGTAGAGACATCAAATAGGTTGATGGATATTGGAGGCTGAAGCTCAGTGGAGGGTCTGGCCAGGAGCTGGAAGTTGTAAGTTTCCAGGAAGAGGATGGACTCGTGGGGCTCCCTCCCTTGAGAGCTCATGGGTGACATGAGGCAGGTGATGTGGGTGTGCAGTGCTAGCAAATGCTTGTGTGGGAAGAGTATGTTGTGATTCCCAGGATGCTTTAAGAATATTACTCAGACCTCAAAACTACCAAGTGAAGAGTTAGACATTATGACTCCCATTTTATAGATGAAAGGGCTTCCCAGGTGGCAGAAGTGGTAAAGAACCCGCCTGCCAATGCAGGAGACATAAGACACGTGCTCAGTCCCTGGGTCGGGAAGAGCCCCTGGAGAAGGAAATGGCAACCCACTCCAGTATTCCTACCTGGAGAATCCCATGGACAGAGGAACCTGGCAGGCTGCAACTCATAGGGTCACAAAGAATTGGACATGACTGAAGTGACTTAGTATGCACGCATAGATGAAAAACAAAACAAAACAAAACTGAGTCCCTGAGAGGAATGACTGCTGTTTAAAGAGAATCTCTGGATCAGTCTAAATGATCTACACCTGCTGTCTCATTTAATTCTTTAAGAGTCCCATGAGGTGAGAATTATTGAGATATCACTTGAGGAAACTGAGGTCTAAAAAAAGGGTAAGGAGCTGCCCATGGTCTCAGGTGTGTAAGGGACAGAGTCAGGTTTCTGGCTGGCTCCAGAGCCCAGGTCATTCCAGGACCTCTGGCTTTGTCACCCTAGACACTATGGCCCAGAGAGAGAGCTGGCTTATCCCAAGTCACTCAGGAACTCACTGGCAGTCCAGTGGTGAAAGGGGCTTCCCAGGTGGAGCAGTGACAGGTTCGATCGCTGGGTTGAGAATATCTCTTGGAGAAGGAAATGGCAACCCACTCCAGTATTCTTGCCTGGGAAAATCCCCTGGACCGAGGAGCCTTGGAGTATAAAAGAGTCTGACATGATTGAGCCACTGAGCATGCACGCCAGTGGTTAAGACTATGTGCTCCCACTGCCAAGGGCCTGAGTTTGATCCCTGTTTGGGGAACTAAGATCTCACCCACAAGCAAAAAGTTGTGCTCCTCAGGAAGAATCAGGCAAGACTTGAACCACATGGTTCTCAGCTGGAAGGGACCCTTGCATCCCCACCCAGGTGACCTTCTCACCAAGTGTGATCTCCTTCCACATGATTCTGGGCAGGTAGGGGTGCAATTTCACCCAGGTGGCCCCCAGGATGGGTGCTCACTGTCCCCTCCAGGCGACACCTTTCACTGCTGGGTTTGCACAGTCATGGCATGGTAATTTATCGGGTTCCCAGCCCTCAGACCTTCCTGCCCCCCCCCCATGCTGGACCTCACTCCAGGTTGTTCATGTCCTGGCTGCATGCAGTGTCCAGAACAGTCATAATCTGCCATATCAGGGAGGGCAAGGCAAGGTCGACAGGCACGTAGACACCCTCAGTTGGGGCGGCTGCCAGAATGTGTAGAGGCTGATCACAGGGGACAGGAGGGTCGGCCTGTGCTCTGGAGTGAGGCGCTGCACCTGCAAGACTCTGGGGCCTGGGCGCCTCTAGTTCCTTCTTAAGGCTTCCTTCTCCCCACCAAGTGGAACCAAGCCCAGTGGGCGATTACACCCAGGGTCGTATAAACCACGTTTCTCAGTCTTTCTGCCCCCAGTGCGACCAAGATCCCACCTGTGACAAAAGCCAGCCTGTCGGCTCCCAGACACCATCAGTCCTACAATTTACCTTATGTATTCGCTGAAAATTCATGGATCACCTCTTCCGTGCCTGCCCTGGGGTAATGGAGTGATCAGATTACAGCGAGGAGAGAGAATTTGGCTCCTCCCTTTTAGGTTTTGATGGGCTGTGTTAGCCTCTGTGGTGGTTTTCCCCACAGATAAGGGACGGAGCAGATGATCCACTTAATATCGCGGCAGGGGTCCAGCAAGGCGTTAGCATCCCTTCACTTTAACTTCTCCACCATCTGTTTTGGTCCTGAAACGCCCCCAAGTGGCTTCAGATGACGTGCAGATTCTGATGGCGCTGGGTTGCGGAGAAATGGCGCCCCCTCCTTGCTAACCTCCAGTATTGAGGCATGAATCTCCTCTCATCCTTCCCCCCCCCCACATACTTACATATGTATGTATTTATTTGGCTGTGCCAGATCTTAATTGAAGCAGGCAGGATCTTTAGTTGTGGCATGTGAACTCTCTCGTCAGGGAATTAAGACCCCAAGAGCTGTGTGGCAGCTTAAAAAAAAATTGAAATAGAAGAAAAGCAGTGGAGGCTTTATGGTTCCATTAACTGTTTGTGCCACACAGCTTACAGGATCTTCAGTCCTGACTAGGGATCGAACCCAGGATCCAGCAGTGAAAGCACAGAATTCTAATTACCAGACAGCCAGGGAATTCCCTCTATTAATATTTTAGGACAAGAACCTGAGTTCCACAGATCACCTCCAGAAGTATCTGTTGATAGAATTTAGGAGTGATGCTCCATGAACTTGTATGGGAAGAAACTATGTCTTACTTTTTACTATCCTCTCACTGAAAACAGCATTTCCTTCTGGCATGCATATAGGCGGGCTTCCCAAGGTGGAGCTAGCGGTAAAGAACTCACCTGCCAATGCAGGAGATGTAAGTGAGGGTTCAGTCCCTGGGTTGGGATGATCCCCTGGAGGAGGGTATTACAACCCACTCTAGTATTCCTGCCTGGAGAATCCCATGAACAGAGGAGCCTGGCAGGCTACAGTCCATGGGGTCACAAAGAGTGGGATGTGACTTAGCACATACATATAGCAGCAGCGCCCAATAGTATTAGCAGAGCTTGGACTTTATCATCCATGGAATGCATAGATATTTCCATATTCTATTATACTTGTTACAGATCTTTTAAAATATAATTTTCAATCATTGCTTTGAAATTATAGTAGTCATCAGGCTTATTGCCTGCTCTTATTATTTAGTGGGTTAACAAAGAAGCCCATAGATTACTGTTTATCACAGTCAAAAATGAGTGATTTCATTTGAAATTCTATGTATTTTACATTACTTTCTTTTTTTTTATTAAAAAGTTTTGGTCCTGAAACGCCCAAGTGGCTTAAACGTGCAGATTCTGATGGCGCTGGGTTGCGGAGAAATGGCGCCCCCTCCTTGCTAACCTCCAGTATTGAGGCATGAATCTCCTCTCATCCTTCCCCCCCCCCACATACTTACATATGTATGTATTTATTTGGCTGTGCCAGATCTTAATTGAAGCAGGCAGGATCTTTAGTTGTGGCATGTGAACTCTCTCGTCAGGGAATTAAGACCCCAAGAGCTGTGTGGCAGCTTAAAAAAAAATTGAAATAGAAGAAAAGCAGTGGAGGCTTTATGGTTCCATTAACTGTTTGTGCCACACAGCTTACAGGATCTTCAGTCCTGACTAGGGATCGAACCCAGGATCCAGCAGTGAAAGCACAGAATTCTAATTACCAGACAGCCAGGGAATTCCCTCTATTAATATTTTAGGACAAGAACCTGAGTTCCACAGATCACCTCCAGAAGTATCTGTTGATAGAATTTAGGAGTGATGCTCCATGAACTTGTATGGGAAGAAACTATGTCTTACTTTTTACTATCCTCTCACTGAAAACAGCATTTCCTTCTGGCATGCATATAGGCGGGCTTCCCAAGGTGGAGCTAGCGGAAAAGAACTCACCTGCCAATGCAGGAGATGTAAGTGAGGGTTCAGTCCCTGGGTTGGGATGATCCCCTGGAGGAGGGTATTACAACCCACTCTAGTATTCCTGCCTGGAGAATCCCATGAACAGAGGAGCCTGGCAGGCTACAGTCCATGGGGTCACAAAGAGTGGGATGTGACTTAGCACATACATATAGCAGCAGCGCCCAATAGTATTAGCAGAGCTTGGACTTTATCATCCATGGAATGCATAGATATTTCCATATTCTATTATACTTGTTACAGATCTTTTAAAATATAATTTTCAATCATTGCTTTGAAATTATAGTAGTCATCAGGCTTATTGCCTGCTCTTATTATTTAGTGGGTTAACAAAGAAGCCCATAGATTACTGTTTATCACAGTCAAAAATGAGTGATTTCATTTGAAATTCTATGTATTTTACATTACTTTCTTTTTTTTTATTATTATTCCCAGAAGACAGGGGTAGGTTTTGTCAGACACCAAGCAATTCAGAGCACAAAAAAGTACAGAAAAAATTTGGTGGAGGACTTCCTTGGCAGTTAAGTGGTTAGGGCTCTGTGCTTCCATGTCAGGGTTCATGGGTTCGATCTGCAGCTGGGGAATTAAGATCCTACAAGCTGTGAGATGTGGTCAAGAAAAACCAAAAAAAAAGACATGAAAAAAAGTTTGGTAGGACTTGTGGATAGACTGAGTGGTTCGAGGAGAGGAAAGGACAGAGGTAATCAGGCTGACCCCCCTGCCCATTTGTGGTCGGAGTAACAGTGGGTGGGGGACTAGTTAAGATTTTCATGTGGATTCCTTCCTGTGAGACCCATGCAAATTGGCAATTTCCCCATCTTCTCCCTCTCTCTCCTTGCTGTTCAGAAAGAAATCTGCAGACCTCTCTTTCAGGCTTCTGGAGATAAAGGGGGATTTTTACTGAGAGTCACAGTCCCAGAGAGACAGGAGTTAATAAATCTTTTATTATTTTAAATCAACAAGTTGAGTTATAGGAAATCAGAACAATACTAGTAACAAGACTTTATTTCTGGCCTTTTTGGATTCGATTCAGTGGGCACTTAATGGGGGTTTCCAGGCTCTGCTAAGGGTTAGGTATTGTTTAGGTGCTCAGTTGTGTCCAACTCTTTGTGATCCCATGGACTATAGGCCACCAGGCTCCTCTGTCCATGGGATTTCCCAGACAAGAATACTGGCATGGGTTGATCTCCGGAGAACCTTTCTGACCCAGGGATCGAACCTACGTCTCTCACGTTGCAGGCAGATTCTTTAGCACTGAGCCACCAAGGAAGCTAAGGGTTAGGGAGATAAGCAGAGTAAGACAGGGCCTCTGCCTTCTAGAGTTTCAGTCTAGCAGAGGAGATGTGATCATAAGCAAATGCATTGCATTCTGAGAAACACAGCCAGCATGGAGCAAGGTGGAAACAGTTTTGTAGGGTCAAAGTTTATATAACTTTCAGAGCCTTTTAAGGAAAAGAGGACAGGGAGTTCCCTGGTGGCCTGGTGGCTAGGATTCTGGGCTTTCACTGCCATGGCCCTGGGTTCAATCTCTGGCTGGGGAACTGAGATCCCACAAGTCATGGTAAAAGCCCAGGCTTCACTCACTGCAGGATCAGTCCATGTGCAGAAGAGAGATAACCAGGGAAGCTCTGTTGAGTGGGCTTTTGGGTAGGCACAGAGGGACTCTGGAGGGAAGGCAGAGTGAATGCAGTTTTAAAGGATACAGTGGAGGGGACTTCCCCGGCAGTCCAGTGGTTAAGACTTCACCCTCCAATTCAGGGGTTGTAAGTTCGATCTCTTGCTGGGGAACTAAGATGCCATATGCCTCTTGGCCCAAAAGCCCAAAACATAATACAAAGTGCTATTGTAACAAATTTGATAAATACTTTAAAAATGGTCCACATCAACAACAACAAAAAAGGCTTAGGTCCAGTGGCTAAGACTCTGGACTCCTAATGCACGGAACCTGTGTTAGATATCTGGTCAGGGAACTAGATCCCACATGCCACAACTAAAAGATCCTGTACTGCAACTAAGACCTAGAACAGCCAAATAAATTAATATTTTGTAAAGATCTTAAAAGCAAAAACAGATCTAGCATAGGATGTTCAACTTCTTCAACTGGATTTGATTAGCAGCTAGAGTGAGAAAGCACAGAGGCCAGGAGGATCAGGGGACTCTGTCCACTTTCCAGAGCACACGGAGAAAGCAAGGCCTTTGCAGGTGAACAGGAAACAGCCTCAAACTCTTGCAGGACAAATGGTTGGAAAAACAGGGGTGCTGAGCAGAAGTGATTACTCAACTGGGTAAGTGTGGGTGGGACACCTGGATATTTACTTATTTTGACAAAGTAAACGTTCGGAATTCAAGAGGTATAGAAGGGCTTACAGCATCGCCAGTATCTGGTTATTTTTTTTTTTTAAGTATTAATAGAATCTATGCATACCCAAAGTGTTAGTTGCTCAATCGTGTCCAACTCTTTGAGATCCCACACACTGTGGCCCATTAGGCTCCTCTGTCCATGGGCTTCTCCAAGCCAGAATACTGGAAGGGGTTGCCATTTCCTTCTCTGAGGGATCTTCCTGACCCAGGGATGGAACCTAGGTCTCCTGCGTTGCAGGCAGATTCTTTATAGTCTGAGCCACATATGCAACTGGAATTTAAAAATCAAGATGCAGCCGGGGTTCGTTCCTTCTGAGAGCTGGAGTAAAGGATTTGTCTGAGGCTTTTGTCCCTGGGGCTTGTAGATGACTGCCTTCTTTCTGAGTCTCTTCACATCATCTTCCCTCTGTCCATATTTGTCTCTGTCTCCAAATTTCCCCAGATTATATGGGCACCAGTCATACTGGGTTAGTGCTCATCCTGATGACCTCCTTTTAACATGATCTGCAAAGACTGTCTCCAAATGCCACACTCTGGGGGTCTGGGGGGTAAGATTCCAACATATCTTATGTGGGGGGTGGGGGGAATGACACAGTTCAACTCATAACAGTGCCAAAGAGTTTTCCTAAGTGCTTGTACCAGTTTAATCAGCCACTAGTTCTCGTTAAGTCGCTCAGTCATGTCTGACTCTTGGTAACCGCATGGACTGCGGCACGCCAGTCTTTCTTGTCTTTCACCATCTCCCGGAGTTTGCTCAGACTCATGTCCATTGTCGCCCTTCTCCTCCTGCTCTCAGTCTTTCCCAGCATCAGGGTCTTTTCCAATGAGTCGTCACTTCGCATCAGGTAGCCAAGGCATTGGAGCTTCAGCTTCAGCGCCAGTCCTTCCAATGAATATCCAGGGTTGATTTCCTTTAGGATTGACTGGTTTGATTAGCAGCTAGAGTGAGAAAGCACAGAGGCCAGGAGGATCAGGGGACTCTGTCCACTTTCCAGAGCACACGGAGAAAGCAACTTTGCAGGTGAACAGGAAACAGCCTCAAACTCTTGCAGGACAAATGGTTGGAAAAACAGGGGTGCTGAGCAGAAGTGATTACTCAACTGGGTAAGTGTGGGTGGGACACCTGGATATTTACTTATTTTGACAAAGTAAACGTTCGGAATTCAAGAGGTATAGAAGGGCTTACAGCATCGCCAGTATCTGGTTATTTTTTTTTTTTAAGTATTAATAGAATCTATGCATACCCAAAGTGTTAGTTGCTCAATCGTGTCCAACTCTTTGAGATCCCACACACTGTGGCCCATTAGGCTCCTCTGTCCATGGGCTTCTCCAAGCCAGAATACTGGAAGGGGTTGCCATTTCCTTCTCTGAGGGATCTTCCTGACCCAGGGATGGAACCTAGGTCTCCTGCGTTGCAGGCAGATTCTTTATAGTCTGAGCCACATATGCAACTGGAATCTAAAAATCAAGATGCAGCCGGGTTCGTTCCTTCTGAGAGCTGGAGTAAAGGATTTGTCTGAGGCTTTTGTCCCTGGGGCTTGTAGATGACTGCCTTCTTTCTGAGTCTCTTCACATCATCTTCCCTCTGTCCATATTTGTCTCTGTCTCCAAATTTCCCCAGATTATATGGGCACCAGTCATACTGGGTTAGTGCTCATCCTGATGACCTCCTTTTAACATGATCTGCAAAGACTGTCTCCAAATGCCACACTCTGGGGGTCTGGGGGGTAAGATTCCAACATATCTTATGTGGGGTGGGGGGAATGACACAGTTCAACTCATAACAGTGCCAAAGAGTTTTCCTAAGTGCTTGTACCAGTTTAATCAGCCACTAGTTCTCGTTAAGTCGCTCAGTCATGTCTGACTCTTGGTAACCGCATGGACTGCGGCACGCCAGTCTTTCTTGTCTTTCACCATCTCCCGGAGTTTGCTCAGACTCATGTCCATTGTCGCCCTTCTCCTCCTGCTCTCAGTCTTTCCCAGCATCAGGGTCTTTTCCAATGAGTCGTCACTTCGCATCAGGTAGCCAAGGCATTGGAGCTTCAGCTTCAGCGCCAGTCCTTCCAATGAATATCCAGGGTTGATTTCCTTTAGGATTGACTGGTTTGATCTCCTTGCAGTCCCAGGGACTCTGAGGCGTCCAGCCACTAGGGGCTGGAATATTTCAAAGCTAATTCCAGACATAATATCATGTGCCTTGGGAGTGTTTTAAAAGGAAGGAAGACTTGGTCTGATTTACATTTTTCAATGATTCTATCTGTTCTGTGGGAGTATAAGACAAGGTAAATACCCTGTCAAGAGAGGAAAGGTAAATAAAGAGTGCGCCTCCTGTGATGACCCAGGGGGGCTACTCAGGCCTCCAGGGTGCCCTCAGCTCCGGGGCGTGTCCAGAGCCCCGTGCTCCATCCCTCCATGGCTGGGGCCAGCCCGCCCTGTGGAGCACTGCTTAGGGTCTCGGCGATTCAGAGTGAGGAGCCGGGCCAGGACTCAGGCTGTCTTTCTGCTCGCCCCTCCCCGCCAGGACATCCAGCAGCTTCTCCAGCTCCAGCAGCTGGTGCTTGTGCCGGGTCACCACCTCCAGCCACCTGCTCAGTTCCTGCTGCCGCAGGCCCAGCAGAGTCAGCCAGGTAAGGCCCCCAGCTGGACAGCCTGCCCCGACGGCACCACATGACAACTCCCTCTGCCCCCTCACCCCGTGTGATCCCTCTTGTCTCCCCAGGCCTGCTACCGACGCCAAATCTATTCCAGCTACCTCAGCAAACCCAGGGAGCTCTTCTGACCTCCCAGCCCCGGGCAGGGCTGCCCACACAGGTGAGCGGCCCACTGAGCGCTGTGGGCTGTGGGTGAGTGGTGCAGTATGGAAGTGGGGAAGCGAGAGTGTCCTCCCCACTTGGCCCACGGGGCCAAGATGGGGATCGAGAGCCCCAGGGCCCCACGCCGTTCTGCCACTAATTTTCTGTGGGACCCTCAGCACCCCACTCTCCCTGAGCCAGCTTGCTCCTCCACAGAATGGAGTCAACCAGACCAGTGGCTCTTAACCCTTTCAGGCACACAGATTCCTCTGAGAATCTGATGGAAGATTCGAATCTGACCCCCGCTGCCCGCAAAAGGCACTTGTGCACAAACACAAAATTTCAGGAGGTTCACAAGCCTTTAGGTCATGAATAATTCATCTCCCCCAGCACTTCAAATGAGGGGGCGAGGTTCCCTGAGGAAGTCATCTGTGGGTTCATGTCCTTCCCAGAGCAGAGACTGCAAACAGTGGCCCACACTCACTGAAAAATTGAGTGCGTTATCAACAAAATTCCCAGAAGATGCCATATTCTCGGCTTCTTTTGACAATCCAGGAACTCTGGGAAGACTGAATCTGCATCCACTGGGTATGAGTGCAGGCCCTCTCCCACAAGGTGTGAGCTCTCCAGGCTGCTTCAACCCCTAGTTTGTTACCTGGGTTCTAAACTTTGATAGTAATCTTTCCGGATTACAGTTTCAAAGTTCCCTTTTTTTCAAAACAGCCCTTTCAAAAAAATATATATGAACTATTTCAGAAAACCTGAAAACTAAGACAGGGCTTCGCTGCCATACTAGAATCCAAAATGCTCAGAAAATCAAGTTGGCCCTGTAACGTGGGCACTGGAAATCCCATTTGGCTGCAAAAGCTGTCTTGACCTGATGGGAAGCCATGTGTGATTTCATTATCCCTCTTGTATGACCCTTGTGCTTAGCTGACAACTGTTGATATGTCTGAATAGAGGGAAATGCCTTGATCCTAACGGGGGAGAGTTCACGTTATCTATGGTATATGCCCCCTGCAGGTTTCTAAAATCTGAAACGTTGCTGAATTCTAAAACACATCTGGCCCCAGGGGTTTTTGGATCAAGGACTTGTGTGTTCCACACCCCTGTACTCAGCACCTGCTTAGATGTTTCATTTTTAGGGAAATGAAGCATTCTCTTGGAGAGAACTGCTGCTTCCTGGTAAATTCGCCTGGTCTCCCTCCTTGTCTCCTAAAAAAAAAGTTTGGTTTATTTGCAGCCTAGTCATTTTTAACCCATTTCACCCGACAACTCTGTGGGGTAGGTAGAGTTCCCTGGAGGGGAGTCCGCAGGGAGAGGCTGAACGGCAGGGAGGAGGGAGAGGGGCTGTGGCAGCCAAGGCAGAGCTCCATCCGGCCCTCGATCCTGCATCCCACCCACCTGCCCACCTCCCCAGGCCGTGACTCGCCCCACGCTGCCCGACCCGCACCTCTCGCACCCGCAGCCTCCCAAATGCTTGGAGCCACCATCCCATCCTGAGGAGCCCAGTGACCTGGAGGAGCTGGAGCAGTTTGCTCGCACCTTCAAGCAACGCCGCATCAAGCTGGGCTTCACGCAGGTCTGGGGCTGCGCGACAGAACAGGCATGGGGTGACAGACCAGCTCGTTGGCCGGAGGGGTGGGGCCTCTTCGTCTAGTCGGCGGGGCTGTGGGCGTGACCAGATGGTGGGCAGGTGGAGGGGAGCGTAGCTGCCTAGTGGGCGGGGTGAAAGGGCAGAGTTATTCAGTGGGTGGGCGTGGTCAGATGGTGGGCGGGGCTGAGCCATGTGCCCGGCCCTGACCGCAGCCCCATCCGCGCCCCACCGCCCAGGGTGACGTGGGCCTGGCCATGGGCAAGCTCTACGGCAACGACTTCAGCCAGACGACCATCTCCCGCTTCGAGGCCCTCAACCTGAGCTTCAAGAACATGTGCAAACTCAAGCCCCTCCTAGAGAAGTGGCTCAATGACGCAGGTGAGATTTTTGGACTGCAGCTCCCAGACAAGTGATGCGGGGCGGGCCCGGGGAGGCTCCCTCTCATGCTCGCGTCTCCTCCTGGACACAGAGACTATGTCTGTGGACTCAAGCCTGCCCAGCCCCAACCAGCTGAGCAGCCCCAGCCTGGGTTTCGATGGGCTCCCGGGCCGGAGACGCAAGAAGAGGACCAGCATTGAGACAAACGTCCGCTTCGCCTTAGAGAAGAGTTTTCTAGCGGTGAGGCCCCTCCCCAGGAGGCCCTGAGGGTTGGCGGGAGGACAGCCCGGACTGACGAGTCCTCTGCCTGCAGAACCAGAAGCCTACCTCAGAGGAGATCCTGCTGATTGCGGAGCAGCTGCACATGGAGAAGGAAGTGATCCGCGTCTGGTTCTGTAACCGGCGCCAGAAGGAGAAACGCATCAACCCCTGCAGCGCGGCCCCCATGCTGCCCAGCCCGGGCAAGCCTGCCAGCTACAGCCCCCATCTGGTACCACGAGCCCCGCGGCGGGGGTGGGGGGAGGGCTCCAAGCTCTGGCACACGCTCACCCCTTGGCAGGCCCTGGTGTGAAGTACCACCCACCCAGTTGTCCACAGTTCCTAGAACAGGCACAGGCAGGGAGAGTCACTCTTGGGGACAGGCTGTCACATGGATGGAGTGCAGTCACATAAGGAAACACCACTTCCAGGGAACTCTGTTCTGACGTGGGAGATACAAGCACCCACCGACACACACTGACACAGCCAAACAGTCATCACAAGATGCCACCACAAGGCGAGGGATGCTAGTAGAGATCCCACCTCCACACACACACACACAGGGTGACAGCCACTCAGACCCTGGCAGGGGCGTCAGTACAGCCCTGCGTGTGCACTTAGATCCACTGCCTGCTCAGGACTGGGCACACTGGGACACCTAGGTGGACAGGGTTGTGACAGGCAGAGAGGAGCAGGGGGCCCAGAGGAACCTTCATCTAGGGGTGTGACTGTTGGAGCTCTCGAATCATTAGGACAAGCGAGACTGAGCCAGCCAGGTGAAGGACAGGCAAAGGGGTCTATGCTCACAAAAGCCTAGAAGCCAGAATGTGCGGAGCCCACTTTGAGGAACTCCAGTGCGATTTAGTGCGGTTGGAGCTGGAATACTTATGAATGAGTTTGGGAGGTGGGGTGGAGGATGGGCAGGGGCCAGACACCAAGTCCAGTGCTGAAGGAGCTTGAACCTGACTCACAGGCTGTGAGGTGCTAAGGATGCGTTTGGAGTCTGGAATGGACTGGGTCACAGTTTGAGTTGAGACTTCTGGGGTCAGGATGAGACTAGAGGCAGGGAGGCTAAGAAGGAGGCCTGGTGGATGGCCCTGGAAAATCAAGCAATGTAACAACTCAGCACAGTGAGGCCGAAACACACCTTATCCTCCTACCCCACCCACTCCAATCATGCGCATGCGCACAGACACACAAACCTCAGAACTGCAACGGGGGTAGTGTCAGAGGAGAGGCAGAGAATGACCGCCTCCTGTCGGTGCGCTAGGGTCACCCAGGGCAAATGTGGCGACGGCTAAGGGGAAGCCCCGGGCATGATAGAAACACAGCCTTGTCCCCAGAGCCCCTTTCCCTGCCCTGGAGGCACAGGTGCAGGGGTGGTCCCCACAGGGAGATGCTGGAAGACAGTGCCTTCTCTCCTCTCTCCCCAGGTGACACCCCAAGGGGGCGCCGGGACCCTGCCGTTGTCCCAAGCTTCCAGCAGTCTGAGCACAACAGGTCAGAGAGGGCCCTGGACAGTGAGGGAGGACTTGGGAGAACACAGGGCAGGCCTGAGCCTGAGGTCCTCAAGCACAAACCATCTCACTCAGGGCATCTTTGGGCCTCAAGACTGAGCCTGGAGCTGGGGGGTGGGGAAGAGGGCAACCTCACCCCTACCCATGAGAGCAGCTCAGGCATCATCTGCTCTATAATTTCATGAGAAAAGCAGGAGGTTGATAAAGGCGATGTATCTGGGTTCTGTTTCTTCCATTTAGAAACTCTGAACTCCAGAAGTGACCGTACTCTCTGAGCCTCAGTTATAAAATTATTATGACTATATCATGTACACACACACACACGCACACACTTGCACCCAGAGCCCTCCTTTGCCCCTTTCTGGAGGGCATGTGTGTGTGTGTTAAGCCGCCTCAGTCGTGTCCAACTCTTTGCAATCCCATGGACTGTAGCCCGCCAGACTCCTCTGTCCATGGGATTCTCCAGGCAAGAAGACTGGAGTTGGCTGCCATGCCCTCTTCCAGGTCATCTTCCCAACGCAGAGATCAAACCTGCGTCCCTTATGTCACCTGCATTGGCAAGGGTGTTCTTTACCAAGCGCCACCTGGGAAGCCCCCTTCCTTGGGTAGGGCATGTTTAATGCCACATATAAGGATAATATAAAAACAAACACCAAATTGCCCCTCCCCAGGTTAAGAAATAGTGAGTGGAAGTTTATCAAATAGTAAGGGTGTGCTTGGCTCTAAACTCTAATGAATATTGATTCATTTAATCTTCACACCCATTATATTAGATAGGTTCAGTTATCTTCCCCACTTTCCAGATGAGGGAACTGAAGGCCAGAGTGGTGAAGGGACTCACCCAAGGGCGCAGCTGGATCCTGACCGAGCTGGGAATTGCTGCCCAGGGTGTCCGCCTGAGCCTGCGTCCTGAGCCCTCTGGCCTGTGTGCACAGCTGCAAACCCCCGTCTGGCCCCTAGAGGAAGCCATAGGGCTGTGTCTTCCGGGCACCCCTGCCTGCTTCTTTGCACAAAGGGGCCCAGAGGTGAGATTCAGGGCTGAATAAGCAGGGCATGAGCACGCACGTTCCTGGCCTAGGACAGAGGCTCAGTGGGTGTCTGCTGTGATTACTGTCACCATGGCAGAGGCTGTGGGACAGAAGGGCAGGGGGCCTAAGTGTGTTCTGGCTGAGGAGATGCTGCAGGACTGGGCAGGCAACAACCTTGGTGGTGGACAAGTGGAAGCTAAAGTCTCTGTCTCTCTGTCTCTCTCTCTGACAGTTACTACCTTATCCTCAACTGCGGGGACACTCCACCCCAGTCGGACAGCTGGAGGGGGTGGGGCCGGGGGCGGGGCTGCGCCCCCCCTCAATTCCATCCCCTCGGTCACTCCCCCACCCCCGGCCACCACCAACAGCACAAATCCTAGCCCTCAAGGCAGTCACTCGGCTATCGGCTTGTCGGGCCTGAGCGCCAGCACGGGGTAAGTGGGCAGTGGCAGGTAGGAGGCTGCGGGGAGAAGCCGGGTTGCTGCTGCTTCCTGGGTGGGGAGCTGCGACCCCAATCCTGCGGGAGGGTCTCTGCCCCGCTAATGCCTCTGCTTTGCCTCTTGCAGAAGCACAATGGTGGGGTTGAGCTCCGGGCTGAGTCCAGCCCTCATGAGCAACAACCCTTTGGCCACTATCCAAGGTGCGTGCTGCCTCAGGTCTCTTCCATGGTCATCAGCCCCGTCCACGGGGCCTCAGCCCCCATTACTGCTCCAGCCCTGCCATTCTGCCCTTGCTCACTGCATTGCTCATCTTTTCATCCCATCTCACCCTTGGGGAAGGTGACAGGGATCCGCGGTCAGATGGGAGAACAGGGGATGCTGGAAGGCACCCCAAGCCCAGCGTCTCTCTCTCTCCCCCGACCAGCGCTGGCCTCTGGTGGAACCCTGCCCCTTACCAGCCTTGACAGCAGCGGGAACCTGGTGCTGGGGGCGGCTGGCGCAGCCCCAGGGAGTCCGGGCCTGGTGACCTCGCCGCTCTTCTTGAACCATGCAGGGCTGCCCCTGCTCAGCGCCCCACCCGGTGTGGGCCTGGTCTCAGCAGCCGCTGCGGCCGTGGCGGCCTCCATCTCCAGCAAGTCTCCTGGCCTCTCCTCCTCTTCCTCCTCCTCCTCCTCCTCCTCCTCCACTTGCAGTGAGACGGCAGCACAGACACCTGGAGGCCCAGGGGGGCCCGAGGTAGGGTCCAAGCCCGAGTGAGGGCCCGCCACGCCTCCCCTCCGACTCCTCTGACCGCCCCTCCCCTCTGTCCCCTGCCTGGGGAAAGGGAGAGGAGGCCAGCGGTGGAGGCACAGAGGGTCCTTGGAGCAGGAGTGACCAGGGAGGAAAGACCAAAAAGAATAAAAAACAAAAGACCAACCAACAAACCAAAAAAAAAGAAAGAAAGAAGAGAAATCAACCAACAGAAAAAAGAAAACCAAAAAAAATCACAAAGAAGCCAGCTGCCCCAAAGGAACCAGAGGTGAAAAACAAACATACAAAAACAAACAAACAAACAAACAAAAACAAAAAAACAACTTCCTCAACAAACTAAACACCAAACCAAAAACCAGTCTTGAGCCAGACCTCAATGTGCTCACCCTCACTGCTACGACACCAAATAAGAACCCAGCCAGGGGCGGAGCAGCCTCGGCAGGGCGGACCTTACAAGGCTCTGGCTGTGGGACCAAGGCTTCCCCGCTGCTTGGTGGGGCCAGAGAAGGAAAAAGAGAATGTGCCAGCCTGCCAGCCCACAGCCCCGGCCCTGGGCCAGCCACAACAGGCACAGCCCGAGCCAGGGGTGGGCTCAGAACCACGCCAAATATTCTTTTCCAGAAGGTGAGGGAACCCCCCAAGCCATTCTGCCCTTGCTCACTGCATTGCTCATCTTTTCATCCCATCTCACCCTTGGGGAAGGTGACAGGGATCCGCGGTCAGATGGGAGAACAGGGGATGCTGGAAGGCACCCCAAGCCCAGCGTCTCTCTCTCTCCCCCGACCAGCGCTGGCCTCTGGTGGAACCCTGCCCCTTACCAGCCTTGACAGCAGCGGGAACCTGGTGCTGGGGGCGGCTGGCGCAGCCCCAGGGAGTCCGGGCCTGGTGACCTCGCCGCTCTTCTTGAACCATGCAGGGCTGCCCCTGCTCAGCGCCCCACCCGGTGTGGGCCTGGTCTCAGCAGCCGCTGCGGCCGTGGCGGCCTCCATCTCCAGCAAGTCTCCTGGCCTCTCCTCCTCTTCCTCCTCCTCCTCCTCCTCCTCCTCCACTTGCAGTGAGACGGCAGCACAGACACCTGGAGGCCCAGGGGGGCCCGAGGTAGGGTCCAAGCCCGAGTGAGGGCCCGCCACGCCTCCCCTCCGACTCCTCTGACCGCCCCTCCCCTCTGTCCCCTGCCTGGGGAAAGGGAGAGGAGGCCAGCGGTGGAGGCACAGAGGGTCCTTGGAGCAGGAGTGACCAGGGAGGAAAGACCAAAAAGAATAAAAAACAAAAGACCAACCAACAAACCAAAAAAAAAGAAAGAAAGAAGAGAAATCAACCAACAGAAAAAAGAAAACCAAAAAAAATCACAAAGAAGCCAGCTGCCCCAAAGGAACCAGAGGTGAAAAACAAACATACAAAAACAAACAAACAAACAAACAAAAACAAAAAAACAACTTCCTCAACAAACTAAACACCAAACCAAAAACCAGTCTTGAGCCAGACCTCAATGTGCTCACCCTCACTGCTACGACACCAAATAAGAACCCAGCCAGGGGCGGAGCAGCCTCGGCAGGGCGGACCTTACAAGGCTCTGGCTGTGGGACCAAGGCTTCCCCGCTGCTTGGTGGGGGGCCAGAGAAGGAAAAAGAGAATGTGCCAGCCTGCCAGCCCACAGCCCCGGCCCTGGGCCAGCCACAACAGGCACAGCCCGAGCCAGGGGGGTGGGCTCAGAACCACTCGCCAAATATTCTTTTCCAGAAGGTGAAAGAGAAAGGGCCTGAACAACCTTACACCAAATATTCAGTAGCTTCATCCAAAGGATGTACAGAATTTTTAGCATTGTGCTCAACAGAATGTGTCCCTGTCATGTGTCCCCCTCTCTCTTGGCCCCGGCTCTCCCCACCTGGGCGGGTAGGGGTCTTGCTTTAACCTCCTCACTCCCCCAGCCAGAGGAGCGTTCAAGGCAAGGCCTGGGGTGACTTTCCAGCCCTTGTACCTCCCCCTTCTTTTCCCTTTGAAGAGTGGGCTAGGCTGTTTTGCCAAGTCCTAGCTCTCACCTGTCTCCTCCTCCCTCCTGTCCCCCTCCTCTGCTCTGGAACCTCCTCCCATCCTTGGTCCGAGGGAAGGAGGCCGTTTCAGGCAAGAGAGGAAGAGGTGAGGGCGTTCAAGTTGTCTTTTTTTTCCATCCTTGTCTGTCAGTTTCCCTGAAAAAAAAAAATTCATATTCCAGTGCCTATCCGTGGGATCCTTCACGTTCTTTGACATTTTTGACCAGAAACCAAAAAGAGAACTCACCTCGCTTTTCCCTCCCCCGTTGCCCCTCCAATACTGGCAGAGGCCTCTTCCTTCCTTCCCCACCCCACACATGCACACACGCACGCACCCCAGTGGGGGTGGTCCTCCAGATGGCGTCTCCATCAGGGTCTGTGTGGCAGGGACAGTGCCATGACCCGGGTCCCCATCCCAGCGGGCGCTGTGGTGGCCACCTCTCCCACAAGACCTCCCTCGAGTCTCGGCTGGACCCTGCGACACACAGCCCCACGCGCACCTCGACGGACAGAGGAGAGACGCTGCTGGGAGCCACGTTGCCCTCCTGCTGTTACTGGGGAGGCCAACCAAGTTTTGAACCAAAAAAAAAACAGAAACAAAAAAACCAAACAAACAATAAATTAAAACTAGAAAAAAAGAATTTATAGATATATATATATATTTAAGGGAAAGAAGACGAGGACTCTTCAAAGAATAAGAAGGAGCCGCGAGGTGGAGCCAGGCCCCAGCGCCAGTGGTCCAGGCCCTTGGTCCCCGAGGCGGATGGAAGGCTGGATGCTTCTTTCTCTTCACAAATACCTCATGGACGTCGTCTTCGGGAAAACCGGAGGAGGGTGGCTGGGGCAGGGCCCGTCCCTCAGCCAGGGCGGATGGAAGCGGGTGGGCAGGGCTGAGAGAGGGTGTCAGGGACAGGGGTGAAGAGCCCCGCGCTCCCCGCCCCCCGCCAATCAACTGAAAAAGCTTTAAAAACAAAATAGGAAAAAGGAATAAGAAAGCAAAAAAGAATGGACGAAGGAAAACTAACAAACTTTCGGGCGGTTTGATTCCTCGTTTGAGTTCTTCTGTTCTCTTGAGTCTGTCCTCTCCGCTCTGTCTCCTCCTTTCTCTCAGTCTGTCTCTCCCTCTTCCCGCTCCTCCTCTCTCACCTCTCTCCATCTCCTTCTTTCTGTGTCTCTCCTCAAACCAAAGTGTTGCTGTGAAGGACGCGAGCCATTGAAATCAGAGTGGCCCCCGCCCCTGGCTGGGCAGGCGCAGAGGGAGGGGAGAGCCCCGGGAGACGGGCAGCACTGCTGGACACTCGGACCCTCCGAGGAGAGGCAGGCAGACGGGAGCCTCGGACGCCACCCTGGGTCCCGAGGCCTCAGCGTTCTCACTTTCTTTCTTGTCTCCCTTCTCCCATCTGGGAAATGAAACTTTCGGGCTGGGCCACGGAGGCAGCAGAGACTTGGCTGCTTCGGGGGTCTTGGGGTGCCTTGTCTGGGCAGTGGTGGAGCAGCTGCCCCTCCCTCCCTGGCACCCATGGGGCCTGGTGAGTCATCGACCCATCCTCGCCAGAATGTAAGCATCTCTGCTGAACCGACTCCCTGCCCTTACCCTACCTCTTGAGTTTGTCCATTTTTATTTCCTGAAGAGAAGGGACTGACCAGCGGGCCTGGGCCCCAGCCCAAGGGTGGAGATGGGGCCAAGGGCTCCTGAACGGATAGGAAGGACATTTGAGCAGAGCCAAGTGAAAGGAAATTGCAACCAAAAACCCCTCCGAGAAGACAGGCAGCATGGAAGGCATGGTGGAGATGACTCAAACAAAAACTATGATTCTAGACCAAAAAATATAAAAAAAAGAAAAAAAGGAAAAAAAGAAAAAAAAAAGAGAAAAAAAGAGAAAGAACAAAAAAAAGGAAAGAAAATCCAGGACTCACCACCACCCACTTCATCCTGCTTCCTCACCATCAAGTCCTGCCTCCTGGGACCTCTCCTCCACCCCAATAGGAGCGGACAGAGAGGAGAGGAGGAAGCAGCGGGCAGGGATGGGCCGACTCCCTGACATTGGTGGAAGGACCCCCGTGCAGCTGGGGTGGTGGGGACCCTTCTCATCCAACCCCCATATCTGGGAAAAGAAAAACAAGAAAAAAAATTCCTGGGAGGGGGAAAAGAATAACCAAATCCCAAGCTTTAACTACAGCTGTGAAACCAAATATTGGGAAGGGGGTGGGAGGGAGGGAGGGGCAAGTGTGCCCCAGGTCTCCCCCCTGGGCCCCCCTCCCCCGAGGACTCGAGATAAGGCACCAAATACCTCATAGAACTTTAATGTTAAAAAATGGAAACCAAATATCGTGGCTGGGGGCCAGCCAGGGCAAGGGGCTGGGGGGCTGAGGGAGCCAGGGTTGGGAAGGTGATGGGGGAATTCATGTCCCCCACCTCCCTCTGCCCCTTCCACTCCAGCCTCCCCCGTCTCGACTCCGGGAAACAAAACTATCTCATCATTTTTATTTTGTGGTCTGTACAGAGCCTGTGTCCGTGTGTCTGTGTGCGAGCGAGAGAGTTGGGGGGCTGGGGAACTTAATGTGGGGTTGGGAAAGGAGACCCCAGACCAGGTTCTGGGCTAGGTAAGATGTCTGAGGTGGGGAGCTAGGGGCCTGGGCTAGGAAGGATGATGAGTGGACTGGAGAAAGTGGGAGCCCTCTGAATTTCTCCTCCCCAACCCTGCCCTCCAGCTTGAGGGAGGGACAGAGACTGGGTCTACCTAAGGGTGGCCCTTTTAATTGTGCCAAAAAAAAATGCCAGTAACTAAACACCTCTCTGGTCTCTTGTGGGAAGGTGGGGGCTGGGGGAGGGTAAGTGGGGTCAGTGGAGATGAGGAACCCGAGCCTCTGTATCAGCTGGGTCTAAGACCAGGAGGAAGGGGTAAGGCTGTGAATTTCCCGCATGTCTCCTCCCTGGGGAAGGCCAAGAGAGGGTCTCCAAGCCCTGCACCCTGGGAAGATGGGGTAAGGGACTAGCCACGTGCTGGGGGAACCTCTTGACCTGGCTAGATCTCCTCTCATACTCAAGTCCCAGGGTGCCTCTCTCCCTTCTAGCCCAGGATAGGGGGAACTGAGTGAGAGAGAGAGTGAGACGGACTGAGCAAGATTGAGACACGCGGGCCCCCACTGGCCTCTGAGTGGGAAAGGCAAGTGCGAGAGATAAAGGCCTCCAAGAGAAAAAAGAAACAAACCAAAGATTTAACCATTAAAAAAAAAAAAAACCCACAGACAACTCCGCTACCTTTTTATACGTTGGAAAAAAAAGTGAAAAAAATTTAAAAATAAAAATTAAAAAAAAAACACAAAAAACTCCAAGCCGCAGTTCCTTCATGCGGTTTGAACTTTGACCTCAGCAGTCTCCAAAGCAAGATGACGATGAGAAAGGGGAACGAAAGAAAGAAAAAATAATGTATATTTTTAAGTATTTGTCCTTGAGATGTTAGCTCCTTATTGAACAAACACAAGAAGGAGAGAAAAATCCAGAGAGAAGCGTTGCTGGGACGGAGACAACTCTTTACTATGTCTGTGACCCCTCCCCTCTGCCTCCCCTTCTTCTCCTGTCCTCTGTCCTGCTGCCCCTCCCCCAGCCTGTCCCCCAAGTCCAGGGGCTCAGTATTTATTTATTTATATGATTGCAGGGTGACTGGGGCCTCTCTCGGCAACTTGTAGAGAGGTCCTTTGGATCGTGGTAGGGTGGGGAAGGGGCGAGGCGTCTGGGGAAAAGCAGGGGCCCAATCTTCAGTCAGTTCCTCTCCGCCAGCTCCTTTCCGGCTTCTCATGCCACAGCGGCCACCATCACCTCCTAACCCAAGGCTGCACTAGGGCAAGGTTGACCATCCCACCAACTTCACCAGTTGGTGAAGACCCAACTGGCTCGGCCCTTTCTGGGGTGGGTGTCTCTCACCTACTCCTTTGAGAGACAGGTTGGGGAGGCGAAGGGGTGGGGGGGCCAGGAGGAAGGGGGTAAGGCTGTGAATTTCCCGCATGTCTCCTCCCTGGGGAAGGCCAAGAGAGGGTCTCCAAGCCCTGCACCCTGGGAAGATGGGGTAAGGGACTAGCCACGTGCTGGGGGAACCTCTTGACCTGGCTAGATCTCCTCTCATACTCAAGTCCCAGGGTGCCTCTCTCCCTTCTAGCCCAGGATAGGGGGAACTGAGTGAGAGAGAGAGTGAGACGGACTGAGCAAGATTGAGACACGCGGGCCCCCACTGGCCTCTGAGTGGGAAAGGCAAGTGCGAGAGATAAAGGCCTCCAAGAGAAAAAAGAAACAAACCAAAGATTTAACCATTAAAAAAAAAAAAAACCCACAGACAACTCCGCTACCTTTTAATACATGGGAAAAAAAAGTGAAAAAAATTAAAAAATAAAAATAAAAAAAAAACACAAAAAACTCCAAGCCGCAGTTCCTTCATGCGGTTTGAACTTTGACCTCAGCAGTCTCCAAAGCAAGATGACGATGAGAAAGGGGAACGAAAGAAAGAAAAAATAATGTATATTTTTAAGTATTTGTCCTTGAGATGTTAGCTCCTTATTGAACAAACACAAGAAGGAGAGAAAAATCCAGAGAGAAGCGTTGCTGGGACGGAGACAACTCTTTACTATGTCTGTGACCCCTCCCCTCTGCCTCCCCTTCTTCTCCTGTCCTCTGTCCTGCTGCCCCTCCCCCAGCCTGTCCCCCAAGTCCAGGGGCTCAGTATTTATTTATTTATATGATTGCAGGGTGACTGGGGCCTCTCTCGGCAACTTGTAGAGAGGTCCTTTGGATCGTGGTAGGGTGGGGAAGGGGCGAGGCGTCTGGGGAAAAGCAGGGGCCCAATCTTCAGTCAGTTCCTCTCCGCCAGCTCCTTTCCGGCTTCTCATGCCACAGCGGCCACCATCACCTCCTAACCCAAGGCTGCACTAGGGCAAGGTTGACCATCCCACCAACTTCACCAGTTGGTGAAGACCCAACTGGCTCGGCCCTTTCTGGGGTGGGTGTCTCTCACCTACTCCTTTGAGAGACAGGTTGGGGAGGGGAAGAGGTGGCGAGTAGTGGGCAAGGGAGGCCAAGGAGGAGTGGCATCTGGACATGGAGCAGGCCCTGAGGAGACCCGCCTCTCCTCCATTCCCACCAAGGTAGCCCCCCTTTCAGTTGTTTGACCCCTGTGTTGGTAGCCCCTCCCCTCCCACTCCCAACCCCTCCCTCTCCCTGTCTCTTCTCGTGGTAGCGGGTTAGCGTTTCAGTGTTCTTAACTCCAATCTGCTTGTTCATTGTACAATGTGCTTCTTTTAAGGCCCCATTTTTGTAACTTGAGTGTGTCATTCATCTGAAAAACATCAAAAAATAAAAAACGAAAAACTGTACAGAGAGAAACACTGCCTGCTGCTCCTTGGTCTCCTGTCTTGGGCAAAGGTGGTGGGGAAGTCAGGGTGCGGGGTGGGTGGGTGTGCTGGGGAGGAGAGGCTTTATTTCTGTTCAGTGTTCAGAACTAAGGCCTGAGTAATTTTTTTTTCACCAACTGAAAAAACAAGTCTTGGAACTTAGAATGAATTCAAATTCCTGAATTTAAATCTCATTCCTGGGGATTTCCTTGGTGATCCAGTGGTTAAGACTCCATGCTTCCACTGCAGGGGGGCTCAAGTTCAATCCCTGGTTAGTGAATTAAGATGCCACATGCCCATGTGATGCAAACAAAAAGAAATCGCACTTCTTCCACTTTATAGGTATGTGACCTTCAGTATGTGAGCTTCAGTGTCAGCAGCTGTCACACAGAGACAATATGTAGCCTGTGGGTTTAAAAGAATTAAAGGAGATGATTTCTAGGAGACTGCCTTCAATAAAGAAGAACCATGAGGGGCTTCCCTGGTGGTCCAGTGGGTAAGGACACCACCTTGCAGTGCAAGGGGCGCCGGTTCGATCCCTGGCCTGGGGAGATCCCATGTGCGCGGAGAGGCTGGACCAATGTGTCCAACTGCCGAGCCGGAGCTCTGGAGCACATGCGCCCAGAGCTGGTGCTCTGCAGTGACAGACGCCACCGCGATGGGAGGCTCACAGGAGCCAAAGAACAAAGACGGCTGAAAATAGAGAAATGGAAGACCAATGGAAGTGGCCCGCCCGTTCCCCTCCCTCCCCACCCCACCCCCCAAAAGATAAATAAATAAAATAAATGTCAAACACAAACTCTAAAAAACAAAAAAAGAAGAAGAACCATGAGAAAGTCAGGAAGCCAGCAAACAGTTTCCTACTTCCACCTCAGAGCTGACTTTGAAATTGTTTGCTGGTACAAGGTATACCTTACTTCTTTTCCAGAATGACATTCGCTCTCGCATTCACTTAAATTCTAGTGCACGTCTTCACTAAGTCATTCGGCAGAAACAACTGCTTCACAGGGCAGACCACAGGCTGGTCCCCAGGACCTCAACCCTGGAAATCATCACAGGTGTCAACAACTGGGTTTTCTGTCGACAAGTCTTCCTGCCACCAATCTACCCTCTGATGGAGGCCTGGCACAGAGGTGCCGGGTTGTGTAAATCCAATAGCGAGGGATAGGAAAACAGGAGAAAGGAAAAGAGTGGGAGAGGGTCTGTTTGATCATTTTGAAAGTATTAGCACTTTGGGAATTCCTGGCGGTCCAGGGTAGAAATCTCATTCCTGGGGATTTCCTTGGTGATCCAGTGGTTAAGACTCCATGCTTCCACTGCAGGGGGGCTCAAGTTCAATCCCTGGTTAGTGAATTAAGATGCCACATGCCCATGTGATGCAAACAAAAAGAAATCGCACTTCTTCCACTTTATAGGTATGTGACCTTCAGTATGTGAGCTTCAGTGTCAGCAGCTGTCACACAGAGACAATATGTAGCCTGTGGGTTTAAAAGAATTAAAGGAGATGATTTCTAGGAGACTGCCTTCAATAAAGAAGAACCATGAGGGGCTTCCCTGGTGGTCCAGTGGGTAAGGACACCACCTTGCAGTGCAAGGGGCGCCGGTTCGATCCCTGGCCTGGGGAGATCCCATGTGCGCGGAGAGGCTGGACCAATGTGTCCAACTGCCGAGCCGGAGCTCTGAGCACATGCGCCCAGAGCTGGTGCTCTGCAGTGACAGACGCCACCGCGATGGGAGGCTCACAGGAGCCAAAGAACAAAGACGGCTGAAAATAGAGAAATGGAAGACCAATGGAAGTGGCCCGCCCGTTCCCCTCCCCCCCCACCCCACCCCCCAAAAGATAAATAAATAAAATAAATGTCAAACACAAACTCTAAAAAACAAAAAAAGAAGAAGAACCATGAGAAAGTCAGGAAGCCAGCAAACAGTTTCCTACTTCCACCTCAGAGCTGACTTTGAAATTGTTTGCTGGTACAAGGTATACCTTACTTCTTTTCCAGAATGACATTCGCTCTCGCATTCACTTAAATTCTAGTGCACGTCTTCACTAAGTCATTCGGCAGAAACAACTGCTTCACAGGGCAGACCACAGGCTGGTCCCCAGGACCTCAACCCTGGAAATCATCACAGGTGTCAACAACTGGGTTTTCTGTCGACAAGTCTTCCTGCCACCAATCTACCCTCTGATGGAGGCCTGGCACAGAGGTGCCGGGGTTGTGTAAATCCAATAGCGAGGGATAGGAAAACAGGAGAAAGGAAAAGAGTGGGAGAGGGTCTGTTTGATCATTTTGAAAAAGTATTAGCACTTTGGGAATTCCCTGGCGGTCCAGGGGTTAGAAATCTGCACTTCTCTGGGGGGAGGCACAAGTTCAACCCCTGATGAGGGAATTAAAATCCCACAGACCACATGGTATGGCCAAAAACAGATCACTGCACTGTTCTGACAAGACAGAAAAAATAAAGTGCTTCTTGAACTCTCAAACCAAGTAAGTAGGGACAGAGGAGTGGGATGCTGGGCTGGAAGAATTCTTTGTTCCAGTCCCGTGCCTTTAGGGGGCACCATCAGAACCATACAGACCCTAAAAGACTGTCACTCAGGCTAGTCTGTGACAATAACAGATAGCACACACGAGCACACTTGGGAGCTGTGCTAGGTGGCATCCACCCATGGCCCCATGACTGTGTCCAGCTGCTCCACGCAGCCTCCCCCCATAGTCACACTTGGGCCTCCCATCACCAAGGACATATCACCACTAGAGGACCTCCACTCTGTGCCCTTGAGGGTTCCACTTCAGCAGCTTGCACATCCCACTAGGAGCAAACAGTGAAAGGCTCTCCTCTGTGGGGTCTGCAAGTCCCCTCCACCAGAACAGGTGTGTTCAAGATGCAGATTCCCAGGCTGCACCACACCCCGCTGCTGGATCCAACTCTGTGGGGAAACTGCCTGACATACACTAAAGTTCAAGAGTCTTTGTCCCATGCAAAGCCCAGCATGCAACAAGGGTTTCACTAGTGCCATCTTGTCAGGACAGTGGTCCATCTGAGGACCATGGAAGTTTCAGTGGGATGATGTGAAGTGACTCTCGTTTGTAAACACGTCTGCACACAAACTTTTCTCAGGGTGGGAGTCTAAAATGTTTTCACTAGAGGCTTTAAAAAGGAACCATGCGGGCTTCCCTGGTGGTCCAGTGGGAAAGGACACTGCCTTGCAGTGCAATGGGGCGCCGGTTAGATCCCTGACCTGGGAAGATCCCACGTGCCGCTGGAGTAGCTGGACCGATGTGTCCAATTACTGAGCCAGAGCTCTGGAGCGCATGCACCCAGAGCCGGTTCTCTCGACAACAGAGGCCACCGTGATGGGAGGCCCACATGGGCCAAAGAACAAAGATGGATGAAAAATAAATAAATGAAAGACCAATAGAAGTGGCCCGCCCACCCCCCTCCCTCCCCCACACGCCCCCCACCAAAAGAAACCATTAAAATAATAATAATAATAATAATAATAAAAAGGAACCACGCTAGAGGAAGGCTGATCGCCGCCCTCCCTGCCCAGCACTGTCACAGAGCTTGCTTCTCTGCTGAAAGCATCTTTATTATGGGGTCAACCAGAACCCTCAGGGTTTTTCCCTCCATTCCCGTTCCTTGATGCAGCCTGATTTTTGTTTGTGTAAAGAGAAAAGCTCTCATCGTTCCAAGTATTTATTTGACATGACTTTCTGGATGTTACAGTTCTTCTTGAAAGCAGTCTGAGAATGAACCTTCACGTGTGGATTAACGGGCTCTGGCATGCTGGGCTAAGATGGCTTGAGTCCTTTCTGCATGGTATGAGGTTACTAAAAGCTGGAGCCCATGATCACTCCCCTTTCCCCCCCTTTGGGCCTCCCATCACCAAGGACATATCACCACTAGAGGACCTCCACTCTGTCCCAAGTCCCCTGGCCAGTGAAAGGCTCTCCTCTGTGGGGTCTGCAAGTCCCCTCCACCAGAACAGGTGTGTTCAAGATGCAGATTCCCAGGCTGCACCACACCCCGCTGCTGGATCCAACTCTGTGGGGAAACTGCCTGACATACACTAAAGTTCAAGAGTCTTTGTCCCATGCAAAGCCCAGCATGCAACAAGGGTTTCACTAGTGCCATCTTGTCAGGACAGTGGTCCATCTGAGGACCATGGAAGTTTCAGTGGGATGATGTGAAGTGACTCTCGTTTGTAAACACGTCTGCACACAAACTTTTCTCAGGGTGGGAGTCTAAAATGTTTTCACTAGAGGCTTTAAAAAGGAACCATGCGGGCTTCCCTGGTGGTCCAGTGGGAAAGGACACTGCCTTGCAGTGCAATGGGGCGCCGGTTAGATCCCTGACCTGGGAAGATCCCACGTGCCGCGGAGTAGCTGGACCGATGTGTCCAATTACTGAGCCAGAGCTCTGGAGCGCATGCACCCAGAGCCGGTTCTCTGCGACAACAGAGGCCACCCCGATGGGAGGCCCACATGGGCCGAAGAACAAAGATGGATGAAAAATAAATAAATGAAAGACCAATAGAAGTGGCCCGCCCACCCCCCTCCCTCCCCAACCCGCCCCCCACCAAAAGAAACCATTAAAATAATAATAATAATAATAATAATAAAAAGGAACCACGCTAGAGGAAGGCTGATCGCCGCCCTCCCTGCCCAGCACTGTCACAGAGCTTGCTTCTCTGCTGAAAGCATCTTTATTATGGGGTCAACCAGAACCCTCAGGGTTTTTCCCTCCATTCCCGTTCCTTGATGCAGCCTGATTTTTGTTTGTGTAAAGAGAAAAGCTCTCATCGTTCCAAGTATTTATTTGACATGACTTTCTGGATGTTACAGTTCTTCTTGAAAGCAGTCTGAGAATGAACCTTCACGTGTGGATTAACGGGGCTCTGGCATGCTGGGCTAAGATGGCTTGAGTCCTTTCTGCATGGTATGAGGTTACTAAAAGCTGGAGCCCATGATCAACATGTTTCAGTCGTAAACAACTGCTCGACAGATAGCTTTCAGGTCTCCCTTTCCACTGGTCTCAATACAGCTTCCCTCTACCTCTCAGTCACTAGGGCTCCACTAAGAATTCTAACAAATGACTGGAGTAAGCTGGCAGGTGGGCTGCTGTTCTTGATGTGGATCTTAGAGACTAACATAGGAGCCAGGCACTTCCAGGTACACACTCACCATCTCCTGTCTCCACTGCTCTCCCCCTAAGGACACAAAAGGCAGCAGAAGCCAGAAGAAAATGTAGAGGCAATTCAATCAAATAAAGCTACACTGAAATTCAAACTCTGCCCTATGTGGGTTGAAGGACCTTGGGCAAGTCACCTCACTGCTTCTGACTTCAGATTCCTGTCCTACAAAATATTCTCTTTATGTATCAGCAGGAAGATTATTCCCAAAGATGTTAAAAAATGAGATTAGTTTAGGCACTTGAACATCAGCCAGCCACCCCGACCACCACTCCTCCCACAAAAAGCGCCTATTGGCTAATTCCAGGTGGATGTCAGCGCACCTCCCCTAGGAGGCTTCCTGCCCCGCTGCTGCCCTTGGGGATCCACGGTGAGGAAACCAGATGGCCCTGCAGAAGACAGCGCCTATCAGGCCAGAGTAAGGGTGACGTGGGTATTGAGAACCACCTGAAGGCTCTCCTAAATGTTCCTGCCACCGCAGCAGCAGCGTCTGGCTTTTCCACGGGGCTATGGGGGCCTCTAGTGGCCAGAGAACCACGCTGCCCCCATCTATGACCAGAGTGAAGTCCCTGCTTCCTGAGAGCCCCGCCCACCGGCTCCAGGTCCTCCTCTGTTCTCATTTACTGAGCCTCACTGCTTGCCAGGCTCTGCTCTAGGCATTGGGAATGCAACCACAAGTCAGACCCAAGAACCTGGGGGCTCGCAGCACCCAGATTTGACCTCCCACATGGCCAAGCCAGACAAAACCACAGGAATGTCCAACTCAGTCTTTATTGACTGTATTATCTTGGGGTCACCAGTGTTAACAGGTGATGGGGGGCACCTTCATTCATGTCAAGGAGCATCCCCCTCCGAGGAGAGAATAAATCCAGTTATAGAACTTACGTGGCGATTAGTGGGGTGGAAAGGGGGCACAGTATGTACAGGGACCTAAGGGGATGGTGAAGCAACCGGGCCTGGTGGTGCTGAGAGGGAAACGAGGTGGAGTCAGCCACTGATCTGGACCCCCTCGGCCTCGGCCAGAGGGTAGATCTCAATGGCCTCCACGAGGGGCAGAGCCTCCACAGCAGTCTCCATCACCGCCAGGCCGACGGCAGCCTCGGCCTCCGCCAGCTGCTGCCGCACAGCCGCCTGGTGCTGCTGCTGGTGGGTCTTGCGGTGCTTCCACAGGTTGGAGAAGGAGCGGTAGCTCTTGCCACAGTCGGGGCAGGAGTAGGGCCGCTCGCCTGTGTGGATGCGGCGATGTTCTGCCAAGCGCATGGAGATGGCAAAGGCCTTGCCACACACTTCGCAGGCAAACGGTCGCTCACCGGTGTGCAGGCGGCGGTGGTCCTTCAGGTGGGTACTCTGACGGAAGGCCTTGCCACAGTCTGGGCACGGGTACGGCCGCTCACCAGTATGGATGCGCCGGTGCACCTGGAGCGACGTCTCAGTGCTGAAGAGCTTCTTGCACTCGCTGCACTCCAGGCCGCGACGTCGGGTGGGGGCCGCAGGGGCAGGGGTTCCGAGGGTTGTCGGGGAGGCAACAGGTGTGCGAGTAGCCCGCGGGGCCCGAGGAGCAGGGGGCTCCTTAGCCAGGACCTCCCCAGGCCCGGCAGCTGCATGGGCGGCCTCGTGCGCCTGTAGCCGAGCCGCTGAGCCCACTTTCTTGCCACAGGTGCCACACTCGAAGCGGCGCGGGGCTTGGGCGGCCGCAGCCGCGCAGCGGTGCTCCCGCAGCCGCAGCGAGGAGGGGAAGGCAGCGCCACAGGACGAGCAGCGGTGGGGCTGGCGCCCGGCATGGGCCACCAGCTGGTGCACCTCCAGCAGCCGGCGCAACAGGAAGGAGCGGGGGCACTCGCGACACTTGTAGGGGTACTCGCCTGTGTGGTGGTAGCGGTGCATGAGCAGGCGGTAGGGGCGGTGAAAGCGCACTCCGCACTCCTGGCAGCGGTACGGGAAGTGCTGGGCGTGCACCAGGCGGTGCTGCCTCAGCGTGGAGCTCTGGGTGAAAGCCTTCCCGCAGTCCCCACAGCGGTAGGGCCGCTCCCCCGTGTGCGTGAGCCGGTGGCGGGCCAGGTTGGCAGGTGAGTTGAAGGGCTTGGAGCAGTCCGGGCAGGGGAAGGGCCGCTCGCCAGTGTGTGTGCGCAGGTGGTTACGCACGTGAGACTTCTTCTTGAACATCTTGCCGCAGATGCTACACTTATGCCGCCGTTCCAGCCGGTGCACAAAACGCTGGTGCCGGGTCAGCTGCACTGCCTTGCCAAACTCTCGGCTGCAGAGAAGGCAGCGGTAGGTGTCTGGGGCAGCAGGTCCAGCTGAGCTCTCCTCGGCAGCAGGAGGCGCGGGGGGCTCCGGGGGCTCCGGCTCTCCAGTCTCTGCTGGGGCTGGCTCAGGGAAGCCAATGACAGGCTCCTCCGGGGGGACTGGTGTTGTGGGCAGAGGAACACCCCCAACCCCATGGGTGCGCCGGTGATAAAGGAACTTGGTGAGGTTGACAAAGGTCTTCCCACAGGGACACGAATGCAGAGGGTTGGGGGTGTGGGCTCGCCGGTGGGCTAGGAGGAGGGCCTCTGTGCCAAAGGCCAGGCCACAGTCCACGCACAGGAAGTGAGACTCACTGCTGTGGTCGCCAAGGTGCTGGTCCAGACTGGATGGGCTAGGGAACACACGACTGCACAGGGGACACCTGAAGACACCCTCCCGGTGACTCCGCAGGTGCTGCTGGAGCTGGTGAGGTGAGAGAAAGAGCTGGTCACAGGCTGAGCAGAAGAGCTCCTGGGTGGCTGCCCCGCCTGGCTCTCCGCTGGTGTTCCTCCGTGCCCTGCGCCCCCGGCGATCGCGCCCGAGGGCTTCACCGTTGCGCAGCTCATAACTGTGGTCAGAGGCCGGCACAGGCTCAGGCTGAGACACGGGCACCTCTGCAGGAACTGGTGTCAGAGTCTCCTGCTGCAAGGCCAGCTCCTCAGACTCCGGGGCGGGAGCAGGGAAGTGGGTAGCTTGATGCTCCAGGAAGTCAGCCGGCAGCTGGAAGAGCTGCGAGCACTCCGAGCACTTGTAGAGGAGCAGTTCCACCTCGGTCACCACCTCGGCGGTGGTGGCAGCAGGAGGGACCGCTACCCCTTCCCCGCCCTCTTCTGCCTTTCGGTACGAGTGTTCCACAGCCACGCGGGTCTGGCCCACGGGGGACCCCAGGACAACTGGAGCCGGAGGCTTGGTGGGAGTGGCCCGGAGGTGCGTCTGCCGGTGGTTCAGCCAGAGCTCCTGGCTGGCGAAGAGAGCCTTGCAGTCCACACACTCGTAGTGGATGGTGCTGGAGCTCAGAGCAGGGGCCTTGGAGGGCGGCTCGGCTGGCACTGCCTCCTGGGGTGCCATCATCTTCAGGTGCAGCTCCTGGTGCTCCAGGAGCTGGCTAGGGGACATGAGCAGCTGCCCACACTCCAGGCACTGGTACTGGCTCTCCTGCACGAGGGTCTGATAGAGGCCCGGGCCCGAGGCTGCTTCTGTGGCCACTGTGACTCCGGGGTCGGCCACACCCACCAGCTCAAAGTGCTGCTGCGGCACATGGGAATTCTGATGCACGAGCACCTCCTCCAGGGACCCATAGAGCTGGTTGCACTCGGAGCAGACATAGCGGTGCTCAATGTACAGGACTGTTTCCTCTGACTCCTCAGTCATGACGGCGCCAAGACCTGGGCTGGGAGATGTGGGAACAGACTGTATCCGAGCCACTGCCTCCTCAGGCCTTCCCAGGGACAACTGCCCTTCATCATCCCCCTACCACCCCTACCAAACCCCCAGGTCAATGTCCCCCTCTAACATCTTGCTTTGGTATTTCCACTCCCACCCCACTCCCTAACAACCCCTCCTCGCCTCAATCCACAAAAGCACCAAGCACAAAACCTTTCCCCAGTCCCCCCTCAGTGGGTCTACCCAAATCTCACCTCAGATTCAACTTACATTAAACTCCACCCACCAGATCCTTGCAATCTGTCCGATCTCTCATGCTCCCATCTTCCATCTGGTTCAAGGCCCCGATCCGCCAAAGGGGAACCTCTTCAGTCAGACTTCCTTCCACTGACTCCTCACCAAGAGGCTACGCCATTCCGACCCCAGAGCCGGGAGAGTCGTCACCCAGGCCTGGACGACCCACTTCTCACAGCCCCGCTCCTGCTTCTACCCCAGCCATTCCAACTGCCCCCAAGCCCTGCCGCTCGTTCTCCGCTCCCTTTCGTGTGCAATCCCCTCTTCTGCACAGAGCCCATCAACTACTCATTCTCCCTCTGGTGCCCAGGTTCCTTACAGCAACAAACTTTTCTCACACTGGCCGAGGCCATCTCCACACCCAGCCCTTTCCCACCTTATCCACTTTCCCATGATTCCCAGGTCCCCTTTTCCAAATTACTTAACTCCCCACATCAAGGCCCCCTCCCACAAGCCTAACAGCCTACCCAGAACACCAGGACCCTTCTTCATCCTTAGACCCTTCCCAGGGCACCTAGACACCCTTCCCATGAATTACCTACCTTTTCTGTGCACTGAGACCTCACCTACAACTCTAATTCCCTCAGCAGGACCTAGATGCCCCACCATCATACTGACTTAAGTCTGCCTTCTGCATAGACAACCACCTCTTCTTTGCAAAAAAAAAAAAAAAAAGACCCATCCTCACCCTAACCCATTCCAAGGACAGACCCTCCCTCACATTATTAACCTAACCCTTTCTTCTTTGCAAACACCCCCTTCCTCCCACCCTAACCAATTCTAGGGGTGCCCAGACACTCTTCTTCATATGGACCCAAGTCCCTCTTATCCACAAGACCCAATCCCACCCTAAGCAACTCCAGGGATGCTCAGATCCCCTCGATATCCAAATTCCTCTTTTCCACAAAAAGATTCCACACATACTCTATCCCAAGCCAAGGATATCCAGATGACCCTTCTCGAGGGCTTAGTCCCCTTTCCCAGATACTTCTCTCACTGTCCAGATCGGGTTAAGAATACCTAAAACCCTCTCACCACTAGCCTGCCTCCGACAGTCAGCCGGATTCTTCTTTCTCACACCAGGCCCCTCTCAGCAGCCTATTACCCTGGGGGCATCGGAGACCCCCAACCCCACCCACCCCACCCCTGACACACAGATCTCTCCCACCAAGCTAAAACCCCTCCAAGGATCCCCGGTTCCTACGCTTCACCTTGACCTAATTCCTAGCATTTTCCAAAAGAACTGTTTCTCCCCAAGTTATCCTATGGGCTCTAGACATCAGTTCCACGCAACATAACCGTTCCTTTACACAGAGACCCATTCCTAAGTCTTTCAACTCCAAGGGTGCCAAGTGGGGGGCCCCACTTCCACTTTGGTTTAACTCTTCATATTACTGTACCGTCATTCACCTCGGGACCTCCACGTCGCCCTTAGCTCTAAATCTCCTCTCCAAGCATATCCATTTCCTGGTATCTACTCACACCAAGGGTCCTCACAAGGGCCTAGCTCTCCCGGTATAACTATATTTTCGCTTTATGTCAACTTAACCACCTCTGTCTTCAGGGCTGAAACCCCTCCCCGGGCCCCCAACGACCCTGTAACCGTCCACCCTTCTTCCGTCCTGGGCTGTCCCACCGTCAAGCCCTTTGCCGCTTACTCCCTGGAGCCTTGGAGACCCTCCCGGGGACAGCGAACGCCACCCTTTCCACGCAGGTCCCTGCCAGCCCCCAGCCCGAGCCCCTGTCCCTCCCCACTCTGCCCTTCCCACGACTCTAGCCCCCTTCCCACCCGCCGCCCCTGCCCGGCCTCGGCCCTGCCTCCCGCGCGCCCCTGGTACCGCTCCGCCCTCACCTCCCGGCGCGCGCCCTCCTCCGGCCCTACAGGCGCAGGAGAGGTGGAGAGAAAAGGCCGCGAGGGGAGGGCGAGGAGCCCGGCCGGCCCTTCAACGCATGGGCCCGCACTTACCCACCACCGCCGTTTCGCACGCCCCGGGCCGGGCCCGGGCCGCCGCTACCCTCGCGCGGCCACCCTAGCGCTGAGCCCTCTCTAGCTCCCGCCGTCTCCTCTCGCCTGCTCCGCAGCCTCGTTCTCGTCCCTAATCGCCTTCAGCAACGCCCCACCCACCTCCTCCTCGGCCGCCGCGCGGATGGCCGAATGCGCCCAATCATCGTTTTTCTGGCCTCTGCCGTTCGGCCAATCGACGCTCACGTCTTTGAGCCCGGACCCAATAGTATGGGACGTTGAAATCACTTCGCAGCGTTCAACCAATCCTCTAGCGATATCCTCTCACTGGCCCGCCCCCGGCTGGTGGTGCCCGCCCCCTTACGCCCCGAAGGATGTTCCTCCTCGACCCCGCTTGATGGCTCGAGAAGGGAGGGCGGCGCGATGACGTCAAGCGGTAGAGCGACGGTTCCGGCGCCATCTTGGGGCCGCCGCCGTGGGGCTGCCGGGTCAGTCTGGAAGGGAAAGGTGGGGTAAACTGAGGCACAGACACCGGAAGGGCAGAAACGGGGGAGTTGAGGCACAGGAATTCCTAAGGAGCAAAGAGAGCGAGTGAAGCACCAGTCAGCGCGAAGGGGAAGTGTATCCATTTCCTGGTATCTACTCACACCAAGGGTCCTCACAAGGGCCTAGCTCTCCGGTATAACTATATTTTCGCTTTATGTCAACTTAACCACCTCTGTCTTCAGGGCTGAAACCCCTCCCCGGGCCCCCAACGACCCTGTAACCGTCCACCCTTCTTCCGTCCTGGGCTGTCCCACCGTCAAGCCCTTTGCCGCTTACTCCCTGGAGCCTTGGAGACCCTCCCGGGGACAGCGAACGCCACCCTTTCCACGCAGGTCCCTGCCAGCCCCCAGCCCGAGCCCCTGTCCCTCCCCACTCTGCCCTTCCCACGACTCTAGCCCCCTTCCCACCCGCCGCCCCTGCCCGGCCTCGGCCCTGCCTCCCGCGCGCCCCTGGTACCGCTCCGCCCTCACCTCCCGGCGCGCGCCCTCCTCCGGCCCTACAGGCGCAGGAGAGGTGGAGAGAAAAGGCCGCGAGGGGAGGGCGAGGAGCCCGGCCGGCCCTTCAACGCATGGGCCCGCACTTACCCACCACCGCCGTTTCGCACGCCCCGGGCCGGGCCCGGGCCGCCGCTACCCTCGCGCGGCCACCCTAGCGCTGAGCCCTCTCTAGCTCCCGCCGTCTCCTCTCGCCTGCTCCGCAGCCTCGTTCTCGTCCCTAATCGCCTTCAGCAACGCCCCACCCACCTCCTCCTCGGCCGCCGCGCGGATGGCCGAATGCGCCCAATCATCGTTTTTCTGGCCTCTGCCGTTCGGCCAATCGACGCTCACGTCTTTGAGCCCGGACCCAATAGTATGGGACGTTGAAATCACTTCGCAGCGTTCAACCAATCCTCTAGCGATATCCTCTCACTGGCCCGCCCCCGGCTGGTGGTGCCCGCCCCCTTACGCCCCGAAGGATGTTCCTCCTCGACCCCGCTTGATGGCTCGAGAAGGGAGGGCGGCGCGATGACGTCAAGCGGTAGAGCGACGGTTCCGGCGCCATCTTGGGGCCGCCGCCGTGGGGCTGCCGGGTCAGTCTGGAAGGGAAAGGTGGGGTAAACTGAGGCACAGACACCGGAAGGGCAGAAACGGGGGAGTTGAGGCACAGGAATTCCTAAGGAGCAAAGAGAGCGAGTGAAGCACCAGTCAGCGCGAAGGGGAAAGTGTAACATCAATTGCAAAGACGGAGAAAAAGGGGAAACCAAGCCTCCAGACTTACTTTGTGAGAGAGGAATAAAGGCAGCAAGATGGAAGGGAAGCAAAAGCGAGGGGCCCTTGAGGGAGGAGGCGAGAAGAAATGTCGGAGGAAAAGCAAGAAGAGAGGGAATCTGAGCGACCAAGGAAAACCTGAAGGATAAGGGAGGAAATGGAAGGTGGAGGGAGAAAAAGTAAAATCCGGGAAGGGCATTTGTTTTGTTTCCTATTCGTGAATATTTAATAAACGGCTCAGATGTGCCAGGCCAAGGTTAATCTTGTTTATAGGGCTAAAGGACGAGGAAGTCTGTGTCTTCCTAGAGCTTAGGTTTCAGTGAGGATAGAAAGTATCAGGTGTAGGCCTTCCCTGGATTCTGTGGTTAAGAATCCTCCTGCTGGGCTTCCCTGGTAGCTCAGTGGTGAAGAATTTGCGTGTCAATGCAGGAGACACAGGTTCCATCCCTGAGCCGGGAAGATCCTACATGCTGCAGAGCAACAAAGCCCATGAGCCACAGCTATGGAGCCTGGGCTCTAGAGCCTTGGAGCCACAACTATGGAGCCCATGGGCCACAACTACTGAAGCCTGTGTGCCCTAGAGCCCGAGTTCCACAATAAGAGAAATTACCACAACAAGAAGCCTGTTCAACCTCAACTAGAGAGTAGCCCCTACTCCCAGCAACTAGAGAAGAGCCTGCGGTAGTAGTGAAAACTCAGAATAGCCATAAATAAATAAATAAATAAATTTTTAAAAGTCCCCCTGCCAGTGCAGGAGACACGGGTTTGATCCCTGATCTGGGTATGTTGCCCCAGGGCAACTAGGCTTGTGCGCAACAACTTCTGAACCTGCAACAAAAGAAGCCACTGCAGTGAAAATCCTGTGCACGCTAACAAGATAGTTGGCCCTGCTCCTTGCAACTAGAGAAATCTTGTGTGAATGGGAGGCCCAGTGTAGTCAAAAATACTTTTTGGAAAGAAAATATCAAGGACACAGGTAACTGTAGACGGTGACAAGAGCAGGTGGACAGAGACAGAATGAGCTTAGGTGGCAGGGAGGGCTTCTCTCTAAGATCGCTGAGGAATGACAGAAAGAAGCTAGGCAGGAAACTTTGTGGAGAAGTATCCAGATGGATCATCATTTTTTCCCAAACTCCCCTCATCCCAGGCTCTGGTCCAAGAGAATCTCAGGGTAAACCAAGTCCAGGTCAGTGACATGCCTTCTTTCATTATTAAGGCTTTCAGAGCCAAGACAGAGGAGATGGCAATGGGAATTTTTTTCTTTTTTAAAGTTTTAATTTTGGCCTCTTTTACTATTTATTTATTTATTTATTTTAATCCATCTTTACTCTTTGGCCTGTGTGGGTCTCCCATTGGCAGTGGCCTCTCTTGGTGCAGAGCACTGGCTCTGGGCGCATGCGCTCCAGAGGACTGCCTAGTAATTGGACACACCAGTCCAGCTGCTCCGCAGCACATTGGATCTTCCTGGGTCGGGGATCGAACCGGTGTCCTTTGCACTGCAAGGCAGACTCTTTACCCACTGGACCACCAGGGAAGCCCTGGCAATGGGAATTTTATGGGGCCCCTTCTCTCCTTGCTGTGGTATCCCCCAGGCTTTTCTAGCCAAGGGTAGAGGTCTGAATTCCTGCCTTTTGGAAAACCTGATGTCTACCCTACCTCCCATATTCAGGAGTAACGCAGGTTTCAGGTCAGGCTGGACCCTAGGGTTAGGCCAACGGGTGTGGCAATACCCAGTCCTCAGGCAAGGCTGACAGTATCATTTGAAGCAACAGGAAGTGTTAGGGGATAGGGGAGAACCTGAAGGAGGTGACCCTGTAATGTCTGGACCGTATTCCACTTTCTTACAGAGTGTCCTTCCTGAAGCTCAGGGAAGCCGGAGTCTCTGTATGTTCAAGGGCTTCTGGCCATTTCTACTCACCGCGCCACTTCTGGCCCTCAGGACCTTGGGAGCAAGTTGTCCTTGCATTGTTTCTGTTTTTAGAGCTATTTCCCAAAGATAGGGGAGCTACAAATTGTTCTAACTGCTCCCACCCATTTCTCAGATGAATAAACTGAGCCTAGAGAAATTGGTCATTTACTTTCCTAAGGCCAAAAGACTGCTTCTTCTTGTTCAGTTGTTGTGTCCGACTCTGTGACGCCATGGACTGCAGCACACCAGGCTCCTCTGTCCTCCACTGTCTCCCAGAGTTCTCTCAAATTCATATACATTGAGTTGGTGATGCTATCTATCTGTCTTTTCCTCTGCTATGCCCCAGACACTGAGTAAGACCTAGGTGTGGCTCTTCTGACATTCGCTGGGTCCTTTGGTTGGATTCTAACTGGGCATCCTAAGTTTCCACTAGATTAAATTCTAGCTCCAGGTCCATGTCATTAAACCAGGTTGCCTGAATTGGAATCCTCGCCCTGCCACTTCTTAACTGTTGTCTTGGGCAGGTCAACTCCTCTGTGCCTCAGTTTCCTATCTGCAGGATTATACCCCCATGTCTCTTGTGGTTGTGAGGCACAGAGTAGAGGCTATGAAATGCTGGAGGGGGTGTAGAGAAAAGGGAACCCTCCTGCACGGTGGGTAGGAATGTAAATTGGGACAGTCACTAAGGAAAACAGTGTGGAGTTTCCTCAGAAGGCTTAAAAGTTGCCATATGATCCAGCAAACCCACTCCTGGGCATTTATTCAGACAAAACTATAATTTGAAATGATACACACACCCCTATGTTCATAGAAGCACTATTTACAATAGCCAAGAAATGGAAGCAACCTAAATGTCCATCAGTAGATAAATGGATAAAGATGTGGTATATATATAGAACTGAATACTACTCAGCTGTAACACAAAATGAAATAATGTCAATTTGCAGCAACATGGATGGAATTAGTTTATCATATTAAAAAGATTAAGAAAGGTAAATACCATATATTTAATATATGATATAGGATCACTTATATATGCAGTTTAAAATACGGCACACACACACACACACACACAAATATGACACAAATGGAGATGTCCATGAAACAAACAGGCTCACAGCTACAGAGAGCAGACCTGTGGTTGCCAAGGAGGTAGGGTGGGAGAGCAAAGGAGGGGAGTCTGAGATTAGCAGATGCAAACTATTACACATAGGATTGATAAACAACAGGTTCTACCGTAAAGCTCAGGGAACTGTATTCAATATTCTGTGATAAACCATCTGGAAAAGAGTATGAAGGGACTTCCCTGGGGGTCCAGTGGCTAAGAATCCACCTTCCATGCTATGGGGCAACTAAGCCCTTGCACCGCAACTAGAAAGTCCATGAGCACAATGAAAGATCCTGCATGCTGGCATCCCAGAGTTCTCTCAAATTCATATACATTGAGTTGGTGATGCTATCTATCTGTCTTTTCCTCTGCTATGCCCCAGACACTGAGTAAGACCTAGGTGTGGCTCTTCTGACATTCGCTGGGTCCTTTGGTTGGATTCTAACTGGGCATCCTAAGTTTCCACTAGATTAAATTCTAGCTCCAGGTCCATGTCATTAAACCAGGTTGCCTGAATTGGAATCCTCGCCCTGCCACTTCTTAACTGTTGTCTTGGGCAGGTCAACTCCTCTGTGCCTCAGTTTCCTATCTGCAGGATTATACCCCCATGTCTCTTGTGGTTGTGAGGCACAGAGTAGAGGCTATGAAATGCTGGAGGGGGTGTAGAGAAAAGGGAACCCTCCTGCACGGTGGGTAGGAATGTAAATTGGGACAGTCACTAAGGAAAACAGTGTGGAGTTTCCTCAGAAGGCTTAAAAGTTGCCATATGATCCAGCAAACCCACTCCTGGGCATTTATTCAGACAAAACTATAATTTGAAATGATACACACCCCTATGTTCATAGAAGCACTATTTACAATAGCCAAGAAATGGAAGCAACCTAAATGTCCATCAGTAGATAAATGGATAAAGATGTGGTATATATATAGAACTGAATACTACTCAGCTGTAACACAAAATGAAATAATGTCAATTTGCAGCAACATGGATGGAATTAGTTTATCATATTAAAAAGATTAAGAAAGGTAAATACCATATATTTAATATATGATATAGGATCACTTATATATGCAGTTTAAAATACGGCACACACACACACACACACAAATATGACACAAATGGAGATGTCCATGAAACAAACAGGCTCACAGCTACAGAGAGCAGACCTGTGGTTGCCAAGGAGGTAGGGTGGGAGAGCAAAGGAGGGGAGTCTGAGATTAGCAGATGCAAACTATTACACATAGGATTGATAAACAACAGGTTCTACCGTAAAGCTCAGGGAACTGTATTCAATATTCTGTGATAAACCATCTGGAAAAGAGTATGAAGGGACTTCCCTGGGGGTCCAGTGGCTAAGAATCCACCTTCCATGCTATGGGGCAACTAAGCCCTTGCACCGCAACTAGAAAGTCCATGAGCACAATGAAAGATCCTGCATGCTGCAACTAAGACCCGACGTGGCCAAATACGCAAGTAAATCATAAAACAAGTATTAAAGAATATTAAAAAGTACATATGTGTATATCTGAATCACGTTACTGTATAGCAAATATTAACACAACATTGTAAACCAACTACAGTAAAAATTTTGAAAAAGAATGAAAGTTATGTAAGAGTTATTTTTATTAGGATCTCAAGTGCTTCTTTTTGAAAACATTTATTTATTTGGGCTGTGCAGCGTGCAGGAGCTTAGCTTCCTAACCAGGGATAGGACCCATGCCGCTTGCATCAGGCACATGGAGTCTTAGCCACTAGACCACCAAGGGAAGGCCCTGTGCCCAGTGCTTTCCATGCCTTATGCAGTTTAATCCTCTCAATAACCCTCGGGAGGAGGGATGAACTAGTGTGCTCACTCTGCAAAGAAAGTGAGGCTCAGAGAAATTAAAGAAATTGTCTCATCATTAGGAAGAGACACAACCAGGATTCTAACCCAGGAGTTGACTCCAAGGTCTACACTCGTGGCTGCCAGGCCCTACTGCCTGGCAGATGGGACATCCACAGTGGCATACCAGATAGATGAATGCCTTGCATGCCTGCTCAGTTGCTTCAGTTGAGACCAAGTCTTTGATCTTCTGTCTCTAGACAACAATATGGGAGTGGGTTGCCATGCCCTCCTCCAAAAGATCTTCCTGACCCAGGGATTGAACCTGTGATGAACCCGTGTCTCTTTCGATTAGTGCACTGGCAGGCAAGTTCTTTTTTGTTTGTTCTACCTATGTATTGCTACCAACCTATCTCCCTCCACCCTCCTCACGCATGCATTCTCAGTCATGTAACCACATGCTCAGTCATGTAACCCCATGGACTACAGCCCACCTGGCTCCTCTGTCCATGAAAATTTCCAGGCAAGAATACTGGAGTGGGTTGCCATTTCCTTCTCCCTTTTCCCTTTTTTTCTTTTTTTTTGGTGGGGGAGTGGGGCTTTTAATTTTTATTTATTTATTTTTGGCTGGGCTGAGTCCTTATTGCAGTGCAAGGGCTTTGCATTGCAGTGGCTTCTCTTGTTGTGGAGCAGGGGCACTAGGTGTGCAGGTTTCAGTAACTGCAGCATACAGGCTTAGTAGGTGTGGCTCACAGGCTCTAGAGGGCGGGCCTCATGGCCTGTAGGGTCCTCCTGGACTAGGGTTTGAACCCTTGTCCCCTATATTGGTAGGCAGATTCCTAACCACTGGTCCACCAGGGAGGCCTGCAGGCAAGTTCTTTACCACTAACGCCACTTTACCATCTGGGAAGCCCGGGAAGCCCGGATGAATGCATTACTAGCTCTAAAGCTAGATATTCAGCTTTGCCGAATTGCCAGGGTCAGGGGCTTACCTGGTGGCTCACGCGGTAAAGAATCTGCCTGCAATTCAGGAGACCGGAGTTCCATCCCTGGGTCAGGAAGATCCCCTGGAGAAGGAAATGGCAACCCAGTCCAGTATTCTTGCCTGGAGAATTCCAAGTACAGAGCAGCCTGAAGGGCTACAGTCCATCAAGTTGCAAAGACTCAAACATGACTAAAGTCACTAACACACCAGCGTTAGGAACCAAATAACTTGCAAATGAGACTCAGTCTTTGACAGGCTGTGTCCTTGGGCAGATTCTCACTCTTGCCTTCTTTTCCCACTTGAAATGAAAGGGTCCACCTTGACTTATCTTTCTGTTCACACGTTTGGCTTGGACTTCCCAGTTTATCTGGATTGACTAGGTGGGTTCACTTCAGATGATGCAGGAGTTAAGCTGAGGCCTGCATCTGTTTTTTGGAGGTGGTGGCAATGGGGCTAGGACTTCTGGGAAAGGTTCAGGGTAGAGACAGCTAGCATTCTGTGTCCGTGTCCCTGCATAAGCAAAGGCCTAGAGACCACAGGTTCCACCCCTGGGCTGGGAAAATCCCCTGGAGGAGGGCATGGCAACCCACTCCAGGATTCTCACCTGGAGAATCCCATGGACAGGGGAGCCTGGTGGGCTGCAGTTCATGGAGTCACACAGAGTCGACATGACATAACTGAGTGGGTTTTCAGACCTAGCTGGAGTTGAGAGTACGTGTTTGGGGTTCCTTAAGTCAAGTGGGGAGGTGTATGCAAAATCAGGGGTCCTTCAGGGTCCGATGTATGTGTCAGATGTACACTGGGGATGCCCCACATGAAAGCTACAGAGGGACACCCATGCCAGGCCGATTTGAGAGTTGCCACGTGCTGAGTGTGTGCGCTCTCGCGAGGCATGTGGTCACGTGTGCTGCGGGCTGCACGTGAGTGTGTCAGAGTCTCCTCCCCATCACGAGCATTGGGGGTGGTGGTGAGTCACGGACTCAGCCTTCAGCGCCAACTGTCATGTTCCTTCCCCCAAACGTCACCCCCTCTGCCCCCCCCCCCGGTCCCCACCCAGCCTTGCACCACCCACCACCACCAGGAGAGAGATCAGTGTCCCTGCTTCTCTCTGCCATCCCCCTGCCCTGCTTAACTCCCTCCCAGAGGGAGGCAGCCTCCCACATCTGTGGGCTCTGCCCTCTGGCTCCCTGCCCTTTCCCACTGCCTCTATGCTTGGGCGGGTAGATGACTCTCCTCCGCACCCACTCAGGTCCTGGGGATTTCTCTGCTTTATGGAGAATTCCCCCTACTCATCACCCATCCCTTCACCTCCATGGGGGCTATTTCTATTTCCGGGGGCTTATCCCTTTTCTCCAGAGGCCCACTGTTCCTGTCTCAGCGGGTCTTTAGTGTCCACATTCTGCCTTTCTGGGTTTTCTGCTATTTGTGGGCCTCCTTCCACATCCATGACCCTCTCCCACTTTCCCTGGCTGTCCTTCCTGTCACTGTGATATGCATCCTTGTTCCAATTTCTGTGGGCCTCATCTCCCATCACCCCCAAGAGACCACTCCCCATGACTGAGGAGCGCTCTCTGTCTACATGGGCCTCTTGCCATCTTCCTGCGGGTCCTCTCAGTCCACAAGCTTCCCCCGTCCCCATCTTCCGAGGGGCTCTCTGTGTCCACCAGCCTCCCTTGTCTCTGAGGTCCTTGGTTTCTCTGTGGTCTGCTCTCTTGTCTGGTCGGCCCTTTCTTTGCGCTGGGCTTCTCCCTATCCTTGTCCTTGTGGGGTTCGTGGACCTTGGTCCACCTCTGTGGCTCTTGACGGCTGTCTTGCTGTATCTCTGCATTTTTCTCCACGGCTGTAGCCCTCTCCCCCAGCTTCCTCCAGCTCCAGGGCCTTCTCCCCAGGTCTCCCTGCCTCTCCTCTGTCTCCGTGGGCTCCTGTGCCCAAGGGCTGCCTGGGCAGGGCGGTGGCATGGTGTGTTGGAGGAGGTGGCCAGCCCTCTGTCCAATGCCAGGCCGATTTGAGAGTTGCCACGTGCTGAGTGTGTGCGCTCTCGCGAGGCAGGTGGTCACGTGTGCTGCGGGCTGCACGTGAGTGTGTCAGAGTCTCCTCCCCATCACGAGCATTGGGGGTGGTGGTGAGTCACGGACTCAGCCTTCAGCGCCAACTGTCATGTTCCTTCCCCCAAACGTCACCCCCTCTGCCCCCGGTCCCCACCCAGCCTTGGACCACCCACCACCACCAGGAGAGAGATCAGTGTCCCTGCTTCTCCCTGCCATCCCCTGCCCTGCTTAACTCCCTCCCAGAGGGAGGCAGCCTCCCACATCTGTGGGCTCTGCCCTCTGGCTCCCTGCCCTTTCCCACTGCCTCTATGCTTGGGCGGGTAGATGACTCTCCTCCGCACCCACTCAGGTCCTGGGGATTTCTCTGCTTTATGGAGAATTCCCCCTACTCATCACCCATCCCTTCACCTCCATGGGGGCTATTTCTATTTCCGGGGGCTTATCCCTTTTCTCCAGAGGCCCACTGTTCCTGTCTCAGCGGGTCTTTAGTGTCCACATTCTGCCTTTCTGGGTTTTCTGCTATTTGTGGGCCTCCTTCCACATCCATGACCCTCTCCCACTTTCCCTGGCTGTCCTTCCTGTCACTGTGATATGCATCCTTGTTCCAATTTCTGTGGGCCTCATCTCCCATCACCCCCAAGAGACCACTCCCCATGACTGAGGAGCGCTCTCTGTCTACATGGGCCTCTTGCCATCTTCCTGCGGGTCCTCTCAGTCCACAAGCTTCCCCCGTCCCCATCTTCCGAGGGGCTCTCTGTGTCCACCAGCCTCCCTTGTCTCTGAGGTCCTTGGTTTCTCTGTGGTCTGCTCTCTTGTCTGGTCGGCCCTTTCTTTGCGCTGGGCTTCTCCCTATCCTTGTCCTTGTGGGGTTCGTGGACCTTGGTCCACCTCTGTGGCTCTTGACGGCTGTCTTGCTGTATCTCTGCATTTTTCTCCACGGCTGTAGCCCTCTCCCCCAGCTTCCTCCAGCTCCAGGGCCTTCTCCCCAGGTCTCCCTGCCTCTCCTCTCTGTCTCCGTGGGCTCCTGTGCCCAAGGGCTGCCTGGGCAGGGCGGTGGCATGGTGTGTTGGAGGAGGTGGCCCGAGGGGTGGGCCCTCTGTCCAATGCAGCGCCTTCCCCTCATCAGCATTCTCCTCGCAGCACCCCCCCCCCCAAGCCCGGACCAACGGGCTCCCCCTCCCTGGACTCCCCTCCCTCGGATCTCTCCCTCTCTTTCTCCCTCTCCCTCTATCTCCGCCTGCCTCCCTCCCTCCCTTCCTCCTGCCCGCCTTCCTCCCTGTCTCCCTCCCTCCCTCATCTCTCTCCCCCGCCCCCCTGCGCTCCAGGACCCAGCGCGGGCGGCAGGCGGGCAGGCAGGCGGTGGCCTCGGAGGGGAGAAGAAGTGGCGGCGGCGGCGGTGGCGGCGGCGGCGGTAGCAGCGGGGAGGGAGGCCCAGCTGGGAACTCAGAGCCGGCGGCTGCTCCTCACAGGGGACCAGGAGTCTGTGGCCAGGCCCTCCCGCCGAGGCCCAGCGCGCCCGGGACACCCCACCCTCCTACGCCGTCCTCTTCCACCTGCTCCTCTCCCTCCTCCCCACCCTCCTCCTCTCCCTCTCCCCCATCTCTCCACCTCTCCTGCCCCCTCATCGGCTGTCTGGGTCTCCCAGCACCCCTTCTTCCCCAGCCTCTCCACTCCTTCGCCTCTCCCCGCCCCCAGCATGCTTTCCCGCGGGGGCTGAGGGCTTGAGGACTCCAGGCCCTAGCCTCGTCCAGGGCAGGGCCGAGGCTCCAGGGGGGAGGGGGGAAGGGGTGGCCCCCTCCCCCCACCCAGCTCTCCCCTCCCCCACCTCTCCTGATGGCCGGCTTTCTTGTGTCCATCCAGTCCTCGCCCCCCGTGGCCCCCCCAGGCCGGCCCGGCTAGGGGAGGGGGCGGGGGCCCGTGCCTGGGCCGGCTTCCCCCTCCCCCGGCTCTGCCTGTGCCCCCTCCCTTGCGATTTCACCTTCCTCCCTCCTTCCCCTCCATTTGCTCCTTCCTCCTCTCCTCTCTCCCCTTCCCTCCTCCATTTTCTCCTTTCCCCTTCCTCCCCTCCCTGGCCCGCCCTTTCCTCTCCCACCTGTCCTTCCTCCCTGCTCTCTGGGAGCCCCTCTGGCTTGAATTAGTTGGGGGCCACCGCCAGAGGCGGGGGAGGGGGCCCAGTGAAGTGCCCTCTCCCCCCGCCCCAGCCACACTGCCCAGCGCCAGAGCATCTCCCCCTGGTCGATCTTCGGGCCTTGAGGGAGCCCAACCCTCCGTCCCACCAGGATCCGTGAGTGTCTGCAGGGTGGGGGTTGGGCATGGGTTCTGGAAGGCTGGGCTCACTGCTGCCTGGTGTGGGGCCCCACATCCCCCTGTTCCCTGGACGGGCAGATACCCTCCTCTACCAGGCGTCTGCCCTGCGCCCTGCCTCTCCCAGCCTCCTTTCCCCTCAGCCTTTCCTCACCCCTTCTTCCCGGTACACAGCTCAGTCTTGCCCCCCACCCCCCACTGCTGGGCTCCTGAGGGGCTGACTGGCTGTGACTTGCGGTCTCACTCCTTCTCCAGGACTCCTGGCTGGTCTCCGCCCTGTTCGCCCCAGCCTGGGTCCTGTGGTGACCGGCTGTGCTCTCTCTCTGTTTCAGCCTCTGTCTCCTTTTCCCCGGAGCCCCATCCTCTCTGCCTGCTGTGGCCCCCATCCCCGCCGGTCTCTGTCTCCTGGAAATGTCTTTCTTTTTTTGAATCTCCATTTCATGTGTCCCTTGGAGCTCTCTCTGACTCTGTCCAACTTCTTTCTCTTTGCAGTTAGCCCAGCCCTTTCTCAGTGTGTCTCTGTGGATCTGTCTCCCCGTCGTCTCCTCTCCTCTCTGTCTCTCAAGACTGCCCTGTCTCCTCTCACTCTGGGAGGATCCCCTGCCCTGTCTAGCCCTCTTCCCATTGCCTTCTGTTCACGGTGTGCTTGGCCTGGGCCTCTGCTCACCTGTCTGCCTCCCTCTCCAACTCTGGGCTTAGAGGCCCGTCTTTCTTCTCTTACTTTCTGCTTTCTTCCCCCAGATCCACTCCTCATCCTGTCTCCTTCATCCTCACTGCTTAGCCACTGCCTCCTCCGTGGTCCACTTTGTCTTTTCTGTAGTGATCTTCCAGGCTACCCTTCTCTCTTCCCTACTGCATCCCCCTACCTGGTCTCTGGTTTCCCTTCCTTCCCTTGGCCTAGACCTGCAGCCTCTAGGATTGACCTGCTTCTCAGGTCCTCCAGGTGGATGCTCCTCTGTGAGGACTCACCCCGTCTCTTGTGTGGGTGCTTGGGGCCACCGCAAGAGGCGGGGGAGGGGGCCCAGTGCAGTGCCCGCGCCCCCCGCCCCAGCCACACTGCCCAGCGCCAGAGCATCTCCCCCTGGTCGATCTTCGGGCCTTGAGGGAGCCCAACCCTCCGTCCCACCAGGATCCGTGAGTGTCTGCAGGGTGGGGGTTGGGCATGGGTTCTGGAAGGCTGGGCTCACTGCTGCCTGGTGTGGGGCCCCACATCCCCCTGTTCCCTGGACGGGCAGATACCCTCCTCTACCAGGCGTCTGCCCTGCGCCCTGCCTCTCCCAGCCTCCTTTCCCCTCAGCCTTTCCTCACCCCTTCTTCCCGGTACACAGCTCAGTCTTGCCCCCCACCCCCCACTGCTGGGCTCCTGAGGGGCTGACTGGCTGTGACTTGCGGTCTCACTCCTTCTCCAGGACTCCTGGCTGGTCTCCGCCCTGTTCGCCCCAGCCTGGGTCCTGTGGTGACCGGCTGTGCTCTCTCTCTGTTTCAGCCTCTGTCTCCTTTTCCCCGGAGCCCCATCCTCTCTGCCTGCTGTGGCCCCCATCCCCGCCGGTCTCTGTCTCCTGGAAATGTCTTTCTTTTTTTGAATCTCCATTTCATGTGTCCCTTGGAGCTCTCTCTGACTCTGTCCAACTTCTTTCTCTTTGCAGTTAGCCCAGCCCTTTCTCAGTGTGTCTCTGTGGATCTGTCTCCCCGTCGTCTCCTCTCCTCTCTGTCTCTCAAGACTGCCCTGTCTCCTCTCACTCTGGGAGGATCCCCTGCCCTGTCTAGCCCTCTTCCCATTGCCTTCTGTTCACGGTGTGCTTGGCCTGGGCCTCTGCTCACCTGTCTGCCTCCCTCTCCAACTCTGGGCTTAGAGGCCCGTCTTTCTTCTCTTACTTTCTGCTTTCTTCCCCCAGATCCACTCCTCATCCTGTCTCCTTCATCCTCACTGCTTAGCCACTGCCTCCCTCCGTGGTCCACTTTGTCTTTTCTGTAGTGATCTTCCAGGCTACCCCTTCTCTCTTTCCCTACTGCATCCCCCTACCTGGTCTCTGGTTTCCCTTCCTTCCCTTGGCCTAGACCTGCAGCCTCTAGGATTGACCTGCTTCTCAGGTCCTCCTAGTGGATGGATGCTCCTCTGTGAGGACTCACCCCCGTCTCTTGTGTGGGTGCTTGTCCCCTGCCTGGGCCCCTCCTGGTCACTCACTCTTCTTCCCTCCTTCCGTTTCTCTCGTCTCTCCCTTCTCATGTTTGGGAGTCTGTGTCAGTCTTGTGTCTGTCTGTCTGTCCCACCTGCTCTTTCCTATTCTTTAGAGAAACCATGTGACTCACATGTCTTTTCTCTCCATCTCGCTTTTGAACTAGCCCTCCTTTTCAGGATTTTGTGATCTCTCCTGCCCACAGTTCCTATACCTGTTCATTGTTCTGCTCTCTCTCTCACCCCGTCTGCCCTCTCTCCTTTGCGATATTTTTCACTTGCCCACTTGTCTGTCTTCCTCCCCTGGCAGGGCCCTTTCCGCTCACTCAGCTGCTGTGTTTCCATCTTTATCTGGCTCTGCCTAAGTCTCTGGGCCTAATTCCCTGCCCTCCTCTCTTGCACTCTCCCTCTTGTCTCTGTCCCCTTTGGTGTGGTGTCTCAAGTCTAGATAAGGTCTGTGTGTCCATCTCATTGAGCCCCAGTTACTTCCCTTTGCTTTGTCTGTACCTTCCTGTGCCTCTGTGTCCATCTGCTGCCCCAGCCCTCTCCCTGGACCTTCTCTTCTGGCTCCCACCTGTGTCTGCCACCTGCGGGTCCCTGCCCTTCTGGCCCCTGTGTCCTTCTCCATCTTTCTGCCCTCTAGCCTGCTCCCTGATCTGCCCCCAAAAGCCCCTGGAGTCTCAGGACGACCCCTCACTCCCGCCTCTCTCCTAGCCCTACCCTCCACAGCCCTACCCCTATAAATTCTCCTTCTGGGTTCCTCCTGCCTCCCGCTCTCCTACAGCCTTGACAGGCCTTCACATTAGATGAAGATTGCAGTCCACAGGCCCTGGGCCATCCAGCAGGCCCACCTACCCCAAGCCTGTCTTTCTCAGAGGTCCTGACAAAGAGGGACCTACTCAAGGTCATCTGGGAGTCAGTGGTAGAGCAGGGACCGAAGGAATCTCCTGTGGCCCTTGCCTAGGGTTTTCTGGCTTTAAGGGGTGATCTGAAGTGTTGCCTTGTGCTTCTGCTTCCTCCATCAGCAGGTTTCTTTATACCGTCTCCTCAGCTTAAGCTCTCCTTCCATGGGGAGGAGTGGAGTGTGGAGAGCCCTCAGGCTCACATCACCACACTTGAGGCCTCTCAGGAACCCTCTCCCATGGAAACCCAAGGGTTCCTTCCCATGGGGCCTGGCCTTTGGCCAGGGGGAGCTGAGAATTTGGCCAAACTCATGCTTGCCCAGTGGTCCCCCTGCAGAAGGCCAGGGCCCTGGGAGCAGTTGTGGGAGCAGAGACTCACTGCCTTCTGATAGTCTTCAGCTCCCTAGAGCAGAGTGTGGGACTATAGCTTGGCACCCAATTCAGCAGACATTGCCCCCCACCCTCCAACTTTACTCACTTCTCCCGTCCAGCTCTCTGGTACATCTCGGGTGGATTTGTATCTTCTTTCCATTCTGTCTTCCTATTTTTTCACCTCTGGCCATGCCACTTGGCATGTGAGATCTTAGTTCCTGACCAGGATCGAACCTTTGCCTAAGTCTCTGGGCCTAATTCCCTGCCCTCCTCTCTTGCACTCTCCCTCTTGTCTCTGTCCCCTTTGGTGTGGTGTCTCAAGTCTAGATAAGGTCTGTGTGTCCATCTCATTGAGCCCCAGTTACTTCCCTTTGCTTTGTCTGTACCTTCCTGTGCCTCTGTGTCCATCTGCTGCCCCAGCCCTCTCCCTGGACCTTCTCTTCTGGCTCCCACCTGTGTCTGCCACCTGCGGGTCCCTGCCCTTCTGGCCCCTGTGTCCTTCTCCATCTTTCTGCCCTCTAGCCTGCTCCCTGATCTGCCCCCAAAAAGCCCCTGGAGTCTCAGGACGACCCCTCACTCCCGCCTCTCTCCTAGCCCTACCCTCCACAGCCCTACCCCTATAAATTCTCCTTCTGGGTTCCTCCTGCCTCCCGCTCTCCTACAGCCTTGACAGGCCTTCACATTAGATGAAGATTGCAGTCCACAGGCCCTGGGCCATCCAGCAGGCCCACCTACCCCAAGCCTGTCTTTCTCAGAGGTCCTGACAAAGAGGGACCTACTCAAGGTCATCTGGGAGTCAGTGGTAGAGCAGGGACCGAAGGAATCTCCTGTGGCCCTTGCCTAGGGTTTTCTGGCTTTAAGGGGTGATCTGAAGTGTTGCCTTGTGCTTCTGCTTCCTCCATCAGCAGGTTTCTTTATACCGTCTCCTCAGCTTAAGCTCTCCTTCCATGGGGAGGAGTGGAGTGTGGAGAGCCCTCTAGGCTCACATCACCACACTTGAGGCCTCTCAGGAACCCTCTCCCATGGAAACCCAAGGGTTCCTTCCCATGGGGCCTGGCCTTTGGCCAGGGGGAGCTGAGCATTTGGCCAAACTCATGCTTGCCCAGTGGTCCCCCTGCAGAAGGCCAGGGCCCTGGGAGCAGTTGTGGGGAGCAGAGACTCACTGCCTTCTGATAGTCTTCAGCTCCCTAGAGCAGAGTGTGGGACTATAGCTTGGCACCCAATTCAGCAGACATTGCCCCCCACCCTCCAACTTTACTCACTTCTCCCGTCCAGCTCTCTGGTACATCTCGGGTGGATTTGTATCTTCTTTCCATTCTGTCTTCCTATTTTTTCACCTCTGGCCATGCCACTTGGCATGTGAGATCTTAGTTCCCTGACCAGGGATCGAACCTTTGCCCCTACATTGGAAGGGTGGAGTCCCAACCACTGTGCCACCAGGGAAGTCCCCGCCTGTGTCCTATGTCTTGAGTTCCCTCTCTTCTACCTGCCCTCTCTCCTACCTGCCCTCTCTCTCCCCTTCCTTGCCCTGCCCTTCCTCTCCCATTCCCATGTCTCTCAGTCTTCTGTCTCTTCCTCTGTCTCTTTCCTAGTCCTTGTCTCCCTGCAACTCTCCTTCTCTGTTTCTCTCCATTGTTTCTCCTCATTCTCTTGTCTTTGTATCATCTTTCTGTTTCCTTATATTTTGGCCTGTTTTCTCCTTTCCTGAGTCTCTTCATATGTCTCCCACCCCCAGCCTCTCTTCTTTCTGTCACTTTGTTTTCCCCCTTTTCTCTCCTTACTCTTTTTTTGGTTCTTTTTTCCTTTTTAGTTCCTGAGGTGCCTTGGATCTGCCCATCTGTCTCCATCTGTGTGTCTCCATGTGTCTTTCTCTTCCTAAGTTTCCTAACTCCCGGATACTCTCCCCTCCATACCCCGGATGTCCAGGCTTCTCTCCCCATGGGATTGTGGGAAGAAGGGACGTCAGGAAGGTGGCAAGTGAGGCCTGGGATGGGGTTGCCTAGCAACCACTGCATCCTCTCCAGCCGGCTTCTGTTGCCTAGGAACGGCTGCCTGCCCAGAGACGGGGAGGAACTGGGTGGGGGGGTGGCACTTCCTGGTTTCCTCTTGCAGTAGAGATGGTCCCTGGAATTTGCTTTTACCTGGGATCCTTTTCATCCCTCCCTCCCGTTTGGGTCGCTGGGACCATCATTCATCACAGCTTCTTGCCTTCAGTGCTGGGGTGCTGGGAGCTTCCCCCACCCCTCGCTCGTCTGCTCTGAGTCTTGGCGCCCCCAGCGATGCCTTCAGTCCTGTCAACTCTAATGAGGGCAAGGCCCTTCAGAGCTCAGCACCCGTGTCCCAGGCACTGGTCACCACCCTACCCCACAGTCTCCAGAGGGGCTCAGAGGCCCCCATTTGGGCCAGCTCTCTGGCCCTAAAATCCCACCCTCAACTTTACTCACTTCTCCGTCCAGCTCTCTGGTACATCTCGGTGGATTTGTATCTTCTTTCCATTCTGTCTTCCTATTTTTTCACCTCTGGCCATGCCACTTGGCATGTGAGATCTTAGTTCCCTGACCAGGGATCGAACCTTGCCCCTACATTGGAAGGGTGGAGTCCCAACCACTGTGCCACCAGGGAAGCCCCCGCCTGTGTCCTATGTCTTGAGTTCCCTCTCTTCTACCTGCCCTCTCTCCTACCTGCCCTCTCTCTCCCCTTCCTTGCCCTGCCCTTCCTCTCCCATTCCCATGTCTCTCAGTCTTCTGTCTCTTCCTCTGTCTCTTTCCTAGTCCTTGTCTCCCTGCAACTCTCCTTCTCTGTTTCTCTCCATTGTTTCTCCTCATTCTCTTGTCTTTGTATCATCTTTCTGTTTCCTTATATTTTGGCCTGTTTTCTCCTTTCCTGAGTCTCTTCATATGTCTCCCACCCCCAGCCTCTCTTCTTTCTGTCACTTTGTTTTTCCCCTTTTCTCCTTACTCTTTTTTTGGTTCTTTTTTCCTTTTTAGTTCCTGAGGTGCCTTGGATCTGCCCATCTGTCTCCATCTGTGTGTCTCCATGTGTCTTTCTCTTCCTAAGTTTCCTAACTCCCGGATACTCTCCCCTCCATACCCCGGATGTCCAGGCTTCTCTCCCCATGGGATTGTGGGAAGAAGGGACGTCAGGAAGGTGGCAAGTGAGGCCTGGGATGGGGTTGCCTAGCAACCACTGCATCCTCTCCAGCCGGCTTCTGTTGCCTAGGAACGGCTGCCTGCCCAGAGACGGGGAGGAACTGGGTGGGGGGGTGGCACTTCCTGGTTTCCTCTTGCAGTAGAGATGGTCCCTGGAATTTGCTTTTACCTGGGATCCTTTTCATCCCTCCCTCCCGTTTGGGTCGCTGGGACCATCATTCATCACAGCTTCTTGCCTTCAGTGCTGGGGTGCTGGGAGCTTCCCCCACCCCTCGCTCGTCTGCTCTGAGTCTTGGCGCCCCCAGCGATGCCTTCAGTCCTGTCAACTCTAATGAGGGCAAGGCCCTTCAGAGCTCAGCACCCGTGTCCCAGGCACTGGTCACCACCCTACCCCACAGTCTCCAGAGGGGCTCAGAGGCCCCCATTTGGGCCATCTCCCCACGGGCGGGGGGTCTCCCTGCAGGTGGCGAGTGGGGGCCGCGGCAGCTGCGTCCCCATGAGGAGGGGAGGAAGATGCCGGCTGAGGGTGCTGCTGCTGATTGCTGCCTTCGCCAGCCCTAGCTGCCAGGTGCTCTCATCACTGCGCATGGGTGAGGCCCTGCAGCCCCCCACCTGCCCCTGCCTCCTCACAGACCCTCCCACTGCGCCCGGGGGGCCTTCTCCGAGCTTGGCCATTCCTCGGGAACCCAGGGATCTGGGCCACAGTCCGACACCCCAAGCCCCTGCTCCTTCCTTCCCCTGGCCCCAGGAGTCTGGATCTCAGTTCTCCCCAACCTCCCATCTAAGAGTATGGACCCCCTCACCCCACCTCCAGCCCTACCTCAGAGCCAAGGCGTCCAGGAACCCAGTCCCTCCTCCCTCAGGACCCAAGAGTATAGTCCCCAACTCCTGTGTTCCCTCAGCTGCCATCCTGGACGACCAGACCGTGTGTGGCCGCGGCGAACGTCTGGCCCTGGCTCTGGCCCGGGAGCAGATTAACGGGATCATCGAGGTCCCAGCCAAGGCCCGCGTGGAAGTAGACATCTTTGAGCTGCAGCGGGACAGCCAGTACGAGACCACGGACACCAGTGAGCAGGGCCATGGGGAGCGTGGGGTGAGACAGGGCCCAGCAGGTGGTGTTCCCCAGAGCTCTGTCTGCCCTTTCCTTCCTGTGTGCACTGCCTCCTCCTTCCCAGAGATGGCACTGCTGAGTAAGCGTGTGGGGCATTGGGAGATCTTTGCTCACACCCGCCAGAGGAGAGGAGGGCCGCCGCATTTGGAAAGACCCATGTCCTTTTCATCCCTCCCTCCCGTTTGGGTCGCTGGGACCATCATTCATCACAGCTTCTTGCCTTCAGTGCTGGGGTGCTGGGAGCTTCCCCCACCCCTCGCTCGTCTGCTCTGAGTCTTGGCGCCCCCAGCGATGCCTTCAGTCCTGTCAACTCTAATGAGGGCAAGGCCCTTCAGAGCTCAGCACCCGTGTCCCAGGCACTGGTCACCACCCTACCCCACAGTCTCCAGAGGGGCTCAGAGGCCCCCATTTGGGCCATCTCCCCACGGGCGGGGGGTCTCCCTGCAGGTGGCGAGTGGGGGCCGCGGCAGCTGCGTCCCCATGAGGAGGGGAGGAAGATGCCGGCTGAGCTGCTGCTGCTGCTGATTGCTGCCTTCGCCAGCCCTAGCTGCCAGGTGCTCTCATCACTGCGCATGGGTGAGGCCCTGCAGCCCCCCACCTGCCCCTGCCTCCTCACAGACCCTCCCACTGCGCCCGGGGGGCCTTCTCCGAGCTTGGCCATTCCTCGGGAACCCAGGGATCTGGGCCACAGTCCGACACCCCAAGCCCCTGCTCCTTCCTTCCCCTGGCCCCAGGAGTCTGGATCTCAGTTCTCCCCAACCTCCCATCTAAGAGTATGGACCCCCTCACCCCACCTCCAGCCCTACCTCAGAGCCAAGGCGTCCAGGAACCCAGTCCCTCCTCCCTCAGGACCCAAGAGTATAGTCCCCAACTCCTGTGTTCCCTCAGCTGCCATCCTGGACGACCAGACCGTGTGTGGCCGCGGCGAACGTCTGGCCCTGGCTCTGGCCCGGGAGCAGATTAACGGGATCATCGAGGTCCCAGCCAAGGCCCGCGTGGAAGTAGACATCTTTGAGCTGCAGCGGGACAGCCAGTACGAGACCACGGACACCAGTGAGCAGGGCCATGGGGAGCGTGGGGTGAGACAGGGCCCAGCAGGTGGTGTTCCCCAGAGCTCTGTCTGCCCTTTCCTTCCTGTGTGCACTGCCTCCTCCTTCCCAGAGATGGCACTGCTGAGTAAGCGTGTGGGGCATTGGGGAGATCTTTGCTCACACCCGCCAGAGGAGAGGAGGGCCGCATTTGAAAGACAAGCTTCATGGCCGGCTGGGGACGCTTAGCCCCCAGAGCTAAGTAATGAGGGGCCCAAGCAGTGGGGCCAGCGAGCCTCAGGGGCAGGGACAGCGATGGTGTTCTGGAGGAGACTAAACTGAAACTGAGCCCTGAAATGTGAGCAGGGTCTAGAAAGAGAGGTATTGTTCAAGGTATGGGCTGTAGAACACAACCAACCCTATAGTAGGGCTGTATGAGTTTTTTTTTTGTTTTTTTTTTTTAATTTTGGCCTCTTTTATTGGTCTTTCATTTATTTATTTTCATCCATCTTTGTTCTTTGGCCTATGTGGGCCTCCCATCACAGTGGCCTCTCTTGTTGCAGAGCACTGGCTCTGGGCACATGCGCTCCAGAGTACTGGCTTGTAATTGGACACACCAGCCCAGCCATTCCACGGCATGTGGGATCTTCCTGGGTCAGGGATCGAACCGGCGCCCCTTGCACTGCAAGGCAGACTCTCTACCCACTGGAGCACCAGAGAAGCCCTGTATGAGTCTATTGAATACTCACAGACTGAGCCAATGTCCCTTGAACAGATATGCTGGGGACCTAGACTCTCAGGAAATGCTGCCTTCCAATGAGTTTTAGACAGATTGCTTTCCTGCAGGCTTTATCAGAGCCTTTATTATGTTCATGTTTGTTTCAGCTCATCAAGAGGCCGAATGGGAACTTTTTTTTGGCTGGTGTAGCGTAGAACACAAATTGAGAGACTGGGTTGGAGGGGGTGGAGGCATCCTGGACGACCAGACCGTGTGTGGCCGGCGAACGTCTGGCCCTGGCTCTGGCCCGGGAGCAGATTAACGGGATCATCGAGGTCCCAGCCAAGGCCCGCGTGGAAGTAGACATCTTTGAGCTGCAGCGGGACAGCCAGTACGAGACCACGGACACCAGTGAGCAGGGCCATGGGGAGCGTGGGGTGAGACAGGGCCCAGCAGGTGGTGTTCCCCAGAGCTCTGTCTGCCCTTTCCTTCCTGTGTGCACTGCCTCCTCCTTCCCAGAGATGGCACTGCTGAGTAAGCGTGTGGGGCATTGGGAGATCTTTGCTCACACCCGCCAGAGGAGAGGAGGGCCGCATTTGAAAGACAAGCTTCATGGCCGGCTGGGGACGCTTAGCCCCCAGAGCTAAGTAATGAGGGGCCCAAGCAGTGGGGCCAGCGAGCCTCAGGGGCAGGGACAGCGATGGTGTTCTGGAGGAGACTAAACTGAAACTGAGCCCTGAAATGTGAGCAGGGTCTAGAAAGAGAGGTATTGTTCAAGGTATGGGCTGTAGAACACAACCAACCCTATAGTAGGGCTGTATGAGATTTTTTTGTTTTTTTTAATTTTGGCCTCTTTTATTGGTCTTTCATTTATTTATTTTCATCCATCTTTGTTCTTTGGCCTATGTGGGCCTCCCATCACAGTGGCCTCTCTTGTTGCAGAGCACTGGCTCTGGGCACATGCGCTCCAGAGTACTGGCTTGTAATTGGACACACCAGCCCAGCCATTCCACGGCATGTGGGATCTTCCTGGGTCAGGGATCGAACCGGCGCCCCTTGCACTGCAAGGCAGACTCTCTACCCACTGGAGCACCAGAGAAGCCCTGTATGAGTCTATTGAATACTCACAGACTGAGCCAATGTCCCTTGAACAGATATGCTGGGGACCTAGACTCTCAGGAAATGCTGCCTTCCAATGAGTTTTAGACAGATTGCTTTCCTGCAGGCTTTATCAGAGCCTTTATTATGTTCATGTTTGTTTCAGCTCATCAAGAGGCCGAATGGGAACTTTTTTTTGGCTGGTGTAGCGTAGAACACAAATTGAGAGACTGGGTTGGAGGGTGTGGAGGCATATGGTGTTCTAGGCACGTGCCTGGAATCTGGAGCTGGGGCGGAGGGAAGGACGGAGTGTTTGGAGCCAAGGAACACAATGTGGGATTGTACTCAGCCTAAACACCTGGACTCAAGACCTGTCTGAGGGGGAATCATGAGAGACTAGAGTGTAGCTGGGCTGGGGGAGGCGAGGCCGGGCAGGTGGACAGGCCAGCAGGTCAGGCTGAAAGATGCCGCCTTCCCCTGCAGGTAGCAGGGAGTCACTGATGGGTTTGGAGTAGGGAGCTGGTAAAAGTTGAACCTGGAGGCTAGATGTGGGTGGCTGGTGAGGAGGCTGGTGAGTGCCTGAGGTGACAGCCCTCAGGTAGGACAGGGGAGGAGGGAGCGGTGAAAAGATGTGAGAAAACTTGAGGACAAACAAGAGACAGGATGTGGTGACTCATTGGCCTTTGGGGGGCAGATCAAAGGTGAGGATCATTTCCAGGGATATGGAATGTGTGGATGGTGGTGCCCTCACCAACACGGAAGGCACGGAGGGATAAATTTGGAGGAAAATGGGATATTTAGCTACAACACTATTTGTTGGATGGCAGAAACCCAACTCAGGCTGCCTTAGTGAAACTGAAGAACGTATCAGTTCATGTCGCTTAAAAGACCCGATGCTGGGAAAGATTGAAGGCAAAAGGAGAAGGGATGAGACAGTTAGCTAGAATCACCAACTCAATGGACATGAATCTGAGCAAACCCCCAGGAGACAGTGGAGGACAAAAGAGCCTGGCAGGCTGCCAGGAGTCTATTGAATTACTCAACAGCCCCCCTGGGGGCCCGGGGGATGTCGCCTTGCACTGCAAGGCAGACTCTCTACCCACTGGAGCACCAGAGAAGCCCTGTATGAGTCTATTGAATACTCACAGACTGAGCCAATGTCCCTTGAACAGATATGCTGGGGACCTAGACTCTCAGGAAATGCTGCCTTCCAATGAGTTTTAGACAGATTGCTTTCCTGCAGGCTTTATCAGAGCCTTTATTATGTTCATGTTTGTTTCAGCTCATCAAGAGGCCGAATGGGAACTTTTTTTTGGCTGGTGTAGCGTAGAACACAAATTGAGAGACTGGGTTGGAGGTGTGGAGGCATATGGTGTTCTAGGCACGTGCCTGGAATCTGGAGCTGGGGCGGAGGGAAGGACGGAGTGTTTGGAGCCAAGGAACACAATGTGGGATTGTACTCAGCCTAAACACCTGGACTCAAGACCTGTCTGAGGGGGAATCATGAGAGACTAGAGTGTAGCTGGGCTGGGGGAGGCGAGGCCGGGCAGGTGGACAGGCCAGCAGGTCAGGCTGAAAGATGCCGCCTTCCCCTGCAGGTAGCAGGGAGTCACTGATGGGTTTGGAGTAGGGAGCTGGTAAAAGTTGAACCTGGAGGCTAGATGTGGGTGGCTGGTGAGGAGGCTGGTGAGTGCCTGAGGTGACAGCCCTCAGGTAGGACAGGGGAGGAGGGAGCGGTGAAAAGATGTGAGAAAACTTGAGGACAAACAAGAGACAGGATGTGGTGACTCATTGGCCTTTGGGGGGCAGATCAAAGGTGAGGATCATTTCCAGGGATATGGAATGTGTGGATGGTGGTGCCCTCACCAACACGGAAGGCACGGAGGGATAAATTTGGAGGAAAATGGGATATTTAGCTACAACACTATTTGTTGGATGGCAGAAACCCAACTCAGGCTGCCTTAGTGAAACTGAAGAACGTATCAGTTCATGTCGCTTAAAAGACCCCGATGCTGGGAAAGATTGAAGGCAAAAGGAGAAGGGATGAGACAGTTAGCTAGAATCACCAACTCAATGGACATGAATCTGAGCAAACCCCCAGGAGACAGTGGAGGACAAAAGAGCCTGGCGGGCTGCCATCCGTGGGGTTGCCAAGAGTCAAACACGACTGAGCAACTGAACAACAATCATAAGACCTAAAGATTAATTTTGGGCTTGGTTGAATCCAAGAACTTGAATGATATCCCTGGATTGTTTCAGGCATGGCTTAATACAGGTGCTTAAATGATGTTCCAGGAACCTCTGGGTCCTGCTTTCCTCTCAGTTGGCTTCGTCTTCAGGAATGCCCTCCTCGGTTGGTGTCAAGATGGCCACCACTGCTCAAAGTCTTTACATCTCACCAGTTTAGCAACGCCAGGGATAATTTTAGCTAAGGACCTGCGGAAGGCTCTCAATGGCCTAGTTTGAGCCTGTCCCCATCTCTGAACCCATCTTTGTGGCCAGGACGATGTGGTTCTTTGATCCTGGGTCAGGTATCAATCAACTCTGGGAACGCTGTGGTTCCCTGAGGAGACATTCAGCTTCTGCCCTGGGGATAGGTACTGACTGGGCAGGTGGAAATAAGACTCTGCCCCCCGCCCAGTCTAGGAACACACACATGTCTAAGGAGAAAGAAAACGGAAGAAAGAGGAGCTAGTATGTTCAGCAGAGGAATGTTGTTTGGGGTGTGGAGTGTAGCGGGGACCTTGGCTGTGGGTTCAGGGTAGAAGGGGTGTTGGATGAACCCTAGGCAGTGGTTGTTGCTGTTTAGTTACAAGTCGTGTCCAACTCTTGTGACCGCATGGACTAGGGGTCCTCTGCCCATGGAATTCTCCAGGCAAGAATGCTGGAGTGGGTTACCGCTTCCTTCTCCAAGGGAATGTGAGAAAACTCCCATTGGCCTTTGGGGGGCAGATCAAAGGTGAGGATCATTTCCAGGGATATGGAATGTGTGGATGGTGGTGCCCTCACCAACACGGAAGGCACGGAGGGATAAATTTGGAGGAAAATGGGATATTTAGCTACAACACTATTTGTTGGATGGCAGAAACCCAACTCAGGCTGCCTTAGTGAAACTGAAGAACGTATCAGTTCATGTCGCTTAAAAGACCCCGATGCTGGGAAAGATTGAAGGCAAAAGGAGAAGGGATGAGACAGTTAGCTAGAATCACCAACTCAATGGACATGAATCTGAGCAAACCCCCAGGAGACAGTGGAGGACAAAAGAGCCTGGCGGGCTGCCATCCGTGGGGTTGCCAAGAGTCAAACACGACTGAGCAACTGAACAACAATCATAAGACCTAAAGATTAATTTTGGGCTTGGTTGAATCCAAGAACTTGAATGATATCCCTGGATTGTTTCAGGCATGGCTTAATACAGGTGCTTAAATGATGTTCCAGGAACCTCTGGGTCCTGCTTTCCTCTCAGTTGGCTTCGTCTTCAGGAATGCCCTCCTCGGTTGGTGTCAAGATGGCCACCACTGCTCAAAGTCTTTACATCTCACCAGTTTAGCAACGCCAGGGATAATTTTAGCTAAGGACCTGCGGAAGGCTCTCAATGGCCTAGTTTGAGCCTGTCCCCATCTCTGAACCCATCTTTGTGGCCAGGACGATGTGGTTCTTTGATCCTGGGTCAGGTATCAATCAACTCTGGGAACGCTGTGGTTCCCTGAGGAGACATTCAGCTTCTGCCCTGGGGATAGGTACTGACTGGGCAGGTGGAAATAAGACTCTGCCCCCCGCCCAGTCTAGGAACACACACATGTCTAAGGAGAAAGAAAACGGAAGAAAGAGGAGCTAGTATGTTCAGCAGAGGAATGTTGTTTGGGGTGTGGAGTGTAGCGGGGACCTTGGCTGTGGGTTCAGGGTAGAAGGGGTGTTGGATGAACCCTAGGCAGTGGTTGTTGCTGTTTAGTTACAAGTCGTGTCCAACTCTTGTGACCGCATGGACTGTAGCCCGCCAGGCTCCTCTGCCCATGGAATTCTCCAGGCAAGAATGCTGGAGTGGGTTACCGTTTCCTTCTCCAAGGGATCTTCCCAACCCAGGGATCAGACCCGCATCTCCTGTGTCTCCTGCATTGGCAGGCAAATTCTTTTACCACTGAGCCACCCGGGAAGCCCTGTACCTTAGGTTTTGTGTGGTGACAAAGGTTGAGAAAGACAAAGGTTGAGAACCCAGCGGCTGGATTTGCAGCCAGAAGGAGGCCTCCAGTGTCTCCTCTTCCCCTCTTCCTTCCTCTCTTGGTCTGACACGGTCCTCTGTTGCCAGGTCACCCATTTTCCCTCTTGTCATGTGCTCCTTCCTTTTCCCTCTGCAATGGGCCGGGTCAGAAATCTGGGCCCCTGAGTGCCTGGCTGGGAAAGGCGCCTCAGGCAGCCTCACATGGAGCCTCGGGTTCTCCGCACACCCCCCCCCGCCCCCCGGCCAAGGCAGGTCCCTGAGGATGGGGACAGAGAGGAGGAAGTGAGTGCCTGATTCTGTGGTCTCTTCCCGCCCTTCGCAGTGTGTCAGATCCTGCCCAAGGGGGTCGTGTCTGTCCTGGGACCCTCCTCCAGCCCGGCATCTGCCTCTACCGTGAGCCATATCTGTGGGGAGAAGGAGGTGAGGCGGGAGCCGGGGGTGGGGTGGCAGGAGGACGGGTCCCTGGAGCCAAGGGCTGGGGAGGTGGGGAGCAGGATGGAAGCCCCATCTCTGAACCCATCTTTGTGGCCAGGACGATGTGGTTCTTTGATCCTGGGTCAGGTATCAATCAACTCTGGGAACGCTGTGGTTCCCTGAGGAGACATTCAGCTTCTGCCCTGGGGATAGGTACTGACTGGGCAGGTGGAAATAAGACTCTGCCCCCCGCCCAGTCTAGGAACACACACATGTCTAAGGAGAAAGAAAACGGAAGAAAGAGGAGCTAGTATGTTCAGCAGAGGAATGTTGTTTGGGGTGTGGAGTGTAGCGGGGACCTTGGCTGTGGGTTCAGGGTAGAAGGGGTGTTGGATGAACCCTAGGCAGTGGTTGTTGCTGTTTAGTTACAAGTCGTGTCCAACTCTTGTGACCGCATGGACTGTAGCCCGCCAGGCTCCTCTGCCCATGGAATTCTCCAGGCAAGAATGCTGGAGAGGGTTACCATTTCCTTCTCCAGGGGATTTTCCCATCCCAGGGATTGAACTCACATCTCCTGAAGCTCCTACATTGGCAGGCAAATTCTTTACCACTGAGCCACCTGGGAAGCCCTGTACCTTAGGTTTTGTGTGGTGACAAAGGTTGAGAAAGACAAAGGTTGAGAACCCAGCGGCTGGATTTGCAGCCAGAAGGAGGCCTCCAGTGTCTCCTCTTCCCCTCTTCCTTCCTCTCTTGGTCTGACACGGTCCTCTGTTGCCAGGTCACCCATTTTCCCTCTTGTCATGTGCTCCTTCCTTTTCCCTCTGCAATGGGCCGGGTCAGAAATCTGGGCCCCTGAGTGCCTGGCTGGGAAAGGCGCCTCAGGCAGCCTCACATGGAGCCTCGGGTTCTCCGCACACCCCCCCCCGCCCCCCGGCCAAGGCAGGTCCCTGAGGATGGGGACAGAGAGGAGGAAGTGAGTGCCTGATTCTGTGGTCTCTTCCCGCCCTTCGCAGTGTGTCAGATCCTGCCCAAGGGGGTCGTGTCTGTCCTGGGACCCTCCTCCAGCCCGGCATCTGCCTCTACCGTGAGCCATATCTGTGGGGAGAAGGAGGTGAGGCGGGAGCCGGGGGTGGGGTGGCAGGGAGGACGGGTCCCTGGAGCCAAGGGCTGGGGAGGTGGGGAGCAGGATGGAAGCCAAGGTCCTTCTCTGTTCAGATCCCCCACATCAAGGTGGGTCCCGAGGAGACGCCCCGCCTTCAGTACCTCCGCTTCGCGTCTGTCAGCCTGTACCCCAGTAACGAGGACGTCAGCCTGGCGGTCTCCCGGATCCTCAAGTCCTTCAACTACCCCTCGGCCAGCCTCATCTGCGCCAAGGCCGAGTGTGAGGGAGGAGAATTTTTTTTTTAATTTCACTTTTATTTATTTTATTGGCTATACCACACGTCCTGCAGGATCTTGGGTCTTAGTTCCCCCACCAGGGATCGAACCTGGGCCCTCAGCAGTGAGAGCGCAGAGCCCTAACCGCTGGACCCCCAGGGAATTCCCACGAAGAAGGAGAACTGGAGGCTTTGTTTCCTCTTTCCCCAAACTCCCCTTCCTAAGAGATCTGGTCTCCCACAGTCATGAGTGCCCCCTGGATGTAAGGGTCGGCGGGGTCCAGACCTAGTCTTTCCTTGCCCCCATATCCCTTCCTCTTTAGGAACCCAGACCTCTGGTTCCATAGACCAACCCCTTCTCACCCACCCCACCCACAAAGAGACCAGTTGGTCCACAGATGGTGACCAAGCGCTGCTCCGAGCAGGGCCCCTGCTAGGTCCTGGTGTTTTCTCAGTGATCGGCGCTAGGCGTGGTCCCTGACTATCTGGAGCTCCAGGGCCCCTAGGCCATGCGGTCGTTGAGCGGTTGTGACGTAGAGTGATGTGAGCTCTCAGGAATTGAGCAGAGGTGAGCTATCCAGTCTGAGAGCCTCAGAGTCTGCCTCCCAGAGAAAGGGACCTCTAGCCTTAACCTGAAGGGTGGGGATAAATTGACCCAGAAGAGAAGGAGTGTCTGCTGAGTCGAAGGCAAGGCAGAGGTGAGGCCCAGGGAGGCTCAGAGGTACCCACAGTGTGGGAGCCATGAGGCAGGACCCGGAGATGGGGCTCAATCACTGCGGGCATTGTGTTTTATCCTGAAGACGGTGTGCTTCACTGCTTAGTTCTGTCTGGACTCTTTGCGACCCTTTGGACCATAGCCCGCCAGGCTCCTCTGTCCATGGGATTCTCCAGGCAAGAACGCTGGGGTGGGTTGTCATTTCCTCCTCCAGGGAATCTTTCCAACCTGGGGATCGAACCTGTGTCTCCTCCATTGCAGGCGGGTTCTTTACCTACTGAGACATCAGGGAAGCCTGATGATGGAGGATGGGAAAGTACCCACACCGAGCAGGGCAGTGTGCTGCAGGAGGAGGTCTCTAGGCCCTTCTGCAGTGTAGAGAGCAGACTGTAGCAGAGAGAGCACCCAGAGGTGGGGAGGGGTGGTCCTCAGGTGGTGGCAGAGGCCAGCGGGGCCAGGGTGGATCTGAGGAGCGTTGTGAGGGAAGGCCAAACGTGGGGTCATGGATTGTGACCAGGTCCTGCCCAAGGAGGAAGGGATGGTCAGTTCTGGAGCATGCATGGGGTTTGAGGTGTCCTTGAAACAGTCAAGTGGAGACATATGGGGGGCTGATGGGCTTATGAGTGTGCAGCTAGAGAGAGAGGACCATGCTCAGTCCCCTCCAGGGGGAAATTCTCTTTCAAAAGGTGTTTCCTGCACACCTGCCGTGGTCCAGACCTTGCTCTTGGTGTTAGGGATGAGGCGGCCGGGGGCTCAGCCCTTGTCAGAGCTAATGAGACGAGCCAGGTGGTGAACATAGAGAAGATGTGTCCAGTCAGCAGTACTGAGTCCTGTGCACAGGGACTTCTCTGGGGTCCAGTGGTTAAGAGTCTTGAGCTTCCAGTGCAGGGAACACAGGTTCGATCCCTGGTTGGGGAACTGGGATTCCTTATGTCGCACAGCATGGCTGAAAAAATTAAGTCCTGTGGAGACAAATAAAGGAGGAGGATGGGAATGGAGGGCTGGGGGAAGGCCCTAGCCTTAAAACCTGAAGGGTGGGGATAAATTGACCCAGAAGAGAAGGAGTGTCTGCTGAGTCGAAGGCAAGGCAGAGGTGAGGCCCAGGGAGGCTCAGAGGTACCCACAGTGTGGGAGCCATGAGGCAGGACCCGGAGATGGGGCTCAATCACTGCGGGCATTGTGTTTTATCCTGAAGACGGTGTGCTTCACTGCTTAGTTCTGTCTGGACTCTTTGCGACCCTTTGGACCATAGCCCGCCAGGCTCCTCTGTCCATGGGATTCTCCAGGCAAGAACGCTGGGGTGGGTTGTCATTTCCTCCTCCAGGGAATCTTTCCAACCTGGGGATCGAACCTGTGTCTCCTCCATTGCAGGCGGGTTCTTTACCTACTGAGACATCAGGGAAGCCTGATGATGGAGGATGGGAAAGTACCCACACCGAGCAGGGCAGTGTGCTGCAGGAGGAGGTCTCTAGGCCCTTCTGCAGTGTAGAGAGCAGACTGTAGCAGAGAGAGCACCCAGAGGTGGGGAGGGGTGGTCCTCAGGTGGTGGCAGAGGCCAGCGGGGCCAGGGTGGATCTGAGGAGCGTTGTGAGGGAAGGCCAAACGTGGGGTCATGGATTGTGACCAGGTCCTGCCCAAGGAGGAAGGGATGGTCAGTTCTGGAGCATGCATGGGGTTTGAGGTGTCCTTGAAACAGTCAAGTGGAGACATATGGGGGGCTGATGGGCTTATGAGTGTGCAGCTAGAGAGAGAGGACCATGCTCAGTCCCCTCCAGGGGGAAATTCTCTTTCAAAAGGTGTTTCCTGCACACCTGCCGTGGTCCAGACCTTGCTCTTGGTGTTAGGGATGAGGCGGCCGGGGGCTCAGCCCTTGTCAGAGCTAATGAGACGAGCCAGGTGGTGAACATAGAGAAGATGTGTCCAGTCAGCAGTACTGAGTCCTGTGCACAGGGACTTCTCTGGGGTCCAGTGGTTAAGAGTCTTGAGCTTCCAGTGCAGGGAACACAGGTTCGATCCCTGGTTGGGGAACTGGGATTCCTTATGTCGCACAGCATGGCTGAAAAAAAATTAAGTCCTGTGGAGACAAATAAAGGAGGAGGATGGGAACTGGGAGGGCTGGGGGCAGAGGGTGCAATTTGAAATGAACTGGTGGGTGTGGGCCTTGTTGAAGAGGTGACATTTGAGTAGAGATCTGAAGGTGGTGCGGGAGAGAGATTAGTAGGGATCAAGAGAAGAGCTTTCTAGGCAAAGTGGACAGCAAATGCAGAGGCCATAGGGTGCGCACGTGCGTGGGTGTGTATGTATGTGTATTTGTGAGTTTGTGTGTGTGCATGTGTGTATGTATATATGTGCATATGCATGTTTGTGTGTGTTTATGTGTATTTGTGTGTGTGTGTTTAAGTGGGTCTGAGCAAGGAGACCAGGAGTGGCCAGAGCTTACTGAGTGAGAGGCGATGACATCGGGGGGATGATAAGGCGAGTGGGCAGATGGAGCGGTGCCTTGGGGGCTGTGAGGACTTTAGCCTTCCGTCTGAATGAACCAGAAGCCATCAGAGAGTTCAGAGCAGAGAGGAGCACACCTGCTGTACAGCAGCTCTGTCTGCTTCACCGGGAAGAGACTCCCCGGGGGCAGGTGCGGCCGTTGTCACAGGCAGGAGATGGCAGTGGCCTGGGCCAGGGCAGTGATGGTGGCGCAGGGCCACAGGGCGTGTTTTGCAAGTCGAGCCTGGGTGGATTGGGCACGGGTGTGAGACAGAGAGGAGGCCAGACTGCCATCAGAGGTTTTGGCCTGAGTGCCTGACCGGCTGGAATTGGTGCGCTGACCCTGTGAGACATGGTGGTTTGGCAAGAGAGCAGATTGCAGCGCTGCACGTGTGATGTGTGTGCCTGTCATGCAGGGGATGCTCAGTCCTCCAGGGGAAATTCTCTTTCAAAAGGTGTTTCCTGCACACCTGCCGTGGTCCAGACCTTGCTCTTGGTGTTAGGGATGAGGCGGCCGGGGGCTCAGCCCTTGTCAGAGCTAATGAGACGAGCCAGGTGGTGAACATAGAGAAGATGTGTCCAGTCAGCAGTACTGAGTCCTGTGCACAGGGACTTCTCTGGGGTCCAGTGGTTAAGAGTCTTGAGCTTCCAGTGCAGGGAACACAGGTTCGATCCCTGGTTGGGGAACTGGGATTCCTTATGTCGCACAGCATGGCTGAAAAAAAATTAAGTCCTGTGGAGACAAATAAAGGAGGAGGATGGGAACTGGGAGGGCTGGGGGCAGAGGGTGCAATTTGAAATGAACTGGTGGGTGTGGGCCTTGTTGAAGAGGTGACATTTGAGTAGAGATCTGAAGGTGGTGCGGGAGAGAGATTAGTAGGGATCAAGAGAAGAGCTTTCTAGGCAAAGTGGACAGCAAATGCAGAGGCCATAGGGTGCGCACGTGCGTGGGTGTGTATGTATGTGTATTTGTGAGTTTGTGTGTGTGCATGTGTGTATGTATATATGTGCATATGCATGTTTGTGTGTGTTTATGTGTATTTGTGTGTGTGTGTTTAAGTGGGTCTGAGCAAGGAGACCAGGAGTGGCCAGAGCTTACTGAGTGAGAGGCGATGACATCGGGGGGATGATAAGGCGAGTGGGCAGATGGAGCGGTGCCTTGGGGGCTGTGAGGACTTTAGCCTTCCGTCTGAATGAACCAGAAGCCATCAGAGAGTTCAGAGCAGAGAGGAGCACACCTGCTGTACAGCAGCTCTGTCTGCTTCACCGGGAAGAGACTCCCCGGGGGCAGGTGCGGCCGTTGTCACAGGCAGGAGATGGCAGTGGCCTGGGCCAGGGCAGTGATGGTGGCGCAGGGCCACAGGGCGTGTTTTGCAAGTCGAGCCTGGGTGGATTGGGCACGGGTGTGAGACAGAGAGGAGGCCAGACTGCCATCAGAGGTTTTGGCCTGAGTGCCTGACCGGCTGGAATTGGTGCGCTGACCCTGTGAGACATGGTGGTTTGGCAAGAGAGCAGATTGCAGCGCTGCACGTGTGATGTGTGTGTGCCTGTCATGCAGTGCTGTGAGGGCAGAAAGGTGGCAGGAGACTGGCGTCTGGAGGTCACAAGCATCAAGCCCCTGGGCCCAGCCCCCAAGAAACCAGCTCCACTCTGGGCAGACATCCCACGTCCTTTCCTCAGCTCCCCAGTGCCAGGGAGGAGGAATGGTGGACCCCTCCCTGGGGAAGGGCTCTAACCCAGGGCCCCGCTCCTCTCAGGCCTGCTGCGATTGGAGGAGCTGGTGCGCGGCTTCCTCATCTCCAAGGAGACCTTATCGGTGAGGATGCTGGACGACAGCCGGGACCCCACGCCGCTGCTCAAGGAAATCCGTGACGACAAAGTGTCCACCATCATCATTGACGCCAACGCATCTATATCCCACCTCATTCTCCGTAAGGTGGGTCCCTCCCTACCCCGTCTCTGATTCCCCACAGGGTCAGGAGCAGAAACATGGGGTGACAGACCAAATTAACCCACAGGCCCCAGTGGTCGTGTGGCGGTCCGTAGCCCCGCTTCCCATGTGCAAACCCTAACCGGAGAGTTCTGTCTCTTGGCTCAGCCACTGCCCGCTTGCACCCCGGTTGAATCCTGAACAGTGGTCTCTCCTCTCTGAGAACACTTGCTACCTGAGTGGGCTGCTGCAAGGGTCAGTGAGGGAGTGGTGGGGTGGTGCCCAGACAACCCCTTGCCCCGAGGAGACACTGGTGTACTGGGAGTGCCCTGTGGCCTTTACTGAGTTTTTACCCTGCTCTGTGTTGGGGTGTTTGCGTGTCTTCTTTAATTTGGCTCTTGGGAATTCCCAGTGGTTAAGATTCTGTGCTTCCTCTGCAGGGGACACAGACAGATTCAGTCCCTGGTCAGGGAACTAAGATCCCACAAGCTGCACAGCTCAGACAAAAAATGATTATATCTATATCTATATTTATATCTGCATCTATATATAAGCCTCCCAGGTGATGCTGGTGGTAAAGGACCCTCCTGGAAATGCAAGAGACATAAAAAATGCAGATTCGATCCCTGAGTCAGGAAGATCCCTTGGAAGAGGGCATAGCAACCCACTCCAGTACTCTTGCCTGGAGAATCCCATGGACAGTGGAGCCTCGTGGGCTGCAGTCCACAGGGTCACACAGAGTTGGACACGACTGAAAGTATGACATATATGTATAATGGGGCTCTCACTCCACCCTGTAGGCAAAGGTGATCCCATTTTGGGGGTGAAGAAGCATGGGTGCTGGAGTGGGGAGATGGACTGGCTCTGGGCGCCCAAAAGGGGCCGGCCCCAGGGCCCTTCCCCACCCCAGGCCTTCCGAGTGCCACCCACCAGTGACCCCCATTCATTAAACATGCATTGTTTCCTGGTCTTCATTTCCCTCATAATCGAATCTGTATTATTTATTTCTCTCCAGCTTTTAAAAAATTAAAACCATATGTCATTGCAAGCGTAGCTTCAGGAGGAAGTGTGGACAGAATTCCAGGGGCTCTTGAGGCAAGCGGCTGAGAGAAAAGATTCTGGGCTCTGGAGGCAGGCAGGGAAGACCTGGGCTGGAGTCCCAACCCCTCCTGTCTGAGCCAGGTGACCAGTGGTCACTTTGCTCTCGGTCCCGCACTTGTCTGTCCTGAAAGGGGCTGTAACCCACATGATAACAGCTCCTTCCACATAGGCTGGTGCCATTTCCGGTTCTAATGATCATAGTGGGACGGAATGGGCACTGCTGACAGGGGATATCTTCTAACCGGAGAGTTCTGTCTCTTGGCTCAGCCACTGCCCGCTTGCACCCCGGTTGAATCCTGAACAGTGGTCTCTCCTCTCTGAGAACACTTGCTACCTGAGTGGGCTGCTGCAAGGGTCAGTGAGGGAGTGGTGGGGTGGTGCCCAGACAACCCCTTGCCCCGAGGAGACACTGGTGTACTGGGAGTGCCCTGTGGCCTTTACTGAGTTTTTACCCTGCTCTGTGTTGGGGTGTTTGCGTGTCTTCTTTAATTTGGCTCTTGGGAATTCCCAGTGGTTAAGATTCTGTGCTTCCTCTGCAGGGGACACAGACAGATTCAGTCCCTGGTCAGGGAACTAAGATCCCACAAGCTGCACAGCTCAGACAAAAAATGATTATATCTATATCTATATTTATATCTGCATCTATATATAAGCCTCCCAGGTGATGCTGGTGGTAAAGGACCCTCCTGGAAATGCAAGAGACATAAAAAATGCAGATTCGATCCCTGAGTCAGGAAGATCCCTTGGAAGAGGGCATAGCAACCCACTCCAGTACTCTTGCCTGGAGAATCCCATGGACAGTGGAGCCTCGTGGGCTGCAGTCCACAGGGTCACACAGAGTTGGACACGACTGAAAGTATGACATATATGTATAATGGGGCTCTCACTCCACCCTGTAGGCAAAGGTGATCCCATTTTGGGGGTGAAGAAGCATGGGTGCTGGAGTGGGGAGATGGACTGGCTCTGGGCGCCCAAAAGGGGCCGGCCCCAGGGCCCTTCCCCACCCCAGGCCTTCCGAGTGCCACCCACCAGTGACCCCCATTCATTAAACATGCATTGTTTCCTGGTCTTCATTTCCCTCATAATCGAATCTGTATTATTTATTTCTCTCCAGCTTTTAAAAAATTAAAACCATATGTCATTGCCAAGCGTAGCTTCCAGGAGGAAGTGTGGACAGAATTCCAGGGGCTCTTGAGGCAAGCGGCTGAGAGAAAAGATTCTGGGCTCTGGAGGCAGGCAGGGAAGACCTGGGCTGGAGTCCCAACCCCTCCTGTCTGAGCCAGGTGACCAGTGGTCACTTTGCTCTCGGTCCCGCACTTGTCTGTCCTGAAAGGGGCTGTAACCCACATGATAACAGCTCCTTCCACATAGGCTGGTGCCATTTCCGGTTCTAATGATCATAGTGGGACGGAATGGGCACTGCTGACATGGGATATCTTCTAGCTTTGTGCTCCTCGAGGACTGTGAGAAGGGGGTTCCAAACACGGGTCTCGAGGTTTCTTTGTTTTTTATATTCTAAATTTTTTCTTTTCTGGCCACGCTGCAAGGAAGAGGGGATCTTGGTTTTCCCACCAGGGATCGAACCTATACTCCCTGCAGTGGAAGTGTGGAGACCTAACCACTGGACCACAAGGGAGTTCCCGAATCTTGAGATTTAAATAGCTGCCTTTCGTTGCACAGTGCTTTAAAAGATGGCAAGAGTTAGTTTCTCTGACCTGTGACTGGGCTGAGCCCTATGCATTAGCAGCTCAAACTTGGCTTTGGGGCAGCCTAGGGTTTAAGGTTAAGGTTACCTACCCTGTCTTCACCGTTTTTGAGGTGTCCCTTTGTCTCTAGAAGGTAGTGTTCTAAGTGGCCTAAAGAGAGCGGTGGGCACTTGAGGGTGTCCTTCTCCCTCCAACAAAATCTTCATCCCACCTGGGGCACCAGCCACCCTGTGAGACCGAGGGACCGAGGTCTCCTTCTGTCTCCACGTGTCTCCTTGTTCCTCGTCTCTTCCGTCTCTGAATGTCTCTTACTATTTCCCATGGGGTGTCTCTCAGAACCTCCCCATTTCTGCCTCCTCTCTTCTCCAGGCCTCGGAGCTGGGAATGACCTCAGCATTTTACAAGTACATCCTCACCACCATGGTGCGTACCCCCTGCCGCCCCTGCAGCCCCCACTGCCCCCCGGCGGGCCCCGTCCCAGCCTCACGCCCTCTTCTCAATCCCAGGACTTCCCCATCCTGCACCTGGACGGGGTCGTGGAGGACTCCTCCAACATCCTGGGCTTCTCCATGTTCAACACCTCGCACCCGTTCTATCCTGAGTTCGTGCGCAGCCTCAACATGTCCTGGAGAGAGAACTGTGAAGCTAGCACTTACCCTGGCCCCGCGGTGAGCTCACGCCCTCCCTGGGGCACATGGGCACTCTGCACACAGGGACTTCCCGGGCCCCTTTAGGCCTTGGCCTATCGTGCTCAGAATGCCTTGGTTCCCCTCTTGCTTTCTGAGTACATCCAGGAGGCCTCATGGTGCATCCCCAGGCTAAATCTGACCCGTTTCCTCTTCTCCACCTACCCCAGCAGCACGTGTCCCCTTGAGGCCCCTCAGCACCTGTACACCCCATGGCCTTTGCAGTTGCCCTTCTTGCTGCTTTGCCTGCTCTTCCCCAGGGAATAAGCGATTCATTCCCTCATGCCCAAGTTACTACTCAAATGTCCCTGTTTAAAAAGTGACCAGCTGGCCTTCCCTGATGATCCAGTGGGTAAGGACACCGCCTTGCAGTGCAAGGGGTGCCGGTTCGATCCCTGGCCTGGGAAGATCCCACGTGCTGCGGAGCGGCTGGACCGATGTGTCCAATTACCGAGCCGGAGCTCTGGAGCATGTGCGCCCAGAGCCGGTGCTCTGCGATGGGAGGCCCACATGGGCCAAAGAACAAAGATGGATGAAAATAGATAAATGAAAGACCAGTAGAAGCGGTCCACCCACCCCCCTCCCTCCCCAATACCCCCCCACCAAAATGTGACCAGCCACCCACTATTTGCAATGCAGTAGACTGGGTCTGATCCCATTGTGGGTCCGGAAACTCCCTGGAGAAGGAAATGGCTACCCACTCCAGTATTCTTGCCTAGAGAATCCCATGGACAGAGGAGCCTTGTGACCCCATGAGTCCATGGGGTCACAAACAGTGGGACCTGACTGAGCAACTAACACACACCCGCTCTTTAGCCTCCTTCTCTGCTGGATTTTTCTCCGTAGCACCTGTCTTTGCTTACTGAATCACCACATGACTTTCTCTGTGTTTTGCTTAGGTATATTTAGAGACATTTAGGTTGTAAGTTCCCTGAGGGCAGGGGCTTCGGTCTGTTTTGTTCGCTATGGTATCCCCCCACCTAAAAACACCTGGCTCAGGGTAGGTAGGTGTCCAATAATATATGTTGAATAAATGCAGACATACCAAATATGCATATATACGGGTATTTGTTCACAGAGTTATAGTCATACACCAAGGTACTGAGACACACCTTCGCTCACAGAAACTCACACAGACACGGAACCACACGGTCAGATGTGTGCACGCAGGGCCCTCTTCACACACACTCACAGACAGAGGCGCCCTCGTCTGCATCCTGCGCCTACTTCACACCCAGCCAGTTGAAGCCCGTCCTCCCGTACACACATCCCGAGTTCGCTGTTGCCGCTCCATGGCCAGTGCGGGTCAAGCCCTCACTGGGGGACAGGCTCGGTTTGAGCTGTTTGCATGCCTTATCTCGCTGGAACCCCACAGGGGCACTCTGACATGATAGAGTGAACCGTCGCCCTTACTTTACTGTGGGGAAGCTGAGATTTGGAGAGGGGTGTGGACTCCAGCTCTCTGCAGGAAATCTCTAGCTCAGAGTCACCTGCTGCCCTGGCTGTAGGCTCACAGCCGTTCTGCCCTCCTGTTTTCTGCACGTTACGCCCCCTCCGTGTGCAGACAAATAGGCACATTTGTCCGGCTCCGCCCACATAAATGTGTCCCCAGACACACTCAGACAGGGCTGTGGCTGTCTGCCTTGCCCTCCATGACCCCATAACAGACCCATGGATTCCTTTGCCCCTGAACATCCCCCCATGGAGGTGACAGCTGGCTGTCCGGGCAAACCTTCTAGACATGTCCTTCCCCAGACGCATGCCGCACACAGGAAGAGCTGGCCACACAACAGCACGAGCAGCCTGCGTGCCTTTCCCCTGTCATCTCCAATCCCCGAGAAACCCTTCCTCGCTCCGGATCTCATGATTTTAAGTTCCTGCAGAGACAAGTGTTGTCTGAGGGCTTGGGGTAGCACCAAGGGGCTTCGGGGCTCCCTCGGCTGAACTCCATCTTTCCCATCCATCCCTCTCTCTGCCCCCCACCCCCAGCTGTCAGCTGCCCTGATGTTTGACGCCGTGCATGTGGTGGTGAGCGCCGTCCGGGAGCTGAACCGCAGCCAGGAGATCGGTGTGAAGCCGCTGGCCTGTACGTCGGCCAACATTTGGCCCCACGGGACCAGCCTCATGAACTACCTGCGCATGGTGAGCTGGGAGCAGGGAGGGCCGAGGGGGCACGGCAGCCTGTGTCCAGCAGCAGGGGCACTCACTGTGTCCACCCTGTGGCCCCCCTGCCCTCTCCCTGCACCCCCGACTCAACTCCCTGGCCTCCTGCTCTCTCTGTACCTCCCCACCTGGCCTTCCTGTGTCTGTGTTGCTCTCTCCCTGCTTATCTGTTCCATTTCCTCTCCTTTGCTGGCACGTGGTCTTCTCATGTAACTGTGGTCCTTCTTGGTCTGGCTCCCTTTCTCTCCGTCGTCTCCTCCATCTCTATCTCTTTCCTCTGGGCTCTGCCACCCCTCCCTCTGCCCTCCTCCCGCCCTGCTAGGTAGAGTATGATGGGCTGACTGGGCGGGTCGAGTTCAACAGCAAGGGGCAGAGGACTAACTACACACTTCGCATCTTGGAGAAGTCTCGGCAAGGCCATCGTGAGGTGAGCCTCCCTGGGGCAATGCAGGGGGCCTTGATGGGGTGGGGGCGGTGAGGGCGGGTGGGACCGGTGCTGACAGGGCCCTCTCTGCCTCAGATTGGGGTGTGGTACTCTAACCGGACGCTGGCCATGAACGCCACCACGCTGGACATCAACCTGTCGCAGACGCTGGCCAACAAGACGCTGGTGGTCACAACCATCCTGGTGAGTGGCCCTCATGGGAGTGGGCGGTAGTTGAAGGAGCTTTTGCTGAGTGGTCCTAGTGAGGACGTGGGATGGCTGAGGCTGGACCACCACACAGACCAGGGGAGACGTAACCTGGGCATCCATTGACTCCTGATTGGGGCCAGGAAGTCACCTTCCTGACTGCTTCTGGAGCCGTGGCGGG